>OY757011.1:13144115-13861379 GCA_963580285.1 Lucinisca nassula | reverse complement strand
ATTCCGAGTAAAGTCTAATGTAAACCTATAGAAAAAAATGCGTTCATACTTCCATGAACGCATCGAATCACATGATTTTCAGTGACGTAAAATGACGTCATTCTAAACTATTGTTTCAACGGGCGTTCATGACGTCAACGCTGCTTCGCTTTTTACAGAAAAACAGCGTGTAAATGTTTTTCAGCTTCAAACGTTTGCCCTACAAGCATTTTTTCGCCCAGTGATGAGGGGCAAATAATGTAAATATAAAAAATAAAATTAATTTTTCTGCTTTTCATGAAAATATGAACGACAGTGGTTCGCTAGCAAAGTTTATTCATTTACTTTGCACGCGACGCACTGCGTTCATACTTCAATGAAATGCAGAAAAATAAATTTCATTTCTTAAATGACGTCGCGTCTGAGAGTGTAATAATGTCATTTATTATATTTTCAGTAGTGATTTACTGTTATTTCTCAGTGAATTATAAATCTATAATTCATAGTGTGATTTATTTCATTCCAAACGTTTTGACGCCATAATTGCTAGGCGACGTTGCTGACGACGTTTGTAACAACAATAGCAATAGTTGACGTTTGGCGTTTACTCGGAAGCCTTAGAACACTTGTGAATTATTTCATCGTAATCGATCAAAACAACGAAATAAACTCTGTGTAATAAATTCGATAATCCACTAGTGCATTTAATATGTAAATTAGTTAGATACGCCCCCTAACGTATCATGTACGACGTCCTTATCGACGTCGCGTTTACTAATGACGCAATATTGACACTTTTGTGGAACAATCTTGAATAAGATGCGTTTTAAATGTCATATGATAAATAGAATCTTGCATTCGAGCTCATGTATTACTGAATGTATTCATCTCGTCGAAGAAAAGGGATAAGATGCTTGGCAAAGCCTCACATTTTATCCCATTTCCTCAACTCGTTAAATAAATTCAATAATACATGGACACTCATGTAAAATCCTCTATTACTTTTTGTACATCATGATTATATTGGCAAGTGTTTGTTTACAGCCGTAGGTCACTTAGTATGCTCCTTCAAAGTAAACATTAATTATTGAGCCCGCGCCCTACCCGCCCATCGGGGCTTAAAGATGGGCTGCATGATGCTTCCACGAAGAGTTAAACCTACCTCACAGGAGTACTGGTAAATCGCTTACTGGATGATTTAAGCCTGTCCAGTCAAAGCCGTATGAGACGGCCCGTTCATGCTTATAAACCCTATTGGTTTCATTTGGCGACAGGGCTTATGATGTCATTTCATCACAATGTCGGATAAAAAGCCAATAAAATTGGAAGCAACGTATCCAAAATGACCTATACAGTGTTGACGGGGACGTTAAATCTCAAATCAAACAAACAAACAAAATGGTGCGCTCAGATTAATCTTGGGCTGGGTGGTCTGGTGAGGCGAAAGTGTCATGTAGATGTATCTTGTGTCATTGGTCGTCCAACTGATATTGGCTTACAGCTGGGCAAGGCTTGCTGCCCTTACAGCAGCATCACGAAAACACGCCTATATAATTTTGACCCCCTTGAACCCCACTTTTATATAGTAAAACTGGGGTTTCCGGGGGTATACCTTATTTTTCTTATTTCTGCTCTAAAATATAAATTGTTGGTAATCGTTAGAACCGCCTTGATGAGGCGGTTCTAACGAGTGCCCACAATCTATATTTTGAGCAGAAATAAGAAAACTATCACAATTTTTCATCATACAATTTTTATGTTTCGGCGATAAAGGTGGCAATCTATTTGTATAGGCGTGTTTGTGTAATGGGTACATATAGATGGGGAATATTGCCATTTCTTCTGTTTCTACACTGTCCCCCACTTTCAACTCCTCTTATCTGTTCTATCCGTTTTCTCCCTTTCTCCACAAACGGATTGAAAATTCTAATGGCTGAGCTCACAAAGTGACTCCCAGTTTGCAACGCTATGATATGAAGTGTGGTCTTCAAAGGTATTATTGTTCGAACAAATTGACCTGAGACTGGTGAAGTCTATTAACATAATTTTACACCCGCCTGAATGCATGTATTTATCTTCGCCGTCTCCCGAAAATGACGATATTGTTATTCAATACACAGAGGTCGGTAAATGGGTCGCAATTCACAAGATGCCGAAAATTCACGAGAAGGTTACGAAAGCCGACGTATTAGGCGATAACATTGACAAATTTATTCCATGCATAAAGGTTAGTCTCAGGTCAATTTGTTTGAACTATAGTAGCGGCTTACCAGTACTTATTACGAAAACACCCCTATTGAAATATTATGAAAATTTTACCACCAAAAATGCTGAAAATTTTCAGCTAAAAAATCTAACATTTGTCATATATCTGCTCAAAACGTAGATTGTGGGTACTTGTTAGAACCACCTCAACGAGGAGCCAGTATCTATGTTTTGAGGAAAAAAATATATACCCCTATAAACCCCAGTTTTACTATAATAGTATGAAAGTGGGGTTTGATAGGGTCAAAATTATATGCGCGCGTTTTCGTGATGCTGAAGTTCGGAAGGTTTCATCTCAGGTTGGAAGAACCATACAGTTCAATCTATTTTTCCAAGCCCCGATGGGCGGAGGAGCGAATAAGTCTGCATACATGTAACCTTGATGCGGTATTCAGAAACGCTGAACCTTTCTCCCAAAGTATTGAATGCTCATTTCAGATATCGTTTCAAACGACCTGTCTAGAAACGGGATTGTACGGAACCCTGGAAGGGACATTCAATTTACATGTATTTAAATATGATGTACGAACAATATCATATTTTGTTTGCACAAGTTATTATCTTGTACGCAGTAGATAATATCTTTTTCGCACAAAATAGAAGTGGAGGCAATGATCAGGAATCTATACAATTAACCAACAGCTCCCATCAGAGACACCAAAGGGAAAGAAACACAAACATGAGGCAACAGACTCTAATAGAAACACCAATAGCGGAAAGCCAAAATGACAGTTACTTTCCAACAAAATGGCCAATAGGCTACCCAAAATAAAAAAATATAAGCGACACAAACACCCAAATACAAACCATAACAAAAATAAACCGCGACAGAGCGGTCGGCGGAAACGAATTCCGCAGAGGGACTTACATCGAATTTACGTGGCCACAATCCTCGCCCTTACTTACGTCGCGATTAATTAAGACAAATAATTTGTTCAGTCCGAATGAAGGCCTTCTAACTCATCAGTGCAACATCTCCGTGAACACAAAAATCAAACAACCACAGAGATGAAACAACGGTGAGGACTCGACAGCAAGAAGCCACAGAAATGCTGGAGCAAAAGAAAACCAACAGTTAGCACAGCAAAAAGTCGCCAAAATAAACAGAAATACGCAAATACGTGTGTGACAAAGTTTACGTGTGCAAAAGCATCGTGCGTATATGAAACGAATACGCATTGCGCGTATTGCGAAGTTTTAATCATGCAGACGCATTGAGCGTATTGGTAAACAATACGAATTGCGTATGCATGCTGACGCAGATGCACTTATTCAAAAACAATACGCATTGAGTGTGTGACAAAACGCGTTTTGCGGATTTGAAATACGACAATCACAAATACGCAGTCGCCTCGTTATTTAAAAACAAGTGTTTGATACCTTTACCTAGGCGTAAATTCTACTATCCAACACGAAAACACGCCTATATAATTTTGACCCCCTTGAACCCCACTTTTATATACTAAAACTGGGTTTTTCTGGATATAACTTATTTAGCAGAAATAAGAAAAATATCTCAATTTTTCATCTTAAATTTTTCATTTTTTCGGCGATAAAGGCATGCTGAAAAAAAAATTTGGTCAGTAGGTGGGAGAAACTTTTTTTTTATTATTTTATTTTTTATCCCACGAAAAATACTGGGTCGGGTTGTATTTTTTGTTTTTGGCGTGTACATGTTTTTTGTTAATAAAGTTGTCATGTTGATACTTGGATTGTATATCATAATTCATTTAAAATGCTCAAAAAATTCAGCTCTGTATTTTTGAAGGTACTAAATGACCAAAACTACAAAATTGTAATACTATGGGAAAATGCAGAGACGCAACTGGGTAGGGTCGGATATTGAAAATGATAGGGTTGGTGTTTAAATTTTTATTTTGTTCTTTATTGATAAAACTAGTAGAGTCAGTGTCTGAAGCAGGGTCGTTGGGTTAGCGAAAACACGGCTATTTTGGGGGGCCTTAGTTCACTTTTGGCTTTTATTTTCTTTACCTTCGCGATCTGTATATTGTCACAAATTACGAATACATCTATATAATTCTGACCCCTTAAACCCCATTTTGAAATAGTAAATCTGGAGTTGACTGGGATAAGCATTATTTTCCTTTTTCTGCTCAGAACAAAAGAGTGTGGATAATCGTAAAAGCAGCCTCACCGAGGCGATTATTTCGAGTATCCACAGTCTGTGGTTTGAGCGGAAGCATGAAAAATATCAGGATTTTTATCTGAAAAACATAGATTATGGGTAGTCATAAAAACAGCCCCGCCGAGGCGATTCTATCGATTGCCCCCGGTCTGTGTTTCGAGCAGAAACATGAAAAATATCAGGATTTTTACGTTTAGTTCTATTTTTATTTAAGAAATAGATCAGCTCTAGCTGTGATTTGTTGTGTAATAAATCACAGTTTGGATGTCAGTTGTAAAGTAGACAAATCACAAGCGCGTAGCGCGCGTGATTTGTCTACTTACAACTGACCGACAAACTGTGATTTATTACCCAACAAATCACTGGCTAGAGCTGATCTATTTCGATTCTAACAGGCTGAAAATCGGCAATAACGTTGTTGTTTCCTTCAAACTCTCACAACTTTTTGCCATTGTTAGAAGAAATCCCGCTAAAATTGTCGACTGGAACAAATGCATTTATATCCTTTTCTAACGTTTTCGATGCGAGAAAATGACGTTACACCGTCTAACGTCAAGGAAATCGACTAGTGACGTAATAAATTTGGAGTTTTTAATGACGTCACCTATCACGCTCTTCTGAGGTGTGATTTGTTGCATAATAATTCACAGTTCCTTTCCATTGCCTATATAGGCGCGCTGTGTTAGAATTAAGAAATAGATCAGCTCTAGCTGTGATTTGTTGAGTAATAAATTACAGTTTGGAGGTCAGTTGTAAAGTAGACAAATCACAAGCGCGTAGCGCGCGTGATTTGTCTACTTACAACTGACCGACAAACTGTGATTTATTACTCAACAAATCACAGACAAGAGCTGATCTATTTCGATTCTAACACTCTGAAAATCGGCAATAATGTTGTTGTTTCCTTCAAAATCTCACAACCTTTCGCCATTGTTAGAAGAAATCCCGCTAAAATTATCGACTGAAACACATGCATTTATATCCTTTTCTTACGTTTTCGATGCGAGAAAATGACGTTACACCGTCTAACGTCAAGGAAATCGACTAGTGACGTCATAAATTGGGAATTTTAATGACGTCACTCGTCACGCTCTTCCGAGCTGAGATTTGTTGCAGAATAAAACACAGTTATTTTCCATTGCCTATACAGGCGCGCTGTGTTAGAATTATTTATTTTATTTATTTATTTATTTTGGTGCTAAAATTTTACCAATATATTTGAATAGGCGTCAAATGTCCTCTGCATTGTTTGCCCAGACATGTACGTATAAAAAAGTATTATTCGTTTTGTTTGGAGCAGGCTATCTCGTGCTATCCTCGCTGACTCATAGTCATTAGGTCTTTCACCGCCGTGGGTTCGAGCCTCGCTGGGGCCACATATAAGACGCCAAGTTCTGCAACGGAATGTCAGGTGGTATTTCTCCGGGCATTCCGGTTTTCGCCTACCTCTGTTTAACGATCGGCTCAATATTAGTGATATAATGGTGAAAGGGCCGTAAAACCCAAACCAAAGTACATGTACATGCCATTGACATCAATTACATATTGCAACATTGTGTAAGAAATCAACAAATCGCCAGACCTTACAGCTGACCAGTACAACAACATAAATTATATTAAAGTCAGATTAATGGCCATTTCACTGGAATGCCACTGATAGCTAGGGCCGGTCTTTAAGAAAATAGGGGCTTAATTGCCCTTTGGGAGACATTATCACTGCATTGGGCCATTGGCTTAGAATATCTCTGAGTAACAGAAGTAATTTTTTTTTATTTGAGGTCTAACGTCCCCGTCAACACTGTAAAGGTCATTTTGGAGACGTTGCTTCCAATCAGTTTGTGGGACTTTTACCCGACATTGAGATGAAATGACTTCTCAAGCCCTGCCGCCCAATTATGAAACCAATAGGGTTTATAAGCATGGACGGGCCGACTCGGAACGCTTTGCCTGGGCAGGCTTAGATCCTATAAGCAGTTTACCAGTACTCGTGTGCGGGTCGGTTTCAGCTCTGCATGGAAGCATCATGCAGCCAGCCCCGATGGGCGGGGACCGATAACAGAAGTAAAGTTTATTTATCTATTTATCTATTTTGAGTATCAGTGCACACATCCTTTTCACCAGAAGCGCTTCATGAATCAGAGGAAGGGAAAGAGTGACTAGGAAAAGATTTCAAGATCAGTCTCAACGACGGAATTCATAGGTTCATTTTTTATTCATTTACAGTTTATTTTTATTTATTTATTTATTTATTTATTTATTTATTTTATTTAGTTATTTAGTTATTTATTTATTTTATTTATTATGCCCACTTCCCCTGAAAGGGGAGGAGACACATTGTTTTGCTACAGTTCTGTGCGTCTGTCGGTCCTTAGACTGGAAACAGTCCATTCATTTAATCATTTCACTTATAAGAATATGCTTATTAATTTAAACCCAGCTCAAAAGCAATGACTTCCATCCCATAGCACCAAAAGTTTTGGAGATCAGAAAGTATTAGAGAGGAGAAAAATATAAATTCATTGCTAATACAAAGGAGAAGATATTGGTTAAACTTTTGGACTGATTCCAGTCTAGTCGGTCCTTTGTTAGTCCTTATCCCGTTGAACACGGCAATGTCGACCTTTGCAAACAATGTAGGTCCAGATCAGATGGCTTCTACACAGTTTGCCATCTAGCGAATACATTTTATCACCAGGCAAGCACGCCTATATAATTTTGACCCCACGTTTTGGACGTTTTTTTTTTTTTTTCAAGGAAAAATTCCGTCCTTTAGAACAGCGATGTCCGTGCGGGCGGACGGTCGGGCGGGCGGCCGGGCGGGCGGCCGGGCGTCCGCGTCCCGGTTTACCTTTTTACGTTTTACCTTTTGGTTGACCTTTTTTCAAAAACCCGTCCATAATGCCATTTGGCGTTTTTCTTGTATACAGTAAAACTGGGGTTTACAGGGGTATACATTATTTTCTTATTTCGGCAAAAAAGATAGATTGTGGGTACTGGTCTCAACCGCCTCGCCATGCGCCATTATACCTAAAATAAATAAGGCCCCCGCCCATCGGGGCTTGAAGAAATAGGTGGGCTGCACGATGCTCCCACGCAGAGCTAAATCCGACCCGCACACGAATACTGGAAAACCGCTTAGAGGATCTAAGCCTGCCCAGGCAAAGCGGTGCGAGTCGGAGCGTCCATGCTTATAAACCTTATTGGTTTCATTCGGCGACAGGGTTTGAGATGTCATCTCATCTCAACGTCTGGTAAAAGTCCCACAAAATTTGAAGCAACGTCTCCAAAATGACATTTACAGTGTTGACGGGGACGTTAAACCTCAAATGAAACGAACAAACTCAAAATCAATAAACAGACAAATAAATTTTACTTCATTCTTAGCCAGTACAGTGATAATGTCTCCTAAAGGGCAATTTAGCCCCTATTTTTATCTGGATTTCTTTCTCTCTCTCTCTCTCTCTCTCTCTCTCTCTCTCTCTCTCTCTCTATCTCTTCTTCTTCTTCTTCTTCTTCTTCTTCTTCTTCTTCATCAGCCAAGCAAGATGCGCTATACATGTAGGCAGATTCTTAGCTCATTTTGATGCATCATTAAATTCTAGTAAATTCTAGTGTCAGCTACGGCTGAAGCAATTAAACAGTAGGGAGCAACCTCTTGCCCTTCTTAATTAAAGTTCCCTGATATTCAGTCAGATAAAATCCAACACACTGCAACAGAATAAACAGAATAAAAGGGTTATCTGATACAGTTTTTGTTTCAATACCCAGTCAACAGCTAAGCTCATGTTGGGCCAGTCCGTTCCCTTCACTGTTCCTGGACAGGATAAGTTACGAGCACATTGTGAGATCATGCTTTAGATATAATAGTCATGAAATGAAAGAACATGTACATGATTCAGAAACGGGCTTCCGTGGCCTAGTGGTTAAGAGCGCTGACTCTTGATCATGTGAGACGCCAAGTTCTGCAATGGAAGGTCAGGTGGTTTTTCTCCGGGTACTCTGGTTTTCGCCCACCTCTGATTAACGATCGGCTCGATATGAGTGAAACAATCTTGAAAGGGCCTTAAAACCAAAATAAAAAAAAAAAACATGATTCAGAGCAGAAGACCAAGCTGATTTTTTTCAACTGTTATTGCATTATTTTCCTATATATTCACACACTTCTGCCAAATGAATTCTTCCTGAGTGGGCAGAGCCATTTCCAGTTTTAGGAGAATCTGACAGTAATAATAATTTCAATCTTTTGTATTCATACATTGTAGACTCTCTCAAATACTGCATTTAGCAACTATCGACCTGGTTAAGGAAACGTAAAAAATGAGAAGCAAAATATGCTAGGAGAAGTCTGATCAATGTCCACGCTGTTAGAGGTACAGTCTGATCAGGGTCCACACAGTTTGCCAGGATGCAAAACCTGCAAGAAGATGCAACAGAGAACATTTTCCGATAGATTTTTTTCATGGCATCTTAGGGGTTCATCTCTAAACCCTCTTCGTAAATAGCTACCTGTCACGTAGTGTCGACGGGAGCTTTTGGGATCGCTTTTTGTCTGTCGTCCGTCGTGCGTCCGTGCGTGCGTAAACAATTTCTTTAAACCACTGATTGGATTTTGACCAAACTTCACAGGAATTATCCTTAGGTGGTCTCCTTTCAAAGTTGTTCAAACGGTTCCGGTCCGTTGGACATCTAGGTAACAGGAGCAAAAAAAGGATTTTTTTTTACTGAAAACTTAAAAAATAATCTTCTTTTCTGACACTGTACGGCCCAGGTCTTTGATATTCGGTATAAAGCTTCATCTATGGGACCTCTACCAAGTATGTTCAACTTATAGCCCTTGGGCCAAAAATGCCCCCGGTCCGGGTCTCATCGATTTTACATAGGCTTATATAGGGAAACAACATCTTAAAAAATCTTCTTTGGAACCAGAAGGCCTAGGTGTTTGATATTTGGTATGAAGTTGTATCTGGTGGACCTCTGCCGAGATTGTTCAAATGATATCACTGGGGCCAAAAATACCCCCGCATTGGGGCCCACCAATAGACCCACCCACATAGACTTATATAGGGAAAAACCTTTAAAAATCTTCTTGTCTGAAACCAGAAGGCCCAGGTGTTTGATATTTGGTATGAAGTTGTATCTAGTTGTCCTCTGCCAAGATTGTTCACTTTATAGCCCTGGGGCAAAAAAAAATGCCCCGGCGCCAGGGCCCACCGGTTTTACATAGACTTAAATGGGGGAAAACCTTTAAAAGTCTTCTTGTCTGAAACCAGAAGGCCCAGGTGTTTGATATTTGGTATGAAGTTGTGTCTAATGGACCTGTACCAAGATTTTCAAATTATGGCCCTAGGGCCAAAACTGCCACCGTCCCGGGGTACACCGGTTTTACATAGACTTATATAGGGAAACCTTTTTAAAACACTTCTGGTCTGAAAACAGAATGATCAGGTGTTTGATATTTGGTATGAAGCTTCATTTACATGCAGTTGACCTCTATCAAGATTGTTGAAAATTATAGCCCTGAGGTAAAAAAAAAAGCCCCTGCCTTTGGTTTAACATAGACTAAGGAAAAATCTTTAAAAGCCTTCTTCTCTAAAACAGCAGTATCAGGTCTTTGATATTTGATATGAAGCTTCGTCTAGTGGACCTCTATCAAGATTGTCAAATTATAGACCTGGGGCCAAAAATGCCCAATCCCCTGGACCCGCTGGTTTTACATATACTTATATTGGGAAAATCTTAATAAATTTTCTTGTCTGAAACCAGAAGGCTCAGTTCTTTGATATTTCGTATGAAGCTTTGTTAGTGGACTTTAACCATGATCGTTCAAATTATAGCCATGGGGCCAAAAATGGCTCGGCCCCGGGCCCACTCGTTTTACATAGACTTATATAGGGAAAACCGTTAAACGCTTCTTCCCTGAAACCAGAAGGCTCAAATCTTTGTTATTTGGAATGAAGCTTCATCTTGTGGACCTCTAAAACAATAGTTCATATTATAGTCATGTGGCCAAAAAAGGCCCCTTCCCGGGCCCACTGGTTTCACATAGGCTTATATAGAGACAACCTTTAAAAATCTCTTGTATGAAATCACAAAGCCTAGGTCAAATTGTTCAAATTATAGCTCCAGGGCCAAATATGGGTCCATGCCGGTGCACACTTGTTTTACATAGACTTATACAGGAAAAACCATCGAAAATGTTCTTGTTTGAAACCAGAAGGCAAAGGTCTTCGATATTTGGTATGAAGGTTCATCTAGTGGACCTCAACCAACCTTGTTCAGATTATAGCCCTGGGGCTAAAAATGGGCCCATCCCACGGCCCACTTGATTACATAGACTTATATTGGGAAAACTTTTGAAAACCTTGTCTGAAACCAGAAGGCAAAGGTCTTTGATTTTTTGGTATGAAGCTTCGTCTTGTGTAATTCTACCAAGATTGTTCAAATTATAGCCCTTGGGCAAAAATGGCGCAGTCCCGGGGACCACAGGTTTTATATAGATTCATATATGGAAAACCTTTAAAAATCTGAATGTCCCAAACCAGAAGGCTCCGGTCTTCGGTATTTGGTATGAAAGCATCCCCTTTTAGACCTCTACCAAGATTATGCAAATTATAGCCCTGGGGCCTGTTCCTGGGGTCCACTTGTTACACTATGAATCAGGTGAGCGACCCAGGGCCATCATTGTCCCCATGTTGGGAAATGGGAATTGCCGTCCCAGGCCCAATGAAACCATTAGGGTTTATATACATTGTCCCTGAATCACTGAAAAGTGGTTGCTGCAAAATTTTGTCTGCTGAACTCCGCCTTCACTATCAGTCGGATTCAATGGATACTTGGCATACTTATTCACTAGGATAAGTAGATGTGCAAGACGCAACTTTCAGGAGAATCTGTCCAACAATTATGGAGTTTTTGCCCCTGAATGGACTCAGTGGACACTGTTTATGTTTGACCGGCCCCGATAGCTCAGTTGGTAGAGTGTCCGCTCCGGGGAACGGGAGGTCTCGGGTTCGATCCCGGGCCGCGACATACCAAAGTCGTTAAAAATGGTACTAGCTGCTCCTCGCTTGGCACTCAGATTTACGGGGTAGAGCTAGGACTGGTCGCTCCAGTGTCAGGATAATGTGACTGGATGTGGTATCATGTAATGTGTCTGGGACATGATACTTCAGTGAGGCAGTACTATAAACGTGAGCATTGAGCTCCCTGTCGCAACCAGACACCGTCGTGATATGACTGAAAAATTGTTGAAAGCGACGTTAAACCCGAATTCACACACACACGCTGTTTATGTTTGCTGTCTGTGTCAAGTATTGAGGTGGGGGGGGGGGGTATTAATCATCACCTTTAGTGATAGTTCCTCTAGTTTTTAGCTCTGGTGGCCATCTTGTTAATTGGAGCGGGATCGTTTAAGTTTTTTTGGTAGACGTTTACTTAAGCAACATTCCTATGAAGTTAGAATGGAATTGGGCAAAGGGTACAGGAGGAGTTGTCGTTTGATTTTTTTTTTATTTTTAGCTCTGGTGACAATCTGAACAATTTTAGCTATTTTGGTAGGGAGTCACCTAGCCAACATTCCTGTGAAGTTTGAATGGAATTGGGCAAAGGGTACAGGAGGAGTTGTCTTTTGAAAATGTCGTTTGAAAGTGTTGACATAAGAAGACTTTGACGTCAGACGACGACGACGACGACCGACAACATCCAACCAAAAGATGAAAGTATTATTGGTCATATCTTTTGACCCTGTTGAGTTCGAAACTTTATATTGAGCATGTAGGCTCCTTGTGACTATGTCTTCCTACTCAAACAAAATATCTTGACCTGTGACCTTGATCTTGACCTGTGACCTTGATCTTGACCTGTGACCTAGATCTTGACCTGTGATCAACTTCGATGCCCCGGGACGTATTCGTGTTTCACAAACACATCTTGTTCTTCTTAAGATCTTCTTTTTTTGGTCGGTAAAGTTTACAATGTATGTGTATAGGCGTGTTTTCGTAATACGGATGAGTCTTTAAACCGAGGTCCCGTCGCCGTATGACTTAGCTGTTGGTGGACGTAAAACTAACACGAGGAATGCAACAATAAAAATTACTTCAGGGTTCCTATTTTGTGCTTTAATGCTCATAAATTCTTTATTTCAATATTGTTCCGAGTGGAACCTACCCACCCACCCACCCATCGGCTCGCTGACGTTATTTTCGGCTTGTTTACACTTTTTCGGGTTGTATGATGTAACCGGCCCTGACCCATTTGGGCTTGAGGAACGGGATGGGCTGCATAATGCTTCCATGCTGTGCTGAAACCGACCGCACACGAGTACTGGTAAACTACGTAGAAGATCTAAGCCTACCCAGGCAAAGCGGTGCGGGTCTGACTGCCCATGCTTATAAACCCTATTGGTTTCTTTGGGCGACAGGGCTTGAGATGTCATTTTATTTCAGTGCCTGGTAAATGTCCGACAAAATTAGAAGCAACGTCTCCAAAATGACCTATACAGTGTTGACGGGTATGTTAAACCTCAAATCAGTGAGTGTTGAGTTTTACGTCCCACCAACAGCTAAGGTCATAGGAGACGGGACCTCGGTTTAAAGACTCATCCGAAAGTCTGGAGAAGCCCTGCGACCCCTGGTTTACAAGGCGGGTAGCGTAATCAATACATCACGGAGGCTTCTAAACCAAATGCATGTATGGTGTATAACTGCAATTGATTCTGAGAGTAGGCTGGAACAATTTGTTCGTTTGAATTGAGATTTAAATTCTCTGTTAACACTTTATAGGCCATTTTGGAGACGTTATTTCCAATTTTGTATGGGTTTTACCCGACATTGAGATGAAATGACATCATCTCAAGCCCAAATTAAACCAAAAGGGTTTATATCCATGGACAAGCCAACTCGCGCAACTTTTCCTGGGCAGGCTTAGAACCTCTAATCAGTTTTCTAGGCTTGAACAATCAATGTTCAAATACACAAGTCCAGTCCAGATTTTATAGTTACACATTACTCTGCACATTATTTCACCAGAAACTGACAACTGCATGCCCTTCTTGAATCAGCGGAAGGGAGAGATTGACCGTAGAAAAGATTTCATGATCAATCTCCATGAAAGAATGCTGCCGACGCGCATCCGACTGAGCTACCGGGACCGGCACCTGCTGGGGCTTGCAAGGAGAAACATTATTATTTTCTCGTATTTCTGTAATTGGGTGTGGGTACTCGTTATTATATATTTGCAGAAAAATACCATGGGTTTTCATCAAAAGTGGCCATTTTGGAGATGTGGAAAATGCCGCTTAGATGTGTTACCGTAATGATCAGTTCAATGTGCAATTATGAAAATTAATCTAACAAACGTTCAGTCTTTGTTTGCTTTGTTTGATTTGATTTGAGGTTTAACGTCCCAGTCAACATTATTTAGGTCATTTCGGAGACGTTGCTTCCATTTTTGTGGGACTTTCACCCGATATTGAGATGAAATGACAGCTCAATCCTTGCCGTCCAATCACACCAATAAATTATATGTGCGTGGACGGGCCGGCTCGCACCACTTTGCCTCGGCAGGCTTAGACCTTAATGGTTTACCAGTACTCATGTGTGCGTTTGGTTTCAGCTCTGTGTGGAAGCATCATGCAGCCAAATCTATTTCTTCAAGCTCCGATGGGCGGGGGCTCTCACTTATTAAACCCTCTATGGCAGATAGAGTAACACACAACTGATTTCTCGCAATATCACATTTGCAGCTCTGCCAAAATCAAAGATAAACATGTTAATGTTAATGTCTTTATAGCTCATTAAACTATGAGATGCTGTCAATCAGTTGTAGTTCTCCTGGACTCGGAAGCCTCTGTGCTGTATTGGTTACGCTACTCGCGTTGTAAACCAGGGATCCCAGGATCGATCCGAGGCTTCTCCAGACAGTCTTTAAACTGATGTCCAGAGAGAGAGAGAGAGAGAGAGAGAGAGAGAGAGAGAGAGAGAGAGAGAGAGAGAGAGAGAGAGAGAGAGAGAGAGAGAGACTGTAATGAACATTCCTCTAAACCTCACTTAATTTTGAGGAAACTGGGGTTTACAGGGTTTTACTAATTTCTGCTCTGGGGGCTGGTTGGGCGAGGTGAAGGTGTGTCTTTTGCCACTGGGGCGTCCATCTGGCAGGCCTTCTGTCCTTGTTCGTTTTGTTGTGTTTTTATTATTATTATTATTTGATGTTTAACGTCCCCGTGCACACTATTTATGTCATTTGGGAGACGTTGCTCCCAATTTTGTGGGACTTTTACCAGATATTGTGTTGAAATGATATCTCAATTCCTGCCGTCCAATCAAACCAAAAAAGTGTATATACATGGTTCGCTCCACTTTGCCTCGGCAGACTTAGACCTAATGGTTTACCAAGATTGTTCAATAATGGCCCTGGGCAAAAGCTGCCTCTGCGCCGAGGCCTTTGGCTTTTACATAGACTTATTTAGGGAAAACTTTTTCATGGCTCTAGCTAGCACCTAGATTTATCAATGGATTTTATGTAACTTTACACAAATGTTAGGTATAACTAGAGCTGTCAGTGAAACTGACTAGGGCCCCGGCAGCGCTATCAGAGGAGTAGGAAAATGTTGATGTTAAAAAAGACGTTTTTTTTTCCTTTCACCTCTAAGTATGACCTTGACCTTTGAGGTACGGACCTGGGTCTTGCGCGTGACACACTGTCACATTATGGTTAATATTTCTGCTAAGTAATATTTAAATCCATCCAGGTATAAGAAAGTTATAGATTGGACACAATAAAAAAGACGCTTTTTTGACCTTTTATCTCTAAGTATGACCTTGACCTTTGAGGTACGGCTGTGGGTCTTGCGTGTGACACTTCGTCACATTATGGTTAACATTTCTGCCAAGTAATATTTAAATCCATCCAGGAATAATAACAAAGTTATAACAAAGTTATTAATTGGACACAGGAAAGACCCTTTTTTGACCTTTAACCTCTAAGTATGACCTTGACCTTTGAGGTACGGACCTGAGTCTTGCGCGCAACACTCCATCACATTATGGTTAACATTTCTGCCAAGTAATATTTAAATCCATCCAGGAATAATAAAAAGTTATGGAGGATAAAAAAATTTGTGGACAGACGGACGGACAGACAGACAGACAGACGGACAGACGGACGGACAGAATGATGCCAAGTAATATTTAAATCCATCCAGGAATAATAAAAAGTTATGGAGGATAAAAAAAATTGTGGACAGACGGACGGACAGACAGACAGACAGACGGACGGACAGAGTGATTACTATAGGGCACCCACACTTTCAGTGCGGGGCCCTAATAATATTCTCAAGCAAGATCAACATTCAGGGGTCTAGGCTGAAGGTCAGGTCACTGTAGCTAGGCTTATGGGTCGATTTTGCTCAAACGAACATGATAGCCAAACCCTCCAATGACCTAGTCTGATTTTGATAGATTTTCCCAGAAATGTTCCTTGGGTCACTGTCAATCAAATTTGCTCAAACCCTCCACTCCTACTTACTATATTCCCTCTAGTATGGATCAGGTGAGCGATCCAGGGTCATCATGGCCCTTTTGTTATATGATGAAAGGCGTGTTCAAGCGACCTACCGTGTCCAGTGACATGTCTTGTTTAATGTCTTACTAACTAAATAAACTGGATCAAGATGTCGTTGAAGAACGACTTAAATACCCTCCCCACCTTCCCCCCCTCCCCCCGCCATAAGCAGGTGACAATAAATTGAATGTCGGTCAAGCATTTTTTTCATGAAGTGCGTAGGAAAGGAAGCAAGTTTAGACATTGCGACTTTGAGCATTTTGTTTAAATAGAAGAGCAACAAAGGGCCATAACTGTCATGCAAAAGGTACAATATCAGTCATTTTCGAACCACACGTAAGAATAAAGGGCTGTAACTACAATGAAACGTGCCGGAATGATCGAACTCGTATAGGGTCTCGTGATTATAAAGCCATGTTTGAAGCTTGGTTGAAGTCGGTTGGGAAACACAGACTGTAGAGTCCGGAAACGGAAAATTTCAGCATCATTTAAAGAACAAAGGGCCGTAACTCCCTTGATACGCGTCTGATTTTGAAGATGATCGGACTACTCCGAGGTCTCATGGATGCAAAGCCATGCACGAAGGTTGGTTGAAATCGGTTGGGAAACATACTTTAGAGTCCGGAAATGGCTAATTTCCGCATTACATGTATTTGAAGAACAAAGGGCCATAACTCCTATTCTGACGGTGATCGAAGTCGTCCGAGGTCTCAAGGATGCAAAGCCATGTATTAAGTTTGGTTGCAATTAGTTGGGAAACATAGACTGTATAGTCCGGGAACAGCTAATTTCAGCATTATTTGAAGAAAAAAGGGCTTTAACTCCCATGATACGCGTCAGATTTTGACGATGATCGAACTCGTATGCAAAGCCATGTATGAAGTTAGGTTGAAACGGGTAGGTAAGGACTGACTGTAGAGTCCAGAAAGTATGCGGATGGACGGCCGGATGTACACACGCACATACAAGCTTTATCCAGTATACCCCCCCCCCCCCCACTTCCCCACCAAACTTTGTTTGCGGGAGTCCGGAAAGTATGCAGACGGATGCATGGATGGATGCATGCGCGTACACACACACACAAGCTGAATCCAGAATACCCAACCCCCACCCCCAAACCTCGTTTATAAAAAGAGAGTAAATAAAAGTATCAATTGGCTTTATAGGCAGAATATATTCTGCATCCGCTGTTCAACACAATGTTGATAAAATATTCCATTCTCTCCAACAGGTGCCCTTTTGGTCAGCTTCAGATTTTATTGCTTCTTAATTGGCTCTAATCACTGAATTAAATAATCATGATAAAATTACTGCTAGAAATGCTCTTCGGCTGTTCCCAATATTGTACTGTCATTTTTGTTCAGTCAAAATTCACCATGCTTATAAGCATTGAGTATAAAGCGTTGTGTTTCTTCTTCTTCTTCTCCTTCTTCTTCTTCTTTTTCTTCTTCTTCTAACCAGCTTTTGAAGTCAAATTACTAAACGCATTGGATGGCCCATTGTCTCTGCGTTTAGGCTCGAAAGGGGATCCTAAGCTTGAACGCCTTTCGTCGAACCCTTAAATAGCTATACCTTATGCGAAAGGAGTAGATTATGATCGTCCAGACTGATCCCAGCTTTAGTGAGAATGGTTTCCTCCCTGGTCTTACAGTATTTCTCGAAGAGAGAGAGAGAGAGAGAGAGAGAGATAGAGAGAACGTTAGAGAGAGAGAGAGAGAGAGAGAGAGAGAGAGAGAGAGAGAGAGAGAGAGAGAGGAGAGAGAGAGAGAGAGAGAGAGAGAGAAAGAGAGAGAGAGAGAGAGAGAGAGAGAGAGAGAGAGAGAACGTTAACAGTATCGTATAAATTACATTGTACTGAGTGAATAGTGGTGCCATTTTCTATTTTCTTTCTCTATCAACCGTATTACAATGGTGAGCACTCAATGAGGCGAATCGTACGAGAACCCAAAACATTTGTACGAGTAAAGGAAAGTGCCTCATTATTTAATCAGTAAAGTAACCGTTTTGGAAATATGAAAGAATGCATATTGTCGCCTGGATTTGTCATCCTATTGTCACGAGAGAGAGAGAGAGAGAGAGAGAGAGAGAGAGAGAGAGAGAGAGAGAGAGAGAGAGAGAGAGAGAGAGAGAGAGAGAGAGGAAGAGAGCGAGAGACAGAGAGAGAGACAGAGAGAAGGAGAGAGAGAGAGAGAGAGAGAGACAGAGACAGAGAGAGACAGAGAGAGAGAGAGAGACAGAGAGAGATAGAGAAAATCACCAAAGGGATGATCAGAATGTATTCTGTGCTTGCTTAGGACAGGTGCTTGATTAATACAGGTGAATTTTAATGCATTTTCCTATTTTGGGAACCGATGGTATGCTTGCTTAAGACAGGTTTGCTTGTTAAATAGAGGTGGCCACTGTACCAAGTTTTACAGTAGCCGCCTTGAGGTCAGAGTGTTGCGTAAGAGGGTTATCTAAGAATCATAGGTTTTACTTGGCGAACAGTGTATACCCAGAACAGACGCAACAGAGAGCGGCATCTGATATTGATCGAGACTAATTGCTTATTGATGCGCCCCCGCCCATCGGGGCTCGAAGAAATAGATGGGCTGCATGATGCTTCCACGCAGAGCTGAAACCGTCCACTCACTAGTACTGGTAAACCGCTTAGAGGATCTAAGCATGTCCAGGAACCGCGGTGTGAGGCGGACCGTCCATGCTTATAAACCCTATTGGTTTCATTGGGCGACAGGGCTTGAGATATCATTTCATCTGAGTGTCGGGTAAAAGTCCCACAAAATTGGAAGCAACGTCTCCATAATGACCTATACTGTGTTGACGGGGACGTTAAACCTCAAATCAAACAAACAAATCAAGCTTAAAAACGAGAATGTAAGGGTTAAATGAAACAATTTAAATTACAGCCCAGGACTATTTCTCCGACCTAGACTCAGGGACAGTCGACCAACCAGATTTCTCAGTGCTTTGATTTTTATAGGCCAGTTTTGAAAAAAAGCCGGCCTCGGTAGCTCAGTCGGATGCGCGTCCGACTGGTGATCAGGAGGACGCGGGTTCGATACCTGCCACGGTCGGCAACATTCTTTCGATAGGATTGATCATGGAATCTTTTCTACGGCCATTCTCTACTTTCCGCTGATTCAAGGAGGGCAGTTGTCAGTTTCTTTCGAAAGAATATGCACCGTACTGGTTAACCACGTTCGTATAAGCTTGTCCAGGAAAAAGGTGAATAGGTAAAGTGACTGGCTCCGAAATTACCTAAAACAGTGTTGATTGGGCGTTAAACTCCAATACAATCGACAATTTGGCCCCGCCCATCGGGGCTTGAAGAAATAGATGGGCAGCATGATGCTTCCACGCAGAGCTGAATCCGACCCGCACACGAGTACTGGTAAACCGCTTAGAGGATCTAAGCCTGCCCAGGCAAAGCGGTTCGAGTCGGTCCGTCCATGCTTAAAACCCCTATTGGTTTCAATGGGCGACAGGACAGGGCTTGAGATGTCATTTCATCTCAATGACGGGTAAAAGTCCAACAAAATTGGAAGCAACGTCTCCAAAATGACATTTACAGTGTCGACGAGGACGTTATACCTCGAATCAATCAATCAAATCAATCGACAATTGGAAAAAAAGGAAGTACATGTATTATGACATTGCGCTTTCCGTCCGTCCGTCCGTCAATATCTTTGTTATTCCTTGATGAATTTGGAAATTCCTTGGCTGAAATGTTAACTATCATGAGACAATGTGTCGTATGCAAGACCCATGTCGGTATCCCCGAGGTCAAGGTCATGGATGTGAAAGGTAAATAAAAGTGTATTTTCTTTTGTCCTGTCAATACCTTTGTTATTCCTGGATGGATTTGGAAATAACTTGGCAGCAATATTGACCATCATGAGACAATTTGTCACAAGCAAGACCCAGGTCGGTACCTCCATGGTCAAGGTCACAGTGGTCAAATGTCAAAAAGGGTCATTTTTCGTGTTCAGTCAATATTTTTTGGATCGATCGGTTTACGATCGACCCAAATTTACTAAATGGCAAACGGTATTCATGCAGTTGTCCACGTGACCATCACTGATTTGGATAAACCAATATTATTGTTTATGAATAGAACTTTAAATGTTACGCTATTTTATCGATGTTACAAGAGTAGACTAGCTACTAGTCTGATAATAAAAGTCTGATCATTTTTTGGGGTATTTTTATTGGTTTAAAAATGTATCACCTTCTTAGTAATGGCAAGTCTATTTGGTAGAGTCTCAAATCTTAGGTTAAAATTGAGCCAGAGAGACTAGACTAGCTAAACTTTTATACACTGTTCATTTTAATGCAAAATATGTTTTTAATTCCATAGTATTCATTTTAACGCCTAGTGGCTAGGCTATAACAAGAGCTATCTATAGTCTTGACAGGAATCGTGTGCTGGATAATACCCAGATCAGACGCCGCGGAATGTGGCGTCTGCTCAGCCGGTTGCACACTGTTTGCTTAAACAGTGGCATTTTATAATTTGAGGGTTAAACGAAATAGTATAAATTGCCAGGTTGATCTCGTAATGAAAGAAAAACAATAACTTAATCCAGGCCCTACTGTCACGTGACGTCTTTCGGAAATACCATTTATAAAACTGTAACACAAATGTATGCCAAGTCGAGTAAAAAGAACTTAATTTTAGAGCCCTGAAATGTTTTTTTTTTTTTTTTTTTTTTTTTTTTTTTTGGTTTTGGTTTTACGGCCCTTTCAATATTATTTCACTCATATCGAGCCAATCGTTAATCAGAGGCGGGCGAAACCCGGAGAAAAACCACCTGGCCTTGCAGACCTTGGCGCCTCACATATGACGCGAGCGAGGCTCGAACCAAAGCGGTGAGAGACCTAATGATCAAGAGTCAGCCCTCTTAACCACAAGGCCACGGAAATGTTTAAGAGCAAAAATGAGTAGCGCAGACTTTATAGGTGGTACCGTTTTTAGACATACAGCGTAGACCAAGATCGGCTATAGAGTACATTGCTACTGATCAGGGTCGGCACTGTTCGCCTTGTATGTATGCAACAACAGTTTTGAACATGATTCAGGGCCGTACGCAGGCCCTGAAAAGGGGCAGGTTGAGGATGCGATTTTCAGGTATTTTGCAGAGGGTAAAAAACTGCATGAGTCTGAGATAATTTCCAAAAGATGGGTGGTGCTGCGTTTGCACCCTCCCCATTCTGTTGAACAAAACCCAAGCACTACCCTAAGACATCAGAGCGCATCGTAAGGAGAAAATTCTGGACTGAGCTCCTTTGTTTGATTTAAGGTTTAAAGTCCCCGTCAACACTGTATATAGGTCATTTGGAGACGTTACTTCCAATGTTACGGGACTGTCAGCTCTGCGTGGAAGCATCATGCAACCCATCTATTTATTCAAGCCCCGATGGGCGGGAGCGGGTGGACTGTGCTCGTGCACTTGGGCATTGGCAAACATAATCTACATAATCAGACGCCACATAACGCGATGTCTGATCAGATCTACTGTGCTAGCTTAAGTTAAACGAACAGTTCGATTCTCATCTCAGGACTATTTTCCCAACCTACACTCAGAGACGATCGACCGACCAGTACTCTCAGTGCTTTGATTTATTCCCGGATCACATGGCAGAAATGTTACCCATCATGAGACGATGTTTCGCGCACAAAACTCAGTCAGTACCTCGAGGATCAAGGTCATACGTAGAGGTCAAAGGTTAAAAAGGGGTAGTTAACAGCTTTGTTATTCCTGAATGAATTTTGAAATTACTTGGCAGAAATGTTAACTATCATGAGACGATGTGTTGCAAGACTCGGATCGGTACCTACAATGTCAACATCACGTGAAGAAACACTATGCCCCATACACTGCTTGCTCCTAGTTGA
Organism: Lucinisca nassula; assembly: GCA_963580285.1. Classification (NCBI taxonomy): domain Eukaryota; kingdom Metazoa; phylum Mollusca; class Bivalvia; order Lucinida; family Lucinidae; genus Lucinisca; species Lucinisca nassula. The sequence goes on along the minus strand of OY757011.1, from coordinate 13,839,534 downwards.
AAAGGTAATACTTCACATGGCTAAAGTGAGATCCATTCATAAACTTTCAAGGCTTAGCTTTGATACTTTTTGCGTTATATTGCCGACGAGATTTCATCAAAAAATTTCACAAGGGCCATTTCTCATGAAAGGGACATAATCAGAGAGAGAGAGAGAGAGAGAGAGAGAGAGAGAGAGAGAGAGAGAGAGAGAGAGAGAGAGAGAGAGAGCGAGAGATTTTCACCAGTACTAGAATGCACTATGTTACACACGTGATAGAATAATAACCTAAATATAAAAAGGCTTTTGTGGTTTCAACGCCAAAAAAGTTGAAGATCAACCTGAACATCCATACCGTCTGATCAGCATCCTTGTTTTGTTGCTGATCAGATTGTATATTGCCTCTAGTTTCTATTTTTTTTTCTAACTTCAAGACTCTCTCACTCCATCTGCGTGCATGTGCGTGCGTGCGTGTGTGTGTGTGTGTGTGTGTATGTGTAACACATAGTCATATGATTATCATGGAATGATATTGCACTTCAGGTTATCAATAAGAAAACGGTAGCTATACAGAGTGGGCAAATTGTATTCAAGTTCCCTTTTGACTTTCTGAAAACCTAGAAGATAACACCAGTGCTGGTTTTAATTTTACAACTCAGGCATCGGTAGGTAAATTATGGCCAGCAATGAGTCTCATGGGAGGTGTGCAGACAGTTCAGGGAGTAATTTATGTGTCTGTCTGATATTCACCCTGGAAGAATGCGGTCCTATTTTTCTTATTTCTGTTGTTTGGTTTGAGATTAAACACCCCTGCAAACATCATTTAGGTCATTTTACAGGCGTTTTTTCCGAATTCCGGCGCGTATCATGGTAGTTATACTGCAAACATAGGTTGTGGGTGTTCGTTAGAACCGCTTCGTTGAGGCGGTCAATGAGGTTGTTCTAACGAGTACCCACAACCTATGTCTTGGAGCAGAAATAAGAAAAATAATTTATACCCCGTAAACCCCAGTTTTCTCTATATATAGTGGGGATTAGGTGGATGTTCATTTCACGGACTTATTCACGTGATGTGATGCTTCCACGCAGACCTGGAACCAGCCCGCACACGAGTACTGGTAAACCGCTTAGATGATCTAAGCCTGCCTTGGCAACGCGGTGCGAGTCAGCCCGCCCATGCTTATAAACCCTTTTGGTTTTATTGGGCGGTAGGGCTTAAGATGCCATTTCATCTTAATGTCGGATAAAAGTCCCACAAAATTGGAAGCAACGTCTCCAAAATGACCTTTACAGTGTTGACAGGGACGAATTCAAATCAAACAAACAAACTAAACATCGAATCGATGTTAGTTCGACGCTGATCAAAGCCTTGGTTGTAAAGTGATGAAAAATGTGGATACTATATCAAATTGTCATTTTGATCTCTATCAGTCGAAACAGTATAGACTATTCCATTATTTAATCTTTTAAACCTACAATTTTCATAGTCTACACTTGATTTTTGGGGAAAGAATGAAGGTCACACCCTGCATATGTGGCATATTGTTGTCACTTCAACATTTTCTCCAGACCTATCTTTTGTAACCATTGTTAAAGCATTTTACACACCAAATCTGCACAATTTCATTGTCACTTCAGGAATGGATTTTAATATGTAACAAATGCAGTTAACCTCGATGTAACCCCATGCCAGAATTGATTGACAGGTCTTCAAGCCAATAGTTCGATCGTTGTTTGGCGATTGCTAACCACCGTAACCTTAGACAAGCTAACCTAACCATAGAATGTCGACAACAACAGAGTTAACTTCCTTGACGGGGCGTGACTAAGCTGCGCATACAAAGAAAGGGCTAGAGGTTGCTTCCTGTTGTTTAATAGCTGCTTCATTAGTAGGCCTACACTTTAGCCTAGCTGACTCTGGAATTCATTACACAAACATGCCTGTACAAATACATTGTGAATTTTACCATCTAAAAACGAAAAGTTTAAATGAAAATTTGTGATATTTTCCATATTTCTGCTCAAAATATAGATTGTGAGTACACGTTAGAACCGCTGCGATCAGGCGGTTCTACACGTTAGAACCACCGCAATGAGGCGGTTCTAACGATTACCGACAATCTATAATTCAGAGCAGAAATAAGAAAAATAAGGTTTACCCCCTGTAAACCACAGTTTCTCTTAATAAAAGTGGGGTTCATGTGGTTCAGAATCATATAGGCGTGTTTTTGTGATGTAATGTTGAATCGAATGAGCCAAGAATCTTTTGGTGTTCCTTGCATCACGAAAACACACCTATATAATTGTGACCCCATTGAACCCCACTTTTATATAGTAAAACTGGGGTTAACAGGGGTAAACCTTATTTTTCTTATTTCTACTCAAAAAATAGATTGTGGGAACTCGTTAGAACCGCTTCAATGAGGCGATTCTAACGAGTACCCACAATCTATATTTTTAGTAGAGATAAGAAAACTATCACACTTTTTCATCTTAAAATGTTTCCTTTTTTCGGCAAAATATTTACAATGTATTTGTACAGGCAGTTTTTCGTAATGTCTACATGTAGACTATTATCATATTGCTGTGAAATTCTTGTCGGACATGCATTGCATTTCGTATTCAAAATAATATACAAAATATGTACAATTCTGCAACATCTTGGCCTAAAACCACAATATTCCCAGCCTAGGCTGGGACAATATGCATGTATAGTTACTTTCTGTGATCCATATAAACAATACGTATGCGAATAGCTGCACAACGTGAAATTGACAGGCTTGTTTTTCTTTTCTATTCTGTCATGAATACACATGTCAACACGAACCGAATTCTTTGTCAAATCACCAGCGTATTTTTCCGTATTTTTCAAATGTATATAAACCAATATGCATGCGTTTTTTTGCGCAAGGTTTGCCGCACAAGCTGCGTATTTTTTCTGTATTTTTAAAAAATACGTCCTTCAATACATACACATTTTGTTGCGTAACATTTGTTGCACCCGCTGCTTATTTCTTCTGTATTTTTCACAAATACGCCCTCCAATACGCACACGTTTTGTTGCGTAAACTTTGTCACACCAGTTGCTTATTATTTCCGTATTTGCGCACAAGACGGACGTAAATACGTACTGTATTGCCAGTGTATCAGTATGTATTGGTGTAAATTCGCATTGCGTATTTGTCCTTATTTTGTTCATTTTTCACTGTGTAGCATGTTGTTCGTACAGTATATTTTGTTTACCGAGCACGATATCATAGTGTGCAGACAATTTTAAGATAAAATTAGCATATTCAGTTTTTAAATTTCTCAAGACCTTCTTGGTTTAGACTTAGACGTTTATTATCAAATTCTTGGTCCAAACAAAGCATGCAGGTGCTTGTTATGATCGCCCAATCGAGGCAGTTATAACGATTACGCACAATCTGTGACAGATGCATAAGAAGGGAATAGATGATATTTTAAACTTAAACAAAACACGAACTATAGTCAAGAAAGAAACCAGCGCATCACATTTTGTACTGAAAATAAACACAACCCACAACTTATTTTAACAATGACCGGTGCCTTTCTCGAGTCGGCATATCCCGAAGTGGGTCGATCGTTCATCAATTGATCACACATAATAAAGCAGTGCTGGACTCCACATGCCTATCACTGGTTGGTAGGAACTACAGGTAGCTTAATTATGAAAACAGCAGCGCTTATTTCATCGCAAGGAGGTCAGCATGTTGCGTAATAGGGTTATAGACAGAATTTGGACTGGAATCATGGGTTAGCCTTGATAAATAGTGTAGACGGCGACCAGGCGCTGAAGAATGCTGATCAGGGACTACACTGGTTGCTTACCGTACAAGAATTACTTGGTCAGACGCCGCATAACGCACCTATGGTTAAAGTCTACACGTTTTGACTTCAAACTGGAATGTAAGAGTTAAACAATGCCGTTTTTGTCCCAGTCCAAGACTGTTTTCTCAGACTACACTCAGAGATAATCGACATACCAGCACCTTCAGTGCTTTAATAAAAAACCATGGCGGTTTCATGGGAAGGTAGGGCTTGAGTTGTTATTCATCTAAATGTCGGTTAAAACTCCCTCAAAATTGGAAGACATGTTTCCAAGATGACCATAGTAGTGTTCACGGGGTCGTTAAACCTCAACAGGAACAAACGAAAAAAGCCTAGTTGCACTTACCAAACCAGCTCAGAACACGCTATATAAAATAACAGTTGTAATTGAATAATACTTTCTCAATCTGCAGTATATATATGTATAACGGTGGATAAATAAGTTTTTAAAGCACCGTAAATAAAAGGTGTGTCTTATTTTTGGACAAAATAAGAGAATTAAGGCAACAAAGCTGTGTTTTAGTAAACAAAGCCCAGTGATGAGTTTGTTAACATATATGCGACAAAACCAGGGACTATGGGTGCAATTCCGGACTTCTGCAGACATGCAGATGAGGTGAGTGTTTAAAACAAGGTCCAATCACCATGTGACTATGCATCAGGACAACACGTCCGTTACTTTGTAAACCCCGATTTATATAGACACAACTGGAGTTTGTAACGTTTTACAAGACAAAGGTTGCGGATGCCGTTGATGATGATGATGAGTTCGTGTTTAACGATGCTTCAACCCTGTGTGGGTCATAAGCGTCAAGCGGTTAATGGTTAAACGGCATGTTGGTGCCAGTAAGAGCCGCATGTATAAGGCGGGTTCAATGAACACCAACCTGTGTTAGGTGTTTAAATACGAAAAACAAAACAAACAACAAATGCATCAGAAAAAAATACCACTTAGGAGAAATTAAAACGTGCATTATATCACACATTAATGGTTATTGTTGGGACCTAAACTTCAAGATACTTTACCCATCACGAAAACACGCCCCCCTTGGACCACACTTTTATATGGTAAAACTGGGGTTTAAAAGGGTATAGCCTATTTTGCTTATTTCTGTTCTAAAGTATAGATTGTGGGTAGTCCTAAGAATTGCCTCGATGAGGCAGTTCTAGCGAGTAACCACAATCTATATTTTGAGCAGAAATAAGAAAAATATCACAATTTTTCATGTGAAAATTTTCGGATTTTTGTTAAGTATTAAATTTACAATGTATTTGAGTATTACTTGTGTATTAAGCTCATTTGGCGTATCATCAGTAAAAAGTCACTTCCGAACAGTCGTGTTTTCGTAATGAATTCAGTTTTTCCTTCCAGGTATTCGATAAGAAACTTTATGTGATATACCGACTACGCAATCCTGTGTTAGAAATCGAGGACCTTGTACTACTATATGAAAAACTAGCAAATGGAGATGTAATTGATCACGCGGATGTCAGGTATGCGTAATTACTCGTCATATATTTTGCGTCTTGATCTTTGGTTTACTTCTACTTTGCGCAAACGAAATACCCAGAATCAAATCCTTGCAATGTACTGCTCAGTTTGAATGCCCATGTACAATAAAAACAATGATCAGGAATCATTGTGTGGGTAAGTTACTATTCTTTTGACATTCCGCTATTGATGTTTCCATTAGGGTCTGTTGTTTCATGTTTGTGTTTCTTTCTCTTTTGGTGTCTCTGATGGGAGATGTGGGTTAATTGTATCGATTCCTGACCATTGCCTTCACTTCTGCAGGTATATTTCTGGGATGGGCCCGAGCCATTTTATGAGAAAATTATTAGTTACAGACGGAGTCTGATTTAATTTTTGTTTGGGTCCTATATATAAGCTTTTCAAATTTGATGTTAATTTTGCTATAAGATGTGTATTAAGGATTCTTGGGCCCTTCATTTTTTTCCAAAAGGCTCATGAAATTCAAAAATGCCTATCAAAATCTTGATTTTTACATGCATAAGAGTGGGAAATGGGCCCATTTCTAGGGCCCATTGGCCAATTTCTAGGGCCCATCAATATATTGGGCCAAAAATATCCCTGCTTATTGTGGTAGCTAATTTTTATTTTGCATTCATCAACTTTGCAGTAAATTTTAAATTGCAGACATCACTATTGAGGCCTGCGCGAGGGACCGTATTTTACTCACGGGGTATACGAAAACAAATGAGCTTGCGCTGTCCAAGCGCAAGCCTGCAAGTTTCCTTGCAGAATACCAATCTTCGATGAACCGTCGGAACCATACCTTCAGTATGTAAAATCATTTATCGTTGGTTGCTGTGTTTTTACATAGCTGGCTGCGCTTGACGTTTCATGCGATGAAAGCAACCTGCAAACAACAAGTGAATAAGTACATTAGAATTGGGATAGCGGCATTTAAAATCCCAATTAGTAGTATTCACAATGGGTTTCTAGGACGACCCTCCCCCAACCCCACACTGTGGGTTCGACCCCCCCCCCCGGGTCGGCCCCACTGAGTGGGGACATTTCTTTTATCCCCGCAGTACTGTTGGCCCCACCCCCAACCCCCGGGTCGGCCCCACCGAGAGGGGATGCAATAGAATAAAATATTTGTTTGCCTGCCGTATCGCGGGGGAAACCCCTGGTGTAAAATTAGTCACAACGTAAAAAAAACCCAAATGTAAGGATTAATAAAGAAACAGGGGTCTATCCTTAAAGGAAAGAATTTGCTCCTTATTGTTATCGTAAAATCAGTGCATTCATTTTGTAGATTAATGTAAACAAACCTTGAATATAAATACGTACCTTCGTTAACTATCCGAAAAACACCATGACACTTTCACATTAACTTTAGACAAAATCGATACGATATACCGACTAAGCCAAACACATATGCTATCAATTTCCTCTAGCGGAAATAACATTACGGCAGCCGACTAAATTTGCTAAATTTCGCAGTTTTTTATTTTTTAATTATTGCTATACGTATGGAAGTCTTTTGCTAACAGACTCCGTGTTTCATAGATAAAAAAGAAAATTAGCATCCATTTTTTTTTTATTTCACAATTGAAAATCAACCTTAACATTGTTAAAAAACACATCTTCTCGTCCCATTTGGGACACCCAATCCATAACCTCAAGCGCTAAATTCTCTCTCTGCCCATACCCCTACACTAGCTCCCTCTAGTAAATTATCTAACAAGTATCGTTTAATATCCGCCCAGTTAGAAATTGAATGAAGAGGGAAGCTAAAACACCGAAGGAAGCCTGGTACATAAAAAAAAACACACACACACAAGAAAAAGAAAAAAAACAACGAAAAATACCAGGCTTCCGAAGGGGTGTTTTGCTGTTTTTGAGTTCGAATCTCCGGAGACACGACCTTTTTTATTCGGAAATAGTGACTATAATCCCACTTCTTAAATTTAAGACCATTTTTGAACAGTCCCAAAGGTGGTATCTGACCAGAGGACATTTTATGCAGAAAACATTATTGCAAACACTGTGGACCCAAATCAAACTGCTACTCGTTTGGACTGCGCAGTTCTCTATGAGAGTTTATAGGCCACAAAGGCTGTCACACCCATTCCCAGGATAATGAAGGCAATCTCGCGGTCTTTCTGGTCGTCACTTGTTGGTAATAGTCGGAGAGCTGGGGTTCGGGCCCCAGGTCAGCAAGGCTGACATTTATCCCGCTGACCTGCGCATACAGGCGCATCGCGTCATCGACGTCTTTGAAAGTTCGAACGGCGTGCCCCTGGCGGCGGAGTTCCTCAGTGATGAAATCAATACCCTCGGTCCGTTTTCGAGACCATTCTGCCTGTGCAGTCTGTAATTGTTCAACGGCTTTATCGTGACGCTTGCACTCTTCGTCCACGCCAGATGTTTTCATCATGGAGAACAAGCAGTTCCTTCCCGAGAACGCCAGAGCGTTCACCAGGGCACCGCCAACGAGCATAGCAATACTCGCCATTTTTTCATGATATCAGCAGGTATCGGCCCCTGTTTAATTAGCATGTCTTTGGGTGCCATGGCGAGAGCGACGTCAACTATGGCCATGCCCAGATCGCGGGGTATGAAGTCTAGTTTCGGGGGGCTACCCCCATCACCATCGTGCCAAGCCGGGCGTATCCCACTGCGATGCCACAGACGACTCCGCTGTGGTTGAGCGCGTTAACAAGCATTTTACCATCAACTGCCGGGGTTGTCATTATTGCTACGCAACGGGCTTCACTCCATATAGAATGGGTCTGGGCTTGTCTTTAATTGTGGCTCCTGCGAAACAACAAGCCGCTTGGGCATCGACGCTGTCGATGAGTCAACTGGGGGTGCCACTTTTGGCGTTTGTACCGCATGTATGGCGCGCAAGCGCAGAAGAAACATGAGTGCACCGCCCGTAAGACAGGCTCCAATGATCCATGGGGTCCAGTCGGTTAGTCCATGGTTGTGAGCTGCACCACTGCGTGACGGTTCCTTTGAGACCATTTCCTTTGGAGGAATACTGACATCAGCTGCGCTGACTGGTGGACGAAATGAGTCTTTGGCCGTCCGAAGCTGTTCGAGCAGCCGTTCCTATTTGGCCTTTCTGGCAGCAACTGCAGCACGCCCGGCCGCCACTTTTTTCGGATCCTTAACCGTGTTGCTTCGCAAAGGCTTTGGGGTCGTATCTCTGTCTGCCGGATTCTGTGCTGGCTCTTGGTTCTCCGGTTGCTCCGCAACAATCTGCTCGTTCTCCGACATCGTTTATGTCATAGATGGTAATAGGGCACTGATGTCCAAATCGACAGTGCTTCACGGTAGTTAGCGCGGCAGTTAGCGGCGCCAAGTACATGCCATAGCGATTGTAGAGCTCGCAGGTAGCTCTGCTAAGTGCGTGTCCAACAAACGGTTCGCCCTCGAGGTCAGCAATAGGACCATGTTGGTTTTCGGCCGGTATCGGGAGAAACATAGACGCCAGCCCCGCATAAAGCTGGAGCGCTGTAGACCCCAGCGTCTTCGTCATCGCTGCCCCAAGCCTTGTTTCATAGCGGGCGTAAAGCTTTTCGATTTCGCTATTGTCCAGAGCTTCGATCTGTTCTGCGGTGAGGACCTTCCCATGGACCACTAGTCCATACTGCTTGGCTTGGTCTCCCACCACCAATGCGGCGAGCCTTTCATGGTATTTTTGCACCCGTTCCTCGATGAGCGGCTCCTCATGGCCGTCGGACGTCGCTGCCGTTCCTTCCGCGGTTGAAGTTTTAGCGTTCTGCCTTTGCTCTGTCTTTCCTATCAGCTCATCGATTAGTTCGTCACAGTCCATAGCTATTGCTTTGTGAGTTGGCGGACCAGTCTAATATGGTCTCGAAAGCGCTGGCAGAAGCGTGCGTGTGTGTTAACACACATCCGGGTAATGTAAACATACTGCCTAGCAATATGGAAAAGCAGTACCAGATGCGCGCCAAGTACTGTGATTAGCAGTCCTTCAGTTTCTTCGTACATTACTGAACACCATATAAGCAGCTGTTTGGTCTGTCTTTAATTAAAGCTTAGCATGCTTTGTCTCGGCTCACTACTGTCTCACCGAGGCCCGTTGCTCTCGTGTGGAGATCACGTCATTCTCGCGCAAGCAGTCTTCGAATGAATCACGATCCTTGCAGTGAAACAAACATACCCAGCACGTCTGCTCGCGCAAGTCCTTCAGGACGGATTTGTACTTTTGGGTGAGAACCCAACGCCCTGGTCGGCGGGGCGGCTCAAGAACTCTAGCTCTGACAGCATGTCTTTTGTTTTCGTCAAAGTCTTCTTGGCCGAGCAGTCATCGAAGATATAAGGTAGGCTCGCCCATAAACACCTGGTAAAACGCTCGAAGGTAATCGTGAAGGCGCTCGCCGGGGTCTAGAACGTAGACCTCAGGGTCGGTCCAGATCCAGGGGCGCTGGTATGTTTTACTATACTTTAGGGTGGGGCAGAGGACCACGAAGTGTCGAAAGTATTCCCGGTAAGGGCCTTCGAGCAGATCGAGGATAAAAACGGTTTTTCCGCATCCCGTTTGCCCGCATGTTGTCGCCGAATGGTCCGTGCGCGGTAGAAGATTTATTAATCGTTCCTCAGGAACATTAATGGACCGCTGAGACGAACATATTCGATGTTAAGCTGTGCATGCATGATGACGTAGAGGTAGATGTTCAATGCACCAGCAGCCTCGGCTCTTTTCGTTATTTGGATAGTCACACCTTCGCTGGCATTCTCTATCCGCCTGCCGGAGCCATGGAACCGGTCGTCGTCGCTTGTCCTGAGGTCAAACCAAAGCGCGTACTTGCTGGTGAGGTATTCTGCAAGGCTGACGTCGGCTAGGGCAAGGTCTTTTTCGACCGTTGTTCCTTCAGGTTGTCGCTTGCTACCGGCTGCGAAGAGCTTCCTCGCTTCGTCAAACATCTGGTAAGAGCGCATCCCTTGGCTGAAGAGTTGGTTGGGGATCCCCTCGATGGTGACCTCGACCTTGGCGATTTTCGGGTTATAGAAGACCTCTGTGTCGCGAGCGAAGGGCTGTTGCGCGGCTTCATCCTCAAAGAGCATCAGGATGTCCTTCATGCTGCGGGCGGGCACGTTGAGATTGATATTTCAGAGGGTGTCACTCTTGTCTTTACCGATTTTGCGGTGCCGCAGTACCCTGTCGTACAGGATTGAAATGCTCTGGCAGGGTGACCATGTCATACTCAATACAGATGTTTCCAATGTCGAAAGAGGCACCTCTGCCTGTGGCCTGGGTCACACGGTTGTAGTCGTTGAACGTGAGCTCATACTCGAGTCACTCGCCCAGCGCACTCTGGTAGAATGACATGTGGCTCTCGAGTAGCTCGAAGTCCAGTGGGATGTAGAAACGATTGCCGAAAGCATCGGCGACGGCTTTGTCCGCTAGAATGGACTTATCTTAGTTCCCAGCATTGATTCGGATCCTCGTCGTATTTTGGTTTTCCGACGTAGCAATGCCTTGGTACTGGCCATTTTTCCTCTCTGAAGCCGTCCTCAAGAGATCGCGGTAGCAGTGGTACACATCACTGTCGTCGATGCTGAGGACCTCATTTCCCGAAATTTTAATGACTGTCCTTTTTACGAGGGCGCGGCCTAGGTTCTGAACCAAGGTCCGATTAGCATCTTCGATGTGCAGCGTGATCGTGAAAGCCAACCTTACGGTCCCGGGGACGATGACATCATGTTTGCCGAGGTTGAGAAATCGAGCGAGAAGCTGCCGGTTCGGGCCGATCGTGCTGGGTTTGTTAGTTATCGACACCGATTGCCTCACCCCTTTCACCCCAAGGGGTTCGCGGAGGCACCGGTAGGAGTCAAGCTTTCGTCCGTACTTACTTGATCAGCTTCGTTGACACTCGACAATGTCTGTTTTAAAGATGCGCGACACCTTCAAATGCACATACTTGTACATAAATATGGCTGACTTTGAAAACCCCACGTTCGAAGAGTGGCCCGACCCTTATGATGACGCCGACTATGATGACGCCGACTATGATGTGTCTTACCTGCCAGACGCTGTTATGGACCCACCACCGGACGTCGAGCAAGGACTACGCGCGGCCGGGGACAATCTTCAGAACCTGCGAGGCGAGCTGAAACAGGCAGAACTAAAGGCTCAGAAAAAGCGCCTGGTCGATACTTTCTACAAAGAAGTGAGCCGTGCCTATAAGGGGTTGCGCCTCGAAGGTAGTGTCGACTATGACCAGTTTGGGATTGACGACGATGGTAAAACACTCTATTTGACCCCCGGCGACAAAAAGATTCCTATCGCTACGACAAGGGGAGGATTCCGGTTTCAGTCTCTGTCCACACTAGCCTCGAGATATGGAACAGGGGGTGTAAATGCAATTCGGCAATCACTGGGGCTCACTGACTATAAATCGAATATGCCGCGTCTCAACAAAGTGGCCGTGGATACACTCCAAAAAGCAGAGGAAACTCTCTCAAAAAACAATGAATCCGTCGAGATACAGAGCTCCCCGGCGTAGCCCACGACGTTATTCAAACAACAAGAGATGTCGATACCGCATTGAAGACAATTGATGATCAGCCGATCGACACCGCGTGGGTCACCCAGGCCAAAAATGAGCTCGCTGGGCTTGAAAAGGCCATGACTCGAACCCGAGATGAGTTGGCGATCAACCTGGCGACGCTGTCAAATGTCGACGAGGGAAAATCCCAAGTTGAAAACGCTTGGCCAGGGAGCAGCGGAAACTGACGGAAACGGACGACCCCGAGATGCAGCAGGAGATTCAAGACCGAATTAGAAAACTGAAGGGCGAGCTCTCTGATATCGAAATCGAAAGACAGTCGAGGCCCGATGCCCTCTCTACGAACAGAGAAGCTCTCCGGGCCCAGATTAACAGAATCCGTGAGACATTCAGGCGGCTTCTTCATGAAGACAAGACGCTGGCTGAGCGAATACGGACACTCTTCCGTGAGCAGGGGATAACAAACGTGAGCATCCTGGGATGGCAATCTCGACCCTAGTGCTTGCGCTAACCGGCGGCGGGGGGAGTGTACCGGCTCCGGATCCAGAGCCACCCGGCAAGGGCGGGGTCAAGGAGTGGGTAAAAAAGCACCTACAGTCCCTCGGGCGTGCCCTGTCCAATTTGGCCGGCAAGGCCGCGGCTGCCATGCCCGGAATTATCGGGTCCATCGTCTCTTTACTCTTGAGCACGCTAGGGAAGGCCGCGTCAAGGCTCGCAGATAATTTGTGGGCCTTGGTCATCGGCGTGGGGGGGGGGCTTCTTCTCATGGCTGCACGGGACTGGCTAGCGCGCGACCAACCAAAGCACCACTAAGACATCCCCGATCCCTGCGACTTTGAGAGCTGTTTTTTCTTCTTCATGGTCGAAACCTGATTTTCAGTCTTCTGGTGCGACTGCCGTGGTAGACGTAGGCGACCCTTCTGGAGGTGGCCCTGCGAGTACTCGCGGGTCGGTCCCGGCTGGTGCGGCAGTTTTCCCTTGGAATGTCCTATCGACTTTAGAGGCAGGATTTATCAGTGCTGCCTTGTTTATTTCTGGATTGTGGCCGATGACAGCGACTGACCCCGCTATTTGGATTTGGTTATAATAACCTTGGACATTGCCGGGGTTGAGTGTCATATCGCTCGGCATCAAGTAGAGCGCTCTCCCGTAGACGTAATCCAGTGGTGTGGATACATATTGCAACGTCTTTTGACAGCGATCGATGCTGCTGGGGATGTCGACGGGTGAGGCGATGGCGTCTTCGAGATTCGCCGTAAACTGCTTATGGGCGTTGAACCCCGTTCCAACTTTGAGAATGTTGGAACGGGTCTGACCTTGCGCTCCTAAGATTGCCCAAACGTAAGTCCGATTGAGTCGTTTAGGCGCTCGACACCTGCTTGCGTGAAACCTTCTGATTTATCGAGAATGAACATCGTCCACGCCTTTGAAATATCCCGATTATGTCTGTTGAGTCCTTTGGGTGGAAGAAAAGCCCCTGTGCTTGATTCTCCATCCTATATTTACCCGATGGTTCCATATAACTCCCATATGAGCCGAGCCCTTGACACCCATGGTCTAACTTCTGCCTCCAATCCGTATCAGGTGAAACGGCGAACTCCTCGCAAAGCCGCTTGTAGGCCCTGGATTCATATTGGTTATCGTACCATGAATAGGACTCGTCCCGTGGGAGGGCGACTTTTAGCTCCTCAAACAGACGCCTCGCCTCGTCGTATAATAAACTTGAAAGCAATACAGGCTTGTATACAATACAGGCTTGTAGAAAGCAATACAGGCTTGTACAGGAGCGCAAGGTCAGACCCGTTCCAACATTCTCAAAGTTGGAACGGTGTTCAACGCCCATAAGCAGTCTCATAAAAGACCTTACAAAGCACGGTTAATTGCAAATTCTAGCTCTTGCACTACCACTGAACTTTCTAAATTATTAGCTTCCTATCTTACTGCTATTAAAACGCATGTGATTAAATATTGTGATAAAGTCTTTGAGAGATCAGGAAGAAATCTGTTTTGGTCTATAAAAACTTTAAATGAGGTTTTAAATAAATTGAAATCCAGACATTTTCGTGCTTCAAGTCTGTCTACTTACGATTTTTCCACTCTTTACACTACACTTCCTCATAATCTTATAAAAGAAAAGCTTAATGGTTTAATTGAATGGGCTTTTCACAGAGAAGATTCTCTCTATATTGCATGTAATGTCAGAAATGCATTTTTCACTTCTAAAGAGCATAAGAATTATACACTTTGGTCATGTCAGAAAATGTGTGATGCCCTCACCTTTCTACTGGACAATATTTATATTAGATTCGCTACTAAGTTATTTAGACAAATTGTGGGTATTCCGATGGGTACGAATTGCGCACCTCTTGTGGCTGTTCTGTTCTTGTATTGTTATGAAAGAGACTTCATTTTGTCGCTTTCCATTGATAACCAATCTGAAATTATTGAAGCTTTTAGCTCCACTTCTAGATATTTAGATGATTTATTAAATATTGATAATACCTAATTCGATGGTTTGATCAGTCAGATTTACCCCCAGAACTTCAATTAAATAAAGCAAATTCTTCTGATACCGAGGCCCCGTTTTTGGATTTACATCCATCTATTGTAGATTGGTTTGTTTCGTGCAAAATTTATGATAAACGCGATGACTTTGATTTTGAGATTGTAAATTTTCCTTTTTTGGATGGTGATGTTCCTCGTGCGCCATCCTATGGCGTTTATATTTCGCAATTAATTCTATTTGCTAGAGTGTGTAGTCATGTAACTGACTTCAACACTCGTAATATAATATTAACTGCTAAATTCCTTAATCAGGGTTATCGGTACCATAAACTACGCAAAGCATTTTCAAAATTTTATAGACGCCATTATGATTTAATTTCAAAATTCAATATTGGACTTAAATGTCTTCTGCAACAAGGTCTATCGGAACCCGAATTTTATGGTGAATTAGTATATAAATTCAAAAAAAATATATAACCGCAATGACTTCAGCACCCAATTTCGTAAAATCATTCTTCGATATAAAAAGATTGGGTACAACATGGATGCTATACGACAGACTGCGTGCATGGTAGTTAACCCAATCACGGTTGGCAACTTTGCTTCCCTCTTTAATTGCACGCCGATGGGTCAGGCCTCAGATTCTATGACGGCTCCAAAGTAAAGGCTTATTGAGAATTAGAGAGATCTAATTCTTGGTAATGTTGGTTGGTGCCTGATGCTTTGTCTCTGGTCGGGCCCATCGGAGTCTAAATGTTGGTTTTCTTTTGCTCCAGCATTTCAGTGGTTTCTTGCTGTCGAGTCCTCACCGTTGTCTCACCTCTGTGGTTCTTTGATTTTTTTTGTGTTCACGGAGATGTTGCACTGATGAGTTAGGAGGCCTTCGTGCGGACTGAACAAATTATTTGTCTAAACCGCGACGGAAGTAAGGGCGAGGATTGTGGCCACTTAAAATCGATTTAAGCCCCCCAGTGGAAATCATTCCACTGACCGTTCCAAGGCGGTTCTTCTGTGGTGATTTATTTATGTTGTTGTTTGTTACTTACTGTGTGTATCACTTGTGTCTTTTAATTTTGGATGGCCATATGGCCATTTTGTGGGAAAGTAACTGTCCTTATGGCCTTCCTTTGTTTAGGTTTCCATTATGGTCTGGTCGCTTAATGTTTGTATTTCTTTCCTTTTGGTGTCTTTGGTGTGTGGAGTAAGTTAATTGTATCGATTCCTGATCTTTGTTTTACTTCTACTTTGCAAGAACGGGCTCCTCCGCTTGTAGATGGTCCTGGAATGAAACACCACATCCGGCGGTTGCGCACCAAACCGCAAAGTTCAGCTGGGACTGCAACCAGCTGAAAGGGGCGTGCGGCCAGCTGTGCCACGCCTTGTTTGCCTTAGTGACGTCCCCGATAAGCGGAGGGTTTTGATAATGCTGCCGGGTGTCCAACGCATTGTTTGCCTTTTGTTTGTCCCCAGTAAGCTTATGGTTTTGATAATCGAAGATGTTCGTGTACTTGGCAAGGAAGTGACTTCCCTTATCGTCGACCATTATGACTAGGATGGGTGCCCCTGCCGCTGACTCTTTATATTTGAAATGGGCGCCTGCCTGATAGTTTGCCGAGCTATTAAACGTAAACGCCTTTGTATCCATACCCACTTAGGTGTTAGGTGATTATCATGTACATCACACTTACTGACGTTTAAAACGATGTGCCAATCAATCTTGTCAGGACCTTGTCTGCGGGGAGCGAGAGATTGCTCTCTGCGAGTTGACGAATTATCAATGGTGATACAACATATGCACGGTGAAAATGAACAATAAGGTCTCTAATAAAAAGACTGAAAAAACAATACCTGACGTATATTATAACGTCTTTGAGTTGAACGAAAAGGTGTTTCAGCGGTTGGGCGCCGAACTCACTCTAGATGAACCCTCTGGTCTACTGCAATTAACGTTAAAGCCAGAAGTTATAACAATGAATCGCGAATTCGGTAATATCTTAGGCTTTTCCGACAATACTTTCAAACCCCCGTCTGTGGCGCTGATCAATAACAATGGCCATTACCTGGAAGGAGGCCGCACCAAGACGTTCACTGCAAATGAGCCACACAAGCTGGCCGTCCATCGTGAGGTCTACTTTCATCTTGCTGAATTAAGTACTTCAGACAATCTGCATAACGGTCGCCCTCTACACTGCTTAGATCTGTCCCTGTCGAGAACGAAACGTGTGGAGCTGGTAGAACTGAATCATTTCCTGTCTTACAGTACAATAGGTTGTCGTCAGGACCTGTTTCACAGCTAACTATCTCACTTAGAGACACCAACGGGGAGATGTTACCATTTGAGTAAATGAGTGCAACCCTACATTTAAGGAATGGTTGACGCAAGCGGCCCCGGTGGGGTCAGAAAATGCCACGAGGTTATTTGGCTGATCTTGTTGACACTGAGGGGTTCGATAAGGATGGGAAGGAAGATCGATTGTACGCCTTCCAGCTCTCTGAGGGAGTCTACAAAAGAAAAGAGGTCGCCCAACCGGGGTCATTGAAATACGGTGATCTCGGCGACGTAGATACCTAACATGCCGTTCCAAAGCGGGTTCATGCGCTGGCCTTCACTGGGAACAAGTGGGTTGCCTTTGCGGACCCCGTCCAACAAACAGGGTGGCTTATTGACATACACATCTCGTCTCCGTACGTTGTGACTGGACGCAGCACAAAGTTAGGAAGGTAGTGAATAGTGGCACTCGTCTGTGCTCGTATATCCCCAGGACGAAGAACATTGTCGTTTCATAAGATAACGTGCTAAAGACAAGCAACAACCGGCAGGAAATCCTGAAAATAGTCTTCGCATTCCCCCCCCCCCCAGCGGGAATCATTGGTATGAACTTGCCAACATCATCGATCATCCTTGATCTAATTCTCGGAGATAGACCAGACGACTTTGTTGATGTGTTACCCGGCTTCAAGTTCAAGTGGAGTCAAGCAAATGCTAATAAAGAAGTTGGGATTTATATACAAGTACAAGAAACGTCTCGAGTGCAGTTCACTCTTGAAGGAATCCAACACCAAGTTGATTACCGTCATTAAGACCTAAATAGGCCCAGGGTCTCTCAAAAGGCTGCAATTTACGCCCGGTGCGCTCACACCAGACCAAGCTATAGTCATTATTAGCCAGTAGTCTATTTAAACCCACCCAGCCCGAGGGGTAGTACACGATGGGCCTCTACCCAGGACTTGAAACCGGAGACAAACACCCCTTCAGCACGTGGCCGAGGTCAAATTCCGTCTCGAAAAAGAACGAGATTTCAGAGCCTCGCTGTACAAGAAATACAGACGCGGTGCTAATGTTGTTGATGGGATTGATACCGCGCTTACTGCGACTTGCGTAGGGCTGGCTGTTTCTGGCGTCGGACCCTTGTCAACTGTCATCGCTAAGCCTGTCGCCATTGGTCTTGGAGCTTGGGCGATATTGTGTGGGTTGCTGGGTGTTGGCGGGAAATGTATTTGACGAAAACTCCAAACAAAAGCCAAAAAACACGGCGAGATTCGTAGCTTGGCTGAGTTGAAGCTAAACTCAATCGCCGACCGCATTTCTATCGCGCTGAACGACGATGATATATCTGAAACAGAATTTCGCCTGATTCTGTGTGAAATCGACAAGTTCGATCAGATGAAAGAAGAAATTCGTCAGCGCCAGAAACATACTGTTGGTTTGTCGGAGGAGGACAAAAAGAAGTTGTTTCAACGTGCGAGAGACGAGGAATTAGTGACGGCCCGTACCAAGCTGTTGGAAGGGTTCGACAAATCTGGTAACAGTGGCACCTTAATATTTCTTGCTGGCGAGCTTAAAAGAGTGCAGGCTGCCTAGACAAGCAGTTGTTTCCGTTAGTGACTTAATGCAACAATAAATGCATGGATAGGCGTCTTGCGGATATTTATTACAGCCCTAGGGGTCTTGACGCCATAAAGAAGCTGGCTTCTGCGTGTAAGACCTCAGAAGATGTGGCCCGAGCTTGGTTGAAGAAGCAGGCCATCTGGCAGATCTACCTCGTCGCCCCGCAGCACATTCCACGACCCAAATTCGACATCACCAAGCCGAACGAGTTTCATCAAGCTGACCTGCTCTGTCTACCACACGACCGTGTGCGTGTTCGCAAAGCGAACAAGCGCACGTACAAATACGCCCTTACCGGGGTTGATGTAGCCTCGCGCTTCAAAGAAGCTGAGCCTCTGGCCACTTAAGAAGCCAAAGAGGTTGCTGAAGCTTTGTCTCGAATCTACAGGCAAGGCCCGTTGAGGTGGCCCAAATTGCTCCAGGTCGACCCCGGTCGTGAGTTCATGGGCTCTGTCAGCCATCTGTTGGCAAAGCACTCTTGCCTGGTTCGGCGCTGTCGGGTTGACATCCATCGGGACCAAGGGATCGTAGAACGCTGGAACCGGAGCCTCGCAGAGCGGCTCTTCGGACACCAGTACGCTCAATAGATGCGTCTCACTTCTGGTCAGCGGTCTACAGAGTGGGTGAAAGGTTGCCTACCGTTGTGACAGCCTTGAATGGTAAGGTCACCCGACTGACCGGCAAAAAGCCCTCTGAGGCCATAAGGGCGCGATCGGTGGCACAACAGCCCTCCTCTGTAGTTCCTGGTCGTCCTATTGGTCTCGAGGAGGCAATAATCCCCTCCGGCGTCGGCTTTCGTTATTTGTACCAGCCTGGCGAACTTGAAGGGGGCGCCGGCGAGCGACTGATCCCACATGGTCCCTGGATGTGCACCGGCTCGGGCGCACAGTGACCAAGCCCGACGAGCCCGTGGTGTATTACTTGCAGGATGGACGTCAGCGCGGTTTTGTGCGCGAAGAACTCCTTGTTGTGCCACCGGACACTCAGCTTCCTCCGGATGGGGTTCTCAAGCGCTGAGCTCGAATCCATCCACCGGGATGACAATTTATCCGTTTGGTTTACGTCCTACTTCAGTGGTCCTTGGTCTCGGAACTTTCGCCTGCAACATCTCGAGGTTCTGGGGGATCTGGCGAAGCGAACACCCCACAGACAACTGCTATGGAGGGAGACAAGTATACCTATCTTACAGCCATATCCACCAGTTTCTCTACTACCGAGGGGTTCGGCGGCTCGACCTCATATCCGTCTATAGCGGAAGGCACACCCACCAACACATCTGCGGCCTGCTCTGTGAGAGAATCAAGCGACTTTAGGTTGTCGTAGAGCAGGGTACAGAAGGTTCCGATAGATTTTCCAATATTCTCTGATATCACATTGCCTCCGCTCGCCGCCTCGCGCCGCTTCAGAGAGGCAATTATCTCCGTCAACGAAATCGACACCTTCTATGTGGTGGTTTCAAACCGACTCAGACTTTTCTTTAGGAGCTCATAGAATTCGTTGATGGTCGGCCCATTTGCCGATTTGGCTTGGCGTAGCAACAATCGTAGATCGTCAACGACGCTCTCCTCTCTTTCTGCATTCTCGCTTGCGCATTGGGTGGTTCCTCCTCTGTTGCGGCATTGGGTGTCTCCTCCTCTGCCAAGAGCATCTGAACCCTCGCAGCGCCGACGCCGAACTGCTTCTTCACCTACACACATGCGCCTTACCTCCCAGGGCCTTGATTTCCTGGATCTCCTCTTGGGTTAGAACTCTCTTGGGAGCCATCGTTTATCCCATGATTTCAGAGTTCTCTAGATGGACCGCCCAAGTTCCTCAACGAACGCGTCCATCTCTTGTTGTGTGATGTAATCATCTTTGTAACCATAAGCTTGTGTGTTCACCCCATTTTCTGCGATTTTTGAATCGAAGGGCGACAGCGACACCTTGTTGAGATGCTGTCCGAAAATGCGATGACGCTCCGTTCTAAGAACATCCATGCCATGGCGGAAGGTTTTCTTCTCAAAGAGAGCCTCTTTGAACTGCTCGTGCCTGATGCGCTTCTTGACAGTTGCTTCTCTGACACCCTTGGCCTTCTTAATGTTCTTTCCAGATGCCTGGAGGATGGAGTACATCTTCGGCCGCAGGCCCACATATTCGGCGATTGACTGCCCGGCGCACTCGTCCTTCATCTTTCCGAGAACCTTCTTGTTCTCTGTACTGTGCAGCGGGTGGTCTTTCGGGTAGTCGGACGTGTTGTAGAGGCCCTGATGCTTGGCCATGTCCTCGTAGACATCCTCTGTCTCGATTTCGAGGTGGAGGCTGTCGGTGTCCGTGTAGAAGAGCTGGCAGCGGTCTTGGTACCGACTCTGGAGCCGTTTGTAATAGAAATCGCACATCAGGGTTTTTGAAAGGTCCAGAATGCTCATACCTACGTAGATCGGGCGATTGAGCACTAGACGGCCCTTTTGCATCTGGACTGCTGCAAGATCATCGTCGAAGATGTTGGCTCTGGCAAAGGCTTGGCTGGCGCTGAGACGCCTGAGTTTATCTTCCTCGTTGGTGCGGACCAGCCTGACGTCGACACGCCTGCGGAGGTTCTCCATCGTCTTGCCGAAGACCGAATTGTTCATGAGCTTGTAGAGATCCTTCTCAAAGTCACTGGTGGCCTTCTTCCGGAGCTCAGTATTCATCCGGATGTAGGGCTCCATCCAGGGGCTCTGCTGGAACCGGGGGGCACGTTGAATCTTGGTCAGACGCATACCTAGAGACATGTATTGCTGGAGATTCCGATAGTCGAGCACGTAACGGTCTTTGTTGCGAAGGTATTGTACCAACTTCTCAACCTCTGTAGGTGCTCCCCCAAAGCTCCATCGAGAAGTTCGCGCTGGTACTCCGACATCCACTCCTTCTTGACCACTAGGCGCTCTGGTGCTAGTGGGTAGGCATTGTGCGCCTTGTGCAGCTCTGCTGAATATTCCATATCTACCTCTAAGATATAGCCCTCTTCACTTTCTGCGGGTTGTTCTGCAATCGTTTCTGCGAGTCCCGATACATCGACCCACTGGAAGTTTCTGATGGGGAGGGCCTGGCTCATAGCCCATCCATAGAGATTGTTCGCATCGAGGTATAGGATGTGACTACTGGGTTTTTCTGGGTCATAATCCTCGACCTGAGGATTGTTGGCCTTGGCATACCGTTTTGATACCATCGAAATACCTCCGCGCATCCCCTTCTCGACAAACATGTGTTGGTCGTAGTCTGTAAGCAGCTCGAGCTCCACTCCTGTCTTTTTAGGAGGGCGTCCCATGAAAGCCCGGGACTATGTGTAGTAGTGCGCTGGGTCTAAACCGTACTGCGTCAGGGATGTCTTTCGAAATTCCTTTAAGACATCTGCCAGCAGGAGAACATCTGTGCGATTGTAGCGGTCGTGGTAGTCCCCCAGGGTCTTACACCCACAGACCTCCCATACTCTATGCGCGTGGGCGTAGTCGTCGTCGCTGATGTGCTCGTCGGTGAGCTTGCTGTAGAATACCTCTTTCAGAGGGAGCTTGGTCTCGACGAAACGGTCCCAGGAGTCCATATACTCGTAGAGGTAGACGCCCTTCCGGGCCAAGAGCTGGAGCCTCTGACGGTTTGGTTCGTACTGGGATGTGATCTTGAAAGACTCTGGCTGGTTTGACGCCACCAGTTTGTCGAGGGAAGCGAGCAGGAACTGGGCGCTATCGATGAAACGGAGCTGCTGGAGAGAGAAGGAGATGTATTTTTCTGTGTTATTGGGGATGCAGGAGACTCTGCCTTCGACCCTCGAGATGGCCTGCATGAGCAGGCGGAAGTCGTACCGTCTGAGGTTGTGGAACACCACTGGAATAACGGTGGTCTTTGGGCTTAGCCTCAGCTTAAGGTTACAGACGTTGTGAGCTGCCCCTTGATATTTACCCGTGATATGGTAGTGGTCGCGGATAGTCACCGTTTAGCGGTTTTTCGCAGATATAGCAATTCGCGGCATTGTAATGGGCCTGATAGTCCTTTCGTGCCATCCTTATGATTTTAGAGTTGGCTAGCACACTCTTTATCTCGCGCCCCTCCTCCTGGAGTGATTTTAAGAAGTGTTCTTTTGCATTTGGGCCGCGATACTCGACAGGGGGCTTTGTCGTTCCATCACACCGCACCATGATATAGCAGTAGCTGCAAGCCTCATGTTGTTGCTTCGTTGGGAGTTACTTTTTGTAGGATCGCGTTCGGGGCCCTCGATCTTGGTGGTGAGAGCCTCAAAGTCTGCATATATGACGAATGGGGTTGGTTGTTGTTTGTGGTGGTTCTGGAAGGTGAGCTTGTTCTTACCCTCCTCTGGCATCTCCACCCGGACAGCCGTCTGGCCGATGCCTTCGCACTCAAGCTTGTGGGCCTCCAGCAGATCTTTTCTCGTGTAGCCATGAAGACAGCGCTCACAGAAATACTTGCGCTCACGGTGCTTGCTTTGGTTTTAGAGGCGACGGTTGAAGTTCTTTATACAGGTGTAGTGAAAGGCATTTTCCTTCGCACTGATCAGCAGCATATTGACCATTGGTATCTCCTGTGGTTGTGTGCTGAGACGAAGGACAGTGATGCCCTTGTCCCAGCCAAAGCCATTGATGGCTAGGTAGTTCTGCCGCTCAAATTTTGGTATCTGTGAGATGGGTGTGGGACTATCAATCCCTTCGAAGTTCATACAATCATTGGTAGGATAACAACTTGGTCTCTCTGGATGATGTGGTGATGATGGATTTGCCCGAGCCGCTCGGAGCGTCCATCGAAAGCAGTCTAGGTCCTTGTTCTTTATGTTAACCGGTGCCTTTTTATATCTTAATTCTGCTGGGAGTGGAATGTAGGACCTATCCCGAAGAGGCTGATATCTGACAATGTCCAGCCAAAGGGTCTGTATCTGATCTACGACCCAGCCAGACCCTCCCTGCGTCCACTTTTTTAGTGTTTCTTGGATTTGTGGGAAGGTTTTATCGAGAGCCTCCTTAAATTCGCTGGCCTGTAGAAGGGCCTCCTGTTTGTGGCGCAACACGTGGGTTGTGTACTCCTCACTACCGTCTGGGTTGTTCTTCCAAAGCTGAACCTTGAGAGCCAACTGGAACTTCACACCACCCAGCGCCTCGATCTCTTCCTAAAGCTTGCAACTGATTTGGGATACCACAGCCTCGAGGAAAGTTCTGGGGTCTGCACTATGAGGATTATTAGCAGGCACGTTCATCTGCCAGCCCCTCAAGAAGTCGCCAATAATCCATGGGGTCTGCCTGAAGATTAGCTGTTGCTCAGTAGATGTAAACAAATCCAGGATCTCATCCTGATATTCCTTGACGGATCTCAGGACTTTCTCGCGGGGGATAGGGTCAAATTCCTCTTCGATGGCTTTTCTTTTGGCGGCCTTCTTTTTGCGTGGTGGTGGGGTAGGTCGATATTTTTCAGGCTGTAAGGTTTTCAACAGGCGCCCTTTGACAGAGTCTGGGATAAGCTCATCCAAGATGTTTTGAACCACATGATGGAGAGTCGAATAATTATCAGGTATTTCTGCCAGTAACTGCTCTATGTATTCATCTATAGTAGCCATGTTACTGTATCCTTTCTTTTTCCTATATACTAACAATTCTCTAAAAGGAAAATACAGTAGAAAATCTTACCGCATTTATCTTTGACTTTACCTATATACTAACAATTCTCTAATAGGAAATAAATTAGAATATAACCATCTAAACTCTTTTTAACCATACTAGATAGAAATGGCAGAAAGTCGTCTAAACCCTTTTTGAGTCCTTCGATTCCTGTTTATGTAATTTATGGTAATATCTGATTTAACACCACATTGCACACAAGGTAAATCGTGTGTTTTCACCGACACTCCACAGTTTATACATAGCAGTGGTTCCGTTCTTCCTACCCTCTTACTGACACTATTGTGTCGCCCACAGAATTCACCGCGGCAATTATTGATGCAGGGTTCTCTCTTCCCAACGGATATCCAAGGACACTTGTTCATTTTTTGTGCTGTATGTTTAGGTACTATATTTCTCTAATACAAACACACCCCGCCCGGTGGGGCTGTTGGCGAGCGCAGGCTGGTTATGTGTTGGCCATGCGATATGGCGGGCTAACAAATATTTTAAATTGAGTCTATTTACGCGAACCCCTAATAGTGTTCTCCACATTCTTTGCAGGCGCATATAAAGGTCGATGGCTTGTCTCCGGCGCCGATCTGAACCTAGCGGTATGTGTGGTTTCGTATGAGGCAATGGGGACAGGCGAAGAGGGTTTTTCTATGACTTATTGGCTAAGACGGCGCGTTACCTCGTCGCATTCGGTCTTCTCGGCCAGGGAACACAGCTCGGTTGCCGTCATATACCAAACACATCCGGAAGCAAATCCCCTGCGGCAAGCCTATCTAGGGCCAACCCTCCACCCTCTACCTTGCTCATTTTTGTGCCTGTGGGGTCAATGTTGGCCAGGACGGTTCCACAGCGAGCGCTGTAGATATTCACGAACATCGGAGAGTCCCACTGGCGGTTGTAAGCGCTGGCTGATTCCGCACACCGGGCAATCGCTGCGTTGTAGCACCCGCGTTCAATTCGTTGAGCGAAATCACGGCTGCGCTGCTCGTCGAAGCGTGGGTTTTGAGCAAGGGCTTTGTAGAAGAGATCCCTGTAGCATTTGCGGGGGGTCAATAGGCTCTTGCTTTCTGTTTCTTTATAATCCTTATATTTAAGTATTTCTAAATTATTCGCTATAAACTCCCTCTGGGGCTGTTGGTGTTGTAAATCATTTTACACCATGGGATTCCCCCGCGGTACGGCAGGCAAACAAATATTTTATTCTATTTCATCCCCTCTCGGTGGGGCGGCCCGGGGGGGTGGGGTTGGGGCCTACAGTGTTGCGGGGATTAATAAAAATGTCCCCACTCGGTGGCGACGACCCGTGTGTGTGTGTGTGGGGGGGGGGTTGGTCGGCCTCACAGTGTGGGTTGGGGGATTGTCCTAGAAACCCCATTGTGAATACTACTCCATTTTGTTCCTTTTGGGTTGAAAATTGTCGGTTTTTCGAAGACAAAATTCTTTTTACGGCTCCACCAAGGCATCGCTGTAAAAGGAACGGGGGTCTTTCAGGGTATAGGAAATTTACATTGGGTATAACCATTATAATTACGATGCATTCACTCTTAAAAGTTGTTTCCGTAGTGAATGTATTGCATTTTTTATGAAGTCTCTATCACAACAGAGAGTACGCTGATATAAACCTGTCTACAGTATTCAGAGGTTCATACATCTAACAGTGCAATATTTTATGAATTTCAACCACAATTGGTGAAATTGTTGATTCTTCGAATGGCCTAATATGTCCAGCAATAGTGGCTGGGCATTCAGTCTTCTTTGATGGTGTCCCCATATTTCAGCGCCAAGTTTTGTAATCATTAAAATTTTATATGCAATTTTACCATGTTCCAATTTTTTTCAAGACGCCATTTTAGCATGAAAACAGTCCATATATCTTAGTAATATGGAGATGAAATTTCATGCAAATTGAAGACCGGTAACATTGTGTTTCAACAGACTGAATACTGACAGTCCTGATTCAGCAAAATGTGGAATAATATGATTATCATGGTTCGGTATTGCTGTTTAATTATACTTAACTATTGCTTTCAGTCTGGATGGCTAAAGTATAGTATGGCTTGTGAAAGTAGTTCATAGCATAATTATAAGTATCATTTCAAATCATCCCGTTCGGTAAATTTGCCCCTATTGAATGCCATGGCCAAAACAAACTATTTTGTCTACAGAATTATGCCGCAAAGGTTTTGATCAAACGCACACATGAAATCATGTGCATAGTTTTCTCTCTGTCTTATCTAATTTGGTAGTGGTGCTATGGTAGTGTTTAGATTTAATATTCAAATCAACAACATACCAGTCAATTTTACGCCTCCATCCATAGGAGCTTGAAGATATATATGGGCTGGATGCTGCTTCCACGCAGAGCTGAATCCGCCCCCACACTAGTACTGATGAATCGCTTAAAGGATCTAAGCCTGTCCAGGAACCGAGGTGCGAGGCGGACCGTCCATGCTAATAAACCCTATTGGTTTCATTGGGCGACAGGGCTTGAGATGTCATTTCATCTCAATGCCGGAAAAAAGTCCCACAATATTGGAAGCAACGTCTCCAAAATGACCTTTACAGTGTTGACGGGGACGTTAAACCTCTAAACAAACAAACAAGTCAATTTAAATGTTGCTGCAGATTTTGTGACATAAATGACTCTTAAGTCTAATTATTGTTTGTTCGTTTAACTACTGTCCATTTAAAAAGAAAGGTTTACTCTAGGGACAATCAATAACACTTGAGATTCCCTTTTTTACATTAAGACCCATTAAACGGTTATCAGTATTTGTCTCTGCACTAGGCACTAGCCAATCTATCTTTTTTGTATAGCCCCTATGAACGAAATCAAACGGCTTCCTGCAATTATATGCCAAGGCCATTTAATAAATTTTCTTTTCGGAATCACATGATCGTACATTTATCTGTGTTCCAAAACTTATGTGATCATGATCATGCTGTCTATAAATTTGTGTAGGTTTTTCACTTCATTTTCCTATCTCAGCAGTTGTTGCAGTAATTAATAAGTACATTTACAGGGTAGCAAGAAGCATTTAAACTGGTGATGATAATTATTCAATCTGTGAGAAGTTATCACAATACTCATAAGATTTTAAATTATTTTCAGTAAATACACTGTGATGCATTTTTTCTGCCCAAACACTGCAATGCTCACTCTAAGCTGAGAGATATATTGCACAGAACTGTACCGGTAATTATTGATGAACAACAAAGCAAGCAAGAACAGTGCTTAAAAACAGTGAACTTGCATCCAGCAGAAACATTCAATAAGTGTTTGAAAGTTTCAAACCAGCTAAAATACTTAAGGAAGTGTCTGCTGACAGCCGGCTGGCACCAGACTTTTAGGTCTAGTGACAGCCGGCTGTCACCAGACCTAAAAGTCTGCTGACAGCCGGCTATAATATTTACTCAATAATAAGCATATTCTTTTTAACTAAATAACTTATCCTGTTTCATGGGCTACCATACCGCTTACAGAACTTTGTTGCACAGTGAAGGATGCAATAATTTCTAATGGGGACTTTTATTTTTGTTCAAACTTTGTGTAACAATGCTGGTATTATTGCAGCTTAGTTCTAAATCATAAATCATAAGGTGATTTCTAGGCATACCATCAGCAGAACTTACATGTACAAACTCGAGAAGAGTGGTGGGCACACATTTCATCTGGGTTTGAACAGCACTGACAGAACTAGAAATGTGTCAATACGACACAGATGCCCCCGTCTAGGGGCTCACCTCGCCCCAAAAAAGTCATTAACAACAGTTGTCATCAGACAGCATATCTCGTCTGGAATAGTGTCTTTGAGGTTATTGGCATAGGTGTTTGTGTGGTGGTGGGGTGTATTGCTGATTAAACTTTTTAAAAATAACTATGATCATTCCAAATATGGACCTGCACCCGCCCATTGGGGCTTGGAGAAATAAATTGGGCTGCATGGTGCTTCCACGCAGAGCTGAAACTTACCATACATGAGTACTGATAAACTGCTTCGAAGGACTAAGCCTGCCAAGGTAAAGTGGAATGAGTCAGACTGTCCAATGCATATAAGCCTTTTGGTTTCATTGGGCGGCAGGGCTTGAGATGTCATTTCATCTCAATGTCAGGTAAAAGTCCCACATTATTGGAAGCAACGACTCCAAAATGACCTAAATAAGTGTTGACATGGATGTTAAACCTCAATTCAAACAAACATATTCCAAATATGGACCCAATCCATCAAATGGTTTGGAAAATATGAGTGCTTAAAAACTGGAGAAAGAGTCACGGATACCCTCGGTC
Source organism: Lucinisca nassula (assembly GCA_963580285.1). NCBI lineage: Eukaryota > Metazoa > Mollusca > Bivalvia > Lucinida > Lucinidae > Lucinisca > Lucinisca nassula. Next base: position 13,811,381 of record OY757011.1, on the reverse strand, counting down.
AGCGCCACCCTTTGATATATCTTTCAAGCTTTATGTAATATGAATGAAGAAGTAAAGAAGCTATAAGAATCTACAAATTTGCTTGTAAAAGCTAAACCAAACATAAAATTTCTAAATGGACCAATGGAGTGAGGGCATCAAAGTTACTGAAGGGTGGGGGCATCCATGTTAATGAAGCAGCGGGGTGGGTTATACATCAATGAAATCTTTGGACTGGTATGCAACATCGATGCAAGTATCAATTGAATTTGTCTTAGAGTTTAGAAAATACAGGCATCTACATGTATAAACTTTGTCATAAAACTTTAACCAAATGTAAAATTTCTAAGTTTGTGACCTTGAGGTCAAGGTCACCATGGGTGGGGGAAGGGACATACATCACAAAATCTTTGGACTGGTATGCAACATTGATGCAAGTATCAACTGAGTTTGTCTTAGAGTTTAGAACATACACGCATCTATAAACTTTGTGTTAAAACTTAAACCAAATGTAAAATTTCTGAGTCTGACCTCAAGGTCACTGTGGGAGTGGGACATGCAACAATGAAATTGGGAGACCAGTATGTAACTTCAATGTAAGTATCAACTATATCTATCAAAGGGTTCAGAAGATAAAATCTCTTTGAAACTTTGACGCAAAACTTTAACCAAACACACACACCCCCCAGTCGGGGCCTGGAGAAATAGATTGGGCTGCACGGTGCTTCCGCACAGAGCTGAAACCGACCGAACTTGAATACTGGTAAACAGCTTAGGTCTAAGTCTGCCCAGGAAAAGTGATGCGAGTCGGACGGCTCCTTAAACCCTAACGGTTTTTATGGGTGGTAGGGCTTGAGATGTCATTTCATCTCTGAATGTCGGGTAAAAGTCCCACAAAATTGGAAGCAATGTCTCCAAAATTACCTTAATAGTGTTGATGGGGATGTAAAACCGCAACAAAACAAAAACTTTAACCAAAATGTTACCAGACGGACGGACAGACTGACACATGGACGGATGGACAGACAAATGGTCGAATGACAGGCTAAAACTGTATACCCCCATAGCATACTTCATATGCCGGGGGTGTAATTAGTCTAGCTTCTGAGACATCCCAGAATATAATGTCAGTGTAGGTAGAATCAATGCTTTGTTATGACTATCAAGACATTAGTATGACCAGAATTATGTCCCCCTACAAATAGACTTCATGGCCTAGTGGGTAAAAGCACCAACTGTTAATCATTAGGAGGTTCTGCAAGGGGAAATGTGGTTTTTATCCGGGAACTCTGGTTTTTGCCCACCTCTGATTAACAACCAGCTCAAAATAAGTGAAAATCTTGAAAGGGCCATAAAACCAAAACAAAAACAAGAGGTCCACAGGCCACTTTGCTCACCAGATCTCAGGTGGGCACTGTCCACTGGCAGCAATATATTTTAACATATGATATTTATATACCTATTTTAAAGTCTCCCAAACATACCCCCATACCCGGGAGCACCCATGTGGACACTGTATCTGAAATATTTGTTATTTTATGAAGTGGCAGGGATGGGGCATTGACCCAATGAAGCCATGGTTGGTATCACTGAATGCGCCATATCAAAAGGAACAAGAATATATATGGATTAAGGGTGGGGATCTGTACGATTCTTGAGATACAAGGCCTTTTTGGCATCGGAGGGGTTGGGGCATGGCCCCGCTGGACACCAGAAAAGCTCTAGATTGTGTTGTCTCTGAATGTGTCTTATCATAAGGACCAAGAATATATATGGTTTAAGAGTGGGGATTTGAACAGTTTTTGAGATGAGGCCCTTTTGTGAAATGGAGGGTAGAGGACCCCACAAGTTGGTGTGATTTAATATGTCTAATTATAAGGAATAAGAATGCATATGATGATGGGTCTGGGATCTGAATGGCTTCTATGATATATGGCATTTTATGAAGTGGGGCGGGCGGGGCATGCCCCCAGCACATTGCTGCAGCACAAAGAGACCCTCAGGTTGGTGTGACTGAATGAGTCTTACCATAAGGAATAAGAAAATATATGGTTTAGGGGCAGGGATCTTAATGGTTTCTGAAATATATGGCTTTTTATGAAGTGGAGGGGTGGGCCGGCGGACCCGGAACACCCTCAGACGATGACAGACAACTGCCTATCCCATAAGCTTCGGCTCTGGTGAGCTAAAAAAAATAACAGGGGGAGAAGGATATGTTGTTTTAGGTGCAGAGACTGTTTGCATCAGCAACAGAGGCTGGACATATTTGTGACCAATCTTACATGGTTCACTAGGAGGGGGAAATCAGTCATGTTTTGGTTTTAAAAGGCACAGGCCCCTAAAACCTGTCAACTTTGGACAAAAAATGGCTTGTCTGCACCCTATCTCATAAACAAATCAATGGATTTTGGTCCAACTTTTCAATATACCAGCAACAAAAAATTTAATTAGACTTTGGTGACCTTGTCCTAATTTTTAAGGTCAAAGGCTCCAGAAAACTTGATTTTCAGCCAAAAATTGGTTTTCTGCACCCAAGCTCATGCCCAATTGATGAATTTTAATCAAACTTTATACATTTCTAGTTCTGTAATTGGATCCAGACATATGGTGAAGATAAGAATATGAAAATGTACTTAGTATTGAAGAAATATTATTGCTGGTTGTCAGCAGACTTTTAGGTCTGGTGACAGCCGGCTGTCACTAGACCTAAAAGTCTGGTGCCAGCCGGCTGTCAGCAGACCTCGCCAATACTTAAAGCTTGCTTCCGATAATTTAACCACTATATAGACAAAGTAAAAAGAAAAAAAAATATGACACAAAAGAATCGTCAACAATTACAACACCAGTGTATAAAAGGATATTTTATGCATGTGTACTGTAAGGAAGGAAACTGTTTCGCTCCCTGTCTAAACTCTGTTCAGAAAATCTGAATCATCGATTTTTTCGTTTCTAGCTTTTAATTCTCATTTTAGCCCATACATCACTATGGGAAAGTGTTAGACCTCACCCTCCGCCGATTTCTCCAGCAAGTCGTATGCCTCTGCGACAGTCAGGGAAGGCTGTGATTATTTGGAGAAAGTTGCAAAACAAAGAAACGAGAGCACAGACTAAGTCCATTTGACGATGATTGTCAGGTAAAATAATACATATGCAAATCCATGTGACGCACTTTATAAATAGACATGCAATTGCGACATACCTTATATTCGAATGGCTAGAAAGAGGCTTCTTAGGAACGGGGAGTCACTATCGCGATGTGCTGTCAACAGTCGTCAAAAAGAATTATACCGATATTAGATGTGGTGTCACAGCTAATGATTTTGCATGGAGTGATCGTGCAAATAAAACACAGACGCCCTTGTAATGTACAAGAACAGTAACCACTTCTATATATGATTTAAAATGGTGTTTCGAACCTGTCAGAATTTCTTAGTCTATGTAAGAAAATATATATTTAGCAATTTTCTCCAAATAATCATAGTCTTTCCTAGTAGTCGCAGGGGCATACGACTTGCTGGAGAAATCGGCGGAGGTTGAGGTCTAAAACTCCCCCTTAGTGATGTATTGGCTAAAATGAGTATTAAAAGCGAGAAACGAAAAAATCGTGGATTTTGATTTTCTGAACGGAGTTTAATAGCTAAATTCCTCTAGGTCATGAAATAGCTTGGTTTACAACAAATATTCTGTGCCTCTTCCATCAATGATATCTTTTGCAACAGAAACTCAATATCACTGTCAGTTTCGATTTTTGGAAATACTGATCAATAAATACTGTATTTTTTGTTAGGATAAGAGTCCAGCGTACATAAAGACAGAGTATATCTAAGGCTTAATCTGGCCATGGATATATAAACAATACTTTTTCAACCACTGACCATTGCACACCATCTCGGTATGAAAAAGAAAATAATGGATCGCCCTGCCTTGCATCTATGTTAGTAGCATGACTTCTGTAAAGTCATTAAATAAAGTTGCACATGCTCACAATACTTTTGCTGCTAATAAAAAGCAATATGTGTGGTTTAGCCTAGTTTATTGATTAGAATACCTTTAGATAAAGTGTTTTACTATTTACTACGTTGGATAGATCATAGTATATAAATGAAAGGCAAATACCAGGAATTCATGATATTTTAATCATTTCTAAGCTAGATCAGCTCAATATGTATTCATGTTGATTTGTATAATCTAATTATTGTTACGTAAGTGTTAGGAATTTTGAGAGCAATGCCTTTTTGTAAGTTTCTTGGGTGATTTCGATAAAACAGTAAATTTTGCAGAAACGACTTACATCCATTAAAGGTGTAAAGGTACAGTGTTACCGGTTTCGGATTTTCATGAAATTTGGCATAGCTACAGAAGATACATTTATCTATCTTCATATACTGAGTCGGTCAAACTTGGCCATTACCTCAGTTGGGTGGTGCGCTAAATTTAGAATTTAGCAAAAAAAAAAAAAAAAAAAAAAAAAAACACCCACTGGATGAGTTCTTAAAACTATTTACAATCTGCTTTCAGAGGTGTACTAAAACGCACACCTCTGGATCCCAATCTACACCATGCGGGCTTTGAACTCCTCTGCAGTTTTGGCATTTACCACAGAGGAGGGAAGACTATTCCACTGAGGAATAGTTCTAGGGAAGAAAGAATTCTTCAGGGCATCACTATAGGCCTGGTTTCCCCAGTTAAATGAAATCTTGACAGAGACTAGAACATATTTATCTTAGGAATTGAATGTTTATATTTTTTTTAAATTATAATAAAAAAAATGAGATTTTTAGTAATTATTTTATCAGAAAATGTAAACTTTAATTAAATTCAAAAGTTGTTTTAGTATAAAAAGAATGCCTATGGAGTTCTGCATTCAATCCAGTTCACAAATCAAATCTGGAAACTATATAAAACATAGGATTTAAGACAGACTTTAAAGACACAGCCATCAACTCATGATGGAGTCAGTCGGGGTGGCCTCCTGAGTCCTAATTTGGTTTATAACTTAATAAATACATTTTTATAGGTTGTATTCGCTGAGTTATTAGCATACAAAGTTTAAAGAAAAAAACATACATGGGCACAGATGAAAGATGCCCTTTCCGACCGCAAAACCGTCATTTGGTAAGAGTGCAGAAACTGAAAATAGTATGTTTAATTGACAGAAGTCAAGAAAAAATGGGATCATTTAATGGATTTATTTATTTTTCAGAATTCATGGCAAGTGTGTTTCTGGATCGTTTCTGTATAATCAAACTACGGACGATTTGAACAAGGCAGTCTACACTTCTAGTAAGTACGGGAGCTGCGAGAGTGCATAGAACAAAACATTATCATTTTAATAATGCATACGGGGTTCCATTTAGCAACTTCGGACAAGTCGATTAAAACATCAGGCATTTCATTTTATCCATGCAAGTTTTACAAGGGATTCCGAAATATACGCAATCAGCAAAACCAGCTTTATTAGATTCGACAGTCTCCTGTGTGTGAAGAGGTTATTGCTGTTGGCTTACGTCTCTTTTATCGATCAGATTGACCAACTGGAATCCATATTCCCTTATGGGGAACAATTTGACAACTTCTTCGCCTTATTCTAAAGAGTGAAATGTTTTGTTGACAGTTTCGAGGCGGTTCTTTTGTGCATGTTTATTATTGCTTTAGTTTGTCCCTGCATGTATGTTTTGCTTATATCTTCTTATTTTGCGCCGGGCTAATTTATTGGAAAGTAACTGTCCTTTTGACTTCCTGCTTGTGGTGTTTTAATTTGGGTTTAGTTATTGTGTATTCGTATTTCTGTCCCTTTGATGACTTTGGTTGGAGGTGTGTGGCGAATATATCATTCATTTTATTTAGTCTTTATTCATTGAAACAGACTCGTTTAATACAACGTTAAGTGTGACATAAAACCTATTTTATTATATGAAATCGATGTTCGTTAGTGGCAAATGCCATGTCATAAACATCATATGATCACATATATGTTATAAGACATGGTTTACAATAAAACGAACAACAAACAACACAACGGCAGGTCCATCTTCTCCACAGAAGGTGATCGGGGTGCAAGAGGTTTAATTGATGCAAATTAATTTGAAAAAAAATAAATAATAATAATGCACAATTATAAGCACACATACAACATTTTATCATATGACGTCGCGTCTGAGAGTGTAATAACGCCATGTAATACTTTAGATAATCCACTAGTGAATTAAATATGCAAATTAGCAAGATACGTCCCGTAACATTACATGTACGACGTCCTTAACGACGTCGCGTTTACTAATGGCGGAATATTGACATTTTTGTTAAACAATCGTGAATAAAATGCGTTTTAAACGTCATATGACAAATAGAATCTTGCATTCGTGCTCATGTATTATTGAATTTATTACACTCGTTGAGGAAAAGGGATAAAATGCTTGGCAAAGCCTCGCATTTTATCCCTTTACCTCAACTCGTTTAATAAATTCAATAATACATGAGCACGCATTTTATCCCTTTACCTCAACTCGTTTAATAAATTCAATAATACATGAGCACTCATGTAAGATACTCTATATAAGCCCCGTCAAGAAATCCGACAAACTACTTTTAAAATAAACAGCGTTTGAACCACAGCACTAGGACGGTCAGTAGCGACGACCACTGTGAGTTTAAATCGATTCTATGTGCCTAACCTTCAATATAGATTATAAGAGCCCCGCCAAGCGAATTTGTGCCTTCGAGCACTCCGTCATGACAAATTTTAACTGCGCCTGCCCAGCCATTCAGAGGGTCCAGGGATATAGCTTTCTAACTAAAGGTTCCTCTTGATTCATTGCTTGTATGAGCGAGCAGCGAAGGTTCTGGCGAGACTGCGCGGATGCGCAGGCTCGCCTGAACCTTCGCTGCTCGCATAGGCGATAAGTACCAAAATCGCTTGACGGGACCCATAATATTATTTAAAACACACAACATCGCTGGTGCACCAGTAACCAACTCAACCAATAGATCATCACAGAGCAACATTCAATTAGAGCGAACAGACATACAAACAGTATACACTCGTTTAATAAGTTCCCTATTGAGCGAAAACTTGAATTAGATCAGCCTGATGTATGATATACATGTCGTACTTGTGTGGTTCAAATGTGCAAAAATCAATTTTTGCAACAAATGGGAGGATGGCATACATTGTCCTCAGATTGTACTCAGATTTTCCTTTCGTATATACATCCTAAATATAACCTTCACCTCATAGTTTTTAGTTCAAAGTTTTTCTTTTGTTACAGATGGGCCACTTCCGACCACAGGAAACGGCTTAACCGCATCTCTCTTCAGTAGCTACCCGGAGGATTATATGTTCATATTCCACTGTCTTGACAGGACTAAGGAAGTTGTCAGGTTAAACACATATTTGATATTTAATTTTCAGCGTAACATATATTTCACAAAAAGATTTTTTTATCATTAGTCGTGAAGCACAACATTTGTTGAACTGACCAGACCCTAATGGAAACCTAAACAAAGGAAGCCCATAAGGACAGTAACTTTCCCACAAAATGGCCAAATGGCCATCCAAAATAAAAAGACACAAGTGATACTCAAAGAAAGTAACAAACAACAACTTAAAAAAACCGCAACAGAAGAACCGCCTTGGAACGGTCAGTGGAAAGAATTCCACTGGGTGGGGGGGGACTTAAATCGATTTTACCTGGCCATAATCCTCGTCCTTACCTCTGTCGCGGTATACACTGCTTTTGTTTAGTCCTCATGAAAGCTGCCTCACGCATCAGTGTAACATCTCCGAGAACATACAAATCAAAAAACTACAGAGATGAAACAAGGTTGAGGACTCGACAGCATACAACAACAGAATTGCTGGAGCAAAAAAAAAAAACAACAGCTAGACTCCGAGGGGACCGACCAAAGACGGAGCATCAGGCGCCAACCAACATAAAGAATACTAAAATAAAATAAAATTCCATTTATGTTTTTACGCTGGAACCGTCAAATAATCTGTCGCCCGATCCACCGGTGTTTAATCAAAGAGGGAAGCAAAGTTGCCAACCATGAGTGGGTTAACCACCACGCATGCAGTCTGTTTTATAAAATTTATGTTGTACCCAATCTTTATATATCGACGAACTAATTTACGAAATTGGGTACGTAAGTCATGACAGGCATGTATTTTTCTAAATTGATACTACTAAAACACGGTAGAAGGCCTTGTTGCAGAAGTGTTTTAAGTCCAACATTGAATTTTGAAACCAAATCAGAATGACGTATATAAAACTTAGAAAGGCATCACGTTGTTTATAATACCGATACCCCTGATTAAGATGTTTAGCGGTTAATAATTTATTACGAGTGTTGAAGTCGGATACATGACTACACACTCTAGCGAATCGAATTAACTGCGAAATATAAACCCCGTACGATGTCGCACGAGGAACATCACAATCCAAAAAAGGAAAATTTACAATCTCGAAATCAAAATCATCACGTTTATCATAAATTTTGCAAAAAACAAATCCAACTACAATAGATTAATGTAAATCCAAAAAGAGGGCCTCGGTATCAGAGGAATTCGCCTTGTTTAACTGAAGTTCAAGGGGATAGATCTGACTGATCAAACCATCAAGGTAAGTATTCTCAATATTTAATAAACCATCTAAATATCTAAAAGTAGAACTAAAAGCTTCAATAATTTTATATTTGTTATCAATGGAAAGCGACAACATGAAGCCTCTTTCATAACAATACAAAAACAGATCAGCCACAAGAGGTGCGCGATTCGTACCTATCGGAATACCCACCATTTGTCTAAATAACTTAGTACGGAATCTAATATAAATATTGTTAAGTAGAAAGGTGAGGGCATCACGCACTTTCTGACATGACCAAAGTGTAAAATGCTTTATAAATTGGAAATAAACAATTGTTAAAACTATAATAATAGAACAGCAGCGGTTATAAAACAAATGAAACAGGAATCAAATTGCTGCTTTGGGAAAGCAAAAAAAAAAAAAAATATGAAATTACCGGTGATATAACCCGGTTTTACCGAGACACCATCGGCATATGCATCACCCGCCGTTGCGCAAGTGTCGATAATTTATGTGGTCATTTTGGACAAGAGTTGAAATCAGCGAACCGACTGTACTGAAGCAAGGATGAGGATTCGACAGTTAAAATCCATTGGGTCACCTGAAGATCTTTGGGGCTGTCAGTAACACTACTGATCACTGACTCAACCATTACGAAAACACGTCTATACAAATACATTGTAAACTTTATCGCGGAAAACATGTAAAATATTTAGACGAAAAATTGTGATATTTTTCTTAATTCTGCTCAAAATTTTTATTTTGTTGCGGTTATAACGGGTACACACAATCTATATTTTAAAGCAGAACTCAAAATATAAATTGTGGCTACTCGTTGAAACCGCCTCATCAAAGCGGTTATAACGGTTACCCACAATCTATATTTTAGAGCAAAAATAAAAACATAAGGTTTATCCCCTGGACACCCCAGTTTAACTTAATAAAAGTGGGGTTTAAGGGTTTCAAAATTATATAGATTTGTTTTCGTGATGAGGTACAATTAATGTAAATAAGCAAAATAATAATAATAATAATAATAATAATAATAATAATAATAAACAACCATTAGCATAAGTTGATCAGACAATTTTGTCACAATAAAAATCAGATTTCGTCAAGCGAGGCATAGACCGTTTCCCTTTCGTTTGTCTTACAATCTGTGGATTCACTCAAAGGTCATTATAAAATATAATGAATGCTTTCATCTGATGCATTATTAACATCCAAGTGTAGCAAACTTGTAATATACAAAGGAAGAAGGAAGTTTTGATCGAAACGGTCCCATATCGGCACTGGATGGGATAGAAAAACGCGATATACTACATTATCGGTCATCGACACTAGGAAAGGTAGCTGGCCAGTTATCTGCACCGCAATCGCAACACGACCTAGAAATTATTGACATTCTTGATAGTGTTGTATTTTCTTGTCCTTTGGGATAATAGTTTCCATTGATGAATTTTGATAGCCCCCATCAATCGGGGCTTGATGGAATAGATTGGCTGCATGATGCTCCATGCAGAGCTGAAACCGACCCGCACACGAGTACTGGTCAACCGCTTAGAAGATCTAAGGCTGTCCAGGCAATGCGGTGCGAGTCGGCCCGTCCAAGCTTATATACCCTATTGGTTTCATTTGGTGGCAGGTCTTGAAATGGCGTTTTATCTCAATATCGGGTAAAAGTCCCACACAATTGGAGCAACGTCTTCAAAATGACCTTTACAGTATTGACAGGGATGATAAACATCAAATCAAACGAATTAATGAATTTTGAAAATATTCGAGGGTCACTGATGAGGCCGAATCGGCCAAAACTAGCTAGTCTGGCCCAGAAAATATGTACATTCCAAAATTTATAGTTCTGTGTTGACTTCTTTGCTTCCAAAGGATAACCCTTTCATAGAACATATTTGAAGCTGAGTCCGACACATTTGAAATAGAAGTGAAGGCAATGATCAGGAATCGATGCAATTAACCCACACCTAACATAAGAGACTGAAAAGGGAAAGAAACACAAACATACAACAACAAACCCTAATTGAAACACCAATAGCGGAAAGGCAAAATGACCGTTACTTTTCCACAAAATGGCCCATCGGCTTTCCAAAACAAAATAATATTAGCATACAAACACTCAAAGACAATAATAAAAAAAAATAAATAAACCGCGTAAGAAGAACCGCCATGGAATGGTCAGAGAAACGAATTCCAAGCGGCGGGAGGGGGGGGGGGTCTTAAATTGATTTAATGCGGCCACAATCCTCACTTTCAATTTCGCCGCGATTAAGACACATTATTTGTTCAGTCCGCATGATGGCCTCCTAACTTAGCAGTGCAACATGTCCGTGAACACAAAAAGTCAAACAACCACAGAGATCAAAAAGCGGTGAGGACTCGGCAGCAAGAAAACACTGAAATGCTGGAAAAAAAAACACCAACAATTAGACTCCGATGGGCCTGACCAGAGACAAAGCATCAAGCACCAACCAACATTACATTGAATTAGATCTCTCTAATTCTCAGTAAAACAGAAGTGGAGACAATGATCAGGAATCGATACCATTAACCCACATCTCCAATAAGAGACACCAAAGGGAGAGCATTTTTATTGTACTTTGAGCCTGAACGCTGGAACCGTCTTAGAATCTGAGGTCTGACCCACCCGGTCTCTTATTCGGCCTGATCAATATGACACATTATAAAGTAGTTACATAGGAATGCGATCTTAATGATCCAAATAGTGTTGCGGCTCCAGCCCATTGGGGCTTGAAGAAATAGATGGGCTGCATGATGCTTCCACGCAGAGCTGAATCCGACCGCACAAGTACTGGTAAACTGTATAGAGGCTCTAAAAAGTAGAAGTCAAACAAAGATCAGGAGTCGATACAATTAACTTACCCCACCCATCAAATACACCAAAGGGAAAGAAACACAAACATGGAGCGACCAGACCATAATGGAAACCTAAACAAAGGAAAGCCATAAGGACAGTTACCTTCCCACAAAATGGCCAAATGGTCATCCAAAATAAAAAGACACAAGTGATACACACAGTAAGTAACAGACAACAACATAAATAAACCGACAAAGAAGAACCGCCTTGGAACGGTCAGTGGAAAGAATTCTACTTGGGGGCTTAAATCTAAACCAACAGTTAGACTCCGATGGACCCGACCAAAGACGGAGCATCAGGTGCCAACCAACATAAAGAGTACTCAAATAAAATTCCATTTATGTTTTTACGCTGGAACCGTCATATAATCTTAGGTCCGACCCACCGTTGTGCAATCAAAGAGGGAAGCAAAGTTGCCAACCGTTATTGGGTTAACCACCATGTATGCAGTCTGTTTTATAACATCAATGTTGTACCCAATCTTTATATACCGGAGAACGATTTTACGAAATTGGGTACTAAAGTCATTATAGGCATGTATTTGTCTAACTTTTATACTAAGTCACCATAGAATTCGGGTTCCGATAGGCCTTGTTGTAGAAGTGTTTTAAGTCCAACATTGAATTTTGAAATAAAATCAGAATGACGGTCATAAAACTTAGAATAGGGTTTACGTAGTTTATGATACCGATACCTCTGATTAAGAAGTTTAGCGGTTAATAATTTATTACGAGTGTAGAAGTCGATTACATGACTTCACACTCTAGCGAATCGAATAAACTGCGAAAAAAAAACCCCGTCCGATATCGCACGTAGTAGGATACATGACTAGACACTCTAGCGAATCGAATTAACTGCGAAGGAAAGCTTAATGATTTAATTGAATGGGCTTTTCATAGAGAAGATTCTATCTTGCATGTGACGTCAGAAATGGATTTTTCACTTCTAAAGAGCATAAGAATTATGCACTTTGGTCATGTCAGAAAGTGTGTGATGCCCTCACCTTTCTACTTAACAATATTTATATTAGATTCGGTGCTAAGTTATTTAGACAAATTGTGGGTATTCCGATGGGTACGAATTGCGCACCTCTTGTGGCTGATCTATTCATGTATTTTTATGAAAGAGACTTCATTTTACTTTTATATTTTACTTTTATTTCATATTTTACTTTTGGTCCTTTGAGATCAGCGTGAATATTCTGAGAAATCAGAAATAAACTATTCGTTAAGACTCATATTCTAGACAGGTTTTCAATTATTTGGACCCCGTTTAGATTTATATGTCTATGAATCGACTGCCTATTCGAAATTCGCAAAATTGCAGTATGTTTCCTCTGGCTTTCTTTGCCGGATCATTACAGGGTCACTGATGAGGCTTTATTAGCCGAAACTACGTAGTATGACCCATCTTCTTTCTTATGAATGTTTTCATTGCTCTTAAAGGAACTCATTTTTGATTTTTATTTGCCTTCACTGCAGCTGGTGTTGTGCCGTGTGGCGGCCGTAAAACGTCTCCCCGTACATCAACCATAGTGCAGTTTATATTTTACTTTTGGTCCTTTGAGATCAGCGTGAATATTCTGAGAAATCAGAAATAAACTATTCGTTTAGACTCATATTCTAGACAGGTTTTCAATTATTTGGACCCCGTTTTGATTTATATGTCTATGAATCGACTGCCTATTCGAAATTCGCAAAATTGCAGTATGTTTCCTCTGGCTTTCTTTGCCGGATCATTACAGGGTCACTGATGAGGCTTTATAAGCCGAAACGAAGAAGTATGACCCATCTTCTTTCTTATGAATGTTTTCATTGCTCTTAAAGGAACTCATTTTTTTATTTTTATTCATGTTGTCGCTTTCCATTGATAACCAATCTGAAATTATTGAAGCTCTTAGCTCCACTTCTAGATATTTAGATGATTTATTAAATATTGATAATACCTATTTCGATGGTTTGATCAGTCAGATTTACCCCCCCCCACTCCCCCAGAACTTCAGTTAAATAAAGCAAATTCTTCTGAAACCGAGGCCCCGTTTTTGGATTTACATCTATCTATTGTAGATGGGTTTGTTTTGTGCAAAATTTATGATAAACGCGATGACTTTGATTTTGAGATTGTAAATTTTCCTTTTTTGGATGGTGATGTTCCTCATGCGCCATCCTATGACGTTTATTATTCGCAATTAATTCGATTTGCTAGAGTGTGTAGTCATGTAACTGACTTCAACACTCGTAATAAATTATTATCGGCTAAACTTCTTAATCATGGTTATCGGTACCATAAACTACGCAAAGCCTTTTCAAAATTTTAAAGACGCTATTCTGATTTAATTTCAAAATTTAATATTGGACTTAAATCTCTTCTGCAACAAGGTCTATCGGAACCCAAATTTTATGGTGACTTAGTATATAAATTCAGTAAAAAAAATAACCGCAATGACTTTAGCACCAAATTTTGTAAAATCATTCTTCGATATAAAAAGATTGGGTACAACATGGATATTATACGACGGACTGCATGCATGGTAGTTAACCCAATCACGGTTGGCAACTTTGCTTCCCTCTTTAATTGCACGCCGGTGGGTCAGGCCTCAGATTCTATGACGGTTCCAACGTAAAGGCTTATTGAGAATTAGAGCGATCTAATTCAAGGTAATGTTGGTTGGTGCCTGATGCGCTGTCTCTGTTCGGGCCCATCGGAGTCTTACTGTTGGTTTTCTTTTGCTCCAGCATTTCAGTGGTTTCTTGCTGTCGAGTCCTCGCCGTTGTCCGGCCCCGCCCATAGGGGCTTGAAGAAATATATGGGCTGCATGATGCTTCCACGCAGAGCTGAATCCGGCCCGCACACTAGTACTGGTAAACCGCTTAAAGGATCTATGCCTGTCCAGGAACCGCGGTGTGAGGCGGACCGGCCATGCTAATAAACCATATTAGTTTCATTGGGCGACAGGGCTTGAGATGTCATTTCATCTCAATGTCGGGTAAAAGTCCCTCAAAATTGGAAGCAGGGTCTCCAAAATGACCTTTAAAGTGTTGACGGGGACGTTAAACCTCAAATCAACCAACCAACCTCACCGTTGTCTCATCCCTGTGGTTCTTTGATTATTTGTGTTCACGGAGATGTTGCACTGATGAGTTAGGATGCCTTCATGCGGACTGAACAAAGTATTTGTCTGAATCGCGACGGAAGTAAGGGCGAGGATTGTGGCCACGTAAAATCGATTTAATCCCCACCCAGTGGAAATCTTTCCACTGACCGTTCCAAGGCGGTTCTTCTGTGTCGATTTATTTATGTTGTTGTTTGTAACTTACTGTGTGTATCACTTGTGCCTTTTTATTTTGGATGGCCATATAGCCATTTAGTAGGAAAGTAACTGTCCTTATGGCCTTCCTTTGTTTAGGTTTCCATTATGGTCTGGTCGCTTAATGTTTGTGTTTCTTTCCCTTCGGTGTCTTTGATGGATGGAGTAAGTTAATTGTATCGATTCCTGATCTTTGTTTTACTTCTACTTTGCATATCAGGGTTGTTTTGTTTGTGCCGTGTGGCGGCTGTAAAAGGTCTCCCCGTACATACATTTAAAGCTCTCATTTTTCCAATCCTCAGGGATTGCTTATGCAATTGCTTTTCACTGTTCCATCAATTGACATCCTTTAGATACATGTTGAAGGTCATTATTAAACCGATGTTCGTTCCTCGTTGTATAACAACTGCTTGTTTGACATCCCTGGACTTTAAGTAGACTAAGATGTTTTGTGAGCTTTTGTTGTATCTTCCTTCCATTCGAAGGAATTATCTTCAGTAATTTTATTTGCTTTTTTATTTAATGACCGGTATGAAGATCGCTTTAGTTTTGACGGTACCATAACCTTATTAACCCACATGCGTATCACAAATACATTTAAAATATCAATATCACCCCTTAGGTTACACTCTGCTTCTTCTTTACGGATTCCCCATTCTATTAAGAACTTTAATACTATGTTGCCTTCGGTATTGGTTAGACCCTTAAATTAGTCTTCTGTAACTTCAGTTAATCTCAATGGAGCAGGCAATACCAATGTTTTTGGGAGTAGTCTTCGTATAAGACTATCTCCTCTCAAATCGCCCATCCTTCGAAAACATATTTATCCGTGGAAAAGTAGTGGAATGTACCCTAGTATTTCTAAGTGCAGTGCCAAGAGGTGCAGATGTTGTGCGCATTTAAGCACTGCGTCTACCGTTACTTCATCTTAAACGGTAGACGCTTCTCTGTAGTTAACATGTCTGATTTGACATGACAGTCTACAGATTTAATTTATCTAATTACATGACGTGCTGCAAACTGTAATATGCAGTACGTCGGTCATCCTAACCGCATGCTTAAAACTAGATTGAACGAGCATTATCATTATCGTAGAATGAGTAAATAAAAACAAAAATGAAAATAAGCCTAAGAAAACTGACACTTTCTTGTACCGTCACTTTCGACGTACAGGTCATTCTGTAAATAGCATTGTTATACAACCAGTGGAAAAAACTTTATTACGATGCAAATTCTACGTCTAGATTCAAAATTATCAAAAAACATGAGGCTGGACTGAAATGGATTAAATCTTTACAGACCGCTTTTCCACTTGGATTTAATGACAACATTTATCATGAGGGTAATATTTCAAGAATGCCAGACTTTGATATTTTCTCGCTCCTGGAATGTCGAAAACGCAGAACTAGATCTCACGGCACCAGGAAAAATGGTAACTTTAAACGTAAATTACGTGCGTTTAAACGAAACAATACTAGACTGAAATGACTGTCAATTATATTATAAAATCATGGACGCCACTCTGTGCTTTCTTTTTTAAATTCATTACCCGTTTCTGTTTAACGTCTTCTTGACACCGAGGCGAATAAATTCTACGATAGTTCAAATCAGTTATATGATGTGGCTCTCTTAACTAGAGGCTATACTCAGCATACTCTCCGTCCTGATTTGTCTTGATTCTGAAATTAATCATAAACGCCATTTCTTCAAAATATCCGTCATTAATAAGGGTATGGATTTTATAGATGATGATGATGATTTCGTGTTTAACGACACGTCAACCCTCTTTGTGGGTCATAAGCGTCAAACGGTTAATGGTCAACGGCATTGAGAATTATGAGGATATGAAAAGTAAAACAGTTAGTTTGATATGTATAAAAACCTTAAACAATTAAATCATATGAAAAAGTCCAATTTCTTTTAAGAATAAAATAATATTTTCAGAAGGTACATCTTGAAACAATTGTTGCAAGGTGTCAGCTTTGAAGTATAAGTTACGAGACTGTGAAAAGTCTACACATTCAATTAAAATATGTTTCACAGTGAATGGCTGATCACAGTCTACACAGGGTCATTTATTTAAAATATAAGAATGAGTAACTCTAGTATGGCCAATGCGCAGTCATGTTAGTACAACATCTCTTTCCTGGAAAACTGTGGACGAGAGCATTTTGTTCCAACGACAGGTTTAATGGCATGGAGTTTGTTATTTATTTCACGGTCCCATTCGCCTTGCCATTCCAACAAGATGTATCTGTTGATAAATGGTGTAAAATTATTAAAAGGAATATTAAAAACAGACGGATTTAGATTGGGCGATTCTTTTGCTTTCTTGCCAGCAAACTCATTGTCGACAATGCCAATACGGCTCGGAAGTCAACAAATAAAAATCAAAAATGAGTTCCTTTAAGAGCAATGAAAACATTCATAAGAAAGAAGATGGGTCATACTACGTAGTTTCAGCTAATTAAGCCTCATCAGAGAACCTGTAATGATCTGGCAAAGAAAGCCAGAGGAAACATACTGCACTTTTGCAAATTTCGAATAGGCAGTCGATAGAAAGACTGAATAAATCAAATTGGGGTCCGAAAAATTAAAAACCTGTCCAGAATATGAGTCTAAACCAATAATTTATTTCTGATTTCTCAGAGTATTCACGCTGATCTCAAAGCACCAAAAGTAAAATATAAACTACACTATGGTTGATGTACGGGGAGACGTTTTACCGCCGCCACACGGCACAACACCAGCTGCAGTGAAGGCAAATAAAAATCAAAAATGAGTTCTTCAGAAATTTCATGATGTTTTTCCATTAGTTTTTGTATTTGAGGATTTTTAGATGATGAATGGTCTGAAGCCTTAAGCACAGAAAGTGAATCAGAAAAAATATAATTGCTTTTTGAAATGGTGAAGAACTGATAGAATCTAAAGCTAGGTCTATTACATTGGCTTCAGCTGTAAAAATATATAAACCACCTGGAAGGCGCAAGGTTTGGTGCGTATCTTGAAAAACATAAGCACAACCAACTTTTTCTCCTTCTTTGGAACCATCAGTAAGGACTTGCTGGTAATCATCATAACGTGACTGCAGTACCTGAAAGTTTTGTTTGAGTAGCATTGGGTTTGATTCGGATTTTTTACCATCATGTAAGTCAAATAGAATAGAAGGGTTTTTAATACACCTAGATGGCACTTCGGCCGTTTCATGTTTTTGAGTATTTTTAAGGCCGTTACCTGAATTGTCTAGCAGTGGTAAAATACGTAATCCAAAAGGTTTGATTGCTGTGGGTTCAGTTTCATACTTATCTACAAATTGAGGTGGTAATGAAATTTTGGATGCCGGGTTAGATGGATTATGAAAATAAGCAGAAATAGGAGAAAGCACCGAGCTCTTACGGAAGATACTGGGCAAATCCATAAAATCCATATCATATTTGATCAAAAGTTATCTTTTATTCCCCATATTAAATAACTTAAAGCGAAATGTTTAAAAGCTTTGAATCTTTTGAAAGTTTTAGCTCATACAAGTTGGGGAGCAGATCGGTATACTTTATTTCATCTTTACCGGTCTTTAATAAGATCTAAATTAGATTATGGGTCTGTTGTTTATGGTTCTGCCAGAAAGTCCTATTTAAAATCCTTGGATAGTATCCATCACCAAGGCCTTCGTCTGGCTATGGGAGCCTTCCGTACTTTATGTAGAAGCAGGTGAACCATCTTTAACTTGCGCAGAGAGAAACTTTCTCTTCAGTATGCTATTAGACTTGGTTCTTTGATGGGTCATACTACGTTCTGTCTGACTGCTATTAAAACGCATGTGATTAAATATTGTGATTAAGTCTTTGAAAGATCAGGAAGAAATCTGTTTTGGTCTATAAAAATTCGAATGAGGTTTTTAATAAGTTTAAATCCAGACATTTTCGTGCTTCAAGTCTGTCTACTTACGATTTTTCCACTCTTTACACTACACTTCCTCATAATCTTATAACAGAAAAGCTTAATGATTTAATTGAATGGGCTTTTCACAGAGAAGATTCTCTCTATCTTGCATGTTATGTCAGAAATCCATTTTTCACTTCTAAAGAGCATAAGAATTATACACCTTGGTCATGTCAGAAAGTGTGTGATGCCCTCACCTTTTCTTTCTTACTGTCGAGTCCTCACCGTTGTCTCACCTCTGTGGTTCTTTGATTATTTGTGTTCACGGAGATGTTGCACTGATGAGTTAGGAGGCCTTCATGCGGACTGAACAAATTATTTGTCTGAATGGCGACCGAAGTAAGGGCGAGGATTGTGGCCACGTAAAATCGATTTAAGCCCCCCAGTGGAAATCTTTCCACTGACCGTTCCAAGGCGGTTCTTCTGTGTCGATTTATTTATGTTGTTGTTTGTAACTTACTGTGTGTATCACTTGTGCCTTTTTATTTTGGATGGCCATATGGCCATTTTGTAGGAAAGTAATTGTCCTTATGGCCTTCCTTTGTTAAGGTTTCCATTATGGTCTAGTCACTTAATGTTTGTGTTTCTTTCCCTTTGGTGTCTTTGATGGGTGGAGTAAGTTAATTGCATCGAATCCTGATTTTTGTTTTACTCTTACTCTGTTTGCAGGTGCCAAAGCAAACTTTTCTGTGGTTGTTTGATTATTTGTGTTCACGGAGATGTTGCACTGATGAGTTAGGAGGCCTTCATGCGGACTGAACAAATTATTAGTCTAAATCGCGACAGAAGTAAGGGCGAGGATTGTGGCCACGTAAAATTGATTTAACCCCCCCCCCGCCCAGTGGAATTCGTTTTCGGTGACGTTTCCAAGGCGATTTTTCTGTGGCGGTCTATTTTTGTTATGGTTTGTCGTTGGGTGTTTGAGTTGCTTATATTATTTTGTTTTGGATAGCCTATTGGATAGCACATTTTGTGGGAAAGTGACTGTCCTTAGCTTTTCTCTTTTCGCTATTGATGTTCGGAGTTGTTGGTTGATTGTATCGATTTCTGATCATTGACTTCACTTATATTCTTATGAAATTCTTGAATACCAAGTTTAAGATGACGTAAAGTAGAAGTAAAACAAAGATCAGGAATCGATACAATTAACTTACTCCACCCATCAAAGACACCAAAGGGAAAGAAACACCAACAATAAGCGGCCAGACCATAATGGAAACCTAAACAAAGGAAGGCCATAAGGACAGTTACTTTCCCACAAAATGGCCATATGGCCGTCCAAAATAAAAAGACACAAGTGATATACACAGTAAGTAACAAACAAGAGGACCATGATGGTCCTAATTCGCTCACCTGAGTTAAGATATGTACATGTGTGTCCCAGGGTGGGGCAATTTTTGGCCCCAACTCTACGATTTGAAAAATCTTGGTAGACCCCGGTGCTGGGGTATATGTAGCCCCAGGGCTATAATTTGAACAATCTTAGTAGAGGTTCACTAGGTGAAGCGTCAAACCATATATCAAAGATCTGGGCCTTCTGATACCAGACAAGAAGATTTTTTAAGGTTTTCCCTATATAAGCCTATGTAAAACCAGTGGGCCCTGTGGAAGGGGTATTTTTGGCCCCAGGGCTACAATTTGAATAATCTTGGTAAAGGTCCACTAGATGAAGCTTCATACCAAATATCAAAGACTTGGGCCCTACGGCTTCAGAGAAGAAGATTTTTAAAGGATTTCCCTAAACAAACCCATGTAAAACTGGTGGGCCGCCATGCGGGGCCATTTCTGGACCCAGGGCTATAATTTGAACAATCTTGGTTGAGATTCACTAGATGAAGCTTCATACCAAATAATAAAGACCTGGGCCCAGTTTCAGAGAAGAAGATTTTTAAAGGATTTTCCCTATGTAAGTCTATGTTAAACCGCTGGGTCTCTAAGCACCGCAATTTTGGCCTCAGGGCTATAATTTGAACAATCTTCGTAGAGGTCCCCTAGATCAAGCTTCATACCAAATATCAAAGACCTGGGTCCTACTGTTTCAGAGAAAAAGATTTTATAAAGGATTTCCCTAGACAAGCACTTACATGTATGTGTAAAAGCGGTGGGCCCCAGTGTGGCGGCATTATTGGCCCCAGGGCTATAATTTGAACAATTTTAGTAGAGGTCCCCTAGATGAAGCTTCATACCAAATATCAAAGATCTGGGCTTAGTGGTTGCAGAGAAGAAATGTTAAAAAGATTTCCTTATACTAGAGGGCCCTGATTCGCTCACCTGAATGTCACTGTCTCTAGTATATTCGATTTTAAGCTCTGGTGGCCATCTTGTTGATCAGAGTGGAACGATCTTAGCTATTTTGGTAGGGTGTCACATAGGCAACATTCCTTTGAAGTTTGAATCAAATTGACCCAAGGGTTTAGGAAGAGTATGCATTTGAAGCAAATTTACCATGTTTTTCTATTTTTAGCTCTGGTGGCCATATTGTTCATCGGAGAGAGACCATTTTAGCTATTTTGGTAGAGAGTCATCTAATCAACATTCCGATGAAGTTTGAATGCAATTGGCCCAAGGATACGGGAGGAGTTGTCGTTTGAAGTTTTTTTTCTATTTTTAGCCCTGGTGGCCATCTTGTTTATCGGAGTGGAATAATTTTAACTTTTTTGGTAGGGAGTCATCTGGGCAACATTCCTGTGAAGTTTGAAGCAAATTTACAATGTTTTTCTAATTTAAGCTCTAGTGGCAATTTTGTTCATCAAAGTGGGATCAGTTTAGCTAATATGGTAGAGGGTCAACGACATAATATTACTGTGAAGTTTGAATCAAATTGGCCCAAGGGGTAAGGAGGAATTGTCGTTTGAAGATTTTTTCTATTTTTAGCTCTGGCAGCCATCTTGTTAGTCAGAGCGGAACAATTTTAGCTATTTTGGTAGGGAGTCAACCACATAATAGTCCTGTGAAGTTTGAATCATATTGACCTAAGGGGTAAGGAGGAGTTGTTGTTGGAAGATTTTTCCTATTTTTAGCTCTGGCGGCCATCTTGTTCGCCGCATTGAACAATTTTAGCTATTTTGGTAGGGAGTCACCTAACTAACATTCCTGTGAAGTTTGAATCAAATTGGCCCAAGGGTTGAGGAGGAGTTCACGTTTTGACGTAAATTTACAAAGTTTTTCTGTTTTTAGCTAAGGCGGCCATTTTGCTCATCAGACCGAAAACGTTTTAGCCATTTTGGTAGTGGGTCTTCTAAGCACCATTCCTATGAAGTTTGAATGAAATTGGCCCAAGGGTAAAGGAGGAGTAGCTGTTTGAAGATTTTTTTCTATTTTTACCTCTGGCAGCCATCTTGTTAGTCAGAGCGGAAAGATTTGAGCTATTTCTTTAGGGAATCACCTACATAACATTCCTGTGAAGTTTGAATCAAATTGGCCCAAGGGTTAAGGAGGAGTTCGTATTTGAAGCAAATTTACGATGTTTTTCTATTTTTAGCTGTGGTAGCCATTTTGCTCATCATCGCAGAATCTTTTCAGCTATTTTGGTAGATGGTCACCTCAACAACATTCCTATAATGTTTGAATAAAATTGGCCCAAGGGTATAGGAGGGATTGTCGTTTAAAGATTTTTTCTATTTTTAGCTCTGGCGGCCATCTTGTTTGTCAGAGCACAACAATTTCAGCTATTTTTGTAGGGAGTCATTTGGGCAACATTCCTGTGAAGTTTGAATCGAATTGGCCCACGGGTTGAGGAGGAGTTTGTGTTTGAAGCAAATTTGCGATGTTTTTCTATTTTTAGCTATGGCGGCCATTTTGCTCATCAGAGCAATACTGTTTTAGCTATTTTAGTAGAGGGTCACCTAAGCAACATTCCTATGGTGTTTGAATTAATTTGGCCAAAGGGTACAGGAGGAGTTGTCGTTTAAAGAATTCTCTATTTTTAGCTCTGGCGGTCATTTTGTTCACCGGAGCGGAACCGTTTTAGCTATTTTGGTAGAGGGTCACCTGAGCAACATTCCTATAAAGTTTGAATGAAATTGGCCTTAAGGTACAGGAGAAGTTGTCGTTTAATTTTTTTTCTAGTTTTAGCTCTGGCGGCCACCTTGTTCAGCAGAGGGGAACAATTTTAGCTATTTTGTAGAGGGTCACCTCAGCAATATTCTTATGAAGTTTTATTGAAATTGGCTCAAGGGTTTAGGAGGAGTTAGCATTTAAAGCAAATTGTTGACGCTGCACGACACACGACGCACGACGCACGATGCACGACGCACGACGGACGACGGACATTGACCGATCACAATAGCTCACCTTCGTGCTCAAGTGAGCTAACAACTACATAAATAAACCGCCACAGAAGAACCGCCTTGGAAGGGTAAAGACGTCTTAGGCTTAGGAGGTAATAAGTTTGTATTTTGAGAATAGAAAGAAATGCGTTTATTCACTAGTTTTACAATGCTAAGTTTCCAGTCCTTAAGGGCTTTATGCTCAATATACTCTCGCTTACACCATCGATTACCGAATTCGTTCAAGGCAGCAGCGATTTCATCTCTACATTTACTATAATAAATTTTAGAAGGAAACCGATATTTCGGTCCTTTAGAAATTACTTTCCTTATCCTAGAATCAGGAATAATTTTTCAAATTGCCAGTAATTAAATGACCAGCAGCAGGATAGCAATACACTGAGTTTTTACAATCACATGAATCAGGAGTATAAGTACCAATATGAAGATCTGAAACAAGTTTATTGAAATTAAAGTGATAGATCTTACAGGTTTCCTTTGTTTAGGTTTCCATTTTGGTCTGGTCGCTTCATGTTTGTGTTTCTTTCCCTTTGGTGTCTTTGATGGGTGGAGTAAGTTAATTGTATCGATTCCTGATAGTTGTGTTACTTATACTTTGTTATATTTATAGCAAATTATAGGTGTCTCAGTATTTTTAAAATAAGCAGGAATGGAAGAAAGGACCGAGCTTTCACGAATAACACTGGACAAATCTATAAAATCAGTACCCTATTTAATGAAGGATATTTTGAAGAAATGGCGTTTATGATTTATTTCAGAATCAATGTAAGGACGGAGAGTTAATCTACTATAGCTGGCCATTCCACCTCAATCTCAATAAACACTAATATGTTTAGTAAAAAAAAGCAAATGGTATGACTGGTAGTGATGTAGCTTTATCTTAATCGAAGGTATTTTGTTTACATAGGTAAATGAAAATAACCTCTTTATTAATGAAACTGTTATTAAGATAATATGGCCATCCGACCAGGAAATGGCCAATATGTTGCTTTCACTCCTTTTGAAACACTTGAAGCGCTTTGTAGAGCATATAGAATTTCATTTTGTCAAGTATGTTTGGGCTGTTCGTTGATGATATCGAGTAAGCAATATGTTGAACAATATGTGGTTACATCTCCAAATAGGGATTTGAGCTGTGGGATAAGCCTGACCTTGGCAAGCAATGTTAATAGCGTATTCTTTTTAATAGGACTCGCTATGGCTGTTCCTATTTAGAGTAGAATGACACAAACTAAAACTGAAGGCAATGATCAGGAATCAGCCACATTGTTTGCTGTCTGTGTAACACAAGCTTCTTACGTTATATTGGTTACCTAAACTTCATAAAAGTCCATACCTAGCACGGTTTTGTTGCGAATTTAAGCTCTTGTACCACCACTTAAGTCTCCAAATTATCAACTTCATGATTTACCGCCATCAAAAAATATGCTAAAATATTGCGACAAATTCTTTGAAAGATCAGGTAGAAATCTGTTATGGTCTATAAAAAATGCCAATGAAGTAAAAATTGAAATGCAGACGTTTTCGTGCTTCAAGTCTGTCTACTTATGATTTTTTGGCGGGAAGGGGCATCATGAAGTCGCTGTAAAACCAAAGCAAGAACAGATCAGCCACAACAGGTGCGCAATTTGTACAAATCGGAAACCCACAATTAGTCAAGATAACTATGGACCAAATCTTATGTGAATGTTGTCAAGTAGAAAATAGAAGTGAAGGCAATGATCAGAAATCGATACAATTAACCCACAGCTTCCATCAGAGACATCGAAGGGGAAAGAAAGACAAACAGGAAACAACAGACCTTAATGGAGACATCAATACCGAAAAGCCAAAAGGACAGTTACTTTCCCACAAAATGGCCAACTGACTATCCAAAACAGAATAATATAAGCGACACGAACACCGAAAGACAAACCATAACAAATAATAAACCGCCACAGAAGAACCGGGAGGCGGAAATTTCACACACGTTCTGACATGACAATAAAATATATATTGTTTTGGTCTTCCAAACATTTCTTACATTACATTCAAGATAGAGGGAGTCTTCCCTATGAAATATCCATTCAGTTTGATCATTAAATTTTCTTTTATAAGATTATGAAGAAGTGTAGTGTAAAAGGTGGACAAATATGAGTAGACAGACTTGAAGCACGAAAACAATGGATTTCATTTTATTCAAAACGTCTATAGATTATTTTATAGACAAAAAAAAAATATTTTCACCTTATTTTTCATAGAGTTTGTCGCAATATTTAATCACGTTTTCACATGACAGTAAACCATAATGTTAATAATTTGGCGAGTTCATAGGTGGTATAATGGCTTGAAGTTGCAATAAACCGTTGTTTGTATTAACTGCCATGAAGTTTAGGTAACCAATATGACGTAGGAAGCTTGTCTTGGCCTTCTGTAACACATACAGCAAAGTTGGTGGCTGAATGACAAATGTGGTCATAAACAAAAGCCCTCTCTACAGCCAAAGGCTACAGTTCATAGGCCTTAGTAACACTAAGTTCTTGCTGAAGAGTGTTAACATAGTGAAGCCGTCAAACAACGACCACATTGTAAGCGGGTTTATCTGCTGGAGCCAAAACAAACTTCTAAGTGTTCTATACATCTGTAAAATTTTATCAAGGTATTCCATGAAGTGAAGCAGCCATGGGTCAAAACACATTTTTTACATATAAAATAAATAACTATTTAATGGAAATTGTTAAAAGACGTAACTATACCAAATGTTAACTCATTTTGCCCACTATCCATCCAAACCATGTTTCCATAAATGGGTCCATATAACTGTACATATTTATCCAAATATTCCATTAAGTAAAGGAATAAATAAAAATAATTAAAGAGAATTGTTAACTTTCATAACTCTGACAAAGATGTTTACGTATTTTGTCAATTAACAATCCAAACATGCTTCTTTTAATAGTATATATATATATATATATATATATATATATATATATATATATATATATATATATATATATATATATATATATATATATATATATATATATATATATATATATATATATATATATATATGAAATTTCATCAATAAATTCCATTAAGTTAAGGAATAAGAGCCCCAAAAGCATTAAATGGGACTTGTCTACGGCCATAATTGTCGAAAATGTTAACGTATTTAAACATTCTAAGACTTCCTATAGTGGTCTATATATTTGTGAATTTTCATCCGTATTCCAGTTAGTTATGGAATAAGTGATCAATTACCATTAAATGGAATTGTTAACGATAATAACCCTATCAAATGTAAACGTATTTATGCAATGTGCAATTCCCAAACCACACATTCCCAATACAATTTTATATAAAAAATTGCATCCAATTATTCCATAAAATAAAAGAAAATGAGTCAAAAAACCATCAAACGGAAATTATTTACGGAAATAACTCTGACAATTATTAACGCCTTTCGCCTTTTAGCAATCCAAAACCTGCTTCTAATGGTGGTCTATACATCAGTGAACTTTCATTCAGTGAAGGAATAAGTGCTGAAAAACTATTTAATGGGAATTGTTAACGTTCATAGCTCCTTAAATTGTCAACGTATTTTCCCCATTAACAATCCCAAACCACTCATACCCAATAACAATGCATATTCAAAATTTGAATACAATCCGTGATAAAATGTTAAAGTTATTGATCGGAAACGCCCACAAAACCGGTATTGTGAACTCAAAAGGGCCGTAAATCTGTCAAATGTAAACGGATTTTTGCCCGTCACAATCCCATACCAGTCATTCCCGGAATCAACATGTATGCAAAATTGAAAACAAAAACGATGAAAAAGTACTCAAGTTATCGATCAGAAATGGTGCGGACGGACGGAGAGACACTCGACGGTATATCACAATACACCACCACTATCGTGTGGTAGGGTATAACAAAAAGTGGAAACCAAATCCGCTAAGATATATGTCTTACCTGACAAGTCAGTCTTAGCTTTAGAAAAAATAGAATTTTATACTGCAAAAATTAAAGATATGATATACGTATTCAAATCAGTACTTGAGTACTGACGTCAATACCGCAGTATCAACCTCAGAACTCAGCAACTGATACTGAGATGATGATACCCTCGGGCACGAACAAATCACCTACCAGGAGAGATACCTACCCAGTTTTTGCAATTAAGGTGTAACTGTACCAAATTTAGGGACACAGCCGCTTTTCTGATATTAAACCTTCACCAGTGTGTCTCAACCCAAAGTTCTGAAACCGAAACGGATGATGAACAAGACACGGCAAACACAGTACCTCCCCCTTAGAGGTGACGTAAAGACGTTTTAGGTTTGGGAAGTAATAAGTCCGTATTTCGAGAGTAACAAGAAATGCGTTTGTTCACAAGTTTCATAATGCTAAATTTCCATCCTTTGAGAGCTTTATGCTCAACATACTCTCGTTTAGACCATTGATTACCAAATTCATTCACGGCAGCAACACTTACTGAAATCAATTTTAGTGTCTGAAGTAAATCGATATTTCGGTCCTTTAGAAATTAATTTACGTATCCTAGAATCAGAAAAAAAATAAATTGCAAGTAATAATAGGACCAGCAGCAGGATAACACTTCGCTGAATGTTTACAATCACAGGTATCAGGAGTATTAGTGTCAATATCAAGATCAGATACAAGTTTATTGAAATTAAAAATGATGAATCTAACAGGTTAATTTTTTTGTAGCAAATTATGAGTGTTTCAGTATTTTAAAAATAAGCTGGAAAGGATGAAATCAACGAACTGTCCCGGAAGTCTCTCTCATAACAAAATAAGAACCGATCAGTCACAAGGTTGAAATATATACTTGCAATGACTTCACCACCCTATTTCATTTTTTGATATAAAATATTGGGTACAACATAAATGTTATACGACAGACTGCATGCATGGTAGTTAGCCCAATCACGGTTGACAACTTTGCTTCACTCCTTTATTGCACTTCGAGGCCTCAGACTATATGGCGGTTCCAGCGTAAAGGCTTACTGAAAATGAGAGAACATTTAATTTTATGTAATGCTGTTTGGACCTATTTGTCTGTCGCTGGTTTGGCCCGCTGTAGTCTAACTGGTGGTTTTCTGTTGCTCCTGCAGTTCAGAGGTTTCTAACTGTGGAGTCCGTTGTTCCATCTCCGTGGTTATTGATTTTTATGTTCTCGGTGATGTTGCACTGGTGAATTACGAGGCCTTCACGCGAACTGAACATATTATTTGCCTGAATCGCGAGGGAAGTAATGGCGAGGATTGTTGCCGCGTGCAATCGATTTAAGCCCCCCCCCCCCCACACACACACACAGTGGAATTCGTTTCACTGACCTTGCCACGCTGTTTATCTTTGTTATGGTTTGTCTATGAGAATGTGTATTGTTTGTATTTTTTCTTTTGGATAGCGAATTGGCCATTTTGTAGAAAAGTAACTGTCCTTTTGGCTTCTCTCTATCGATGTTTCCTCTAGGGTCTTATTATTTCATTTTTGTGTTTCTTTCCTTTAGGTTTATCTAATCTATTGGATAATTGTATCGATCCCTGACTATAGCTATATTGAGAGAAGTAAGGGCGAGGATTGTGGCCGCGTACAATCGATTTAAGCCCAACCCTACCCTAGAGGAATTTGTTTCACTGACCTTGCCACGCGGTTTATCTTTGTTGTGTTTTGTCTATCACCCTAGTAGAATTCGTTTCATAGACCTTGCCGCGCAGTTTATCTTTGTTATGGTTTGTCTATGGGTGTGTGTATCGCTTGTTTCTTTTCTTTTGGATAGCGAATTGGCCATTTTGTGGAAAAGTAACTGTCCTTTTGGCGTGTTTCCTCTAGGGTGTAGTTATTTCATGTTTCTTTCCCTTTGATTTGTCTGATGGGAGCTGTGGTTAAATTGTATCGATTCCTGACTATTGCTATCACTTCTATTGTACCAGCGGGCACATAGCGCTAACCCAACGTTGTTGCATCGGCAATATGTAGTATCGATGTACCAGTGTTGTTTTGTAAACTCCATGTACCCAGTGTAGTTTTAAAGATAAGTTGACTTTAGTGTCCGCCACCTAGGCCTCATCAGTGACCATTAAGTATTTTAAAGGATCCGTAATGGAATCAATGAGCCGAAACGACAAGAAAATATAAACTACACTATGATGAAGGACAAGGAGACGTTTAACGGCCGACATACATTCCGTTAACACCAGCTGTAGTGACATTAGAGGCGTTAAAACAAAACACTGTGTATTACCGTAATTTCGCTGAAAAAATGATTTTGTTACACCTATTTCTGACTGTTAATCAATCATCCAAACTTTATATAATGCTTTCGTTCAATTTCGCAAACTGAATGACAAAATAGAAGTAAAGGCAATGATCAGAAAGGATTTAATTAACATATAACTCCCATCAGAGACACAAAAGGGAAATAAACACAAACATGACATAACCAGACCCTAATCGAAACATCAATATCGGAAAGCCAAAAGGACAGTTACTGTCCACAAAATGGCCAATTAGCTATCCAAACAAAATTATATAAGCGGTATAAACACCCAAAGGCAAACCATAACAAGAAAAAAAAACCGCGACAGAAGAACCGCCTTGGAATGGTCAGTGAAACGAATTTCACTGGTGGGGGGGGGGGGGGACTAAATCGATTTTACGTGACCAGAATCTTCGCCCTTACTTCCGTCGCGATTTTGACAAAAATTTATTCAGTCCGCGTGAAGTAGAAGTAAAACAAAGATCAGGAATTGATACAATTAACTTACTCCATCCATAAAAGACACCAAAGGGAAAGAAATACAAACATTAAGCGACCAGACCATAATGGAAACCTAAACAAAGGAAGGCCATATGGACAGTTACTTTCCCACAAAATGGCCATATGGCCATCCAAAATTAAAAGACACAAGTGATACACACAGTAAGTAGCAAATAACAACATAAATAAATCGCCACAGAAGAGCCGCCTTGGAACGGTCTTCTAACTCATCAGTGCAACATCTCCGTGAACACAAAAATTCAAACAACCACAGAGATGAAACAATGGTGAGGACCCGACAGCAAGAAACCACTGAAATGCTGGAGCAAAATAAAAAGCAACAGTTAGACTCAGGTGGGCCCGACCAGAGACGATTGCAAAAATGACGACTTTAGGAACCTTGTCATATAAGAGTTAATCATGATAGGAGCTATAGGTGATCTTACATGAGTGTTTATTTATTATTGAATTTATTTAACGAGTTGAGGAAAAGAGATAAAATGCGAGGCTCTGACGAGCATATTATCCCTTTACCCCAACGAGTTTAATTACTTCAATAGTACATGAGCACGAATGCAAGGTTCTACTTATAAGATAGGAGTTAAGACTTTTACACGTTGAAATCTTAAGTGTGTGCTTTTTCAAGGCGTAGAAGACGGGTGTTTTGTAATGCATCCTGGTCAATCCTGTTTGCAACCTACGAGTTTCCACCAGACCATGTGAAATGGTATGAAGCAGAGATAGATCTATGGAATAACTACCGCCTAAAGTTTGCGAATGAGTTCATGAGATTCGAACTATCTGGTCAGAGTACGTATTGCATATTGCATGCACATATCGATGTGTTTTAGAATTATATTTCGTTCTCAATCCAGCTCAGTATTAAATCCTTTGTGTTTATAAATGTTAAAATAACAAAAGTGTTTGCATGTTAAAGTGTTATGCTCGTCAAAAGGCAAGCATAAAGCGACCGCTTTGTTCGTTAGTCTGAACGTCCGTCCGTCTGTCACACGTTTGTCTGAAGCATATCTCTAAAAGGATTCCCTTCTGTTTAGAGCAATTTTGTGACTTTATTATAATCGAGTTCGCTGATAGGGAGTCATGAGGGGAGTTGATTAAAGTTGATACAGTAATCAAGGATTGGGAAGAAAATTGCAGACAACAGGAACCATAACCATGTCACCAGTTACTTCCATTCTTGATTTTTGCAGGGAAAAGCTTGTCCGGTACATTCGTTTGTTTGGTTGATTTGGGTGTTAGCGTCCCCGTCAACTCTGAAAAGGTCATCATTTCGGAGATGTTGCTTCCAGTTTTGTGGGACTTTTACCCGACATTGAGGTGAAATGACTGCTCAAGCCCTGCAACCCAATGAAACCAATCGGGTTTATAAGAATGGAAGGGCCGACTCGCACCGCTTTGCCTGGGCAGGCTTAGATCCTCTAAGTAGTTTACGCGTGGAAGCATCATGCAGCCCATCTATTTCTTCAAGCCCCAATGGGCGGGGGCCGCTCTCCCGTGCAAATCTCTGGAAGGCGAGAAGGAAATTAAATGGAATTTGATGTATTTATAGCTAAGTATGCACGCAAAGGATCATAAATGTCCGTATGCCCATCCATCTGTTCGTCTGGAGGCAACACATTAATATACTCTGGATGCATGCCTTATTTTGTCTTTATATATATACATATACTTACTGTCCACCGCATTTCAACCAAAAGTATTGGACTTTCCGTGGTGTTTGGGGCTTGGTTCCGAGATTGTAGTAGGTACCGCTTGATGCAGTTTTAAACTGATCATTTTGAAAGTTTACACGTGTTTTTATTATATCCTGAAGATGTGCATGTGCTTTTTTCAGAATCCTCAAATTAATTGTTACTTTTATCACATTTTAGACTACGTTTTACATGATTCAGAATTCGTAATAGGTAACTTGTGGGCGTAACTCCTCCTACAGTTTAAAACCGATCCTTTTGAAATTTTACAAGTGTTTTTATCATGGTCTGAAGATATGCACGTGTAGTTTACAGAATCTGTAACTTTTTTACTATACTGTTTTCGCACTTTAGACTTTCTTTGCATGGTTCCGAATTCGTAGTGGGTACCTTGTGAGCGTAACTCGCCAAGCAGTTTTAAACAGATCCTTTTGAAATTGTACAGTTGTTTTTATCATGATCTGAAGATGTGCAGGTTTTTTTTTTTTTTTTTCAGAATCATCAAGTTAATAGATGTAGAATTTGTATCATAGCAACTTTTTCCACTGGTTGTATAGAAATATCATTTACAGAATGCCCTATACGTTCAAAATGACGGAATGAAAGAATGGAATGAACCTCAGTGACCGTTAGCAAGGTTTCAAAGGAATTTGAATTAGAATCGGGCAGTCAAAAATTCTAAATTTACCATAACATAACCCACCTAGAGTCAAAGAGAGAGACTTTTTATAAGAATCTTACATGAAAGTGAGATGGGATAGATAGTCAGTCCTGAGGGTCACTATCTGGCATCATAAGGCGTCTACTATAAGAATCCTGGACACGAGACGCGATAGTCTACTCCGTCCGAAGGTTCACTGTCGGATTATGATCCGTGGAGATGGATTTTTCTACACCAGAAAATTACCTTTTCTTGCATATCATTCATTTCTGAAAGCCCAATTTGATTGCAGACCGCCGCCTCCCCCTGTATTTGTTTGTTTGTATTGGAGTTTAACGGCCCAGTCAACACTATTTAGGTCATTTTTGAGCCGGTCAGTTTACCTATTCACACTTTCCTGGGCAGGCACATTCTTTCGCCAGAAACTGACAACTGCCCTTCTTGCATCAGCGGAAGGGAGAGAATGACCGTAGAAAAGATTTCATGATCAATCTCCACGAAAGAATGTTGCCGACCCCGGCGGGAGTCGAACCCGCGTCCTCCTGATCACCAGTCAGAAGCGCATCCGACTGAGCCAACGAGGCCGGCACCTCCCCTGTAAGTAAAGACACCAGGGTGATTGTTAGTGACGTCACATTCAATGTAATGGCATCAATCATAATGATTGCGTACATGGCTATGACTTTCAACCAGTGCACATGTACTTATAAGAATTGTTGCACTTATCCTATCCCTTGCGGAATAAATCCCTTTGTAGAATAATCAAGTTGGCATTAAGATGCAGTTTTCTTTTTACTAAAGCATGCTTTTATATTCTCTAGGCTGCCCTGATGGTGATGATGATGACTCGAATAGTGTCTGATAAAGATGGAGTATCTGAAGCACCAAATACATTACGAAAACATGCCTATACAAATACAACGTAAATCTTTTCCCCGAAAAAAAAAATAAACGGAATTTTTTAGATGAAAAATTGAGATATTTTTATTAAATCTGTTCCAAATATAGGTTGTCGGTACTCGTTAGAACCGATGAGGCGGTTCTTACGAATAGCCACAATCTATATTTGAAAGCACAAATAAGTAAAATAATGTTTACAACTTTAAACCACTGTTTTTCTATATAAAAGTTGGGTTCGAGGGGGTCAAAATAATATGGGCGTGTTTTCGTGATGGATAATGGAAATACAGATTTCAAAATATGTTTCTGGTTGAAATAAATACAAAACTTCACAGAAATCGCGTGGGTGGTTTCTTTTGAACTCCCTTTCTGTTCACCAATAAATACCAAATTAACTTCTATTTGCATTATGTATGTATCCATCACAAAAATCTAACAAGTTCAGTAATTAGCTAAGAATGACTGACCTATATGATATTGCTAAAATAAATCGTACTGCTGGAAAATTGCGATACTTTTGTCGCTGTTTCTACAACCATAAGAAGTGGGTGTTTGTTAGAATCCCAATATGGTGGCTCTTCTGTGTTTCAAGTGGAAATAAAGAAACTGTATACAGCTTTTTAAACAGTTTTTAGCTCACCGTCACGTAGTGACGAGGTGAGCTTTTGGGATCACTTTTTGTCCGTCGTCCGTCGTGGAGCCAAAAATAGATTTTTTTTTTCACCAAAAACTTAAAAAATCTTCTTCTCTGAAACCACAAGACCCAGGTCTTTGATATTTGGTATGAAGCTTCATCTGGTGGACCCCTACCAAGATTGTTCAAATTATAGTGCTGGGGCCAAAAATGCCCCCGCTCCGGGGCCCTTTGGTTTTACATGGGCTTATATAAGGAAAATCTTTAAAAATCTTCTTCTCTGAAACCGTAAGGCCCAGGTCTTTGATATTTGGTATGAAGCTTCATCTAGTGGACCCCTACCAAGATTGTTCAAATTATAGTGCTGGAGCCAAAAATGCCCCCGCTCCGGGGCCCTTTGGTTTTACATGGGCGTATATAGGGAATATGTTTAAAAATCTTCTTTTCTGAAACCGCAAGGCCCAGGTCTTTGATATTTGGTATGAAGCTTCATCTAGTGGACCGCTACCAAGATTGTTCAAATTATAGTGCTGGGGCCAAAAATGCCCCCGCTCCAGGGCCCTTTGGTTTTACATGGGCTTATATAGGGAAGAGCTTTAAAAATCTTCTTCTCTGAAACCGTAAGGCCCAGGTCTTTGATATTTGGTATGAAGCTTCATCTAGTGGACCCCTACCAAGATTGTTCAAATTATAGTGCTGGAGCCAAAATTGCCCCTGCTCCGGGGCCCTTTGGTTTTACATGGGCTTATATAGGGAAAATGTTTAAAAATCTTCTTCTCTGAAACCGCAAGGCCCAGGTCTTTGATATTTGGTATGAAGCTTCATCTAGTGGACCCCTACCAAGATTGTTCAAATTATAGTGCTTGGGCCAAAAATGCCCCCGCTCCAGGGCCTTTTGGTTTTACATAAGCTTATATAGGGAAGAGCTTTAAAAATCTTCTTCTCTGAAAACGTAAGGCCCAGGTCTTTGATATTTGGTATGAAGCTTCATCTAGGGGACCCCTACCAAGATTTTCAAACTATAGTGCTGGGGTCAAATATGCCCCCACTCCGGGGCCCTTTGGTTTTACATGGGCTTATATAGGGAAAACCTTTAAAAATTTTCTTCTCTGAAACCGTAAGGCCCATGTCTTTGATATTTGGTATGAAGCTTCATCCCACATGGCCATGGTCCTTCTTTCCCCCCCCCCCCCCCACTCCGGGGCCCTTTGGTTTTAAATGGGCTTATATAGGGAAAATCTTTAAAAATCTTCTTCTCTGAAACCACAAGGCCCAGGTCTTTGCTATTTGGTATGAAGCTTCATCTAGTGGACTCCTACCAAGATTGTTCAAATTATAGTGCTTGGGCTAAAAATGCCACCGCCCCGGGGCCCTATGGTTTTACATGGGCTTATATGGGGAAAATCTTTAAAAATCTTCTTCTCGGAAACCCCAAGGGCCAGGTCTTTGCTATTTGGTATGAAGCTTCATCTAGTGGACCCCTACCAAGATTGTTCAAATTATAGTGCTAGGGCCAAAACTGCCCCCGACCTGGGGCCCTTTGGTTTTACATAGACTTATATAGAGATATTCCTTAAAACTCTTCTTCTGAAACAGCAAGGCCATGGTCTTTGATATTTGGTGTGAAGCTTCCTCTAGTGGACCTCTATCAAGATGGTTTAAATTATAGCCCTGAGGCCAAAAATGCCCCCCCCCCCCACTGGAGCCATTTGGTTTTATATAGGCTTATATAGGGAATATCTTTAATTAAAATCTTCTGCTCTGAAACCGCAAGGCCCAGGTCTTTGATATTTGGTATGTAGCATATCTAGTGGACCTTTGCCAAGATTATTCAAATTATAGCCTTTGTTGATATTTGGTATGAAGCTTCACCTTTTTAGACGTCTCTGAACATTATGCACATTATAGCCCTGGGGTTAATAATGGCCCTCCCCGGGTCCCACTTGTTACTCTATGGATCAGGTGAGCGATCCAGGGCCATCATGGCCCTCTTGTTCTTCTTTAAAAATGACATCAATAATACAGTCGTTCGATCTACAAACGGTGTTGTAGTATTGCTTATCTTATCAGTCCACAATTTAACTTCACTACTTGTTGCTCCGACCTCAACATTATGTAATTTGAGCAGCTGAGTGATTGTCTAGGTGTTCTTTCCATTTTCACTAGAGACATTTATACTTCCATTTAAACAGAAATAACAAATCAAAGCACTGCGAGTACTGGAGAAACAATTGTATCTGAGAGTAGGCTGTGAAAATAGGTCTGAACTGACACTGTTTCGTTAAACCATTCAGATTCAATAATAAGCATAATTATAGTGCAGAAACGGACCTTCTCTGCCTGGTGGAAAGAGCATTGACTCTTAATCATTAGATCTCTCACCGCTGTGTTTCGTTAAACCATTCAATTCTAATATTAAGCATAATTATAGCGCAGAAACGGGTCTTCTCTGCCTGATAGAAAGAGTATTGACTCTTAATCATTAGATCTCTCACCGCTTTGGTCCGAACCTGGCTGGTGAAAGAGGTGAGACGCCAATATGTAAAAATGAAAGTTCAGGTAGTTTTTTCTCATTGTATCATGGTTTTCGCCTACTTTTGATTCACGATCGGCTCGATATAAGTGAAATAATCTTGAAATGGGATGATTGAAGCTGTGGATTGGTTGTATCGATTCCTGATCACTGCCTCCACTTCTGTTTTGAGACCTTTTTATGAGATGGAATAGGAAACTTATCTGGTGCTAATTCACATGTAAATTATTTTAGTAGGTATATGGCAAGGCGGTGCGAGTGAAATATTTTAGGTAAAATACGGTAGGCAAAATGTGCTGCTCCATGCACAAGTAGTGCACGTATCATATGATGTATGCATGCGTGGTTTGTGCAGATTTTTTTTTACCATACAGTTGGCCACTATAAGGATGATTTCTATAAAATTGGCCTAAAAATCGCCAACCGCCAAATTGTGCCATATATAATTTTCATTCCAGTCACGATGTTGTGTGTGTTCGTTTTGACGGGAGTTATACCATTGATTTATAGGGACGTTTCATCATTTTTCCCTAGAGGAAATACTGTTTTAACGCAAATCAATTATCTACTCGATTTTTGCTATATGGCTATGATTGTGGACGTAATCTTCACTTTGCCACGATTTTAGCGAGCTAACACAAGGTTTGCATGATTTTCCGGTACTATTCATAGGTATATACATACCCTGAAAAACGAACATTATTCAGCAGCAGATCAAGTGCGAATAAATGAACAAACATCGTGGCGGGACAGAGAATGAATATAGAACGGCACAACGCTGCGTGGTGACCTGCTGCTCCCTGCAATATAGGAGCAGGTACTGGTGCGACGCTGTTGGTTTAGTGTCCAGCAAGGGCGGACAGACCCAATAACAGACCGTCGAGACCATATTAGACAGGTCGTGGAAAACAACCTGGAGTCGATTCAACTATATTAAACAGGTCGTGGAAAACAACCTAGAGTCGATTCAAACGAAAAAGTTCCCGGGACTCCAAGTTCATATTCAATCCATAATTAATATAAAACAACTTGTGGTCGACAAGGTCGACAAACTAGTTAACAGTAGTGCACGAGAGGGGGTTCACCCTAAGTGAAATTGTTATCTGGCCAGTCGCGTTTTTGTGTTGTTTCTTTTTCTTATTTTGTTGTTGTGTTTGTTATTTCCTTCTGTAGACACTCACGTCACCCGGTCCGAGCACAGAACATTGTTTTGCCTTCGGGACGGACGTCGTGAGTGGGCTATAGAAGCAAATAAATGTGATGGTTTGTGTTAGTATTGTTGTATATAGATACTGTAATTAATTCATGTCATTCATTTGATATATTTCTTGTGCCTTAACCCACAGCTGCCGTACACCTATCAGGGATCACGCTTGCTTGTCTTGTCAGCATGGGGTTTGCGGGACGCCGTAAACCCACATGTAACATTTGGTGTCAGAAGTTGGATTTTATCTCTGGCGGGTGTTCCCAGCTGTGGAACAGTACATTGATACAAAATAGCATTGACAGCCACAGCTGGAAATTAACTTGAATCTTACACTCTTTAAGTTCCTGCGTTGATGAAGCTCGAAACCAATGTATTCAACTAAATGGATACTGACAAGTTCAAAATTTCTGAGCAGGAAGGCAAGGCAAACCCCATTTTTCTTGGTAACGAACATTTTAGTAGACCCCACTTAAGTGTGTTACCTGATATTCTATTTAGTTAAACTGGAGTTAATAATTGATCTTACCCACACATGGTTCTGACGTAGTGACGTTAACAATTTACTGACGTTGACATAACGGTAGCGTTAATATTTACGCTGTGGCTTGAAGTTAGGTATGACGTAATAGAAACATTAATGGTAACCTGTTATGATCGGAGTTTTGTAATGTGATGAAACGTCGGATTGTAGCTTTTAAACGTCGTCGATTTATGACGTCATGTTGGGCTGCCAGTACGTAACGTCATACTTTGCTGAAATTATTTCACATTTCAAATCGCATGTGCTTTAATAACTAACGTTTTAGCTAGATTAACGCGTATAACACATATCTTAACGTTTTAGTTAAGCACATTCAATCAT
This sequence comes from Lucinisca nassula, assembly GCA_963580285.1. NCBI lineage: Eukaryota > Metazoa > Mollusca > Bivalvia > Lucinida > Lucinidae > Lucinisca > Lucinisca nassula. The sequence continues at coordinate 13,773,105 of OY757011.1, read as the reverse complement.
CACTGATAATAACTGACCAGTTGATAGTGGTAAAGATAGTAACGTGAGATTTACGTTATCAATAATGGAGCGTTAAATGCAAATGGGAAAGGAGTTAGGTTATGAGGGTAAATATTTACAACATTTTGTTAAGGAGCAGCAAGATATTGAGCGAGCAGAAAGGCAAGAGCAAAGGGATTTAGAAAGGTTAAGGTCTGAGGAAAAGGAAAGGGCACATGAACTAGCTAAGTTAGAAGAAAAGGAGAAGGGAGGGGAACATGAACTAGCTATGTTGAATGTTTATAAGGAACTTGCAATGACACGCATTCAGAGTGAAAGGGATGCAAAAGAAATTAGTGAGGCCCACTGAGAACAAATAAAACATGGGTTTGAGCTACAGCACCAAGAATTAAGGAATCAATTAGAAATACAGAGAGCGAAGCTCGAGCTAGAATTTGAAAAGCAAAAAGCTGAAAAGGTGGCCCATGCCCGGGATCCTAAGTTACCTTATTTTGAAGAGGGTAAAGATAAAATGGATAGTTACTTATCTAGATTCGAGAAATATACTACGGCTAATAAATGGGATAAGAGTGTTTGGGCCGCGTATTTAAGTGCATTGCTTAAAGGGCGCGCACTTGATGTATATGACCGGTTGACAAATGAGGGTGCGGCGGATTATGATAAGTTAAAGGATGCAATATTAAAGAATTTTGACATGACAGAGCGCGGAGTTAGGAAGCAGTTTCGTTATAGTAGGCCCGAGAAATCAGAAACATTCATACAGTTCAGTAGTAGATTGAGAATTTTTTAGAAAAATGGCTTAATATGGCAAACATAGAAAATCTTTTCCGGCTGTCTGTGATTTCATGGCAAGGGATCAGTTCCTGGTGTCATGTAATAGAGAACTGTATGTACATCTGAAGCCAAAACAGTTTGGTAATTTAGATGAAATGGCTAGGGAGGCAGATTTGTTTGCAGAAGCGCGCGGGGGTGTATTTAGTTGCATTAATAAGTGGCAACGCGATAGTAGAGACGCAGCGCAGGGTAAGCAGTGGTAGATCGGATATCAAGTGTAGCATATGCAGTAAGGACCATTTAACAATCAAATGTTTTAAACCCGACAGAAAACAATTATATAGTGCAGAGGTAGGAGCAACTGGGGGTGGTGATAGCGGTGTTAAGAAAAAAATTAACACGCGCGTAGAGACTCAAGGTACTCAGGTTAAGAATGAGAATACGCAGAATGTAGTTCGTGGTAATACACGTGGTCGTGGTAATTTTAGAGGGCTTTTTCGCGGACGCAGTAAGAATTATGGCACACAACGTGGCGCAGCACACCAAGTTAGTTTTTGTCAAACGGAAGTAACTAGGAAAGGTGATGAGATTGGAAGTATTTTTGAAGATAAGGTTGGTGATCCTTTAATTTCGGATAGGGAGGAGTCTAGTAAGGAAACTAGGGAAGGTGTCTGTTACTTCTTAAAAGCAAGGTTACCGACGGCACAAGAATTGGTTAATAATAAAAAGGCGCTGGTATTAAGAGATACTGGGTGTACAGGCTGTGTCGTTCGGAGAAGTTTGGTTTCGGATGGTCAGTTAATAGGGAAGGAATCAAATGTTACGTTGATTGATGAATCCACACAAAGGTATCCTTTGGCAATGATTGACATTGATTTTCCTTTTTTCACTCGAAAAACTGAAGCTTTGTGTATGGATGATACGTTGTACGATTTGGTTACCGGTAACATTGATGGATCAAAACTTCCCGATATGTCTCATTTCTCAGCTGCGGTTGTAACTAGGTCTCAGACTAGGCAGGATGAGAAGCCTTACAGAAAACTTAAGGTTCCCGATCAGATCATTAACGATGACAAGGAGGCTTTCAAGCAAGCTCAGGTTGATGATCCAACCTTGGAAACCATCAGGAAAAGGGTTGTAACTGGGAACAAGACTGTGAGTCGTGGTTTAAACTGAGGTGAAACTAGGTTTATTGAGATAAAAGGTTTGGCATATAGGGAGATAAACCAAGGGCAACAAAGTCTCTTTCCATCTTGTGGTCCCTCAAAGTTTCCGAGGAGAGATGTTGAAACTGGCTCATGAAACGCTTATGACTGGACATTAGTATTAGGAAGACATTGGATAGAGTTTTAACTGAGTTTTACTGGCCCGGTATTTGCGGTGATGTCGCTAGATTTTGTAAGTCTTGTCATATTTGTCAGAGAACACTTCAGAAAGGTCGGGCCACTAAAGTACTTCTAGGAAAAGTGTCATTGATTGATACGCCATTTAAGAGGGTGGCAGTTGACATAGTTGGTCCAATTGGGCCTCGATCTGATAGGAAATCTCGGTACATTTTATCCATGATAGATAATGCGACAGGGTATCCAGAGGCGATAGCTTTACCGAGTATTGAGACGGAACGTGTCGCGGAAGCGCTAATTGAAATGTTTAGTAGGTTGGCATTCCTGATGAAATGTTGACTGATTGTGGATCAAAGTTCACTGCTGAGGTAATGAAAGAAGTCAGCAGACTTTTCTTTCTTTTCTACAGTTAACGTGTAGTCCGGGACACCCGATATGCAACGGATTGATTGAGCGTTTCCACGCTGCGTTAAAGCAGATGTTACGTCGAATGTGTGCTGAACGTGCAAAAGATTTGGATAAATATCTTCCAGCTTTGTTATTTGCGGTTAGGGAAGTCCCACAAGAGTCTTTAGGACACTCTCCTTTTGAGTTGTTATATGGACGTAACGTCAGAGGTCCAACGGCAATATTAAGATAATTATGGGCTGACGAGGTACGCGATAAGCAAGTTCTTTCGACTTATCAGTACGTTATTGAGCTAAGGAAACGGTTAGAGCAGACATGCAAATTAGCGCGTGATAATTTAAAGAAGGTTCAGATTAAGCAGAAAGCTTATTATGATAAAGGCGCGAGGTAGCGTAAATTTGACGTCGGCGATAAAGTGCTTTTGTTACTACCGACAGATAGTAATAAATTATTGCTTCAATGGAAAGGTCCTTATGAAGTAGTTGAGGTAGTAAACAGAATGGATTATAAGATTGACGTCAATGGAAATGTTAACACATATCACGCAAAAACATACTGAAGCAATGTGTGGAACGTCGAAATGTGACGTCACATTGCTTGTTTGCTGTAGAGTCCGTTCCGTCAACTGAAAATGATGACGTTGACGAATTCTCAGTGGAATATTGCGCTTTTCCTACTGCAAAGCAACCAGAGACGTTTAAGGACGTCAATATTTCAGAAATGTTAACGCAGGATCAGCGTAAAGGAATACAAACGTTGATAAAAGAATACCCGGACGTACTGTCGAGTGTACCATGACGATATGACCAAATAGAACACGACATAAAGTTGATGACGTCGGAACCATTGAGGTCAAAAGGATATGCCATACCATATAAAGTACGGGATGTAATAGAAAAAGAAATGCAAGATATGTTAGTTTTAGGAGTTATTGAACCATCAATATCTCCATACTCATCCCCTGTAGTACTTGACCCTAAAAAGATGGTTCGGTGCGGTTCTGCATTGATATCCGTAAACTTAATAAAGTAATGGAGTTCGATGCCAAGCCATTGCCAAATATGGAGGAGGTTACAAATAGAATGTCGGGGCACAAATACTTCAGCAAATTAGATTTATCTAAGGATTATTGGCAGGTAAAAATGACGTCAAAGGCAAAACCTCTAACTGCGTTCGAAACCCCCAAAGGCTTGTTTCAATTCAAACTTATGCCCTTCGGTTTGTTTAATTCAGGAGCAACATTTTGCAGGTTGATGAGAATGATTCTGTTCGAACTTTCTAACGTTTATATTTTCGTCGATGATATATGGATCATTACCGGAACTTGGAAAGACCACTTGACGTCATTACGTGAAGTTTTGGATAGACTTAGGAAAGCCAAGTTGACGGCAAAACCTTCAAATTTAATGATTGGATATAGCATTATCGAGTGTCTTGGTCATAGTGTGGCTGCTCAGTCAGTTAGACCGCAAGAAGACGAGATGCAAGCTATAAAGGGTTCTCCTCGTCCTTCCTCTAAGAGACAAATGAAGTCATTTATTGGGTTAGCTGGTTTCTACCGCCGTTTCATTCCAAATGTCTCATCTATAGCTTCACCTTTGACAGATTTAACTAAGAAAAGTAGACCAAACAAACAAGATCACAGACTGGCAGGACCAATATGAAAAGGCTTTCCAAACCCTGAAGAATAGACTCACGTCTAGTCCTATTCTTCGTCTTCCTATCTTTCATGATGGGAATCCGTTCATACTCCGGACGGACGCTTCTGATGTTGGTATAGGAGCCGTTTTGCTCCAAGAATTTGAAGGGGAAGGACGACTTCCCATTGCTTATGCCAGCAAGGAACCTTTGCCTCGTGAAATAAACTATTCTGTGATAGAGAAGGAATGTTTGGCTATTATCTGGGGTGTTGAGAAATTTCGCAAGTATCTTAACGGAGTAGAATTCTTGCTTGAGACAGACCAGAAGCCCTTGTCTTATATGCAAACATCAAAAGTTCTCAATCCTCCAATTATGCGTTGGGCTATGAAACTACAGCCGTATAGATTTCGGATTACTGCAATTCGGGGCCAAGAAAATTTTGGGGCAGACTACCTTAGCAGATAGATTTCGCACGGTTGTTGTGTACATAGCTGTCTTTGTTCAGATAGGCTTCATCCTATTCCATCTCTGTACACAAAGAAAAACATTTCTGATTGTTTTTTCTCCAAAAGGGGAAACCTTTGTTACGAGATGGAATAGGAAACTTCTCTGGTGCTTATGCACATCTAAATTATTTTAGTAGGTATATGGCAAGGCGGTACGTGTGAAATATTTTAGGTGAAATACGGTAGGCAGAATGTGCTACACCATGCACAAGTCATGCACATATCATACGATGTATGTATGAGTGGTTTGTGGAGATTTTCTACCATACTGTTGGCCGCTTTAAGGCTGATTTCTATAAAATTTGCTTAAAAGTCGCCAACCGCCAAATTGTGCCATATATAATTTTCATTCCAGTCACGATGTTGTGCGTGTTTGTTTTGACGGGAGTTATACCATTGATTTATAGGGACGTTTCATCATTTTTTCCCAAGAGGAAATACTGTTTTAACGCAAATCAATTATCTACTCGATTTTTTTGATATATGGATATGATTGTGAACGGTATCTTCACTTTGCCACGATTTAAGCGAGCTAACACGAGTATGTTTGGTTTTCCTGTAGTATTCATAGGTAAAAATACCCTGAAAAACGAACATTATTCAGCAGCAGGTCAAGTGCGAATAAATGAACACAACATCGTGGCGGGACAGAGAATGAATATAGAACGTCACACCAATGTGTGGTGACCTGCTGCTCCCTGCAGTATAGGAGCAGGAACTGGTGCGACGCTGTTGGTTTAGTGTCCAGCAAGGGCGGACAGACCCAATAACCATATTAGACAGGTCGTGGAAAACAACCTGGAGTCGATTCATCCATGTTAAACAGGTCGTGGAAAACAACCTAGAGTCGATTAAAAAAAAAGAAGTTACCGGGACTTCAAGTTCGTATTCAATCGATAAATAATACAAAACAACGTGTGATCGACAAGGTCGACAAACTAGTTAACAGCAGTACGCGAGAGGGGGTTCACCCTAAGTGAACTTGTAATCTGGCCAGCCGCTTTTTTGTGTTGTTTCTTTTTCTTATTTTGTTGTTGTGTTTGTTATTTCCTTCTGTAGACACTCACGTCACCCCGGTCTGAGCACAGAACATTGTTTTGCCTTCGGGTCGGACGTCGTGAGTGGGCTATAGAAGCAAATAAATGTGATGTTTTGTGTTAGTATTGTTGTATATAGATACTGTAAATAATTCATGTCATTCATTTGATATCTTTCTTGTGCCTTACCCCACAGCTGCCCGTACACCTGTCAGGGATCACGCTCGGTTGTTTTGTCAGCATGGGGATTTGCGGGACGCCGTAAACCCACATGAAACATTCGGTGTCAGAAGTGGGATTTGTTCTCTGGCGGGTGTTCCTAGCTGTGGAACAGCACATTGATGCTCTAAAACATCAATTTCACATAAAAAATAGCATTGACAGCCACATTTGGAAATTAACTTGAATCTTCCTTCGTGTGTTGATGAAGTGCGAAACCCAAGTTTTCAACTAAATGGATACTGACAAGTTCAAAATTTCTGAGCACGAAGGCAAGGAAAACCCCAATTTTTCTTGGTAACGAAATATTTTAGTAGACCCCACTTAATTGTGCTACCTGTGTTAATTACTATCAGGTTAGGTTACTCTTCTATATCTGTTGTTAAAATACTCTTCAATGCTAGAGTTACTGTTACTGATTATTCTTAACTGTGACGTCACGAACGTCATGGAAACGACGTAAGGTCATAGAGTTATGGTATGTCCACCATTGTTGTAAATAAAGTGTGTTGCTACTTCTAAGAAGTTTTCCTGGTGCTTAACAATGGTAGCAGAGCGGATCCAATTGGAAGTATTGGAATGAGAGGAGATCTAAATATACAGATACTTGTAGAGGTATTTTTGAGGCAATTATAAAGAAAATACCAAAAAAAAATGGGAACATGGCGTGATGTGACTGACCTTCCAGCAGAAAAGCAGGGAATTGTTAGTGCAATTACACTTCAAGATGATGACAAGAATAAAATACAAGAAAAAGTTTTCAATCAAATTGGTCGTGAAAATCTAAAGCAAGAAAATGGTCTTGACACTCTCATAAATTATTTGGACAGTCAATTAATGAAAGATGAGCTGAGTGACAGTTTGGAAAAATTTGAACAATTTGAAGACTTTCAAAGGGTTAATGGACAGAGCATTACAGAATACATAGCAACCTTTGACTCACACTATAGAAAACTTGAAACATAAAAATTAAAAATACCAACAGAGATCTTAGCATTCAAACTTCTCAGGAAGGCAAATATCAGCAAAGAAGAAAAAATGCTTGTTCTCACAGGAATGAACTAAGCAAACAAAGAGACATTATATGAAGAGGCTAAACAGTCGTTGAAAAAATTCAAAGGTGGTGTAACAGAAGTGAGTGCAAGCCTAGGACCCAGTATAAAATTGGAGCCTACATTTTTAGCTGAAAATGAAGAAGCTTTATTAGCTGCTGATTATGTCAAACAAGGTCAAGGAAAAAGGTAAGTCAAGACAAGGAGAGGGTGTAACACTCAAGGTAGTAGACAGCGGGCCCAGGGGCCAAAAAGTGAGAAGAATGAATCTTACAGGACCAGATGGCAAGGTATTAACCTGCAGAGTTTGTGGATCATACAGGCATCTTATGAAAGACTGCCCTGATAGTTGGGAAAACATTAAGAAGGTACATCTGGTCGAAGATGAGAATGTGGTGTTGTTTACAGGATACAACAAAGAGGAGATACATCAGCTGGGCATTGATGCACGCAATTGCGCAATACTGGACAGTGCTTGTAGCAGCAAGAGTGTGTGGTCAGAACTGGATAGATAGCTACATTAAGTCATTGCATGAGGGTGACAGGAAGAAGGTACAGCAGACAGTAGGTGGGAGAACTTTTAAATTTTGAGGAGCAACACGTCTGAAATCTCAAGCTGAATACTGTCTTCCAGCAGTAATTGCTGGAAAAGAAGTAACAATTAAAACAGATGTAGTTAGATCAGATATCCCATTACTCTTATCAAGAAGTGCGCTGAAAAAGGCAGGGGTGAAGATGGATCTGGAGAATGACTCAGCAAAAATATTTGGGAAAGATATTGCCCTGAACCCCACTACATCAGGCCATTACTGCATCCCTATTGACAGAACAGAAAATATAGCAGTTGAAGAGGTGTTATTTGTAAAGCTTGAAGAAATGGGGAGACAAGACAAATTGAAAACTTTGCTGAAACTGCACAGGCAGTTTGCTCATCCCCATGCAAGAAAGCAAAAATCACTGCTACAAGATGCAAATATCTGCAGAGATGACAATAAGGACTTGCTTGAAGAAATAGATAGAAAGTGTGACCTATGCAGTATGCAAGAGGTATGCAAAAACCCCTGCCCGTCCCGTGGTTGACATGCCAATGGCCACTCAGTTCAATGAGAAAGTGGCTATGGACTTAAAGCAATGGAATGGACGCTGGATTCTCCATATTATAGACATGTGGTCCAGATATACCATATCTTTATTCATAAACAGGAAAAGACCAAGTGATCTTGCAAATGCTTTGATGCAGAATTGGGTTGGAGTGTTCGGAGTAATGGGATCAATGATGACAGATAATGGGGGAGAATTCAACGCTGATGAAGTGCGTGAAGTGATGTCAATCCTTAACGTGAGAGTACTGACTACTGCAGTTGAAAGCCCATTTCAAAATGGGCTATGTTAGCGGGTACATGCCGTGACAGATATGATGCTGCTGAAACTTGAAGAGGAAAACAGAAACACTGATAGCGAGACTCTGCTATGCTGGGCAAATATGGCACGGAACACATTACTGATGTGGAATGGATTTAGTAGCCGTCAGCTAATCTTTGGTAAGAATCCAAATTTGCCCGGTGTAATGACGGATGGACTGCCAGGACTTGAAGGGTCAACCAGTAGCGATACATTTGCACAGCATCTGAATGCCTTACATTCGTCACGCAGAGCCTACATCCAAACTGTGGCAAATGAAAGGATAAGGAGAGCTTTTCGTTGGAAGGTCAGGGCAGCTGAGGACATTTTTGAAAATGGAGACATGGTGTTCTACAAGAGAGAGGGGAAAGAACGATGACTTGGGCCAGCTGCAGTCGTTTTTCAAGATGGTAAGGTCGTGTTTGTGTGCCATGGTGGAATCTTTGTCAGGGTATCACCGAATAGACTGCAAAGAATAGATCAATCTTTAGATAGAAATGAAAACAATGACAAGGCCCAAACTGTACAAGTTGACAAAAGAAATGAAATAAATGAGGAGGAGGCAAGGAAAGAGTCATATGTTTCTGAGGTTTTGTCAGGACTGGGTCCTGCTGATGGACAAAACTCTGTTGAACCAGACAGAAATGCAGAAAATCAGTTGTCAGTTACAGACAGAGAACTGCCAGCAATCAACGCAGAGACAGCTACAGGAGGTGCAGAGAATGATAGAGACACTCAGAGATCTAGCAGTGTGAAAGTAAATGACAGTATCAGATACAAGCTTAATAATGAATGGGTAACTGGCACAGTTCTTAGTAGAGCAGGAAAAGCCACTGGAAAGTACAAAAATTGGTACAATATTAAAAATGAAAACAATGAGGAAAGAAGCATTGATCTCGGAGGTATTCAATGGCAGAAAATACCTGAAACAGAAATCAATATTACTGAGGTTTCCAAGAGTGAGAGCTTAGGTAGTAAAGAAACAGACATTGCCAAAGAAAATGAACTGAAAAAAATGGCTCAGTTTGAAACATATGAGGAAGTATCAGACTGTGGACAAAAAGTTTTGTCAACACGATGGGTAATATCAAATAAGGATGGAAAAACCAAACCCAGATTAGTTGTTAGAGGATTTGAAGAAAGATATCTTGAAATACCACGAGATAGTCCAACAGTAGGAAAAGGAATTATGAGGCTATTGATTTCAGTTGCAGCACTTGAAAACTGGAAATTAAAAACAACTGACATTAAATCAGCTTTTCTACAAGGCAAAGAATTAGAGAGGGAGATATACATAAGACCACCAAAGGAGAGTCAAACACCAATTGCATAATCTGAAAGCTTAAACATGGTGTGTATGGGTTAAAAGACGGGGCTAGGCAGTTCTATGACAGTGTCAGAGAAGAACTGATGAAACTTGGCTTCACTCCATGTAAACTGGATCCAGCAGTATTTTATGTTCATAAAGAAAACAGGTTGAGGGGAATTCTCTGCTGTCATGTAGATGATTTTTTACATGCTGGTGATGATGTTTTTGAAACTTTGATGAAAAAAACCGAGGGGAAGATTTTCTGCCGGAAAAGTGGAGGAGAAAGAGTTCAGACATTTAAGGTTCAAAGTCAAGCAGCTTGAAAATAGGATAATAATTGACCATTCTGAATATATAGACAAAATGAAGAATAAAACTTTGGACCCAAAGCGAGCCTCTGACAAACAAGAGCAATTGACAGCACAAGAACAAAATACATACAGGCAGTTAGTAAGTCAGTTGAATTGGGCGGTACAGGGATCAAGGCTTGATATGGGATTTGAAATGATAAAGATGAGCACGAAGTTAAAACAAGGTACAGTAGAGGATCTGGTATGAGTCATCAAGAAAATAAGTATGCTGAAAGACTTTCATTCCTATATGACATTTCCAAGGTTGAGCAAAACTGCAGAATTGAAAATTGCTGTTTTCACTGATGCTTCACTGGGAAATATCAATGAAGGAACTGGCAGTACTTGTGCATTCATTATCTGGTTGAAGGACAATAGAGGGCAATGTTGTCCAATTGCCTAGAATGCACATAAAATCAAGCGTGTAGTAAGGTCTACATTAGCAGCTAAAACCTTGAGTTTGCAGGAGGGACTTGAAGCCAGTTACTACTGCAGAGAGATGCTGGAGAGCGTACTGGGGGTTAAGCCGAGAACCATTATGATTGAGGCCTACTTTGACAATAAGAGCATCATTGAAGCTATACTGTCTACAAGGCTGGTTGATGACAAACGGCTTCGAGTGGATGTAGCAGCTATCAAGGAATCACTGCAGCTGCATGATGTGAACAAGAGCCAGTGGATACCAGGACATTTGCAGTTGGCAAACCAGATGACCAAACAAGGTGTATAAGGGTTTAATCTACTGAAGGTGTTGCAGTCTGGACAGATGATAAATGAACTGTGTTGCTGAGAACTAATCATAATGCTTTCATTTAAGTTTTTTATTATCTTTTTAGCTTAATAGGGCCATTTGATAAGTTTAAAATTTTTACTACTTTTCCTTTTGAAACATTTTAATAGTTAGCAATTTTTATTTTTCCTCAACTTTAACCGTAATGACTTCAGCACCCAATTTCGTAAAATCATTCGTCGATATAGATTGGGTACAACATGGATGTTATACGACAGACTGCATGCAACCCAATCTTTGTTGGCAACTTTGCTTCCCTCTTTAATTGCATGCCGGTGGGTCAGGCCTCAGATTCTATGACGGCTCCAACGTAAAGGCTTATTGAGAATTAGAGAGATCTTATTCAAGGTTATGTTGGTTGGTACCTGATGCTCTGTCTCTGGTCGGGCCCATCGGAGTCTAACTGTTGGTTTTCTTTTGCTCCAGCATTTCAGTGGTTTCTTGCTGTCGAGTCCTCACCGTTGTCTCACCTCTGTGGTTCTTTGATTTTTGTGTTTACGGAGATGTTGCACTGATGAGTTAGGAGGCCTTCATGCGGACTGAACAAATTATTTGTCTAATCGCGACGGAAGTAAGGGCGAGGATTGTGGCCACGTCTAAATCGATTTAAGCCCCCAGTGGAAATCATTCCGCTGACCGTTCCAAGGCGGCTCTTCTGTGGCGGTTTATTTATGTTGTTGGTTGTTACTTACTGTGTGTATCACTTGTGTCTTTTTATTTTGAATGGCCATATGGCCATTTTGTGGGAAAGAAACTGTCTTATGGCCTTCCTTTGTTTAGGTTTCCATTATGGTCTGGTCGCTCCATGTTTGTGTTTCTTTCCCTTTGGTGTCTTTGATGGGTGGAGTAAGTTAATTGTATCGATTCCTGATCTTTGTTTAACTTCTACTTTAAATTCCATTTGAATTTAAATCTGTTTGCAGCAATAGTTTCAGCAAATTAAAAAGAAAAGAAAAAAAAAGGAAATATAATTAATGTTAATTACTATCAGGTTAGGTAACTCTTCTTTATCTGCTGTTAAACTACTCTTCAATGCTAGAGTAACTGTTACTGATTATTCTTAACTGTGACGTCACGAACGTCATGGAAACGACGTAACCTCATAGAGTTATGGTATGTCCACCATTGTTGTAAAGTGTGTTGCTATTTCTAAGAAGTTTTCCTGGTGTTTAACAACCTGACATTCTACTAAGTTAAATCTTTCCACTAACCAATCCAAGGCGGTTCTTCTGTGGTGGTTTATTTGTGTTGCTGTTTGTTACTTGCTGTGTGTGTCGCTTGTGTCTTTTTGTTTTGGATGACCATATGGCCATTTTGTGGGAAAGTAACTGTCCATATGGCCTTCCTTTGTTTGGGTTTCCATTATGGTCTGGTCGCTTCGTGTTTGTGTTTGTTTCCCTTTGGTGTCATTTTTAATTTCAATAAACTTGTTTCAGATCTTGATATTGATACTAATACTCCTGATTCATGTGATTGTAAAAACTCAAAATATTGCTATCCTGCTGCTGGTCATGTACTTACTGGCAATTTAAAAATTATTCCTGATTCTAAGATAAGGAATATAATTTCTAAAGGACCGAAATATCGGTTTCTATCTAAAATTGATTTCAGTAAAAGTAGAGATGAAATCGCTGCTTCCTTGACTGAATTCGGTAATCGATGGTGTAAGCGAGAGTATGTTGAGCATAAAGCCAAGACACGTAATGACACTGTCCCACTCCACCCAGGTGTAAATGGGTAGCAGTGGTGTAAAAGCCACTGCCTCTCTCTCTCGCGCGCGTGAAAACACCCGGAATGAGTGTTCGAGAGCGATTCAATAAGCTTACAGCTTTCATCGCAATCGAACTAAAATAAATTAGTATAAACTAAAGCCCTTAAGGACTGGAAACTTAGCATTTTAAAACTAGTGAATAAACGCATTTCTTTCTATTCTCAAAATACTAACTTATTACCTCCTAAGCCCAAGACGTCTTTACGTCATCTTAAACTAGGTATTCAAGAATTTCATAAGAAATTTGTTTTGGCCCCTGCAGACAAGGCCGCTAACAACGTCATCGTTGTGTGACGGCTCCACTATGATAACACGCTTAAGCAGGAGCTTGGTGGTACTAAGGCCTATGAACTTCAGCCTTTAGCTGAAGAGAGAGCTAAAGTAGATAAACATGTTTGTCATTCAGCCACCAAGTTTGCTGTGTGTGTTAACGAAGGCCAAGACAAGCTTTCTACGCTATACTGGTTACCAAAACTTCATAAAAGACCTTACAAAGCACGGTTTATTGCAAATTCTAGCTCTTGCACTACCACTGAATTTTCTAAATTATTAACTTCCTGTCTTACTGCTATTAATACGCATGCAATTATATATTGAGATAAAGTCTTTGAAAGATCAGGAAGAAATCTGTTTTGGTCTATAAAAAATTCGAACGAGGTTTTAAATAAATTGAAATCCAGACATTTTCGTGCTTCAAGTCTGTCTACTTACGATTTTTCCACTCTTTACACTACACTTCCTCATAATCTTATAAAAGAAAAGCTGAATGATTTAATTGAATGGGCTTTTCACAGAGAAGATTCTCTCTTTCTTGCATGTTATGTCAGAAATGCATTTTTCACTTCTAAAGAGCATAAGAATTATACACGATGGTCATGTCAGAAAGTGTGTGATGCCCTCACCTTTCTACATGACAATATTCATATTACATTCGGTACTAAGTTATTTAGACAAATTGTGGGTATTCCGATGGGTACTAATTGTGCACCTCTTGTGGCTGATCTGTTCTTGTATTGTTATGAAAGAGACTTCATTTTGTCGCTTTCCATTGCTAACCAATCTGAAATTATTGAAGCTTTTAGCTCCACCTCTAGATATTTAGATGATTTATTAAATATTGATAATACCTAATTCGATGGTTTGATCAGTCAGATTTACCCTCCAAGAACTTCAGTTAAATAAAGCAAATTCTTCTAATACCGAGGCCCCGTTTTTGGATTTACATCTATCTATTGTAGATGGATTTGTTTCGTTCAAAATTTATGATAAACGCGATGACTTTTATTTTGAGATTGTAAATTTTCTTTTTTTGTATGGTGATGTTCCTCGTGCGCCATCCTATGGCGTTTATATTTCACAATTAATTCGATTTGCTTGAGTGTGTAGTCATGTAACTGACTTCAACACTCGTAATAAATTATTAACGGCTAAACTCCTTAATCAGGGTTATCGGTACCATAAACTACGCAAAGCCTTTTCAAAATTTTATAGACGCCATTCTGATTTAATTTCAAAATTCAATATTGGACTTAAATCTCTTCTGCAACAAGGTCTATCGGAACCCGAATTTTATGGTGACTTAGTATATAAATTCAGAAAAATATATAGCCGCAAAGACTTCAGTACCCAATTTCGTAAAATCATTATTCGATATAAAAAGATTGGGTACAATATGGATGTTATACGACAGACTGCATGCATGGTAGTTAACCCAATCACGTTTGGCAACTTTGTTTCCCCCTTTAATTGCACGCCGGTGGGTCAGGCCTCAGATTCTATGACGGCTCCAACGTAAAGGCTTATTGAGAATTATAGAGATCTAATTCAAGGTAATGTTGGTTGGTGCCTGATGCTCTGTCTCTGGTCGGGCCCATCAGAGTCTAACTGTTGGTTTTCTTTTGCTCCAGCATTTCAGTGGTTTCTTGCTGTCGAGTCCTCACCGTTGTCTCACCTCTTTGGTTCTTTGATTTTTAGTGTTCACGGAGATGATGCACTGATGACTGAGGAGGCCTTCATGCGGACAGAACAAATTATTTGTCTAAATCGCGACGGAAGTAAGGGCGAGGATTGTGGCCACGTAAAATCGATTTAACACCCCCCCAGAGGAATAAAAATAAAAAATAAGTTCCTTTGAGAGCAATGAAAACATTCATAAGAAAGAAGATGGGTCATACTACGTAGTTTCGGCTAATAAAGCCTCATCAGTGACCCTGTAATGATCCGGCAAAGAAAGCCAGAGGAAACATACTGCAATTTTGCGAATTTCGAATAGGCAGTCGATTCAAAGACTGATATAAATCAAAATGGGGTCCAAATAATTAAAAACCTGTCTAGAATATGAGTCTAAACCAATAATTCCACTGACCGTTCCAAGGCGGTTCTTCTCTGGCCGTTTATTTATGGTGTTGTTTGTTACTTGCTGTGTGTATCACTTGTCTTTTTATTATGGCCATTTTGTGGGAAAGTAACTGTCCTTATGGCCTTCCTTTGTTTAGGTTTCCATTATGGTCTGGTCGCTTAATGTTTGTGTTTCTTTCCCTTTGGTGTCTTTGATGGGTGGAGTAAGGTAATTGTATCGATTCCTGATCTTTGTTTTACTTCTACTTTGATGGGTGTAATAAGTTAATTGTATCGATTCCTGATCTTTGTTTTACTTCTGCTTTACTAATGGATCTTACCCACACATGGTTCTGAAGTAGTGACGTTAACAATTTACTGACGTTGACATAACGGTAGCGTAAATATTTACGGTGTGGCTTGAAATTAGGTATGACGTAAAAGAAACATAAATGGTAACTTGTTATGATCGGAGTTTTGTAATGTGATGAAACTTCGGATTGTAGCTTTTTAATGTAAACTTCGTCAATTTATGACGTCATTTTGGGCTGCCAGAACGTAATATCATACTTTGCTGAAATTATTTGACATTTCAAATCGTGTGTACTTTAAAAACTAACGTTTTAGTTAGATTAACGCGTATAACACATATCTTAACGTTTTAGTTAAGCCCATTCAATCATCACTGATCATAACTGATCAGTTTATAGTGGTTTTGATAGTAACGTGAGATTTACGCTATCAATAATGGAGCGTTTAATGCAAATGAGAAAGGTGTTAGGTTATGAGGGGAAGGAGTTACAAGGTTTTGTTAAGGAGCAGCGAGATATTGAGCGGGTAGAATGGCAAGAGCAAAGGGATTTAGAAACGTTAAGGTCTGAGGAAAAGGAAAAGGAAAGGGCACATGAACTAGCTAAGTAAGAAGAAAAGGAAAGGGAACATGAAACAGCTATGTTGAATGTTAATAAGGAACTTGAAACGCATTCAAAGTGAAAGGGAGGCAAAAGAGATTAGTGAGGCCCACTGAGAACAAATAAAACATGGGTTTGAGCTATAGCAACAAGAACTAAGGAATCAATTAGAAATGCAGAGAGCGAAGCTCGAGCAAGAATTTGAAAAAAAGCAAAAAGCTGAAAAGGTGGCCATGCCCGGGATCCTAACATACCTTATTTTGAAGAGGGTAAAGATAAAATGGATAGTTATTTATCTAGGTTCGAGAAGGATTCTACGGCATATCAATGGGATAAGAGTGTTCGGGCCGCGTATTTAAGTGCATTGTTTAAAGGGCGCGCACTTGATGTATGTGACCCGTTGTCAAATGAGGATGCGGCGGATTATGATAAGTTAAAGGATGCTCTATTAAAGAATTTTGACATGACAGAGCGCGGATTTAGGAAGCAGTTTCGTTATAGTAGGCCCGAGATATCAGAAACGTTCATACAGTTCAGTAGTAGATTGAGAAGTTATTTAGAAAAATGGCTTAATACGGCAAAGATAGAAAAATCTTTTCCGGCTATCTGTGATTTCATGGCAAAAGATCAGTGCTCGAGTCATATAATAGAGAACTGTATGTACATCTGAAGCCAAAACAGTCTGGTTATTTAGATGATATGGCTAGAGAGGCAGATTTGTTGCAGAAGCGCGCGGGGTGTATTATGTTGCATTAATATGGGGCAACGCGATAATAGAGGTGCAGCGCAGGGTAAACAGGACAAATTTGACTCAAATAAACCGAGTGGTTGATCGGATATCAAGTGTAGCATATGCGGTAAGGGATATTTAACAATTAAATGTTTTAAGAACAACGACAGAAAACAATTATATAGCGCAGAGGTAGGAGCAACTGGAGGTGGGGATAGCGGTGTTAAGAAAAATTTTAACACGCGCCTAGAGACTCAATGTACTCAGGTTAAGAATGAGAATACGCAGAATGTTGGTCGTGGTTATACACGTGGTTGTGGTAATTTTAGAGGTTTTTTTCGCGGACGCGGTAAGAATAATGGCACACAACGTGGCGCAGCACACCAAGTTAGTTTCTGTCAAACGGAAGTAACTAGGAAAGGTGATGAGATTGGAAGTATTTTTGAAGATAAGGTTGGTGATCCTTTGATTTCGGATAATAGGGAGAAGTGTAGTAAGGAAACTAGGGAAGGTGTCTGTTACTTCTTAAAAGCAAGGTTACCGATGGCACAAGGATTGGTTGATAATAAAAAGGTGGTTGTATTAAGAGATACTGGGTGTAAAGGCTGTGTCGTTCGGAGAAGTTTTGGTTTCGGATGGTCAGTTTATAGGGAAGGAGTCAAATGTTACGTTGATTGATGATTCCACACAAAGGTATCCTTTGGCAATGATTGACATTGATTATCCTTTTTTCACTGGGAAAACTGAAGCTTTGTGTATGGATGATACGTTGTACGATTTGGTTATCGGTAACATTGATGGATCAAAACTTCCCGATATGTCTCATTTCTCAGCTGCGGTTGTAACTAGGTCTCAGACTAGGCAGGATGAGAAGCCTTACAGAAAGGTTCCCGATCAAATAATTAACGATGACAAGGAGGCTTTCAAGCAAACTCAGGTTGATGATCCAACATTGGAAAACATCAGGAAAAGGGTTTTATCTGGGAACAAGACTGTGAGTCGTGGTTAAGACCGAGGTGAAACTAGGTTTATTGAGAAAAAAGGTTGGCATATAGGGAGTTCACCAAGGGCAACAAAGTCTCTTTCCAACTTGTGGTCCCTCAAAGTGTCCGCGGAAATGTGTTGAAACTGTCTCATGAAACGCTTATGTCTGGACATTTTGGTATTAGGAAGACATTGGATAGAGTTGTAACTGAGTTTTACTGGCCCGGTATTTGCGATGATGTCGCTAGATTTTGTAAATCTTGTGATATTTGTCAGAGAACCATTTAGAAAGGTCGGGTCACTAAAGTACCTCTAGGAAAAATGCCATATATTAATACGCCATTTAAGAGGGTGGCAGTGGACAAAGTTGGTTCAATTGAACCTTGTTCTGATAGGAAATCTCGGTACATTTTAACCATGAAAGATTATGCGACAAGGTATCCAGAGGCGATAGCTTTACCGAGTATTTAGTAGGGTTGGCATTCCTGATGAAATGTTGACTGATTGTGAATCACAGTTCACTGCTGAGGTAATGAAAGAAGTCAGCAGACTTTCTCTTCAACAGTTAACGTGTAGTCCGAGACACCCGATATGCAACGGATTGATTGAGCGTTTCCACGCTACGTTAAAGCAGATGTTACGTCGCATGTGTGCTGAACGTCCAAAAGATTGGGATAAATATCTTCCAGCTTTGTTATTTGCGGTTAGGGAAGTCCCACAAGAGTCTTTAGGATACTCTCCATTTGAGTTGTTATATGGACGTAACGTCAGAGGTCCAATGGCAATATTAAGATAACTATTGGCTGACGAAGTACGCGATGAGCAAGTTCTTTCGACGCATTAGTACGTTATTGGGATAAGGGAACGGTTAGAGCAGACAAGCAAATTAGCGCGAGATAATTTAAAGAAGGTTCAGATTAAGCAGAAAGCTTATTATGATAAAGGCGCGAGGTCGCGTAAATTTGACATAGGCGATAAAGTGCTTTTGTTACTAACGACAGACAGTAATAAATTATTGCTTCAATGGAAAGGTCCTTATGAGGTAGTTGAGGTAGTAAACAGAATGGATGATAAGATTGACGTCAATGGAAATGTTAAAACATGTCACGCTAACATACTGAAACAATATGTGGAACGTCAAAATGTGACGTCACATTGCTGGCTTGCTCTAGAGTCCGTTCCGTCAACTGAAAATGATGACATTGACGAATTCTCAGTGGAAGATGGCGCTTTTCCTACTGTAAAGCAACCAGAGACGTTTAAGGACGTCAATATTTCAGAAAGTTTAACGCAGGATCAGTGTAAAGAAATAGAAACGTTGATAAAAGAATACCCGGACGTACTGTCGAGTGTACCAGGACGAACTGACCAAATAGAACACGACATAAAGTTGCTGACGTCGGAACCAGTGAGGTCAAAAGGATATGCCATACCATATAAAGTACGGGATGTAATGGAAAAAGAAATTCAAGATATGTTAGATTTAGGAGTTACTGAGCCATCAATATCTTCATTCTCATCCCCTGTAGTACTTGTACCTAAAAAAGATGGCTCGGTGCGGTTCTGCATTGACTTCCGAAAAATTAATAAAGTAACGGAGTTACCCTCGGAATCCTCAAACGTTTTTGGAATTTAAATAGAGGCATTAATGGGACAGAACGTTTTGGCAGTATACATACCAAGAACTTCCATGATCATTTAACCATTCTCGAAAACCGTATTCAAGTGGTCAAATTGCCAGACAAACATACTCAATGATTTCCACATGTTTTATTATATATCGGGATTTAGTCAGCAAAAACGATTAAAACATAGCATGATATAGTTATCACTAAGTGTAAATTACTTTTATTGCCCAGTAGTTTTACCTTTCGTGTAATTACAGCTTCTTTAGTAATGGCGTACATGTAGAGGTACATTTACACAGACAATATAATGCTGTCCAACGCCTAGTAAACTCATGTTTATTTGGATATTTGGATAAGACCATACCAAGCATGCTTTATTGCTAATTCCGGCCCTTGTACCACCACTGAACACTCCAAATTATTAACTTTATGTTTTACTGCCATCAAAAACATGTGAAAAGATATTGCGAAAAGTCTCCGAAAGATCAGGTAGAAATCTTCTTGGTCTATAAAAAATCTAATGAATTTTTAGTTTTAGGAGGCCTTCATCCGGACTTAACAAGTTATCCGTCTTAATCGCGACGGCAGTTAGGGCGAGGATTGTGGCCACGTAAAATCGATTTAAGCCCCCCCCCCCCCCCCCGCCCAAATTGAATTTGATTCCGCTGACAGTTCCAAGGCGGTTCTTCAGTCGCGGAATTTTTTTTTGTTATGGTTTGTCTTTGGATATTTGTGTCGCTTATATTATTTTATTTTGGATAGCCTACTGGCCATTTTGTGGGAATGTAACTGTTCTTTTGCTTTCCGCTGTTGGTGTTTCCTTTGGGGTATGATGCTCCATATTTGTGTTTCTTTCCCTTTGGTGTCTCTGATGGAACCTGTGGGTTAATTGTATCGATTTCTGACCATTGCCTCTATTTCTATTAAATAAATTGAAACCCAGGCGTTTTCGTCCTTCAAATCTTTCTACTTATGATTTTCCTTCCTTTTTTACTACACTTCCTCATAACTTTATTAAAGAAAAACTTATTGATATAATTGAATGGACATTTCATAGGGAAGACTCCCTCTTGCATGTAATGTAAGAAATGCTTTTTCACTTAGGCTTCTCACATAGGCTACGTCGGTCGATGTATGCTCGGAGGGGGATTGCTGTGTTTGCCGGGTCTTGTCCATCATCCGTTTCGGTTTTAAAACTTTGGGGTTTAGACACACTGATGAAGATTAAAAATCAGAAAGGCCTCTGTGTCACTAAATTTGGTATAGTTACGCCTTAATCACTTCTGAGGAGCACAGCAATTATACTTAATGGTCATGTCAGAAAGTGTGTGAAGCATTCACTATTGTACTTTACAATATTTACATAAGGTTTGGTACTAAGTTGCACTCTTCTGGAGTCCATATTAGAAGTAGAGGCAATGATGTGTAATCAGGGTGCAACTTAGTACCAAATCTTATGTAAATATTGTCAATAATACCTCCAAAATAATTTCTTGTGAAAAAAATCTCTATATAAAATGGATTTAAAATACAAAATAATACAATGGAATTGTCGAGGTCTTAAATCAAACTATAATGAACTCTTATTACTTCTTCCTTTATTAAACCCATCAGTTTTTTGTTTACAACAAACTTTGTTAAAAACTGATGACAACATCGACATCAGGGGAGGTAATGCATATAACTATATCTATTCTGATGGAAACAGGCCATCTGGTGGCAGTTCAATTTTTGTTAAATCTTGTTAAACACAAAGAGAGATCAAACTAAAAACATAGCTGCAAGCTGAGGCTACCTCGGTTTCTTTAGATAAAGAAACTACAATTTGCTATCTATATATACCACCTTCATTTTTTTTAGAGCCCGAACATCTTGAATCATTGCTGGATCAACTTCCGTCGCCATATATTTAAGTTGGCGACTTCAATGGTCACAACATTCTATGGCTTTGTAAAGATAACAGCAACAGATGATCACTTTTTGAAGATTGTATTGCAAAGAACGGTATTTGCTTGATGAATGATAAATCTTTTACTTATCTTCACCCTGCAACAGGTCGTTTGTCTTCTTAAGATCTCTCTTTGTGTCACCCATCTCCAGTCTTAGACTATGACTGGTACGTCTATGATGATCAGTGCGGAAGTGATCACCTCCCTGTTATAACTGATAGCTTAAACGAACCAGATGAAGACTGTAAACACATTTGGAAAATGGGTAAAGCCGATTGGGAATTGTTCCATAGTTTACGCGAAGAAGAGTTATCAATTGACCTCTTTAATTAAGGCGATCGCTATTGACAGCCAGCAAACTAGATCAATGAAACTGAGTATTTACCACACTGATATTGCAATATTTGATGTGTTTACTTTATATATTTTAATGAACATGTTTTATTAATAGAAATGTTGTCAGATGCTGTGGTGAATTGTTCTTACAAAGTCATTTGTAAACGTAATGAGAATACACAACATCACCAAGAATTGGGTGATTATTTACATGTACATGTTTTTATTTCTCTGATACATTTTCTTTCTGAATAAGAATATACTAAAGCATGTCCTATTAGGCTGTCAAATTAAATACATGCAAGGTTATAGCTAGGAGTTTATAAACATGAGTCCCAGAAATTTTGTCCAGAAAAAGTCGTTAAAATTTGGAATGTAAATTTTAACATGAAGTACATGTATTGTAAGTCCTAATGATCATGGGCTTTTGTTTGTTTGTATTTAGTCTTTACATAACCATCAACACTATTTAGGTCATTTTGGGGATGGTGCTTCCAATGTTTTGGGACTGTTGTCCAAGAACGAGATGAAATGCCGTCTCGGTGCCTTAACTGCCCAACGAAACTGCTGGAGTTTATAACTATATATGCCGGAACGGTCTGACTAGCACCATTTTGTCGAGGCCAGCTTAGACTTTGTTACCAGTTCTCATGTTCAGTCAGTTCCATTTCCGTGTGGAATCACTATGCAGCCCAAGCTATTTCTCCACTGACGCCCAGGGGCCATCCTCACCCCCATCAAAAGTACATTGCAGCAACAAAGCTGTCATAAGACAGCATACTGTGCATACAGTGGTTCACCTGGAAAAGTGTCCTTTAGGTCACAGGGCTGGAAAATGCTTCAAAATTTAACTTGTCCTGGAGGATCAAAAGCATGTAGATTTTGGTAAATTTCATTGGGACTAGACCCAATTTTTACTTGTCCTGCAAAATATTTACTCGTCATGGCAGTTATAGGAGGGGGTATTGCCAATCAAACCTTCAGACAAATATGTATCATCATACAAAATTTATGGTTTGAAAGTATGAGCTCTTTAATACTTTACATTTCTACAATGTATGTCTCTGACCTCGACCTTGAGGTCATTGGTATGTGAAGGGTAGGAGGGGTTGGTATTGCTGAATAAATCCATGGACCTGTATCTATTACAATTCCAAATTTGAACCAAATCCATCACATGACTCTTTAAAATTCTTAGCCCTTAGGATCATGAGCATGGGCATTGCTGAAACATTTTGGACATGTATCACCATACCAAATATGAAAGATGTATCACATGACTATTAAAAATGTCTGTGACCTTGACCTTAGCCCTTGAGATAATTAGCATGGGTATTGCTGAAAAATATTGGACCTGTATCTATCATCGTACCAAATAAGAACCAAGTCCATCATTTCATTTGGAAATTAACAAATTCCTAAATCCATGACCTTGACCTTGAGGTCATGGGTATGGGTGTGGGTAATGCTGAAAACTTTTTGGACCTGTTCATGTCATAATACCAAATAAAAATTAAATCGATCATATGGTTTGGTAAATATGAGCTCTTAAGTCATGGGTATAGGTGGGGTATCACCAAATTATTTTATTTGTTTGAGTTGAGATTTAATGTCCCAGTCAACACTACTTAGGTTACTTTGGACTTCTACCCGACATTGAGATGAAATGACATCTTAAGCACTGTTGCCCAATGAAACCAATAGGGTTCATTTGAATGGATGGTCCGACTTGCATTTCTTTGCCTGGGCAGGCTTAGACCTTCTAAGCTGTTTACCAGTACTCATGTGCTGTTGGTTTAAGCTCTGTGTAGAAGCACCATGCAGCCCAATCAATTTTTCCAAGCCTTAATGGGCGGGGTCGAGAGCGATGGCAGTAATGGTAAAAAATAATGGGCTTGAGATGTCATTTCATCTCTGTCGAATAAAAGTTTCAAGGAAAATATGAGCTCTCAAAAATGTTCAAAATCTACCTAATTTCTGTCCTTGACCTTGAGAATCAGCTGGACTATTGCTGAATAAAACTGTGGACCTGTATCTATCATCATAGAAATATGAAGCAAATCCACTACAGTGTATAGGGTTTTGAAAATAGGAGCTAAAAATAACATAAAATAGTCTGTGACCTTGATCTTGTGGTCACTCGCATGAGCAAGGGTATCACTGCATAAAATTATGGACCTGTATCTCTCAGCATACCAAATTTTGTTCGGAAAAGATGATTGCTTGAATGAAAATGTTTACAATCAAAATTTTACCTGAAAGTCTGTGACATTGACCCTGAGGTCATTGGCATGGTCAGGGAACTATCATCATATAAAGTTTGAAGCAAATCTATCTTATAGCTTGGAAAATATTTAATATTGAAAATTTCTAAGTCCTTGACTTTGAGGCAATGAACATAGGCAGGGATATCACTGCCTGATACATGTTTGGTACATGTACCTTCATACCAAATATGAAAGAAATCATGATATGGTTTTGAAAATATGAGCTCTTTAAAAAAAAATAACATTAAAAAATTCTCAAACTCTTTAATCTTGACCTTGTGCTGAGGTCAAATAAACTTTTATAAACTTTTTTTTTGGTAAAATTGTTGAGTATGACATAATTCACATCCCCTATGCTGCTGGGCCTGACTTAGTAAAGTAGAAGTAATTTAAGTTTGCATTAACCAATATATGACAATGGAATCTTCAACCTTCCAGGTTTAGAGTGGTCCATTTTCAGTTATAGGGGTGTCAGATTTGTTTGTTAGATTTGAGGTTTAACATCCCCGTCAACACTGTAAAGGTCATTTCGGAGACGGTGCTTCCAATTTTGTGAGACTTTTACCCTACATTGACACATCTCAAGCCATGTCACCCAATGAAACCAATAGGGTTTATTTATAAACATGGACGGGTCGACTCGCACTGCTTTGCCTGGGCAGACTTAGATCCTCTAAGCGGTTTACCAGGACTCGTGTGTGGGTCGGTTTCAGCTCTGCGTGGAAGCAACTTGCAGCTTATATATTTATTCAAGCCCTGCTGGGTGGGGCCATAGGGGTGACAGATAAGGCCCCATGGGCCACTGTGCTCACCAGAGCCCCATTGCCAGTCATTTTAACATCATATGATTTTATTGTATCGACTATTAAGTCTCTCCAAAAAACCTAGATCATATGTGAGACGCCAAGTTCTGCAATGGCTGGTCTGGTGGTTTTTCTACCGGTACTCCGGTTGTCGCCCACCTCTGATTAACGATCGGCTTAATATGAGTGAAATAATCTTGAATGGGCCATAAAACCTAAAAAAAACCCAACAAACTCATACCCAAATGAGCATACCCGTGTGAACTTTGTATCTAAAATTAGGCCTTTTATGACCTAGAGGGGGTGGGGCATGGACCCGACAGGGCCCTCGTTGGTATCACTGAATGCGTCTTATCATAAGTAACAAGAATATATGTGGTTTAGGGGTGGGGATCTGTATAGTCCCTCAGATATAAGGCCCTTATATCTGTAAAGAGGTTGGGGCCTGGCACAGACGGACCCCAGGGAAGCCCAAGATTGTTGTCACTGAATGTGTCTTATCATTAGCACCAAGATTTTATATTGTTCAGGGGTGGGGATCTGAATGGTTTCTGAGATATGAGGCCCTTTTATGGAGTGGAGGGGAGAGCAATGGCTTTTGTAGACACCCAAGTTGGTGTGACTGAATATGACTAATGATATGGAGCAAGAATATTTACGATTATGAGATATATGGCCTTTTATGATGTGAAGGGGTGGGCTGTGGCCTCATCATATTGCCCTAGTACAAAGGGATCCCAGGTTGAGTCTTATCATAAGGAACATGAATACTTGCATTAGAGGTGGGGATCAGAACGGTTTCTGTGATATGTGGCATTTCATGAAGACGATGGATGGGGCATGGGCCGAGACATGACTTGGGGCGGGACCCCCAAGTTGGCGTTACTGAATGGGTCTTGTCATAAGGAAAAAGAAAAAGGGACGGGGCTCTGAACAATTTCTCAGATATATGGCCTTTTGTGAAGTAGAGATGGCTGGCATGGCCCTGAAGCACCCCTAGTTTGGTATCTGTGTGGGAATCTGAAAGGTATCTGAGATATTGGGCATTTTACGAAGTGGAGGGGATAGGGTATGGTCCAGGGGACCCCCAGGTTGGTGTTTGAATGCGTCTTATCATAAGGAACAAGAATATATATGGTTTAGGGGTGGGGATCTGAATGGTTTCTGAGATATATGGCCATTTTTTAGGTGGAGGGGGTGGGGCATGGCCCCAACACACCCTTGGGGAGCCCCAGGTTGGCATAAAAACATATTGCTGAAAGAAGTTTACTCAAGGAATATGTCTGTAAAAGTTTTGTCAAAATATCTGCAAAGGCTCGGCAGAAAATGTCCTTTTTCTATTTTCCCCATTATAGGTCTATGGAAACTCTTTAAGCTGCCATAGCCACCAAACTAATGAGCTGATTTACGTTAAAAACACAAACTTTCAATCCGCCAACTCAAGGATGCTACAGATAAAGTTGGGCTATATAGGCCCAGTAGCCTCAGAGATGTTGTTTGAAAGTCTTGACGACAACGATGCAGGTGACGGACAACTGCCTATCCTATAAGCTCCCCTGCCGCCTTTGGCTCTGATGAGCTGAAATGTATGTTCTTTGAGCAAACAGTGTATACCCATGACAGACACCACATTCTGCAGTGTCTGATCAGGGTCTACACTGTTTGCCAACGTCCAACCAAAGGGGGTTAAATTCTTGAGACATCATAATGGCTGAACTCTACATTTTTCAGAAGTAATTAATTATATGTATTATTTATGTACTTATTTATTTATTTTTATTCATTTATTAAAAAAACATAAAAGTACTTATAATTTCATTCCATTTATTTATTTTAGCAAGTTACTATTGATTAACATCTTTATGGATTGTGGCTATTCTGCTAGAGGCCAAATAATACCATATATAACTGATAACCAGTGCTTCAGCTGAAGTGCACGACCCGCCGGATGCTTTTAGCTTTATGAGTGTTACCATATATGGGTATGGCGGCCATTTTGGTCATGTGACCTGGACATAAAACGGTTCCCCCAATAAATGCGCCTTATCGTAAGGAGCAAAAATATATCTTATACTTTAGTACTGTATTCTGAATCGTTTGCAGGATAAAACCCAACACAAAAGCATATGTGTCAAAGATTGACCTAGGCACAAAGAAGGTCAAGGTCAACCCAGGGTCACCATTTTAGCAATTTATGATGGGCCTACGTTCCAGATGCTATTTATCAAGTTTCGTGGAAATCTGCACAGTGGTTCTGGAGAAGACTATTTCTGAAGGGTTTTTACCAAATATTGCTTGGCGGCCATTTTGGTCATGTGACCTGGACCCCATGAGGAAATTTTGGTTTCCCCCATCCCGTAGAGGCTCCATATGAAATTTGACTTCAACCGGCCCAACGATTTCCGAGGAGAAGCAGTTCGAAAATTTTCACATTATTCGCCTCGGCGAGGCTGTACTAAATGGAATGTAATAGTTCTCAAGTTCATTGATAAGATCTCATTGATATTTATCAGTATGCCAAAAATTGTTTAAATATTCCAAGCGGTTAAGTCACTATCACCAATTTTCACAAACGGGTTACGGACGGACAGATAGACAGACCATATATGGCTTGGCAGCCATTTTGGTCATGTGTCCTGGACCCCATGAGCAATTTTTGGTTTCCCCCATCCCATAGAGGCTGCATATGAAATTTGATTTCAATCGGCCCAACGGTTTTCGAGGAGAAGCAGTTCGAAAATTTTCACATTTTTCGCCTCGGCGAAGCTATACTAAATGGAATGTAATATTTCGCAAGTTCATTGGTTAGATCTCATTGATATCTATCAGTATGCCAAAATTGTTTAAATATTCCATGCGGTTAAGTCACTATCACCAATTTTCACAAACGGGTTACAGACGGACAGACAGACAAACCATATATGGCTTGGCGGCCATTTTGGTCATGTGACCTTGACCGCATGAGCAAATTTTGGTTTCCCCCATCCCATAGAGGCTCCATATGAAATTTGACTTCAATCGGCGCAACGGTTTCCGAGGAGAAGCAGTTAAAAAATGTTCGAAAATTTTCACATTTTTCGCCTCGGCGAGGCTATACTAAATGGAATGTAATATTTCGTAAGTTCATTGGTTAGATCTCATTGATATCTATCAGTATGCCAAAAATTGTTTAAATATTCCAAGCGGTTAAGTCACTATCACCAGTTTTCACAAACGGGTTACGGATGGACCCAAAGAAGGTCAAGGTCAACCCAGGGTCACCATTTTAGCAATTTATGATAGGCCTACATCCCAGATGCTATTTATCAAGTTTCGTGGAAATCTGCCCAGTGGTTCTGGAGAAGACTATTTTTGAAGGGTTTTTACCATATATGGCTTGGCGGCCATTTTGGTCATGTGACCTGGACCCCATGAGCAAATTTTGGTTTCCCTATCCCATAGAGGCTCCATATGAAATTTGACTTCAATCGGCCCAACGGTTTCCGAGGAGAAGCAGTTCAAAAATGTTCGAAAATTTTCACATTTTTTTCCTCGGCGAGGCTATACTAAATGGAATGTAATATTTCGTAAGTTCATTGGTTAGATCTCATTGATATCTATCAGTATGCCAAAAATTGTTTAAATATTCCAAGCGGTTAAGTCACTATCACCAATTTTCACAAACGGGTTACGGACGGACAGACAGAATGACAGACTGACAGACTGACAGAATGACAGACTGACAGAATGACAGAATGACATGGTGATTTTAGGGCACTCTTAGAAAAAACCGACTTCAGTCGGTTGCTTTTTCTGCGGGTCGTGCAATTTAATACTTCATCTTTATTTGAGTTGATTTCTTTCAATTTATAACTTGCAGAATGTTTTCAATTACCTGTATTCAGTTAAATATATACTTTCAATATCTTAGCTGGCTGTCAATAGCGAATTTGCTATCGACAGCCGGCTGTCAATAACCACTTCCTTTAATGAATCATCTGACAATTTTTTTCTGATTTCATAGATTCTTTTATTAAAATATCAGAACAATGCATTCCAAAGCTGATAAACTTCAACTACAAAAAGACTAAATGATGTAAAAGTTTTTAGAGCCAAAGCTCAACGAACAATCCGAACATCAAAACGCAAGTCTTGGAAGGAATATGTATCAAAATTGAACTATAAAACACCCGTTAAAAAGTTTGGTCATGCTCTTTCTCTGGTCGGGCTCATCGGAGTCTAACTGTTGGTTTTCTTTTGCTCCAGCATTTCAGTGGTTTCTTGCTGTCGAGACCTCACCGTTGTCTAACCTCTGTGGTTCTTTGATTTTTGTGTTCACGGAGATGTTGCACTGATGAGTTAGGAGGCCTTCATGCGGACTGAACAAATTATTTGTCTCAATCGCGACGGAAGTAAGGGCGAGGATTGTGGCCACGTAAAATCGATTTAAGCCCCCCAGTGGAAATATTCCACTGACCGTTCCAAGGCGGCTCTTCTGTGGCGATTTATTTATGTTGTTGTTTGTTACTTACTGTGTGTATCACTTGTGTCTTTTGGTTTTGGATGGCCATATGGCCATTTTGTGGGAAAGTAACTGTCCTTATGGCCTTCCTTTGTTTAGGTTTCCATTATCGTCTGGTCGCTTAATGTTTGTATTTCTTTCCCTTTGGTGTCTTTTATGGGTGGAGTAAGTTAATTGTATCAATTCCTGATCTTTGTTTTACTTCTACTTGGGATATGGTACGAAAAATATCAGGAAATACAAAGTCCCCTAGTTGGCTTTCAATTTCGATTGGAAGCCATTTAGTTTAGATAAGTGATACCCCAGTTTATTTCTAACCGTCTTATGACGTGACTAGAAAAGCCCTACAGATAAGACTGCTCTCCACATATTTACACGGTGAAAACTCGTTTGGAATAAACAGGAATATGCAGCGCCCGTCGATGTATATTTAAAAAGCGTTTCCAGATATCTATTTATAAAGCGTTTCCAAGAAGTCAAACCAAGAAAGAAACAGATCCTACTTTCATTTTCGTCCTTTTGACGTAACATGGGTGCTTAAAATATTCCACCTTATAAGTCTGGATCGGTCAATGCCTAAGCA
Organism: Lucinisca nassula; assembly: GCA_963580285.1. Taxonomy (NCBI): domain Eukaryota; kingdom Metazoa; phylum Mollusca; class Bivalvia; order Lucinida; family Lucinidae; genus Lucinisca; species Lucinisca nassula. Next base: position 13,743,475 of record OY757011.1, on the reverse strand, counting down.
TAGGGATTTCATCTTTTTTGTGGTAAGTTTTAGAAAAAATGCATGTACGTTGAGCAAACAGTTTAGATCTTGATCAGATGCGGCGTCTGATCTGGGTCTGCACTATTTGCCAATAGCTCAAAAAAGGGTAGCTTGGCATATATAGGGTAAGTTCCAATAATTGAAGGTCAATGTAAAAAGCAGGAATACTCGATTCCAGTTTCCCATTTCCCGGTAGGATGGTGAAATTATCCTAACTGCCGTATTCGATGTTATAAGCTTTTAATGTCACTTGAAACTAACCCTATGGTCTTCTGCATTGTGATCATTATAAAACATCTATGTGCTTAAATCTCATGAACTAGCATTTTCAGTTTATTACGAAAACACGCCTATCCAAATATATACAGAATTTTGCGACCCAAATGAAAATTGTCCAATAAAAATATTCAGATTTTTTTTCATATTTCCGCTCTAAACACAGATTGTGGGTACTGGTTAGAACCGCCTCGATGACGCGGTTTTAACGACTACCCACTGTCTAGTGGTCAAAATTAGGCAGGCGTGTTTTCGTGATGTGAAACAAAAATCTTTTTTTTTTTTTCTAGTCCAAAAATAGATTGTGGGTGCTCGTTGGTCTCAACCACCCTAGAAAAGGAAAATAATGTACCCATGTACACCCTACTTTCTCTATATACGAGTAAAGTTTTATTTATAGGGTTGTACAGTTTTGTTTGTTTGATTTGAGGCTTAACGTCCCCGTCAACACTGTAAAGGTAATTTTGGAGACGTTGCTTCCAATTTTGTTGGGGGTTTTACCCAACATTGAGATGAAATGACATCTCAAGCCCCGTCGCCCAATGAAACGAATAGAGTTAATAAGCATGGGCGGTCCGACTCATGCGAAACGCTTTGTCTGGGCAGGCTTAGATCCTCTAAGCGGTTTACCAGTACTCGTGTGGGGGTCAGATTCAGCTCTGCGTGGAAGCGTCATCCAGCCCATATATTTCTTCAATCCCGGATGGGGGGGGGGGGGGGCAAGGGTTGTTCAGTACACATGGGGTAGCTTCAATGTGCTTCTATTGCCAGGTTATCTTAAAAACAAGACCATCTTTGTTCTGTACTCGGACCGGTTGATGTAATGCTTTTCTTTTCTGAAGGATTTGTAAAAAAAAAACAGAAACAAAAAACAACAAAAATAAAACAAAAACAAATGACTATAGATTACAAAAGTGAGTTGTGTCACTTGAGTCACACTTCTCTCGAAGTCTCAAACTTTTCATGGTCTCTCAGAATTTCCAGGACAATTTCACGAAGAGAGTTTAACACTTGAAATCAGTAAAAATAGTTTTGCAGAGCGCAGTTACAGGCAGATAGTCTAACTAGCTGAGAACTTTTTGTGTAAAACAATTTTTTCCGAAGTAAATCATCAAGTGTGCTTGTTGTAGGGTGGTCTCTATGAATGTGATATGTCACTTTTTCTTCATTTATTTAGGAACATTATGAACCGTTCCTTTATAAGCGGTGGTGAAGAGAAAGACAGTTTTAAACCTCTCGATCATGCTTCGAACTCAGAAAAAGACCTCATATCCTACCAACATGACCGATTTTACAAAATATGCCATTGTTCATCTCTGAAATCAAATTGCGTGTCAAACGAGCGATTTAAAATCTTAATATGTGCATGATTCTGTCTTTTCTGACAAATTTTCCACCGGCATAAAACTTGTGTGATTGAGGAGCTCGCCACATTCAGCCTTCGTTGTTCAAAATGCTATATTTTTAGCCATTTTAGTTAGATGCACACCGACGTTGCGGTTTCGCTCCTCGCCGTGTCCGTGGATATGTTTCTACATACATTGTCCTCCGTTCACTGGTTTAAGACGGACATGTAACACTGAAGCAGTTTCCGTAAAAGCCTTACCAGGAAAATCGTGCTTATTTATAGCGACAATGTCGATGCAACGTCAAGACTGCATCGGCTTCATGAGCATGCCATGGGCCTTTTTCACAAAGGCGACCAGCACTGACTCAGGCGAGCCTGCGAGTACGCACAGCCTTACCAGAGCCTTTGCTGCTCTCGGATATGTAGAAGCGAAGATGCGTTTTAGTTGGCTACGCACATGCATTTGACAAAATGTATGGTTATAAAGGAGGTTATACAGAGAAAATGATTAACGTTTTAAGCCCCCAAACCTGGGATATTGAGTGAAAAAGAATGTGAAAAAAATATATATTTTTTTTTTTTACCAGTTGATAATTTTACTTGAAAATAAATTTGTAGAACAACACAAATGATTGCTTGCAGGTAAACTTCAACCAAATGCGGACGCGGATGCTTACACCGACGACGGACGCCGGGGTATGGCAATAGCTCCCCCTACTTTCGAAAGGCGAGCAAAAATGAGGGATTTTCAACTTTACAAACTGGGGAAGCCTTCCGTTTAACATTTACATAGTTTTTTTGAAACAAAAGCTGCAACTAAAAACGATATTTAAGATATTCTTGGCAGCACATTCGGGGGTCTGTCCTGAGAGCTGGCGTTTAGCCACAATTGTACCAATTCCAAAACTAGGGAAAGAACATGCAGAACCTACGAATAATGACCGATAGCTTTGGCAAGTTGTTTGTGTAAAACAATGGAGATAATGATAAACAAGAATTTAGTTTGGTACTTTAAGTCTAGACTTGCCCAAGTCTGTTAATTAGGTGTCCATTGTAAAAATAATTGTTTACAAAAATAAAAAATAAATACATTGTAAATGAAATAGCAATACCGTCTTTTGTGAAAATTGTGAAATTAACAGACTTGTAAATATTGAAAGAACTCATTCACCTTTCCTGTAGATGATTGTCAGATATGGGTGAGAAGTTTATTTAGATAACTTTTCACTGACAGGCTCCGGAGCTTGTTACCATGATTTATTTACATTTAGTGGGGGAAAACCACATGAAGGCAAAGGGTTTTAAAAATAAAAGAAGTTTCAAATTTAATCTTTTATTCTTAAACCATTACGATAACATGCCTATGCTATATTAGAAGGCTCCAACAATAGCGTTAATCAGAATTTTTCTTATTTCTGCTCAAAACATAGATTGTGGAAACTCGTTACAACCGATTCAATGAGGCAGTTCAAATGAGTACCCACAATCTATGTGTAACCGCCTCAATGTGGCGATTTTAATGGACATACGGCACTAGTATTCACAATTACCATGATCATCCCCTAAACATGGCCATACAATGAAAACCCTTGTTAACTCCACTTTATATAGAGTAAAGCAGGGTTTACCTAATTACCAGGCTAGTCATTTTGTAATTTCTGCTCTAAAACAGAGATTTTGGGTAGCCCTCGTATCGTTTTTCTTTATTTCTGCTTCAAACATAGATTGTGGTTGCTTGTTAGAGGCGGTTCTAAAGAGTACCCACAATCTATACTACTGAGCAGAAATAAGAACATTATGTAACCCCTTGTAAATGCCACTTTTCTCAATGGTTTCTCCTGTTAAGATAATGTTGAAAAGATTCTGCAATTACACATCTTATTAACTAAGTAATTATGCCAGGATAATAATATTATGCTGCCTGCTTGCCTTTTTTTTCTGTAAAAACCAGTGCAAAAACAATTACAGCCCAACCTGTGTTAAGCAAGCACCTCAGGAATGATCAAAATGTGCTTGCTTAAGACAGGTGCTTGCTTAATACAGGTGGATATTAATGCATTCGCCTTTTTCGGGACTTGAATGATTGCTTGCTTGCTTAATAGAGGTGGCCACTATGACCGGTTTGACTGTATAATGACACCTCAATGGCTCGAACACCAATAGCTCGTTTTCTATGACTGTTTTCGAAGTCGCTCTTGAGTACCTGAGAAATTCTTCACACATACATGTATCCATATGACAAATATTTAGGGATAGTTATGGGTATTTGGCGTATTTTATCTGGAAAAATTATATTGTGTGTACTCACGAGTTGATTCTAATGAGAACACACAAAATATATTAATCAAATAAAGGACTGAAAATAATGCCGAAATCATCCTCAGTAAATTCAACCCTCGATGGCAGGAACTACCACTGTCTCGAACAAGTTTTAGGTCCCAACACAAAGGAAGCAACGTCCCCCAAATGGCCTATACACTGTTGACAGGGCATTAAACCTCAAATCAAACAAAACAAAACAAAATTCTCCAAAATACTAGAATTTTCCTCTCTCTTTCACTGACAGACGCAGGTGGGTGTTATTTATTAAGTAAACATTGACTGCAGAGGCTAATGCTCTTATCAACAAGTGGAAGATAGTGTTTCATGCCAGCTTTGTGCTGGTCGGAACTTTTGCAGAGTATACAAGTCCCTACATTCACAGATGAAGACTAAAGAGACTTTTACATATTTTTTGTTTAAAGGGGCTTTCATTTAAAAATAAAAAAATGTAAATGTAGGGACTTGGGCAAGTCTACTTTAAGTCCAACGGCCTCATTTCAGAATGTCAGTCAGGTTTTCGTTCGGAACGTAGTACCAACGACAATTTAATAAGACTAGAAACATTTATACGTAATGATTTTATTAACAAAGAACACGTAGTAGGTATCTTTTTCGACTTGGAGAAAGCATATGATACTACATGGCGTTATGGAATATTAAAAGATCTCCATATCTTCGGCACAAGAGGAAAACTTACCGGTTTTATTGAAAGCTTTTTGGTGAGTGCGCATTTCAAGTCATTGTGGGATCTACCCTGTCATATTTCTATGTACATGAGCAGCGTGTCCCACAAGATAGTATTCTCTCAATTACCCTACTTAACATCAAAAGAAATAATATTGTACAATGTTTGGATGACAAAACAGATTGTTCATTGTTTGTTGATGATTTTAGTATATGTTACCGTTCAAACAATATGATAACAATTGAACGAAAGTTACAACAAAATTTAAAACGAAAAGAAGAATGGACTGATAAAATGGTTTCAAGTTCTCCAAGTCGAAAACGCAGTGTGTTCTTTTTTTTAAGCTACGGAAGAAACACGAACATCCTTCCGACTTTTTATACGGATTACAAATTCCTGTTGTTGAAGAAGCCAAATGTCTTTGGGTCATACTTGATCAAAAGTTATCTTTTGTTCCCCATATTAAATATCTTAAAGCGAAATGCTTAAAAACTTTGAATCTTTTAAAAATTTTAGCTCATTAAAGTTGGGGAGCAGATCGGTATACATTATTACATCTTATCCGGGGGTTAATAAGATCTAAATTAGATTATGGGTTTGTTGTTTATGGTTCTGCCAGAAAGTCTTATTTAAAATCTTTGGATACTGTCCATCATTTGACAATTTTAAATAGAGCGTAAGGTAAATGTGACGTATTTCTCGCGTCACTGTGGCATCCAACTGATATTAGCTGACAATTGGGTGAGACCTGCTATCCTTGCAGCAGGTAAGGGTAGAGGGGAGTGCTCCCCTCCCTTCTGTTTCTACACTTCCATTCATTTTCCTATTTCTCCTCTGTCTTTTACTTGAACCTACGATCCCTTCTATATTATTTTCTCCCTTTCTCTGGGAGACGAGACAAAATCGTCAAACCCAAAACAAATTATACTCGAATAATTCACTGACAATGGTCGCGTCATGTTGTGCTAATCGCAAGACAAATTATGTGACAGTGGAGACGATTTGTTAGTTGGTTGAATTGTGGTTTAATGTCCTCGTCAACACTATTTAGGTCATTTGGCAGACGTTGCTTCCAATTTTGTGAGACTTTTACCCGACATTGAGATGAAATGACATTTCAAGCCCTGCCGCCTAATGGAACCAAAACGCTTATGTGCAGTTGACGGTCTGACTCACATCACTTTGCTTGGGCAATCTTAGTCCTGGTTTACCAGTACTCACGTGTGGTGAGTTTCAGCTCTGCGTCGAAAGCACCATGCAGCCCGATCTATTTCTCCAAGCCCCGATGGGCGGGGCCGAGACAGTAAAAATGAATCGAAGGATTACCACCCTGACGGATATAACACGTGGGTGTTAAGGAGCAATCGTTTACAACCAGTAACAGGGTTGTTTGACTATTGAAGTTCACCGTGCGCGAACCTCGCCAATCAGGCTTGAAGAAATAGTTGGTTGCATGATGTTTCCACGTAGAGCTGAAACCAACGCACACGAGTACTGGTATACCCCTTAGAGGATCTAAGCCTGTCCAGGCAAAACTGTGCAAATCGGACCGTCTATGTTCATAAACCATATTGGTTTCATTGGGCAACAGGGCTTGAGATGTCATTTCATCCCAATATTGGTTAAAAGTCCAACAGAATTGGTAACAACGTCTCCAAAATGACCTATACAGTGTTAATGGGGACATTAAATATCAAAACAAACAAATGACCGTCCCCGTTAACGCTATTTGGTGTTAAAAGTCCCACAGAATTGGTAATAACGTCTCCAAAATGACCTATACAGTGTTGGTGGGGACATTAAATATCAAAACAAACAAATCACCGTCCCCGTTAACACTATTTGGGTCATTTTTGAGACGTTGCTTCCTATCCCCACATTGAGATTAAATAACACCTCAAAACCTGCCGCCAAATAAAACAAATATGGTTTATAGTAGAAGTAAAACAAAGATCAGGAATTGATACAATTAACTTACTCCATCCATAAAAGACACCAAAGGGAAAGAAATACAAACATTAAGCGACCAGACCATAATGGAAACCTAAACAAAGGAAGGCCATATGGACAGTTACTTTCCCACAAAATGGCCATATGGCCATCCAAAATTAAAAGACACAAGTGATACACACAGTAAGTAACAAACAACAACATAAATAAATCGCACCAGAAGAGCCGCCTTGGAACGGTCAGTGGAAGATTTCCACTGGGGGGCTTAAATCGATTTTACGTGGCCACAATCCTCGCCCTTACTTCCGTCGCGATTTAGACAAATAATTTGTTCAGTCCGCATGAAGGCCTCCTAACTCATCAGTGCAACATCTCCGTGAACACAGAAATCAAAGAACCACAGAGGTGAGACAACGGTGAGGACTCGACAGCAAGAAACCACTGAAATGCTGGAGCAAAAGAAAACCAACAGTTAGACTCCGATGAGCCCGACCAGAGACAAAGCATCAGGCACCAACCAACATTATCTCTTTAATTTTCAATAAGCCTTTACGTTGGAGCCGTCATAGAATCTGAGGCCTGACCCACCGGCGTGCAATTAAAGAGGGAAGCAAAGTTGCCAACCGTGATTGGGTTAACTACCATGCATGCAGTCTGTCGTATAATATCCATGTTGTACCCAATCTTTTTATATCGAAGAATGATTTTACGAAATTGGGTGCTGAAGTCATTGCGGTTATATATTTTTCTGAATTTATATACTAAGTCACCATAAAATTCGGGTTCCGATAGACCTTGTTGCAGAAGAGATTTAAGTCCAATATTGAATTTTGAAATTAAATCAGAATGGCGTCTATAAAATTTTGAAAAGGCTTTGCGTAGTTTATGGTACCGATAACCCTGATTAAGAAGTTTAGCCGTTAATAATTTATTACGAGTGTTGAAGTCAGTTACATGACTACACACTCTAGCAAATCGAATTAATTGCGAAATATAAACGCCATAGGATGGCGCACGAGGAACATCACCATCCAAAAAAGGAAAATTTACAATCTCAAAATCAAAGTCATCGCGTTTATCATAAATTTTGCACGAAACAAATCCATCTACAATAGATAGATGTAAATCCAAAAACGGGGCCTCGGTATCAGAAGAATTTGCTTTATTTAACTGAAGTTCTAGGGGGTAAATCTGACTGATCAAACCATCAAAATAGGTATTATCAATATTTAATAAATCATCTAAATATCTAGAAGTAGAGCTAAAAGCTTCAATAATTTCAGATTGGTTATCAATGGAAAGCGACAAAATGAAGTCTCTTTCATAACAATACAAGAACAGATCAGCCACAAGGGGTGCGCAATTAGTACCCATCGGAATACCCACAATTTGTCTAAATAACTTAGTACCGAATCTAATATAAATATTGTCAAGTAGAAAGGTGAGGGCATCACACACTTTCTGACATGACCAAAGTGTATAATTCTTATGCTCTTTAGAAGTGAAAAATGCATTTCTGACATTACATGCAAGATAGAGAGAATCTTCTCTGTGAAAAGCCCATTCAATTAAATCATTAAGCTTTTCTTTTATAAGATTATGAGGAAGTGTAGTGTAAAGTGTGGAAAAATCGTAGGTAGACAGACTAGAAGCACGAAACTGTCTAGATTTCAATTTATTTAAAACCTCATTCGAATTTTTTATAGACCAAAACAGATTTCTTCCTGATCTTTCAAAGACTTTATCACAATATTTAATTACATGCGTTTTAATAGCAGTAAGACAGGAAGTTAATAATTTAGAAAGTTCAGTGGTAGTGCAAGAACTAGAATTTGCAATAAACCGTGCTTTGTAAGGTTTTTTATGAAGTTTTGGTAACCAGTATAGCGTAGGAAGCTTGTCTTGGCCTTCGTTAACACATACAGCAAACTTGGTGGCTGAAAGACAAACATGTTTATCTACTATAGCTCTCTCTTCAGCCAAAGGCTGAAGTTCATAGGCCTTAGTACCACCAAGCTCCTGCTTAAGCGTGTTAACATAGTGGAGCCGTCACACAACGACGACGTTGTTAGCGGCCTTGTCTGCAGGGGCCAAAACAAACTTCTTATGAAATTCTTGAATACCTAGTTTAAGATGACGTAAAGACGTCTTGGGCTTAGGAGGTAATAAGTTAGTATTTTGAGAATAGAAAGAAATGCGGTTATTCACTAGTCTTAAAATGCTAAGTTTCCAGTCCTTTAGGGCTTTATACTCAACATACTCTCGCTTACACCATCGATTACCGAATTCATTCAAGGAAGCAGCGATTTCATCTCTACATTTACTGAAATCAATTTTAGAAGGAAACCGATATTTCGGTCCTTTAGAAATTATATTCCTTATCCTAGAATCAGGAATAATTTTCAAATTGCCAGTAATTACATGACCAGCAGCAGGGTATAGGTTTGCCAGTACTCATGTGCGGCCACTTTTAGCTCTGTGAACCCAGGGCCTCTCGTATACCGTACAAACACTCTACCGACTGAGATACCGAGCCACAACTTCGACATTTTACATTTCCCATCTTCCTAATGAGATTCGTCCCGAATCTCTAACTGCTATCCAGTCTGGCAATGGCACTTTCATGTTCAGGTTTCTCAAAGTATCGCTTCTGAAACTCTGCCAATAATGTTTTTGCTGAACTGCTCATTTTTTCTTGCAAGTCAAGTCAGGTCAAATATTTAATCAGGGCCCCTAACTCAGGGTACTATGATAATTAAACAAGCATTCATTTAAAACATACAGCAAATATAAATAGCATGTGCATGTATAATGGAATAGTAAAATAACCTATAAAATCAGAGAATTCTGACATTCGGACATGGTATCTCCTAAGTACTGTTGTGATTCAAAAGATTATGAACTGCAGTTTTTGTTTCTTTGATTTGAGATTTAACGTCACCGTAAACAATGTAAAGGTTATTTTGGAGACGTTTCCAATTTTGTGGGACTTTCACTCGACATTGAGATGAAATGACATCTCAACCCCTGCCGCCAAATGAAAGCTATATGGTTTATAAACATCAACGGTCCGACTGGTACCGCTTTTCCTGGGCAGGCTTAGATCCTCTAAGCGGTTCACCAGTACTCGTGTGCGGGTCTGTTTCAGCTCTGCGTGGAAGCATAATGCAGCCCGTGTTTTTGTGCAAGCCTCGATGGGCGGGGGCCTCTTTAATGCAGTATAAAGTCTTTGAATGCTGTGGATGAAATGACAAACACTATGCTTAAAATCTTATTTTTTTCTTAGTTTACTGTACACACACGGGCTCGATTGATTACATTTTGCCACACAAGACTTCGCATGCGCAGCGTAACCAAGGAAGTTAATCAGCCTAAACTCATCTATAGGTTATTCAAATAAAATAATATAACCGACACAAACATCTAAAGACAAACCAGAACAAAACTAAACCGCGACAGAAGAACCGCCTTGGAACGGTCAGCAGAAACGAATTCCTAAGGGGGGAGGGGATGATTAAATCGAATTTACTTGGCCACAATCCTCGCTCTTTCTGCATGAAGGCCTCCTACCTCATCAGTGCAACATCTCCGTGAACACTAAAAATCAAACAACGACAGAGATGAAACAACGGTGGGGACTCGACAGCAAGAAACCACTGAAATGCCGGAGCAAAAGAAAACCAACAGTTTGGGCCCAACCAGAGACAGAGTATTAGGCACTAACCAACGTTACATTGAATAAAATCACTATCAATCACAGTGTGTTTGTGTCGCTTATATTTTTTGTTTTTGATAGTCTATTGGCCATTTTGTGGGAAAGTAACTGTCCTTTTGGCTTTCTTCTATTGATGTTTCCATTAGAGTCTGTTGCTTCATGTTTTGTTTCTTTCCCTTTGGTGTCTCTGATGGGAGGTGTTGGTTAACTGGATCGATTCCTGATCATTGCCTCCACTTCTATTATGTATTTGGACATCCGTACGCGTACCACGCTCAACCTCTATATTTTGGCAATTTTGGCGGGTAAAATTGCGCACCCGTTGTAGCCAATGTGTTCGGGTTCTATTATGACAAGCATGTATCATTCCTTATTCCGTTGAAAGCAGTCAGAAGTATTGGGACGTTGAGCTCGATAGATGTTGGATGATTTATCAGATATTGGCAATACAGCTTCCATATTTTTTCAGTTCTGTGGTGTATTCCTTGCTTCCAAAGTATAACCATTTATAGAACATATTTAACGTCACTACAGCTGGTGTCTGGGAATGTGTGGCGGCCGTAAAAAGTCTCCCTACCCTACATCATAGTGTAGTTTATATATTCTTGTTCTTTGGGATCATTGATTCCATTGTGGAAATTAGAAATTATTTGAGGGTCACTGATTAGGCCTAATTGGCCAAAACTAGCTAGTCTGGCCCAGAAAACATGCACACTCCATATTTTTTAAGTTCTGTGGTGTATTCCTTGCTTCCAAAGGATAACCCTTTATAGAACATATTCGACGGATTGATCAGTCGATTCACCCTTCAGAACTTCAATTAAATAAACCAAAATCTTCTGATACAGAAGCATCCTAGTGGCATGATATGTACTCTACAACCGTGCTAGTCTTACGATATGAAAGCCGTAACAAAGGAAAGATTCATAGCCCGAAAACAATCCCCGCCTTTGATGGGATTCGAACCTGGGCCGCTCGGGTGATAGTGCTCTAACCGCTGAGCCAAAGAGTCGAGTCCCTGACGCAGTTGTCAGAGAGTGGTTATAAACCTAGAAGCTATGCATATGATCTACCCAGGTAGATAATGGAAGGGAGGTAACACCAGCTATACTCTGCGTCCCTTGCCTTTTCAGAACTTCTGTTTCTGGAATCCTGTCTTTAAAAGTTTTCTATTACAAATTGTATGCAAGTGTGTATCTTTTGGTGTGCTGTTGGTAAACAGTTTATGTTTCACATACGTATAGCTTGTTTCACATGCATAACCCTTTCTATAAAATATTTAACGTCACTGCAGCTGTTGTCTGGAATGTTTGGCGGCCGTAAAACGTCTCCCTGCCCTACATCATAGTGTAGTTTATATTTTCTTGTCCTTTGGGATCATTTTGAAATACCTGAGGGTCACCGATGAGGCCTAATGGACCGGAACTAGCTAGTCAAACACTCTTTTTCTATCGCAGAATAGTTCTTCCCACAAGGCAATAGTTTTTTTGCAGGCATAAGCAATGGAAATTCGTCCTCCCACCCCGTCAAATATTTTGAGCAAAATGGCTCCTATATCATTATCAGAAGCATCCGTTCTGTGTATGAACGCTATTCCATCATGAAAGACAGGAACACAAATAATAGGTCTAGAAAAGTTTTTCGTGATAGTCCTGACAATATGTGATTGTGTTTGGTTTGATTTTCTTTGTTAAATCTGTCAAAGGGGAAATCATTGTTTAGAAATTCAATAAAACTGCCGAAGAAACCAGCCAACACAATAAATAACTTAATTTCCCTTTTGTCCTTTGTGATCGTACTTACTGAGCAGCTGCACTATGACCAAGACACTCCAATCTACTGTATTAAGTCATATATTTAGAAGGTTTTGCTGTGAATTTGGCTTTGCTGAGTCTATCCAGAACTTGATGTAATGACGTTAAGTGGTCTTTCTAAGTTTCAGTAAAGATCCACATACCATCGACAAAGCTATCAACTTTAGAAGGCCACGATCTCTTATGTGGGCGAACTTCTTGCTAAAGACTCTTACATCAGCGCCTGAGGAATGGCCTCCACAGATATCCATCTGTCAGATCTTGAAACAAGAGGACCAAGCTGTATCGCTCACCTGAGCTAACAGATTAAAAGTTTCAGGAAGTGCCAACCTTTACTGAAGGATTAATGGAAGGACATGGTGATTTCAGGGTCAGCAGTTTCTGCAAATCAAGTAGTAACTCTATGATAAATAGGCTGACCTCACCAGTTTTCAAACTCCTTCAAGCTTTTATTCCTGGCTTGCTAAGAAGATCCGATATAAACTGATGGGGCTATGGTGATGACAAATTCAAAAATAGGCAATTAACTGCTGCAATCAAAGGGATGCTACTCTGTGACAAATAGGCAAACCTCATGAGTTTTCAAACTCCTCTGAGCTTTTCTGCCTGACGTATTTGTTTGTAAGTTTCATGAAGATCCGATCAAAACTGAAGGGTCAGCAGTGCTAACAAGGTCGAAAATAGGCATTTTTAAGCAATCAAAGGCACGTGACTCTATGACAAATGTGCCAACTTGGCCAGCATTCAAACTCATCCAAGGTTTATTCCCAGCCACCTTACATATAAGTTTAAGAAAGATGCGATCAAAACTGAAGGGGCTACGGTGATGACAAGGTCAAAATTTGGCATTTTTAGCAATCAAAGGGATGTTACTCTAAACTAAATGGGCCGACTTTTCCAGTTTTCGAACTCATCCGAGGTTTCATCCCCAGCCACCTTACATATGTTTCAGAAAGATCCGATCAAAACTGAAGGGGCTACGGAGATGACAAGGTCAAATATCAACATTTTCAGCCATAAAAGGGACATAACTCTACGATGAAAGGGCTGACTTGGCTTGTTTTCGAACTCATCCAAGATTTTATCCCCAGCCACCTTACAAATAAGTTTTAGAAAGAGATCCGATCAAAACTTAAGGGGCTATGGTGATGACAAGGTCAAAAATCGGCATTTTCAGCAATCAAAGGGACGTAAATCTATGATAAATGGGCCAACTTGGCCGGTATTCGAACTGATCCTAGGCTTTATCCCCAGTCACCATACATATAAGTTTCAGAAAGATTCAATCAAAACTGAAGGGGCTACGGTGATGACATTGTAAAAAATCGACATTTTCAGCCATAAAAGGGACACAAAAATATAGTAAATTGGCCGACTTGGCCGGTTTTCGAACTCATCCGAGGTTTTATCCCCAACCACCTTACATATAAGTTTCAGAAAGATCCGATCAAAACTGAATACTACAGTGACGACAAGGTCAAAATTTAACATTTTCAGCAATCAAAGGGACCTAACTCTATGATAAATAGGCCACCTTAGCCGGTATTCGAACTTATCCGAGGTTTTAACCCCATCCAGCTCACATATAAGTTTCAGAAAGATCCGATTAAAACTGAAAGGGCTACGGTGATGACAAGGTAAAAAATCGGCATTTTCAGCAATTAAAGGGAAGTTACTCTGTAATTAATGGACCAACTTGACTGGTTTTTGAACTCCTCTGAGATTTTATCCCCAGCCACTTTAAATATAAGTTTCAGAAAGATTCGATCAAAACTGAAAGGGCTACGGTGATGAGAATTTCAAAAATCAGGATTTTCAGCAATCAAAGGGACGTTACTTAATGATAAATGGGCCGACTTGGTCGGTTTTCGAAATCATCCAAGATTTTATCCCAAGCCACCTAACATATAAGTTTCAGAAAGATCTGATCAAAACTGAATGGGCTACGGTGATGACAAAGTCAAAAATCGGCATTTTCAGCCATCAAAGGGACGTAACTCCTTGATAAATGGGCCGACTTGTCCGGTTTCGAACTCGTTTGAGTTTTTGACCCCAGCCACCATACATATAAGTTTCAGAAAAATCGAATCAAAACTAAATGGGCTACGGTGATAACATGGTCAAAAATCGGCATTTTCAGAAATCAAAGGGCGTAACTCTATGATAAATGGGCCGACTTGGATGTTTTTCGAACTCATCTGAGTTTTTATCCCCAGCCACCTTACATATAAGTTTCAGAAAGATCCGATCAAAACTGAAGGCGCTACGTTGATGACAAGCATTTTCCCATCGTAAGTCTATAAGACCTTGTGATAGCCATAGCAACCAAAGTTTTTGAGCGATTTCGAAAACAAGTTTATGTCATCAATGCCCCACCAGAGGCATGCTACAGATGAGAAATGATTGGGATCAGCCTGCAGGTTGCAGAGATATAGCTGCCTGCTCAAAAGATTGGACGGACGATGGACCGACGATGGAGGACCCACTATACTATAAGCTCCCCTGGAGCCTTTGGCCCAGGTGAGCTATAAACCTTGATAGCACACGAAGTCTGCCTGAAGTGCGATCTTAGTACTCCTTTGCAGACCTCAAGAAATTTTGACGAGGGAAAGGATCGAACTCTTCCTGGATGACCTTCCTTTTCCTTTCGTTCGCCTTGCGTGGTGGAATAGAATGTGGATATTTCCCAGGATATAAGGACTTTAACAAGCGCATCTTTAACAAGACAGAATCAAGGATGGGCTCATCCAATATGTTTTGTACCACGTCCAGTAGAGTCGGATGGCCCATTGCGCGAACGTCGTCGATCGCCCTTCGTTTTGAACTATTTGGTATCCTGTAGTGCCTTGTCAGTTGCTTACAATTGATTAACTAGAAAGGGTATATTAATCGCAAATATATATGTTTGACAACACTAAGGAGTGTAAAGTGAAATAAAGTACATATATGTTGCAAGCGATTGTCGTTGATGACTGGGAATAGTAATAGTAATTTTATTTTTGAAGACGAAGAAGGTCTGACTTACTGTTAGACGTCCTAATTTGCCTGGCTCCTGTTCAAACGCTTAGGCCCTTTGCGGCCAAAGTTTTGAATGCACCTTCGTTATAACTGCACGAACAGCAAAGAGACACTCCCAGAGGGTCCCCGTGCAAGAACCATTCCGTAGAAACGCCATATGAATTTTACAAATATACTCCCCGAGACACCTCTTACTACATTGCTTGGTAGAACTAAGCGCTAGCCACTGACAAGTGTATTGACCTGTAAGCATTTTGTCGGGTATACCACATGTAACATAATCCTGTAATAGGTAAGCTAATATACACCCAAGGTGGCTGCGGCTTATTATATCCAGTCTGCTTGCTCCCATTATAGCCACTATGATCCGGCTCGCCGCAGCCGTATCAGAGCCCTGATGGGGTGGGGAGGCTGTTCGCGTCAGTGGGTCGAAGTGTTGCGTCCTGAGTCCCCACGAACGTGGGGGAGTGGGTCCCGCTTAGGGGGGAGGGGGGGGGCGGCCCCGCCAAGAGCCTGGGGCAGGCGCCACCTTGTTATCGTCCCATAACCTCGGGGTTATAAAGGTGGTGTGGGCTCTCCCAGTTCCGCTAATGCCTATAGGAGAAGGTTGTCCCAGAACCATGCTTGACTCTACTGCTACTGTGACAGGCGGCACAAAAACTTGGCAAATGTCAGCTGTTAAAATATATTTGTCCCTGAACCCCCCTTACCTATATTACTGGTCCTTCCTTGAGGCTCGGTTGGTTCTCCTGTCGGCCCCGTGTGCTTGATGTGTTGTTGCGAACGTTCCGGAGGAAAAGGGGCTGGGAAGCTCGGTGGCCCAATCTAGTAGATGCATATGCTGGTGCTGGTTGGGGGCCCACCGGGGGTGTCTTGGGCAGGCCCTGTCTGGGTTTTTGTCCCAGAACCGCTTTCATGTAGGGAGGCTTCTAGAGGAAAGTGGTCCAGAACCGCTACTGTATATACTAGTACCTCTGATGGGATGTGTGGGTTACATGTACCGATTCCACTCAATGTTTCATGATGCCCCTATTTTACTTTCTGTAGTAAAGTGTTCAGCTCTACAGCTAGATATTTGAATGGTTTATAAAATATACACAATGCCTTCGTTGGTAGTTGTATTAGTCGAATTTGCCCTTCGGGGCTTCGATTGAATAGGGCGGGTTTTCTTATACCAAGGCTATGTTTTGAATTAGCATTTATCTTTTGTTGACGTTTTTGTTTCAAGCGAAATTATTATACATGCGACGATTTTGAATTTTAGATTGTAAACTTTGCTTTCGTAGATGGGGATGTTCTCGTGCGGCGTACTACGGTGTCTGTGTGTTGTAGTTAGTTCGATTTGCCAAAGTGTCGGGTCATGTGAATGTATATGTGAAAAAAATGACCACCCCTGTATTTAGGTATGGGATCACCTTAATGTATGCAATCTAGCTATAGGCTGTTACATATATGCATATGTTACTCACATAGGATTAAAGGGGAACTACTAAATAATGTCTTCCTAGGAATGAAAATTTATGTTAAGTTTTCCGTCGCTTGCGGACTTTTTTACATGTATTTATGTCTCTAATACTTCATTAAATACCGAAACGCAGTCCATATTTGATTAACAAAGGCAAAGGCGAGGGAAGTCATCTCCAGCTGGTCGGTAACCGCTTATTGTGTTGTGTTAGCGAAATGAAAACAAATGGTTCCGTATGGAGGAACAGACATGCTTGGTGCAGAAATCGGAAACGGTTATTTTTTTCTCTCCTGATAAACAATATTTTGTAAGACAGAACCCATCAACTGGTACATCAACTGGTACAGTTGTATTATCATAACGATTGAACCTCATACTAAAGTGCCTCCCTGGTAAGGCGCTGACTCTTAATCATTAGGTCTCTTACCGTGATGGATGGGCCTTGCACGGTCCACAAGTTCTGCAACGGAAGGCCAGGCGTTTTTTCTTCGGGTACTATGTGTTTCGGTCACCTCGGCTCAAAATAATTTCACTAACCATGAAATGATCGTATAACCAGCCCTCTCCCACACCCCACACCCTAAAAAAAGAAAGAAAGAAAAACACACAAAAAAAAAACAGCCGGATGATAGATAATAAATTAAACACCTTCGTTGCTGAAGGCAATGCTCAGGAATCGATACAATTAAGAAACATCTCTCATAAGAGACACCAAAGGGAAGGCAACACAAAAAAATAAATAAATATATTCTATTGGAAATAAGTTCTGAATAGTTAGATCCTTTGAAGGCAAAGAATACACAAAATAAACGAAAATAGCAGACTCGGTTTTATTGAGTATGTTCATGACCAGTACTGAATGCGCTACACCGGCCTCGCCCCCTAGCACCAACTCAAACAGAACTCTATTAACGAAATGATTCTAAATGAACTCTATTATCCCCACGGACCAGAAAATATAATCTGCATTATGATGGATGTACGGGGAGACTTTTCACGGCCGCCACACGACACAGCACCAGCTGCAATGAATATAAATAAGTTCTGAATAGTTAGATCCTTTGAAAGGAAAGAATACACCAAATTAGCGAAAATAGTAGACTCAGTTTTATTGAGTCTGTTCATGACCAGTACTGAAATGTGCTACACCGGCCACTCCCCCTTGCACCGGCTTAAGCAGAACTCTATTTTCAAAATGATTCTAAATGTACTGAATGATCCCAAAGGACCAGATAATATAATCTGCACTATGATGGATGTACGGGGAGACTCTGTACGGCCGCCACACGGCACAGCACCAGCTGCAGTGAACATCAATAAGTTCTGAATAGTTAGATCCTTTGAAAGCAAAGAATACACCAAATAAACGAAAATAGCAGAAAACCAACAGAACAGAAGCCTCTGTGGTGTAGTGGATAAGCTACTCGAACCTGGGCCCATGCATTCGAAACCGGTTATCTCTAGAGTTTTGGACAAGTCTTCCAACCATAGCTCCGTCTCCGTATGACCTTGGATGTTGGTGGGACTTATAACTTAAGTACATGTCACAGGGCTCTGTTATCTATATGTACGTTGCCCCTTTATATATATATATATATATATATATATATATATATATATATATATATATATATATATATATATATATATATATATATATGTATATATATATATATATATATATATATATATATATATATGTTCTGCGCAAAGTAAGAATCGGTACAATTCTAGAATTGTCCTGCGAAAAGTAAGAAATCTCACTTTGTTGCGCAAAGTGAGAATTCCTACCTTGCGCAATACAATTCCGGAATCGTCTCTGCGCAAAGTGGGAATCGGGACAAAGTGAGAATTCCTACCTTGCGCAATTACAGTATCGGAATTGCCTCTGCGCAAAGTGGGAATCGGGACAAAGTGAGAATAGTAAAATATTATTACCGGATTTTATCACCTTCATATGGAAACTGATCACTGGTGGTAAAAATCACTCTATAAAATGTAGTCCAAACTTCGCTTCTATCTCATGGACATTCCATCTTAATTTTCTTAAAAGAATACGAATCATCATCTTTAATTAACACCCCTGTAAACCCCACTTAATATGAAGAAATCTGGGGTTTACAGGGGTATATATTAGTTTTTTTTATTACTGCCCTAGGTACAATGTGCACGGTGGCGGTTTTAACGAGCGACGAAAACCTAAGATTTGAGTAGAAAAGAATTATCACCAGAAAAGAATGCCGTTTTTCGCACGGATGTGTTATCGTCATGTAAAATAATGTTGTTTTTTTTTGTTTTTTTTTTTGTGTGTGTGTTTTTTTTTTCTTAACCCATACATGCCTAGCGGCCGTTTTTTGGAACATTTGCAAACAGTGCAGACCCAGATCAGACGCCGCAAAACGCCGCGTCTGATCTGGGTCTACAGTGTTTGCTTCATATTTGTAAAATTTGCCACAAAAAAAAAAAAAAAAAAAAAAACATGACACCCCTATATTGCTTATATTACATATTATTATATGTATTAATATTATCAGTATTTTATGGCAGATGGTACGAAGTTTTTGCAGATAATGGATATTTATTTCTTTAAAAAAAAAGGCATGAATTTCCACTTTATTATTTTAAAACTGATAATTTTACAGCAAACCAACTAAATTCAATTATATGATAACGATGGTATTTTTCCCAGATAATCCCTAATTCCAAATAGTTTGTTTACATTAATAAGGCAGAGATAATTACCAATTGAAATCGTTAAGACGATGATGGTCCTCTTTTCATACTTGAAATTAATCACACGTGTTGATAATGTTTTTTTTTTTTTTTTTGTTTGTTTTTTTTGACTTACCGATTTGAAAAATAAAAAGGGAAATTAGCAAATACAGTGTGAACATGTAATATACAAAACATTCAGCTCCTACAATCGCAAATAATTTTGTACTCACAAAACCATCAAAGTAATGTTCCCTAGACCATACAGATGATAAATGCTATTCCCACAGCTGAAAATTCGATTCTCACTTTGTCCCAAATATTCCCACTTTGTCAATACGGATGAAACATTCGATTCTCACTTTGTCCAAAAGATTTCCACTTTGCGCAGAGACATCTACCTGTTTCATATAACATTCGAATCCCTTGCGCAATTCTAGAATTGTACCGGTACAATTCTAGAATTGCGCAACAAAGTAGGAATTCCTACTTTGCGCAAGACAATTCTGGAATTGTACCGATTCTTACTTTGCGCTGAACATATATATATATATATATATATATATATATATATATATGAGAAACAAAGTAAAGCACGATACAGGCAATGAAATAAAGAAATGAATTAGCGTACAAAAATCGGTCGCACCGCAACCGGGACTCGAACCACGGATCTCCTGCTTTCCGGGCAGACGTGCTAACCATTACACCACCGCGGCCTTCCGACATTGTACGCCAATTTTAACATTTATATATATATATATGTGTGTGTGTGTGTGTGTGTGTGTGTGTGTGTTATTCGCGTTGTCATAAATGCGAGTAGAAACCACAAGTGCTACTCAGACCCATCGATAAAGAACCTGTCATCGGCGTTATGATCAGGTTTGCCTTTGGCCATTTTGTGGGAAAGTAACTGTCCTATAGGCTCTCCGCTGTTGGTGTTTCCGTTGGGGTCTGATGCTTCATGTTTGTATTTCTTTCCCGTTGGTGTCTCTGATGGGAGCTGTGGGTTAATTGTGTTCATTCCTGATCATGCCTCTACTTCTATTTTAACACAAACCAGTCTGCTAAGCAAGAGTCATGAACTACTTAATGGAAACTAGATTACTTGTACAAGTCCATTGATCTGCACCTTTAAGGTCGGCAACGGTCCAAAACTTATATCCTTCTGACGCGGCTGTTTTTATCTTTATGGGGAATGGGAACACCTGCTAGACATTTTACGCTATCTTTCAAAGGGTGATAACTTTCCGGAGTTCCTGTTCTCTTTCCTCTAAGCTCTGACCCACGGAAAATTAATCGAATCTAAAAGACAACGCTTTGCTCCTCAGAAGCAATTTCGTTCTTTTAAGAGTGGCTTATTTTGACATGTGAGACAAAAATACTTTTGCGGGAGTTGCCTCCCCTGAAGGTGTATTCATTCCCCTTAAGTTTTCCGTTATATAATTCACAAGAAACTAGCAGGTTTTACATACGTCATAAAACACACAAGAAGAATCGAACAGGAATAAAACTCCGAAAGCCTGACTGTTTCACTAAATTCTAATTATGCGGATGTTACTTGTTTTCGGCTGGATTATTTTTATTTGTCTGTCTGTACAAGCGGGTTCCCCAGGCCATAGAAGGAAAAAAGAGAGAAAACTCACAGAAGGAGATGGAATCAATTTTCCGAAGGGACCACTGTCCAAAACAGAAGCTGAAACATCGGTAAGACCTTTTTGCATTTTAGCTGAAACAAACTCGCCGACGTGCTTAACTTTAGCTGTCTGAAAGACCCAGCTTTGTTTTTCGGCGAGGCCTTTAGAGATTTGTTAGGGAAGTACATGTATTGTTGTTATTTATCATTTTATGTATATTTTATAATTCATACTCTCAACCCACTATGTTATTTTATATTTTGTTTACCCATTTTTGTGAAAGAAACATCTAGAAAACGAGAAAGAGAATAATAGTAGTTGGCAGATATTTTGTTTATAATAGAAAAAATAGAAATAAATAATCCAGAAATTTTCAATTCATCAACAAGTAGCACATAGCATATGACCAAAGTTCTTTCTACATGGTTCCAGTAACTTCCCTGAATCTATATTAGAAGGAAGATGTTTTGGCTGGTAATAATCAACAACATTTTTCGTGTGCATTAAGAAAACATGGCCGTGTGAAATAATGGCGTCCAACATGGTGTCAGAAGTTACATATATTAGATAAAAATGAGAACATCTTTCTAATTTCTGCTTTCGGCATAGGTTGTAGGTGCTCGTTAGAACCGCCTGAATGAAGCGGTTCTAACGAGTACCCACAATCTATGGTTTGGAGCAAAAATAAGGCAGATAATGTTTACCCCCTTACACTCCACTTTTCCCTATATAAAATGGGGTTTAGAGGGGTCTTCGTTTCACGGACTTGTTATCGTGATGCTTTCGATGAAGCGATTCTATTCTTCTACGTTTACGTGTCACACATGTTCAAAATAGTCTAGATAAATATCCTAAACGGTCCCTACTAAAGTTTTCATCTTGTGTAATTGCAGAATTATCTAGAGACAGATCAAAAACGAAATTTTACTCAACCGGGTTGAGAGTCATCTATCATTATGATAGAGTTGCCGAGGTTTTACATATCCGTAAGCACTATTTAGGTCACTTTTGTAGACCATCACGAAAACACACCTACACAATTCTTACCCCTTTGAATCCCACGTTTATACAATAACAATAGGGCGTATCAGAGTAAAACTTATTTTGTTTATTTCTGCCTTGAAATATAAATTATAGATACTCGTTATAACACCCTCGATGAGGCGGTTCTAATGTGTACCCTAAAATATTTTGGGAAGAAATAAGGACAATATAAGAATTTTTCATGTGAACATTTTCGATTTTTAACTCACAAGAGCACAACGTGCTCAAGGTGAGCTTTTGTGATCACCCTTTGTCCGCCGTATGTCCGTCGTCAGTCGTCCTTCGTTCGTCGTCAACAATTATGTTGTTCACCCTCTAGAAGCTACAGTTTTGCTTCAATCGGCTTGAAGCTTGCTCAGAATGTTTGCCTCTATAAAAGCTAGGTCAATAAGTTCTGAATAGCTAGATCCTTTTGAAGCAAAGAATACACCAAATAAACGAAAATAGCAGACTCGGTTTTATTGAGAATGTTCATTACCAGTACTGAAATGTGCTACACTGGCCACGCCCCCTAGCACCGGCTTAAGCAGAACTCTATTTTCAAAATGATTCTAAATGAACTCAATGATCCCAAATGACCAGAAAATATAATCTGCACTATGATGGATGTACGGGGAGAATTTTTACGGCCGCCACACGGCACAGCACCAGCTGCAGTGAAGATAAATAAGTTCTGAATAGATAGATCCTTTGGAAGCAAAGAATACACCAAATAAACGAAAATAGCAGACTCGGTTTACTGAGTTTGTTCATGACCAGTACTGAAATCTGCTACACTGGCCACGCCCCCTAGCACCGGCTTAAGCAGAACTCTATTTTCAAAATGATTCTAAATGAACTCAATGATCCCAAAGGACCAGAAAATATAATCTGCACTATGATGGATGTTCGATAAGAAGTCATGCTGGGTCCAAAAGTAGGTCACCAGGTCAAATCAAAGGAAAACATTTTTAACACTCTAGAGGACATAGTTTTGGTCCAAATGTCCTCAATCTTGCTCATTATGATCATCCTGATAAGGTTTCGGTCACTTTTGAATATGGGTTATGTGGGTTCAAAAAGTAGCTCAGTAGGTCAAATCATAGAAAAAAACCTTGTTAACACTCTAGAGGCCACAGGTGTGGTCCAATCATCCTCATTCTTGCCAAGAATTATCATCCTGACAACATCCTGGTCAAACTCGAATATGGGTTATGTGGGGTTAAAAGTAGATCAGTAGGTCAAATCATAGAAAAACCTTATTAACACACTGGCTGCACTGGTGGATCGGTTGTAGTTAGACGTTTCTAAACTTGTACATTTGCCCTTACATTTCTGTTGTTGAAGCAAACCGTATAGACTCGGAACAGACGTTCTGTAGTGTCTGGTCTAGGTTTACAACGGTTGCTAATGACCCTTTGTGGGATACCAAACATATTACTCAAACATAGGCTGTGGGTCTAACTGGTACCCACAACCTAAGTCTTGGATCAGTAATAAGAAAATTAATGTATACCCCCGTAAACCACAGTTTTCGCTATATGAATGTGTGTATTCCTTGCTTCCAAAGGATAACCCTTTTATAGAACATATTTAAGGGGTGTTTAGTACACGGACTTATTGTTACACGCGGGTTTACGGCGTTCCGCAAATCCGCATGCTAAGTAGACGACCGAGGGTGATCTGTGACAGGTGAACGGGCAACTGCGGGGTAAGCCACAAAGATGTTATATACAAGACATAAATTATTACCAATTATAACTATATACAACAATACCAACACTGAACACTACATTTATTTGCTTCTATAACATTTTCCAGCGCACGCCCCGAAGGCAAAGCTACGTTTCGTGCTCGGGATGGTGACGTTAAAATTATATAGAAGGCAGAAACACAAAGAAAATGAAATAAACCAACGAAAAAAGAAAACAAACAAACTCTCGACGGCTTAAAAAAGTCCACTTCAGGTGGACTACGTCGATGCGCTGGTGCACCGAATAATTTAACACTTTCTTCTTCTTATAACTCGCTTGCTTTATATGCTGTATGAGACATCGATACCACAGACAACTATGTTGACACTTCTTTTGACCACATTAATCTCACTGGTCTGGACGGCCCGCAAGTTAGTTCTGCCCGCCTCTGTGGGGCACTAATACCATAAGACTCGTCGTACCATTACCTGCTCTGTCGACCAGGGAGCCGCAGGTCACATCAAGTCATCTCAACATAATATGTCTGCAAATTACGATAATCAACTAAAATACGGTTCACAAAACGTATACACAACATCATGATCCGGCTCCGGTGAAGTCTGAGTATGTTCATGCGTATACCGTTATTGCGCACGCGCCGACCAGACAAACAGGCTGATCAGTGCATGCGAAAAATAACCGCGCAGAAGAACTGAACTTGACTGTGCAACAAAATATCAGCACCTAGCACCTTCTTACTAAATCAATGCTCATTATAACTGCACATAATACTCATAAAAGTCGTGCTCACTACATTAGCACAGATAAGAGGCAATTGAGCAGACCGCGCCTTTGCGCTACCCGGTCACTCGCCAATTACAGGAAGCATATAACAAAAAACCCCTCCGCGACACGGCTAAGAATACAGCTATTCACAAATTCATTACATTAACAACAGCTAGAATCTAAAAACAGGAAGATAAGAGCTCACCAGAGCCGAAGGCTCCGGGAGAGCTTATAGGATTGGCAGTTGTCCGTCGTCGTCGTCGTCTGCGTCAACACTTTCAAACGACATCTCCTCTGAAGCCACTGGGCCGATTGGGCCCAAATTTTATCTGTAGCATCCTTGGGCTCGGGGATTAAAAGTTTGTGTTTTGTTATAAAAATCGGCGCATTAATTTGGTTGCTATGGCAACTTGTAGTTTTCATAGACTTATAATGGGGAAAATTGAAAATTGAAAATTACTGCCAAGCCTCTGCCGATATTTTGACAACTTTCATAGAAATGTTCCATAGGCAATCTACTATCTGCCGTATGATTTTAGGCCCTCTGCTCATTTTTTATTGGTTGCCATGGAAACCAAAATGCAAAAAATAGAAAAAAAAATACTTAAAGAATCATCTACTCAGAAACCATATGCTCTAGGAGGCTGAGACTTTATGAAAATATTCACCATATTTGCCTTTACAGGTTTTGTGTTTTTAGCTCACCTGAGCAAAGCACAAGGTGAGCTTCAGTGATCACCTTTTTTCCGTCGTACGTGCGTCGTTCGAGGTGCGTCGTGCGACGTGCGTCGTGCGTCGTCAACATTTACCTTGTTAAGACACCAGAGACCACAATTTTGCTTCAATCTTCAAGAAACTTTACCAGAATGTTTGTCTTGATGATAGCTGGGTCAGGTTCGAATATGGGTCATGTCAAATCAAAACGCAGGTCAGTAGGTCAAATCATAAAAAAAAACTTGTTAAGACTCTAGATGCCACAGCTTTGGTCAAATCATCCTGAAACTTGCTCAAAATGATCATCCTGATAATATCTTGGTCAAGCTCGAATATGGGTCATTTCAGGTCAAAAAATAGGTCAGCAGGTCAAATCATATTAAAATCTTGTTAACGCTCTAGAGGCCACAGTTGTGGTCCAATCATCCTCAATCTTGCTCAGAATGATCATCCTGTCAATATCTCAGGCAAGTTCGAATATGGATCGTGTGGGATCAAAAAGTAGGTCAGTAGGTCAAACCATAGAAAAACATTGTTAACACTCTAGATGCCACAGTTTTGGTCCAATCATCCTCAAATTTGCTCAGAATGATCATCCTGACAATATCTCAATAAAGTTTGAATACGGGTCATGTCGGGTCAAAAAGTAGGTCAATAGTTCAAATCATAGAAAAAACATTGTTAAGACTCTAGAGGCCACAGTTATGGTCCAATCATCCTCAAACTTACTCAGAATGATCATCCTGATAATATCTTGGTCATGTACTAATATGGATCATGTGGGTTCAAAAAGTAGGTCAGTAGGTCAAATTATAGAAAAACCTTGTTAACACTCTAGAGCCCACAATTCTGGTCCAATCATTCTCAAACTTGCTGAGAATGATCATCCTGACAATATCTCGTTGACGTTTGAATATGGGTCATGTGGGGTCAAAAAGTAGGTCAGTAGTTCAAACCATAGAAAAACTCTGTAAACACTCTCGAGTGGTTCAATCATACTCAAATTTGCTTAGAATGATCATCCTGGCAATATCTCGGTCAAGTTTGAATACGGGTCATGTGGGATCAAAAATAAGGTCAGTAGATCAAATCATAGAAAACCTTGTTAACATTCTAGAGGCCACAGTTTTGGTCCAGTCATCATCAAACTTGCTCAGAATAATCATCTCTACAATATCTAGGTCAATTTCGAATATGGGTCATATGGGGTCAAAAAGAAGATGAGTAGGTAAAATCAAAGAAAAACCTTGCTTACACTCTCGAGACCGCAATTTTCAGCTCACCCGAGCAAAGCTCAAGGTGAGCTTTTGTGATCACCTTTTGTCCACCGTGAGTGCATTGTACATTATTCATCATGCGACGTGCGTCGTCAACATTTACCTTGTTCATCCTCTAGAGACCACAATTTTGCTTCAACCTTCATGAAACTTTACCAGAATGTTTGTCTTGATGATCGAATATGGGTCATATCAGGTAAAAACTAGGTCCAGGTCTTTGATATTTGGTATGAATATTCATCCAGTGGACCCCTACCAAGATTGTTCAAATTTTAGTGCTGGTGCAAAATATGACCCGCCCCGGGGCCCTTTGGTTTTACATCGGCTTATATAGGGAAAAATCTTTAGAAATCTTCTTCTCTGAAACAGCAAGGCCCAGCTAGGTCTTTGATTTTTGGTTTCAAGCTTCATCTTGTGGACCTCTACCAAGATTGTTCAAATTATAGCCCTGGGGCCAAAAATGCCCTCGCTCCAGATCCCTGTGGTTTTACATAGACTTATATATATGGAAAATCTTGAAAAATCTTCTTCTCTGAAACCACAAGGCCTAGGTTTTTGATATTTGGTATGAAGCTTCATCTAGTGGACCTCTACCAAAATTGTTCAAATTATAGCCCTTAGACCAAAATGCCCCCGCCTCTGGGCCCTTTGTTTTTACATAGACTTATATTGGGAAAATCTTTAAAAATCTTCTTCTGTGAAACCACAAGTCCTAGGTATTGGATATTTCGTGTAAAATTTCATCTAGTGGACCTCTATCAAGATTTTTCAAATTATAGCCCTGGAGCCAAAATGCCCCCGCCTCTGGGCCCTTTGGTTTTACATAGACTTATATAGGGAAATTTTTAAAATCTTCTTCTCTGAAACTGCAAGACCCATGTCTTTGATATTTAGTATGGAGCCTCATCTAGTGGACTTCTACCGAGATTGGTCAAATTATAGCCCTCGGGCCACAAATGCCCCCCGCCCCGGGGCCCTTTGGTTTTGCATAGACTTATATAGAGATAATATTTGAAAATCTTATTCTCTGAAACAGAAAGGATCAGGTCTTTGATATTTGGTGCGAAGCTTCATCTAGTGGACCTCTATCCAGATTGTTTAAATTATAGCCCGTAGGCAAAAAGTGCCCCCGCCCCGGGGCCATTTGGTTTTACATAGGCTTATGTAGGGAATATCTTTAAAGAAATTCTTCTCTGAAACCGCAAGGCCCAGGTCTTTTATATTTGATATGTAGCTTCATCTAGTAGACCTTTGCCAAGATTGTTCAAATTATAGCCTTTGTTGATATTACGTATGAAGCTTCACCTTTCTAGACCGCCCGCAACGTTTTGCACATTATAGCCCTGTGGTCAATAATGGCCCTCCCCGGGGCCCACTTGTTACTCTATGGATCAGTTGAGCGATCCAGAGCCATCATTGCCCTCTTGTTTTATGAAACTTGGCCTTTTAGTTGTGTTGCTATGGCAACTTAGAGTTTCCATTGACTTATAATGGGGAAAACTGAAAAACGGCATTTACTGCTAAGTCATTGCAGATATTTTGACTAAACTTACATAGACATGTTCCTTGAGTAAACTTCTCTCAGCCATATGCTTTTATGTCAACCTGGGGGTCTCCTAGGTTGTGCCGGGGCCGTGCCCCGCCCCTCCAGTTCATAAAATGCCTTATATCTCAGAAACCTTACAGATCCCAACCCCTAAACCATATATATTCTTGTTCTTTATGATAAGATGCATTAAGTGACACCAACCTGGGGGTCCTCCGGGATGTGCCGGGGACATGCCCTGCCCACTCTATTTCATAAAATGCCATTTATCTCAGAAACCATTCAGATCCCCACCCCTAAACTGTATATATTCTTGTCCCTTATGCTAAGATGCATTAAGTGACTCCAACCTGGGTGTCCCCCGGGATGTGCCGTGGACATGCCCCACCCCCTCCACTTCGTAAAATGCCATTTATCTCAGAAACCATTGAGATGCCCACCCCTAAACCATATATACTCTTGTTCCTTATGATAAGATGGACTCAGTGACACCAACCTGGGGGTACCCCGGGATGTGCCGGGGCCATGCCCCAACCCCTCCACTTCACAAAAGGCCCAATATCCCAGTAACCTTACAGATCCCCACCCCTAAATCATATATATTCTTGTTCCTTATAATAAGTTGCATTCAGCGACCTAAACTTGGGGGTCCTCCGGGATGTGCGGGGCCATGCAAAACCCCCTCCACTTCATAAAAGGCTAAATCTTCCAGAAACCTTACATATCCCCATTCCAAAACATATATATATATTCTTGTTCCTTATGATAAAGTAGAAGTAAAACAAAGATCAGGAATCGATACAATTAACTTTCTACACCCATGCAAGACACCAAAGGGAAAGAAACACAAACATGAAGCGACCAAACCATAATGGAAACCTTATCAAAGGAAGGATCCAAAATAAAAAGACACAAGTGATACACACAGTAAATAACAAAAAACAGCATAACTAAACCACCACATAAGAACCCCATTGGAACGGTCAGTGGAAAGAATTCCACTCGCGGGGAGTGGGGAGGGGGGCTTAAATCGATTTTACATGGCCGTAATCCTCGCCCTTACCTCTGTCGCGGTATACACTAATTTTGTTTAGTCCGCAGGACGGCTTCCTAACTCATCAGTTTAACATCTCCGAGAACATACAAATAAAAAAAAAAAAAAAAAAAAAATACAGAGATGAAACAAGGTTGATGACTCGACAGCATACAACAACAGAATTGCTGGAGCAAAAGAAAACCAACAGTTAGACTCCGAGGGGCCCGACCAAAGACGGAGCATCAGGCGCCAACCAACATAAAGAATACTAAAATGAAATAAAATTTCATTTATGTTTTTACGTTAGAACCGTCATATACTCATAGGCCTGACCCACCGGTGTGCAATCAAAGAGGGAAGCAAAGTTGCGAACCGTGATTGGATTAACCACTATGCATGCAGTCTGTTTTAATAGGCCATATAACTCAGAAACCATTCAAATCCCCATCCAATAATCACATATATTCTTGTTCATTGTTATCAGACACATTCAGTCAACCCTGTCTTGGGGGGCCGCAGGGGCCATTTCTCTCCCTTTAACTTCATAAAAGGGCCTCATATCACAGAAACCGTTCAGATCCCCACCATTTAACCATACATATTCTTGAACTTTATGATAAGTAGAAGTAAAACAAAGGTCAGGAATCGATACAATTAACTTACTCCACTCGTCAAAGACACCAAAGCGAAAGAAACACAAACATTAAGCGACCAGACCATAATGGAAACCGAAACAAAGGAAGGCCATAAGGACAGTTACTTTCCCACAAAAAGGCCATATGGCCATCCAAAATAAAAAGACACAAGTGATACACACAGTAAATAACAAACAAACAACATAAATAAATCGCCACAGAAGCAGCGCCTTGGAACGGTCAGTGGAAAGATTTCCACTGGGGGGCTAAAATCGATTTTACGTAGCCACAATCCTCGCCCTTATTTCCGTCGCGATTTAGACAAATAATTTGTTCAGTCCGCATGAAGGCCTCCTAACTCATCAGTGCAACATCTCCGTGAACACAAATAATCATAGAACCACAGAGGTGTGACAACGGTGAGGACTCGACAGCAAGAGACCACTGAAATGCTGGAGCAAAGAAAATCAACAGTTAGACTCCGATGGGCCCGACCAGAGACAGTGCATCAGGCACCAACCAACATTACCTTGAATTAGATCTCTCTAATTCTCAATAAGCCTTTACGTTGGAACCGTCATAGAATCTGAGGCCTGACCCACCGGCGTGCAATTAAAGAGGGAAGCAAAGTTGCCAACCGTTATTGGGTTAACTACCATGCATGATGTCTGCAAGACATATTCAGTGACAACAATCTTGGGCTTTTCTGGGATCTGCCATGCCCGAATCCCTCCATTGCTTAAAAGGCCTTCTCAGGAACCATACATATCCCAACTGCTAAACCATAAATGTGTATTTTCCTTTTTATAAGACCAATTTAGTGACACCAATCAGGGCTCCATTGGGCAGAGCCCACCTGAGCGCTGGTTTATGATATTTGGCTCATTGGTTTGTTTTGTATGGAAAGTTAAGAGTTTACATTGACTTATAATGGGGAAAATTGAAAAATGATATTAATGGCTTTCAAGATATTTTGTCAAACTTTCATAGAAATGTTCCTTTAATAATGTTCTTTTTGGCCTATTTGTTGCCACAGCTGGGAAATTGTCAATTGTCATCTGTTGTCGTCAAGCGACATCAGACCTCTGAAGCCACTAGTCTTTTTTAGGTCGAAATTTTATCTGTAGCAGCCTTTGGGTGCAGGGCTTCCATGGTTAATTAAAATACATTGCTGCCAGTGGGCTGTGGCCCCCTGAGGTATGGTGAGCATTGTGGCCCGTGGGCCTCTTGTTATCTATTGTACACAACGTGTAGAAGTATTTGACAGGGAACAAATGCCGTATCAAAATCCTGAATGGACCTGCACAATTTGCCGTCCAATACTAAGTTAAAACCCTTTCCGTAGTTGGTAGGCACAACGTCAGAACAGTGATCGGGACGTTGATGACGCTGATGACGATATCCTCGCCGCTCAGACCGTTATAAGGTGTGGCGACCAAATGCCATAATTTATCATCCTACGTAATGCAGTACTCACAAATCAAAATCATGTTCTTCACATGTACATACGCGTACATACAGATTCCTTAAGCAGAAACGACATCATTACAAAAATGAACTCGAAATTCTTCTTGAACAAAATTCTTTCTATACAACATGGACATGCTTGCAATACCAATTCATCAAGGTTCATTATCACGGATAAGCCGACAGTCTCTTGTCTAAGAGTTCGCCCTGATAATGAAGATATGGTTAAACCTGTCTTACATTTTACTTCCCCTCAACACCTAATGCAATGTAGAGACGAGACCACGCTTTTCTAACAACCGGTAGTCTAAAGCTTGGATCGAACAAGTGACTCGACGTTTATAAATATATTTATGTAAGCGGTCTATAAAAAGCCTAAATGAATCCAGAATGAGCGAGTGTCCAAGGTTTACGTCTCATCAACATCTAGGGTCACACGGAGAGGGGACCTCAATTTAAAGACTCATTCGAACTCAGAAGAAGCCTGGGGTCGATCCTGCGATCCCTAGTTGGTGAAGCGAGTAGCATAATCACTACACCACAGAAGCTTGAGGGTTGATTGTATCAATTCCTGATCATTGCCTCTACGTCTATTCTAAGGTGAAGCCAGAATGGGTTTCAGAAAGTTTGGGTATACTAGGAAGAAAACCCATCCAAAACCTACAAGCTGTTCATACACACATAATACTAAAAATTGATTTAACATATCGTCAACGCTTTTGCGTTTGGTTCCCCAAAATGCTGTTTGTCTTCTTACACCTTTAATCTGCTCATTTTTCAGGGTATTTATAAACACTACAGGAAAGTCCTGCATACCCGTGCTAGCTCGTTAAAATTGCGAGAAGTAAAGATACTACCCACAATTATAGCAATGCAGCAAATTTCAGCAGATCATAGATCTCCGTTACAATTGCATCTCGTTTTGGGAAAATGATGATACTTCCCTACAAATTAATGGTATAATAGCCGTCAGTACGAATATCCACAACATTGTGGTTGGCATGAAAACTATATATGGCACTATTTGGCGCTTGGCGACTTTTTAGGCAAACTATATAAAAATCAGATTTATAGCGGCCAGCTGAATGAGGAATCACTTCCCCACAAATGGCTCATGCGTACATCGCATATTATATGCAAGCTTTGTGCGAGGAGTGGCATATTTTGCCTACCATATTTCACCTAAAATACTTTAGTCGCGCTGCTTTGCCATATTCCTACTAAAAATAATTTAGTCGTGCATAAGCACCAGATAGATTTCCTATTCCATATCGTAACACTTATTCATGTGATGTTGATTATTTTAACCCATATTGTACTGAAAACCCCTAAAAGCGCACCATTGCGAACAGTGCAGGCCCAGACCAGTCGCCAAAAAACGGGCCAACACTGTTTGCAAGGCGGTTCTATCGTGTACCCACAATCTGTATTTTGAGCAGAAATAAGATTTTTCATCTTAAAGTTAACCATGCATTTGCATAGGCGTGTTTTCGTAATGAAACTCTACCAGTATATGTTTTAACATTGGTCGGTGCTTTTCGCGAGTCGACATAACCCTAATTGGGTCGATCAAGTATCAACTGTTCGTTTGTTTGATTTGAGGTTTAACGTACCCGTCAACACTGAAAAGGTCATTTTGGAGACGTTGCTTCGCATTTTATGAGACTTTTACCCGCCAATGAGACGAAATGACAAGCCCTGCCGCCCAATGAAACCAATAGGGTTTATAAGCATGTACTGTCCGACTCGCACTACTATGCCTGGGCAGGCTTAGATCCTCTAAGCGGTTTACCGGTACGTATGTGCGGGTCGGTTTTAGCTCTGCGGGGAAGCATCATGCAGCTCAAGTATCAACTGACCGAAAGTTAAAAAAAGCATAAACAGTTCTTCAATGCTAGTCCATGTGACTGTCACGTATGTGTATGAACTACAGATAACTTATTTAAAGAAAATAACAGCGCTAATTTTATCGCAAGGAGGTCAGCGTGATAGCTCAGTGGTTAGTGCACTTGCCCCTGATGCTAGAGGTCCCGGGTTCGGTCCCCGGCAGCGGTGTGAAAATTTCGGTGTCCGAACACGCTCCACTGGCATCATTTGTAGGGATGAATGTCATAAAGTGCACCATCCTTAGGATCCAGACGTTAACTGATGACCCGCTGTGCAGGGAGAACCACCCCATGTGCAGGTTAAAGAACCCTACCGTTATTACATAATTACTGTGTAGGCTTTCATCCTGCAACACTGAACTGTATTTAATATACACCGTCTGTGTCCCCTACTGGGGCGAAACCGGAAGAAAGAACGAAAGATGTTGTGCAATAGGGTTTTCTACAGAATCTGGATTGGAATCATGGGTTGGACTTGACAAACAATGTGGACTGCGATGATGAGCTGAAGAATGTTGTTCAGGGTCTACATTGGTTACTGGCTGCTTACAGTACTGAAATTACAGTGTCGGACGCCACAAAAACGCACATATGGTTAAAGTCTACGCTTTTTGACTTCAAACTGGAATTAAAGTGTAAAAGATTACTCTTTTCGCCGAAGTCTAAGATTGTTTTCTCAAACCTCACTTTAAGGCAATTGACCTACTAGTACTCTTAGTGATTTGATGAAAAACCATAGCGGTTTCTTTGGAAGGTAGGGTGTTACATGTGGGTTTAAGGCGTCCATCAAACCCCCATGCTGACAAGACGACTGAGGGTGATCTCTGACAGGTGCACGGGCAGCTGTGGGCTAAGGCACAAGAACGACTTGGAAGACACAAATTATTAACAGTAACTATTTACAATACGAACTCTAATCATTACAATTATTTGCTTCAAAAATCAATTCACGTCGCCCGCTCCGAAGGCAAAACTACGTTCTGTACTCGGGCCGGGATGACGTGACTGTCTACAGAAGCAAATAACACAATAAAAGAACAACGATGGAAATAATAAGATAAACGACTGGCCAGCAAAAAACAAACAAACAAAAAAAAAAAAAAAAAAAAACAGTCATAAGTCCACTTGGGGTGGACTTGCTTCGACGACCCAGTGCACCGCGAATTCAACTCTCGTCGATTTTCTCCGTCGACTTTACTTCGCCCTCAATTTGATTCCAATGTCAATTGACTTCTCTGTCAATTGTCATCTCTGCCAATGGTCTTCTTTGTTAATTAACTTCATTGTCAATGACCTCAGTCCCAACCGGACTTCTCACTAACAACTTGTTATGGCCTCGACGATCTGTTTAACTGGTTCTGTCCGCCTCTGCAGGGCATCTGAACCTATGCGTCTAACCAGTACCTGTTCCTATTGGACAGGGAGCAGCAAGTCACCCCACGTCATTGTGCCTGCAAATTACGATAATCGACTACAATACAGTTCATGAAACGTATACTCTATATCATTATTCCTGCCCCGGAGAAGTCTTAATATGTTCATGCATATACCTGTACTGCGCATGCGCCTAGCAGACACACAGGCTGATCTTTGTATGTGAAAATAACTGCGCAGCAGAACTCAACATGACTGTGCATCAAAATATCAGCACCCAGCGCTTGACACAAGAATACTCAATGTTATGCTTCCTTACTGAGCACTACAGAAATCAATCGATGCTCACTACAACTGAGCAAAATACTTATCAAATTCGTGCTCACTACATTTGCACAGGTAAGAGGTAATTGAACAGACCGCGCATGTGCGCTACCAGGTCACCCGCCAATTACAGGAAACATAACAAACTGCATTTCATATCCTTCTCCGCGACACGGCTCAGAAATATAGCTATTCACAAATCCATTACATTAACAACAGCTAGAAACTAAAAACAGGATGATTTATCTATTCTACACATTTTTCAGTATCTAATAGGGATCAACACTGTTTGACGTAAATTCGTTCCGCATTGGTAGGCACAACGTCGGAACCGTCTTCCCGACGCTGTTTACGCAGCTGACGTCATCCCCGCCTCTCAGGGTAGGACCAAATACTCTCACTTATCATTATGACGTTCTTTACATATACATACATGTACCAATAGATTTCTTGGACAGAAACAGCATCATAACAAAATGAACACGTAATCCTTCTTGAACAAAATTCTTTCTTCAAAACATGAATATGCTTGCGATTTCAATTTATCACGGTTCATCAACACGGAAAACCCGACAGGCTCATGTCTAATAGTTTGCCCTGATGATAATGATACGGTTAAACCCGTCTCAATGTTACGTCCCTTCAACACCTAATATCATATAGAGACGGGACCACCGATAGTCAAAAGTTGTGGATCGAACAAATGACCCGACATTTAAAAATATATTCTACGAAAGGGGTCTAAAAAAACCCTAAATGAATCTAGAATGAGCGAGTGTCCGAGGTTTTACGTCTCACTAACCTCTAGGCTCATACGGAGACGGGTCCTCACTTAAAAGACTCATTTAAATTCTGGAGAAGCTTGGGATCGATCCTGCGGTCTCTAGATGGTAAAGCGAGTAGCATAACCACTACACCACAGAGGCTTCCAACGTGAATCCAGAATAGCCTTCTGAAAGTTGGGGTATACTAGAAGAAAACCCCTCCAAAACCACAAAGCATGTTCATACAAAAATAATACTAAACATTGATTTAACATACCGTCCAAGATTCTTTCTATGGCTCGTAACGATGCTGTTGATATACGTTCACAATCGATCTGCTGCTGGTATAATATCTGTTTTTCGGGGTATTTATATCTATGAATACTATAGGAAAATCATGCAAACCCGTGCTAGCTCGCTAAGACCGTGACAAGTAAAGATACCATCAACAAGCATAACCAGAAAACAAAATTTCAGGAGCTCATATATTTACTTGAAAGTTGCATTTCCTTTAGGAAAAAATGATGAAACTTCCCTACAGAAAAATATTATAACTCCCGACAGTACGAATACCCACACCATTGTGTCACTTGCATGCAAAATATATATGGCACAATTTGCGACTGGCGACATTTTAGGCAAACTATATAGAAATCAGCCGTATAGCGTCCAACTGTATGGTAAATAATTTCCCTATCGTATGATATGTCCACGATTTGTGCTAGGAGCGGCATATTTTGCCTACCCTATTTCAACTAAACTATTTCAGTCGCGCTGCCTTGCAATATACCTACTAAAATAATTTAGATGTGCATAAGCACCAGAAAGGTTTCCTATTCCATCTCGTAACATAGGGCTTGAGTTTTTATTTCATCGTAATGTCTGTTACAACTCCCTCAAAATCGGAAGCAAGGTGACCATAGTAGTGTCCACGGGGACGTTAATCTTCAACAGGAACAAGAGACACAGCATCATGCTATCAAGTCTAGTTGCACTTACCAGACCAGCTCAGTACACGCTATATTAAATAACATTTGTGATATTATAATACTTTATTAATCTTTATTTATTGACTATCCTGTTTTGATCGGAGGTCATCCGTATTAACGCCAGGTCAACCAATATTCACTGAGGTCAAATGAGGCAAAACCCCCAATACTCATGTTTTTAATTGTGTCAATTGATAAAAATGTTATTAATCAAGTTATTTCGTATTGATCCAGTTACAGTGTCTCGGTCAGACCTCGGACCTGCGCCTGGCCCAATACGAAATTATTTGATTGATATCATTATAATATAACGATGGCACAGCACAAACAAGGGATTTTAAAGAGCCGTAAATTATATGAAGATTCTTTGTTTTGGGTGAAATACCGCGCCTCTGCAGACTTTCAGATGAGGTGAGTGTTTAAAACAAGTCCTATCACCATTGTACCATGCGTCAAGACAACAAGTCCATAAAATGAACACCACAACAAGTCCATAAAATGAACACCACAACAAGTCCATAAAATGAACACCATGTAAACCTCGCTATATACAGAGACAGCACTACAGGGGTTTGTAATATTTTTTTGAGACACAAGTTGAGGGTGCCCGTAAGAGTCGCCTGAATGAGGCTCGATGAGGCAATTCTAACGAATGACCATAATCTATATTTTGAGCAGAAATAGGAAGAATATTACGATTTGTGATCTGAGAATTTTTGTATTTTTTTGTTTTTGGGGTGGGGGTTAAATTTACAATGCATTTGACTATACCTGGTGTATGAATATCATTTGGCGTGTCACCATCTGAATAGTCGTGTTTTCGTACTAAATCCATATTTCCCTTCCAGGTATTCGATCGGAAACTTTATGTAATATACCGACTACGCAATCCTGTGTCAGAATTAATTGAGGACATTGAACTATTTTACGAAAAACAAGCAAATGGAGATGTGATTGAACACTCGGATGCCAGGTATGCGTAATTGCTTGTAATGTATTATTCTCCTTGCGCTATCATCACGAAAACATGCCTATATTATTTTGACCCCCTTGAATATGTTCTATAAAGGGTTATCCTTTGGAAGCAAGGAATACACCACAGAAATGAAAAATATGGAGTGTACATGTTTTCTGGGCCAGACTAGCTAGTTTCGGCCAATTAGGCCTCATCAGTGACCCTCAGATATTTTCAAAATTTCCCCTTGAACCCCACTTGTATATATTAAAACTAAGGTTTGCAGGGGTAAACCTTATTTTTCTTATTGCTGCTCTAAAATATAGATTGTGGGTACTCGTTAGAACCGCCTCGATGAGGCGGTTCTAACGAGTACTCACAATCTATATTTTGAGCAGAAATAAGAAAAATATCACAATTTTTCAGTATAAAATTTTCTTTTTTTCGGCGATAAAGTTTACAATGTATTTGTATAGGCGTGTTTTCGTGATGTACTCAGAGTCAAATCATTGCAATGTACTGTTCAGTAGGTATGCCCATGTAAACTTGCGAGAAAGTTTACAGCGCACACGCATTTGTTTCGCATATATAACACGTGAGATTCACTCTCGGGATTCACGTGTCGAAAACGCAGATAGTGCGCATTCACAGACTGCTTCGCGTTTTAAAAGAAACTGATCAATACTACGTGACTATTTCACATTTATCGTTCTTTTTTTTATTTTTGTTTATTTCTTCAAATTTCCTTTGTTTCACATTTTTTTCAGTTTTTATATATAGCATATCTGTTTGTTTCCGAAAAGAGGACAAGCCAGTTGTTCGTTTTCATTTGCATGGGGTTAAAGGGTAAAATATAGGTACTGTGTAATGACTGAAGTTGACTGTCAAAATGTAGGATGTTTCGTGACCAAACGTTTTATGACACCCAGGTGCAACTTTGGGCTGTAATGATAGCTGTTAAAAACAACACCTCATAATCGTCACTTATTTTGGATGTCTAAAATAATTCATGTTCTTTCACTCACAGAAGCGGTCCATTTTTTAATTAATTATTTTTGTAGTTTTCATTTATTTTGTTTAATTAACACGAAACATCAGGTTGTGTTTCCTTCGAAATTTATTTTGAAAATGCCTGGACCCTTTTCATATAATGTAGGCTCTGATCAGAGGTCTGCTTCTGCTGCGTCTGATCTGGGTCTGTATTTATTTGCCGTTTGGCGACAAATGGATTCTGCCACCTTGTTAATAGAACAAGTCCATTTCAAAATTAACACGTGTGAGGTTGTGTTTTCTTCAAATTGTATAATTGTTTCAAACCGAGTAGGTCCTGATCAGACTCCTGCTGGGTCTGATCTGGATCTGATCTTTTGTTGCCATTTGGCGTCAAATGGGATCTTCAAACTTGTAAACAGCACTGGACCAACTCAAAATGTAAGATTGCGAGGTTGTGCTTTCTTCAATATTTATTTTGAAAGGTTGTGCTTTCTTCAATATTTATTTTGAAAATGTCTGAACTTTTCGAAAACAATGTACACCCCGATCAGGCGCCTATTTCTGTTGCGTACGATCTTGGTCTGCACATTTAGCTAATAGCGCCAAACGGCATCTTCCATCTTGTAAATAACACAAGGTCATTTCGGAGTCTAACTGTTGGTTTTCTTTTGCTCAAGCATTTCAGTGGTTTCTTGCTGTCGAGCCCTCACTGTTGACTCACCTCTGTGGTTCTTTGATTATTTGTGTTCACGGAGATGTTGCACTGATGAGTTAGGAGGCCTTCATGCGGACTGAACTAATTATTTGTCTAAATCGCGACGGAAGTAAGGGCGAGGATTGTGGCCACCTAAAATCGATTTCAGCCCCACATGCCCCCCCACCCCCGAAGTGGAACAGTGGAAATATTTCCACTGACCATTTTGTGGGAAAGTAACTGTCCTTATGACCTTCCTTTGTTTAGGTTTCCTTCATGGTCTGGTCGCTTAATGTTTGTGTTTCTTTCCCTTTGGGGTCTTTGATGGGTGGAGTAAGTTAATTGAATCGATTCCTGATCTTTGTTTTACTTCTACTTTTTATGAGTGTGAGGCTGTCTTTCCTTCAAAATTTCCGAAGCGGCTCATTTGTTTAAGAAATAGGTCAGCTCTAGTAGTGATTTATTGATTGATTTATCACTGCTTGGAGGTCAGTTTAATGTGGATCAAATCACGAGCGCGTAGCACGAGTGATTTGTCTACTTACAACTGACTGACAAGCTGTGATATATCACTCAATAAATAACGACACTAGAGCTGATCTATTTCGATTCTAACACACTAAAAGTCGGCGAGAATGCCAGTAATTCCTTCAGATTCTCCCAACCTCCCACCGTTGTGTGAAGTTAATAAAACTGACTGTATCACATGCGATTACCTGTTTTTATAACATTTCTGATTCAAGAAAACGACGTTACACAATCTAACGTCAATGCAACAATGAATGACGTCATGAAACTTAAACAAGAGGCTTAATGAGCCTAACCGCTCACCCGAGGAACATTTTAGTTAGCTGTTTGTCTCATGATCTTTGAGCATAATTTTTTTTGAAGTTCTTCCTAATGGGACACGGCATTGTCAATTTGGACCCTAGGGGCATGTTTGGTAGGATAAATGTAGGGGAACACTTGACATTGCTAAATGCTTAATATGTAAGTTATGGGCCTAGTTGTTTCAGAGAAGAAGATTTTTTATTTTTTTTATATCTTTTCCATTATAAGTCTATGGGGGCTAAGGGGCCCGGGGCGTGGCCAGTTTAGACCCCAGGGGCATGATTGACACAATTTATGTAGAGGACCACTTGACATTGTTACATGTTAAATATGTAAGCTCTGTGCTTAGCGGTTTCACAGAAGAAGATTGTTAAGCTTTTATTTCCATTATAAGTCTATGGGGGTTAAGGGACCCCGGGCCGTGGCCAGTTTAGACCCCAGGGGCATGATTGTCACAATTTATGTAGGGGACCACTTGACATTGCTACATGCTTCATATGTAAGCTCTGGGCCTAGTGGTTTCAGAAAATATTTTTTTTTTAGTTTTTTTTTCCATTATAACTCAATGGGGGCTAAGGGGCTCCGGGGCGTGGCCAGTTTAGACCTCAGGGGCATGTTTGGCACAATTTATGTAGAGGACTCCTTGACATTGCTACATGCTTAATATGTAAGCTCTGAGCCTAGCGGTTTCAGAGAAGAATAATTTTCAAGCTTTTATTTTGTTGGGATTAAGGGACCCCGGGGCGTGGCCAGTTTAGACCCCAGGGGCATGATTGGCACAATCTATGTAGGGGACCACTTAACATTAATACATGCTTCATATGTTAGCTCTGGGCCTATTGGTTTCAGAGAAGAAGATTTTTTAAGTTTTTCCCGTTGTAAGTCTATGGGAGCTATATATTGCCATGACAGCAAGAATTTCCATCTGATTTGCTCCAAAACATAATGAATCTGTTCCCCCAACCTGATAATGCTTCTCATGAAATTTAATCGTGATTGACCAACTGGCTTTAAAGATATACTTAGTTGAAAATGTGAACGGACGACGGACGCCTGATCATTGGCATACTAATACCTTACAAGAGCCTTCGGCTCAGGTGAGCTTAAAAGGCGGCTTTTCGCGACGCACTCTTCCGCCAAGTGATTAATCAATCAATATATCACCAGATTTACCCATTGGCTATATAGGCGACAAGTATTAGAATTAATTATATACTTTTATAATTTTCATTTATTTTGTTTAATTAACCAATTTTGTACCTAATGAAATTGTCAACCTTATACATAACAGTAGTCCATTTCCAAATGTGGGAGAATGATGTTGTGGTTTCTTCGAAATTTATTTGGGAAATGACTGAATGTTTTCTGCATATAATCTAGGCCCTGACCAGACGCCAACTTCTGCTGCGCCTGATCTGGACCATTTTTGCAATTTGGCACCAATAAGAATCTTCTGCCTTGTAAATAGAACACGTCAATTTCAAAAGCCATGAGTGTGAGTTTGTGTTTTCTTCAAAATTTATAATTATAAAAAAGAGTGCCTGAAATTTTTGCAAACAATGTCGGTCCTGATCTGTTGCGTTTGTTCTGTGTCTGTACTTTTTGCCAACTGGCGCCAAATGGAATTTTCTACCTTGGAAATAGCACAATTCCATTTCAAAATTTAAAAGTGTGAGGTTGTGTTTTTTTAAAAATTATTTTGTAAATGTCTGAAGCTTTTTGAAACAATGTTTGCTCTGATCAGACGCCCTGTTACTTTGCGTCTGAACTGGACCTGCACTGTTTGTCATTAGGCGCTAAACTTTATGACCTTCAAAAATGTATGTATTTCAGGCGTCTCCCATAATTTCCTGATAAAATTTATTTATTTTTCTTTGTTTCAAACAGAGATCGTTAGTTTTGGATCGAACGCACGATCCGTGGTGGTTTGTAAGGCGAGTAGCATAACTACTACACCAAAGTAGGCTTCTCATGAGTTAGGAAGCCTTCATGCGGACTAAACAAAATTAGTGTATACCGCGACAAAGGTAAGGGCGAGGATTATGGCCACGTATAACCGATTTAAGCCCCACAGTGGAATTCTTTCCACTGACCGTTCCAAGGCGGTTCTTCTGTGGCGGTTAATTTATGTTGTTGTTTGTTACTTACTGTGTGTATCACTTGTGTCTTTTTATTTTGGATGGCCATTTGGCCATTTTGTGGTAAAGTAACTGTCTTTATGGCCTTCCTTTGTTTAGGTTTCCATTATGGTCTGGTCGCTTAATGTTTGTGTTTATTTCCCTTTGGTGTCTTTGATGGGTGGAGTAAGTTAATTTTACCGATTATTGATCTTTTTTTACTTCTAATTTTTCTCTAACGCACGCGTGTATGTAACGCGATGTCTTATTGGATAACGTAAAAGATTTAAGGCGATATGTTATGAGTTGTTTTGATTTGTTGACGGGGAACAGGGGATCACATTCCATGCATTTTGGTTATACTTGTCTGAGCTGTTAAAATCAAGAATTAAAATAACGAATGACATACTTCATAACCTTTTCAAGACATTTTGTACAGTGTTTCACTGTTTGTCAAGGAAGGTTTTGAAGCGGGCGTCGTGACAAGTAAATGGTTTTGTGCATGGCGTCATTTTATGCGTCCTCTTACACGTAGTATGTTGATCACGGTACTCAGTTTGAAACCATTAACGCCATGATACATGATAGAATAAAAGTGAGATCATGGAAAAGATTGATAAAGTTCCAAAAAAAAATCAAAACTATCAAAACCTTCATTCTTGTAACTTATAGCAGAAAATTATTTT
The DNA here is from genome assembly GCA_963580285.1 of Lucinisca nassula. Taxonomy (NCBI): domain Eukaryota; kingdom Metazoa; phylum Mollusca; class Bivalvia; order Lucinida; family Lucinidae; genus Lucinisca; species Lucinisca nassula. The sequence continues at coordinate 13,700,721 of OY757011.1, read as the reverse complement.
GGTACATGTAATTATTTTGTTTTCATTTCTCATCAATTTTGCAGGAAATCCAAAATTGAGGACATCACGAGAAATTTGGGCAGTGGCTAATTTTACTCACGGTGTATATGCTTGCACGTTTCTTTGCAGTATAACAATATGGATATACCGTCGGAAACACAACGCCGATATGTAATATCATTTTTCGTTGGCTGGTGTATATTTTACGCAACTGACTACGCTTGACGTTTTATGCGTTGAAAGCAATCTACAAGAAAACAAGTGAATAAATGCATTAGAATGTGAATTGCGACATTTAAAAGTGGCATTTTGTCATTTTGGGCCGAAAATTTTCCTCTGGCGGATCACAAAATCCGTTTTACGGTTCTACTAAGGCATCGTTGTAATATGAAATTTACGACCGCAAAACCGCCGTTTGGTGACAGTGCAGAAACCGACAAGAGTCTCGTTTTAATTGACAGAAGAGACCCAGTAAGCATTCAACATAAATCTACAGCGGGCCGTTAGCGGCCCGTCAGGGTAGCTGACGGGCCGCTAACGGCCCGCTGTAGATTTATGTAGAATGCTAGCAGGGGAGAGCAAAAACATATCATTTACATCACAAAAACTCGCCAAAATAATTTTGACCCCCCTTGAACGCCATATTTATATAGTAAATCTGGGGTTTACAGGTGTAACCCTTATTTTTCTTATTTCTGCTTAAAAATATGGAATGTGGGTACACGTTAGAAGCGCCTCAATGTAGCGGTAGTAACGAGTACATCATTCTACATTTTGAGCAGAAATAAGAAAAAATATCACAATTATTCATCTTAAAAGTTTCATTGTTTTCGGCGATAACGGTTACAGTGTATTTGTATAGGCGCGTTTTCGTAATGTAATGGGTTCATTAATTTTTCAGATTTAATGGCAGTTGTATTTCTGGAACGTTTCTGTTTACTCCAATTACGGACAATTGTAGCAAGGCAATCTACACTTCCGGTAAGTAAGGGAGCTAAAAGAGTGCTAAGACGGGAATAGTAACCTTGCAATGTTGACATTGAGATTCCATTAAGGAACTTCCGACAAGTAGATTACAAATAAACCAAAAAGTATAAAAAGCACACACACAACAAAACAAAACAAAATAAAAATCAAGACTTCTGCGTTTGAAGAGGTTTTTTCTGTTGGCCTATGTATCTTTTGTATATGGGTTTAATCAACTGGAACATTTACCACTTTATGGGGAACGATTTGTCAACACTTTCGCCTTCTCCTTAATACCACTTTATGGGGATCAATTCGACAACACTTTCGCCTTCTTTTTAACAAGGAACCCGTTCTAAGGCGATTCTTCTGTCGTGGTATGTTATAGAGGATATTTGATTTTTTCAGTGTAAGATCGAATTTTATTTCATCGAATGAACACCAAAACTGTTATTTTCACGAGTGGCGTAGCCACGAGTGAAAATAGCAGTTTTGGTGTTCATGAGTGAAATAAAATTTGATCTTGCACTGAAAAAATCAAATGTTCTGTTTCTTACATGCTTCAAAAGGCAATATTTAGCGTCTTTAATGGTGTCGCTCACATTCGGAGAAAATTATCTTTGTTTCTGTTCGTTTCGCGTCAATTTAGTGGTGTCCATCGTGTTTAGTGGGTATACTATTGGGTGTAAACTGAAAGTTTGCACCTGAGAAATGGCCTGGGATGGTATTATAATGAATGATTAATGAAATAATTGAGAGAGATGTTTTCCAGAGAAGTTGCTGGCAAGTCTAACGTCGCGCGACAAAAGACGTGACGTCAGCATCATAAATGACGTCACTAACGTCCCCGTCACACATGAATGGGCTATGCGTCAATTAGAACACATTTCAGTATTGTTCAGTTATCTGACAAAGATAAAATTGAAATTACAGTTAGATTTGAAGAAAAAAGTAGTCCCAAACAGTGAAAAATAAAAAATTGTATTTTCACTGTTTGAAACAGTGAAAATATCGATTTATATTTCACTGATAAATCTCTATCATTCATTGAAAAGCATGTAAGAAATTGTTATAGTTCGTCTTTGCTTGTATGTATTGCTTAAATCTTTCCTTATTTAGGGTCGCCGTCTCCCTATGTTACTGAGACTAACTGTCCTTTTGGCTTTCTACTTGTCATGTTTTCATTAAGGTTTAGTTATTTCATGTTCATATGTCTTCTTTTTAGCGTCTCTGATGGGAGGTGTGTGATATTGTATTTTTCACTTTTATTTAGTCTTTATTTGTGGGTCTTTTAAATTCAATGAAACATATACGTTTAAAGTCCCAGTTAAGTGTAGCATAAAAACTATTTTATTATATGAAATCGCTGATTTCAGTGGCTAATGTCATGTAATGTCCACATGTTATACGACATTTTACACGCGGGTCCCACCATGAAAAGTAAAAGGAGAAACGACCAGGAATTGATACAATCAGATCCCAAATTCTCCCTGCAATACCATTGGGGAAAGAAGTCGAACCTTGGAGTGTCGATAGTAAAGTAAAAGTAAAACAAAGATCAGGAATCGACACAATAACTTACTCCACCCATCAGAGACACCAACGGGAAAGAAACACTAACATGAAGCGACCAGACCATAATGGAAACGTAAAAAAAGGGAGGCCATTAGGACACCTTTTTTTGTTCCCACAAAATGGCCATATGACCATCCAAAATAAAAAGACACAAGTAATACACACAGTAAGTAACAAACAACAACATAAATAAACCGCCAAAGAAGAACCGCATTGGAACGGTCAGTTACAAGATTTTCGCTTTGGGGCATAGATCGATTTTACATGGCCACAATCCTCGGCCTTACTTATTCAACACACCCGACAACAGGTAAACCTATTCAGCAGCTAGATTCGAAACAGGTAGTGACCCAGTATATCTAAAAAAGAACTGAAATCAACGATCAGGAATCGATACAATTAACCCACTGGTCCTATCAGAGATACCAAAGGAAACCATACACAAACATGAAACACACAGACTTTAATGGAAACATCAATAGCGAAACGTCAAAAACGACAGTTACTTTCCACAAAATTGCCCATTGACTATCAAAATAATATAAGCGATAAAAAACTCAAAGACAAACCATAACAAAAATAAGCCGCGACAGAAGAACCGCCTTGGAGCGGTCATTTAAACGAATTCCACCGGGTGTATGAAATCGATTTTAAGTGGTCACAATCCTCGCCCCCTACTTCCGTCGCGATTTAGACAAATAGTCTGTTCAGTCGGCATGAAGACCTCCTAACTCATCAGTGCAACATCGTTCCTAACCAAACTAACCAAAAAGGAGCAATCATGACAAGAACATGCCTATATGATTTTGACCCCCTTGGACCCCACTTTTATATAGTAAAACTGGGGTTTCGGGGGGTATACCTTATTTTTCTTATTTCTGTTCTAAAATATAGATTGTGGGTTCTCGTTAGAACCGCCTCGATGAGGCGGTTCTAACGAGTACCCACAATTTATATTTTGAGCAGAAATAAGAAAAATATCACTATTTTTCATCCTAAAATTTTCTTTTTTTCGGCGATAAAGGTGGCAATGTATTTGTATAGGCGTGTTTGCGTAATGATACATAACGGGGAAATGATGAAAATAACCAATATGGCCAACATTATACTCTAAGGACAATGATCAGGAATCGATAAAATTAACCCACAGCACCAACGCATAACATCAAAGCACTGCCTAAAATAACTGGTGGGTTTAAGCTAACTTTATGGGATATTAACATGACATTGTCCCTGACAGCGGTGCTTTATCTTCGGTAATGTCTCGGCAATAAATATGTTTTATATAAGGGTTATCCTTGGAAAGCACACACCACAGAACTGAAAAATATGGAGTATGCATGTTTTCTGGACCAGCCTAGCTGGTTTCGGCCAATTTGACCTCATCAGTGAACCGCAAATATTTTCAAAATTCCACAATGGAATAAATAATTCCAAACGACAATAAAAGATCTATGATGTGGGACAGGAAGCCTTTATAAAGCCGCCACACATTTCCAAACACCAGCTATAGTCAGGTAAAATATGTTCTATAAAGGGTTATTATTTGGAAACTAGGAAAACACCACAGAACTAAAATATATGGACTGTGTTTGCTTTCTGAGCCAGGCTAACTAATTAATTTGGAGGATGGCATGCATTGTCCTTAGATTATCCTTACGTAGAACCGTATGAAAGACAACAAATAGTGTAAAATTATACTTTCTTTACAGAAGATCCATCTCCCACCACAGGAGAGGGCGAAACCGCATCTTTCTTCAGTAGCTACCCGAAGGATTATCTTTTCATATTCTTCTGTCTGGACAGGACCAAGGAAGTTGTCAGGTTTTACACATATTTGATATTTGATTTTTTTCCACGGCCCCAGCCCATAGGGGCTTGAAGAAATATATGGACTGCATGATGCTTCCACGCAGAGCTGAATCCGGCCCGCACACTAGTACTGGTAAACCGCTTAGAGGATCTAAGCCTGTCCAGGAACCGCGGTGCGAGGCAGACCGTCCATGCTAATAAACCCTATTGGTTTCATTGGGCGACAGGGCTTGAGATGTCATTTCATCTCAATGTCGGGTAAAAGTCCCACAAAATTGAAAGCAACGTCTCCAAAATGACCTTTACAGTGTTGACGGGGACGTTAAACCTCAAATCAAACAACAAATTTGATTTTATTTTCAGCTTACTAAGATTTTCGTTTTAATTTTATCGAAGGAACACCAAAAGAATATAGAAGTAGAAGTATAGAGATCAGGAATCGATACAATTTACCCACAGCTCCCACCAGAGACACCAAAGGGAAAGAAACACAAACATGAAGCACGGACTCCAACGGAAACACCAACAGCGGAAACCCAAAATGACATTAATATTCCCACAAATGGCCAAGACGCTATCCGAAATAAAATAATATAAGCGACACAAACACCCAAAGACAATCCACAACAAAAATAAACCGCGACAGAAGAAGCGCCCAAGAACGGCCAGTGGAAATGAACTCCACTGGGGGCTTAAATCGATTTTACGTGGCCACAATACTCGCCCTTAATTCCGTCGCGATTAAGACAAATAATTTGTTCAGTCCGCATGAAGGCCTCCTAACTCATCAGTGCAACATCTCCGTGATAAAAAAAAATCAAACAACCACAGAGATGAAACAACGGTGAGGACTCGACAGTATTTTCATTTGTCATGAAGCCATTAATTTAGACAGCTTTTGGTTAACTGAGAAAATAAAACCTGCACTTCAAAAAAAAAAAAAAATAAATAAATAAATAAAAACTCTTCAAATAATATATTTCGGCAGTTATCTTTTTTATAGCTTGTCTGGCGTCGTGTCAGCGCATTCATCACAAAAACACGCCTTTATTATTTGGACCCCTTTGACCCCACTTTTATACAGTAAAACAGAGGTATACAGTGGTAAACCTTATTTTTCTTATTTCGTCTCTAAAATATAGATTTATGGTACTCGTTACAACCTCCTGGATAAGGCGGTTCTAAGAGTACACACAATTGATAGGGTTCTAAAGAGTACACTCAATGAATATTTTTGGCCCCCGTCGAAAGGGGCTTGATAAAATATATGGGCTGCATGATGCTTCCACGCAGAGCTGAATCCGGTCCGCACACTAGTACTGGTAAACCGCTTAGTGGATCTAAGCCTGACCAGGAACCGCGGTCCATGCTAATAAACCCTATTGGTTTCATTGGGCGACAGGGCTTGAGGTGTCATTTCATCTCAATTTCGGGTAAAAGTCCCACAAAATTGGAAGCAACGTGTCCAAAATGACATTAACAGTGTTGACGGGGACGTTAAATATGTTCTAGAAAGGGTTATCATTTGGAAGCAAATAATACACCACAGAACGGGATTATATGGTGTGTACAGTTTTTCTGAGCCAGACTAGCTAGTTTCGGCCATTTAGGCCTCATCAGTGACCCTCAGATATTTTCAATATTCTACAATGGAATCAATGATCCCAAAAGGAAAAGAAAAGATAAACTACACTATGATGTAAGGCCGCCACAGATTCCCAAACACCAGCCGTAGTGACGGTAAAAACTGTCTAGTGTTATCCTTTGGAAGAATACACCTCAAATCAAACAATGTATATTTTGCTCTAAAATATAGATTGTGGGTACTCTTGACGAGGCGCCAAAGAGTACCCACAATCTATATTTTGAAGGCACGGACTACAATTTAGAATTGGCAAACATCTAGTGGATAAGAAAAAGCCATTTCCAATCATCGGAGGGAAAGACGAAAAACATAACTGAACAAAAACAAAGAAATCACAGGCTAAAATCCATTTTTTTTTTCAAAGAGGTCGCAACTCAAGTACCTTTACAGAAATTTATAAATTAGACAAACCAAAATATAAAACATAATAAATCATCAGCAGCGAATATAAAACAAATGAAACCGGAACAAAATTATTGCCTTGGGAATGCAAAATTGAATGACAAATACCGGGGATTAGCATCGGTTTTACTGAGCCCCTATCTTCATGTTCATCTTCCGCCGTTGTGTAAATAATTTTATCATATGAAGTTGCGTCTGAGAATGTATTAACGCTATGTAATAAATTCGATAATCCACTAATGGATAAAATATGCAAATTAGTGAGACACGCCCCGTAACGTTATATGTACGACGTTCTTAACTAGGTCGCATTTAATAATGGCGAATTATTGACATTTTTGTAAAACAATCGCGAATGAAATGCGTTTTAAATGTCAAATGATATATAAAATTTTGCATTCGTGTTGATGTATTATTCAGTTTAATAAACTCTTTGAGGAAAAAGGATAATATGCTCGGCAAAGCCTCGCATTTTATCCGTTTTCCTCAAATTGTTTAAGAAATTCAATAATACATGAACACTCGTGTAATATCCTCTATTAGTTGTCTGTCATCACGAACAACAGTGGAAATGTCTGTCTTTACGGACAACAGTTGAAATGTCTGTCATCACGGACAACAATTGAAATGTCTTTCATCATGGACAATAGTTGAAATCGAAGACATCACGGACAGCAGTTGAAATGTCTGTCATCACGGACAACAGTTGAAATCAACGAAACGATTGTCATGAAGCCTTTTGAGACACCTGAAGGTCTTTTGGGTTGTCAGTTACACCAATGGTCACAAATACATTGTAAACGTTACCGCGGAAGACAGAATTTTAAGATGCACAATTGTGATATTTTTCTTAATCCTGCTCAAAATATAAATTGTGGGTCCTCATTACAAAGGCACCACCGAGGCGGTTCTTACGGGTAAACAAAATCTATATTTTAGAGCTCACCGAGGCGGTTCTAACGGGTACCCATAATCTATATTTTAGAGCAGAAATAAGAAAAAGAAGGTTTACCCAATAACTGTCGAAAACTTTGCTTCCCTCTTTAATTTCACGCCGGTGGGTCAGGCCTCAGATTCTATGACGGTTCCAACGTAAAGGCTTATGGTTGGTTGGCACCTGATGCTCCGTCTCTGGTCGAGCCAATTGGAGTCTAACTGTTGTTTTTTGTTTGCTCCAGCTTTTCTGTTTTTTTCTTGCTGTCGAGTCCTCACCATTGTTTCATCTCTGTGGTTGTTTGATTTTTGTGTTCACGGAGATGTTGCACTATTGAGTTATAAGGCCTTCATGCGGACTGAACAAATTATTTGTGTCAATCGCGACAGAAGTAAGGGCGAGGATTGTGGCCACGTAAAATTGATTTAAGCCCCCTCCCCCCTACAGTGGAATTCGTTTCCGCTGACCGTTTCAAGGCGGTTCTTCTGTCGCGGTTATTTTTGTTATGGTTTGTCTTTGGGTGTTTGTGTCGCTTATATTATTTTATTTTCGATAGCCTTTTGGCCATTTTGTTGGAAAATTACTGGATAGACTTTTAGCTATTTTGTGGGAAAGTAACTGTCCTCTTGGCTTTCCGCTGTTGGTGTTTCCGTTGGGGTCTGTTACTTCATGTTTGTGTTTCTTTCCCTTTGGTGTCTCTGATGGGAGCTGTGGGTTAATTGTATCGATTCCTGATCATTGCCTCTACTTCTAGTTTACCTCTGGATACCCCAGTATAATTATATAAAAGTGGGGCTCAAGGGGGTCAAATTGTTTAAGCTGGTTTTCGTGTGTGATGAGCTACGTCGGTCCTTGTGTGCTCGGAGGGGTGTGCTGTGTTTGCCGGGTCTGGACCGTCATCCGTTTCTGTTTCAAAACTTCCGGGTTGAGACAAACAGATGAAGATTAAATATCAGAAAGGCCTCTGCGTCACTAAAGGACGGATCTCCCTAAGGTTTTTTTTTGGACTCCTAACGATTTTGTCTATTTCTGGCTTATTGTTAGCATACATATGCCTAATTATTTGAAAAATTAGTGGTTTTGGTATTTAAGCAGTTTTTCCTGAGTTACAGGCTCTTTAAAGTGGGTGAGGTAACTCCACACAGTTTTGACATGTATTTTGTGTCTCATTTAAATGTAGAAAAATAGTACCATACATGACACGTTGTTATATAAAATTACAGGGGAAGGTCTAACTCTATGTTTTTTCACAAGATTATTCACCAAAATTCACTTTTTAGGGGAAAAATATGGTTTAGGAAACTTGGGTCATTTTTGAGATGTTTTAACAGGGTTTTTGTTTTCTTATATCTTCGGTATACATTAACCGTGGTTCCTATACATCGTATCTATATTGCGCCAAGAGACAAAACTCTAATAGCAGGCGTTTCTAATAAAACTCTAATAACTTGCTTTTCTAAGTTCATTATCGTTTCTGTATTACGGATACTGGATACCGAGGCGAATAAATTCTACGATAGTTCTAATCAGTTATACGACGCTGCTCTTTTAAATAAAGGTTATACTCAGCATGCTCTTCGATCTTTCATCGATTCTAAAATTAATCACAGACGTCATTATATCCAATAAGCCTCTGACTTGCTTTGCCGGGTCATTACAGGGTCACTGATGAGGCTTTATTAGCCAAAACTTCGTTGTATAACCCATCTTCTTTCTTATGAATGTTTTCATTGCTCTTAAAGGAATTCATATTTGATTTTTATTAATTACTAAGGGTTTGGATTTTATAGATTTATCTAGTATCTTCCGGGACAATTCAGTTTTTTCATCCATTCCTTAAATATTGAAACACCCATAATTTGCTCCAAATACAATAAACCTGTAAGATCTTTCATTTTTAATTTCAATAAACTTGTTTCTGATCTTGATATTGACACTATCACTCCTGATACATGTGATTGTAAAAATTCAGTGTACTGCTATCCTCCTGCTGGTCATATTATTACTGGCACTTTAAAAATTATTCCTGGTTCTAGGATACGTAATATAATTTCTAAAGGACCTAAATATCGATTTCCTTCTAAACTTGATTTCAGTAATTGTAGAGATGGTATTCGATGGTGTAAACTTGAGTATGTTGAGCATAAAGCTCTAAAGAATGGAAACTTAGCAAATTAATCTGAAATTAGTGAACAAACGCAATATTTATTCGCAAAATACGAAATTATTACCTCCTAAGTAGAAGTAAAACAAAGATCAGGAATCGATGCAATTAACTTACTCCATCCGCCAAAGACACCAGAGGAAAGAAACACAAACATGAAGCGACCAGACCATAATGGAAACCTAAACAGAGGATGGCCATAAGGACAGTTACTTTCCCACAAATGGCCATTCAAAATAAAAATACACAAGTGATACACACAGTAAGTAGTAACAAACAACAACATAAATAAACCGCCGCAGAAGAACAGCCTTGGAACGGTCAATGGAAAGAATTCCACTTTGAGGGAAGCAAAGTTGCCAACCGTAATTAGGTAAACTACCATGCATGCAGTCTGTCGTATAACATCCATGTTGTTCCCAATCTTTTTATATCGAAGAATGATTTTACGAAATTTGGTGCTGAAGTCATTGCGGTTTTATATTTTTCTGAATGTATACACTAAGTCACCATTAAATTCCGGTTCCGATAGACCTTGTTGCAGAAGAGGTTTAAGTCCAATATTGATTTTTGAAATTAAATCAGAATAGCGTCAGTAAAATTTTAAAAAGGCTTTGCGTAGTTTATGGTACCGAAAATCCTGATTAAGAAGTTTAGCCGTTAATAAATTATTACGAGTGTTGAAGTCAGTTACATGACTACACACTCTAGCAAATCGAATTAATTGCGAAATATAAACGCCATAGGATAGCGCACGAGGAACATCACCATCCAAAAAAGGCAAATTTAGAATCTCAAAATCAAAGTCATCGCGTTTATCATAAATTTTGCACGAAACAAACCCATCTACAATAGAAAGATGTAAATCCAAAAACGGGGCCTCGGTATCAGAAGAATTTGCTTTATTTAACTGAAGTTCTGGAGGGTAAATTTGACTGATCAAACCATCGAAATAGGTATTATGAATATTTAATAAATCATCTTAATATCTAGTAGTGGAGCGAAAAGCTTCAATAATTTCAGATTGGTTATCAATGGAAAGCGACAACATGAAATCTCTTTCATAACTTTACAAGAACAGATCAGCCACAAGAGGTGCGCAATTCGTACCCATCGCAATACCCACCATTTATCTAAATAACTTAGTACCGAATCTAATATAAATATTATCAAGTAGAAAGGTGAGGGCATCATACACTTTCTGACATGACCAAAGTGTATAATTCTTATGCTCTTTAGAAGTGAAAAATGAATTTCTGACATTACATGCAAGATAGAGAGAATCCTCTCTGTGAAAAACCCATTCAATTAAACCGGTAACCTTTTCTTTTATAAAATCATGAGGTGGTGAAGTGTAAAGAGTGGAAAAATCGTATGTAGACATACTTGAAGCACGAAAACGTCCGGATTTCAATTTATTTAAAACCTCATTAGATTTTCTTATAGACCAAAATAGATTTCTTCCTGATCTTTCAAAGACTTTATCACAATATTTAATCACATGCGTTTTAATAGCAGTAAGACAAGAAGTTAACAATTTAGAATGTTCAGTGGTAGTGCAAGAGCTAGAATTTGCAATAAACCGTGCTTTGTAAGGTCTTTTATGAAGTTTTGGTAACCAGTATAGCGTAGGAAGCTTGTCTTGGCCTTCTGTAACACACACAGCAAATTTGGTGGCTGAATGACAAACATGTTCATCTACTATAGCTCTCTCTTCAGCTAAAGGCTGAAGTTCATAGACCACCAAGCTCCTCCATAAGCGTATTAACATAGTGGAGCCGTCACACAACGACGACGTTGTTAGCGGCCTTGTCTGCAGGGGTCAAAACAAACTTCTTATAAAATTCTTGAATATATACGACGTCTTTACGTCACATTAAACTATGTATGCAAGAATTTCATTGGAAGTTTGTTTTGGCCCCAGCTGACAAGGCCGCTGACATTGTAATCGTTGTTTGACGGCTTCTCTATGTTAACACTCTTCAGCAAGAGCTTGGTGGTATTAAGGCATATGATCTTCAGTCTACTGCATGTATGGTAGTTAACCCAATCAAGGTTGGCAGCTTTGCTTCCCTCTTTAATTGCGCCTGTGGGTCAGGCCTCAGATTCTATGACGGTTCCAACGTAAAGACTTATTAAGAATTAGAGAGATCTAATTCAAGGTAATGTTGGTTGGTGCCTGATGCTCTGTCTCTGGTCGGGCCCATCGGAGTCTAACTGTTGGTTTTCTGTTGATCCAGCATTTCAGTGGTTTCTTGCTGTCGAGTCCTCACCGTTGTCTCAACTCTGTGGTTCTTTGATTATTTGTGTTCACGGAGATGTTGCACTGATGAGTCAGGAGGCCTTCATGCGGACTGAACAAATTATTTGTCTAAATCGCGACGGAAGTAAGGGCGAGGATTGTGGCCACGTAAAATCGATTTAAGCCCCCCAGTGGAAATCTTTCCACTGACCGTTCCAAGGCGGTTCTTCTGTGGCGGTTTATTTATGTTGTTGTTTGTTACTTACTGTGTATATCACTTGTGTCTTTTTATTTTGGATGGCCATATGGCCATTTTGTGGGAAAGTAATTGTCCTTATGGCCTTCCTTTGTTTAGGTTTTTATTATGATCTGGTCGCTTAATGTTTGTGTTTCTTTCCCTTTGATGTCTTTGGTGGGTGGAGTAAGTTAATTGTATCGATTGCTGACCTTTGTTTTACTTCTATTTAGCTGTAGAGAGGGCTTTAGTTGATGACCACATTTGTCATTCAGCCACCAAGTTTGCTGCCTGTATTACAGAAGACCACGACAGGCATCCTACGTTATATTGGTTACCTTATTGGTTCATAAAAGACCATACAAAGCAAGGTTTATTGCAAATTCAAGCTCTTGTACCACAACTGAACTCTCCAAATTATTTACTTCATGTTTTACTGCCATCAAAAAGCATGTGATAAAATATAGCGACAACGTATTCAAAAGATCAGGTCGACATCTGTTTTGATCTATAAAAATTCTAATGAGGTTCACGGAGATGTTGTACTGGTGAGTTAGGAGGCCTTCATGCGGACTGAACAAAATATTTGTCTAAATCGCGACGGAAGTAAAGGCGAGGATTGTGGCCACGTAAATTCGATTTAAGCCCCCCCCCCTCCCCCCAACCGGTGGAAATCTTTCCACTGACCGTTCCAAGGCGGTTCTTCTGTGGCGATTTATTTATGTTGTTGATTGTTACTTACTGTGTGTATCACTTGTGTGTTTTTATATGGCCATTTTGTGGGGAAGTAACTGTCCTTATGGCGTTCCTTTGTTTAGGTTTCCATTATGGTCTGGTCGCTTAATGTTTGTGTTTCTTTCCCCTTGGCGTCTTTGGTGGGTGGAGTAAGTTAATTGTATCGATTCCTGATCTTTGTTGTACTTCTACTTTAAACGCCTGGATTTCAATTCATTTAAATATGTTCTATAAAAGGGTTATTTTTTTGAAGCAAGGAATACACTAGAAAACTGGAAAAGCTAAAGACTGAAGATCATAGGCCTTAGTACCACCTTGTCAGCTGGAGCCAAAACAAACTTCCTATGAACTTCTTGAATACCTAATTTAATGTGACGTTAAGACGTCTTAGGTTTAGGAGGTAATAATTTGTATTTTGCGAATAAAAAATGCGTTTGTTCACTCAATTCAGAATGCTCAGTTTCCATTCTTTTAGAGCTTTATGCCCAACATACTCAAGTTTACACCATCGATTACCATATTTATTCAAAGCAGCAGCGATTTCATCTCTACAATTACTGAAATCAAGTTTAGAAGGAAATCGATATTTAGGTCCATAAGAAATTATTAGAATAATAAAAATTCTAATGAGGAAATGTGTGGCGGCGGTAAAACGTCTCCCTGCCCTACATCATAGTGTAGATTATATTTACTTGTCCTTTGGGATCATTGATTCCATTGTGTAATTTTGAAAATATCTGAGAGTAACTGATGAGGCCTAATTGGCCGAAACTAGCTAGTCTGGCCCAGAAACATATACACCCATATTTTCCAGTTCTCTTGTGTATTCTTTGCTTCCAAAGGATAACCCTTTTATGGAACATATTTAAATGAATTGAAACCCAGGCGTTTTCGTGCTTCAAAATTGAAGTGGAAGCAATGATCAGGAATCGATACAATCGCCCCATATCTCCCAACAGAGACACCAAAGGGAAAGAAATACAATCATGCAACAACAGGCCTAATGGATACACCAATAGCGGAAAGCCCGAAGGACAGTTTCTTTCTCACAAAATGGCCAATCGGCTATCCAAAATAAAATAATACAAGCGACACAAACACCCACAGACAAACCTTAACAAAAATAAATGGCAACAGAAAAACCGCCTTGGAACGGCCAGCAGATTGGCTGACTTCGTATGATTTTTCCACCCCTAACACTACAAATCCTGTTAATCTTATAAAAGAAAAACGAATTGATTTAATTGAATGGACATTTCATTAGGAAGACTCCCTCTATCTTGCATGATATGTAAGAAATGCGTTTTTCACTTCTGAAGAGCATAAAAACTATACTTTATGGTCATGTCAGAAGGTGTGTGAAGCTCTCACCTTTTTACTTGACAATATTTACATAAGATTTGGTACTAAGTTATTTAGACAAGTCGTGGGTATTCCGATGGTTACTAATTGCGCACCTATTGTGGCTGATCTGTTTCTGTTTTGTTATGAGGGAGACTTCATGATGTCCCTTTCTGCTGACAACCAGACTGAGTCTTAAATCGTTGAAGCTTTTAGCTCCACTTCTAGATATTTGGATGATTGATTAAATATTGATAAAACCTACTTCGATGGTTTGATCAGTCAAATTTACCCCCCCCCCCCCCGATCTTCAGATGAATAAAGCAAATTCTTCTGACAGCGAGTCCCATTTTTTAGATTTACATCTATCTACAATTGATGGGTTTGTTTCATGTAAAATTGATGATAAACGCGATGATTTTGATTTTGAGATTGTAAACTGTCCTTTTTTGGATGGTGATGTTCCACGTGTGCCATCCTATGGCGTATATATTTCAAAATTAATTCGATTTGCCAGAGTGTGTAGTCTTGTAACTGACTTCAACACTCGTAATAAATTATTAACGGCTAAACTTCTTAATCAGTGTTATCGGTGTCATAAACTTTGCAAAGCCTTTTCAAAATTTTATAGACGCCATACTGACATAATTTCAAAATTCAATACTGGACTTAAATCTCTTCTGTAACAAGGTCTATCGGAACCCGAATTTTATGGTGACTTAGATTATAAATTTGGAAACAATTATGACCGCAATGACTTCAGCACCCAATTTGTACAATCATTCTTCGATATGATAAGATTGTGTACAACATAAATGTAAAACGATAGATTGCGTGCATGGTAGTTAACCCAACCAGGGCTGACAAATTTACTTACCCGTTTAATTGCACGCCGGTGGGTCAGGCCTCAAATTCTATGACGGTTCGAACGTAAAGGCTTATTTTGGTTTGTACCTGATGTTCTATCTCTGGTCGGGCCAATTGGAGTCTAACTGTTTGTTTTCTTTTGCTCCAGCATTTCTGTTGTTTCTTGGTTTCGAGTCCTCACCGTTGTTTCATCTCTGTGGCTGTTTGTTGTGTGTGTTCACGGAGATGTTGCAGCCCTTCTTGCGGACTGAACAAATTATTTGGGTTAATCACGACGGAAGTAATTGCGATGATTGTGGCCACGTAAAATCGATTTAAGCCCCCCCCCCCCTTCTCCAAATGGAATTCGTTTCCGCTGACTGTTCCAAGGCGGTTCTTTTGTCGCGGTTTATTTTGGTAATGTTTTGTCCCTTGGTGTTTGTGTCGCTTAATATGTTATTTTATTTTGGATAGCCTTTTGGTCATTTTGTGGGAAAGTAACTGTCCTTTTGGCTTTCCGCTGTTTGTGTTTCCGTTGGTGTCTGTTGCTTCATGTTTTTGTTTCTTTCCCTTTGGTGTCTCTGACGGGAACTGTGGGTTAATTGTATCGATTCCTGATCATTGCCTCTACTTCTATTTTGTGGGAACGTATCTGTCCTTTTGGTTTCTGCTATTGATGCTTCCAGTACGGTCTGTTGTTTCGTTTTATGTTTATCTCCCTATAGTGCCTCTGATGTGAGCTGTTGATTAATTGTATCAATTCTCGACCATGACACTCACTTCTATTTTTCTATAATGTGTGAAGTCATAGGGTTTATCTACCATTTATTTCATCCAAGTTTGAATTGGCTGTCCTTGAATTCCAGTTGCTTTTCACCACGATAACAAATCCGTGCAACGAAGACCCCCTACACCCCACTTTATAAAGAGAATCATTGGGTTTATGGGGTGTACACTATATGCCTTATTTTTCCACAAAAAACATAGATTGTGGGTTCTAATGAACATCCATAATATATTTCGAAAGCAGAAATGATAAAGATGTTATCATTTTTACCTAATATGTATCATTTTCTGACACCATATTCGAAGCCATTATTTCTTACGGACATGTTTTCCTAATGTTATCTTTCGCTACACATCGTTATAAGGTAGTGTAGCTACAGATACGAAGGTAAGGCGGTATTATCTTCAGTAAAATAGAAGTAGAGGTAATGACCGGGAATCGATACAATTAACCCACAGCTACTACCAGAGACACCAAAGGGAAAGAAATACATGTACAAACATGAAGCAACAGACCCCAACGGAAACAACAATTATTATAGCGGAAAGCCAATAGGACAGTTACTTTCACATAAAAAAGCCAAAAGGCTATCCAAAATGAAATAGCATGAGCGACACAAACACTCAAAGACAAACCATAAAAATAATAAACCACGACAAAAGAACCGCATTGGAACGGTCAGCGGAAACGAATTCCACAGGGTGGCTTAAGATAAGGGTTATGATTTTATATATTTACCTAGTATCTTCCGGGAGAGTTCGGTTATTTCATCCATAATAGAAGTGGAGGCAATGATCAGAAATCGATACCATTAACACAAAGCTCCCATTAGAGACACCAAAAGGAAAGAATCACAAACATGAAACACCAGACCTAATGTTAACATCAATAGCGGAAAGCCAAAATGACAAGCGATGATTTTGAGATTGTAATCTTTCCTTTTATGGATGGTGATGTTCCTCGTGCGCCAACCTATGGCGTTTCGTATGTCACGCTTAATTCGTTTTGCTAGAGTGTGTAGTCATGTAACTGACTTCAACACCCATAATAAATTGTTAACGGCTAACTTTCTTAATCAGGGTTATTGGCGGTATCATAAACTTTGAAAACCTTTTCAAAATTTTATAGACGTCATTCTGATTTAATTTTAAAAAGCAATACTGGACTTAAGGCGATCTAAGGCGGTTCTTCTGTCGCGGTTTAACTTTGTTATGGTTTGTCTTTGAAGTTTAGAGGCCTACATGCGGACTGAACAGGTTATTTGTCTATATCGCGTCGGAAGTAAGGGCGAGAATTGTGGCCACGTAAAATCGATTTAAGCCCCCCCCCCATTGGAATTCGTTTCCACTGAACGTTCCAAGGCGGCTCTTCTGTAGCGGTTATTTCTGTTATGGGTTTTCTTTAAGTGTTTGTGTCGCTTATGTTATTTTATTTTGGGTAGCCTTTTTGCCATTTTGATGGAAAGTAAATGTCATCTTGGCTTTCCGCTGTTTGTGTTTCCGTTGGGGTCTATTGCTTCATGTTTGTGTTTCTTTCCCTTTGGTGTCTCTGATTGGAGCTGTGGGTTAATTGTATCGATTCCTGATCATTGCCTCTACTTCTATTTTATATCTCTTCTGCAACAAGGTCTATCGGAACCCGAATTTTATGGTGACTTAGTATATAAATTTAAAAAAAAAACAACAAAAAACGCAATGACTTTAGCACCCAATTTCGTGAACTCATCCTTCGATAAAAAAAGATTGGATACAACATAAATGTTATAAAACAGATGGCATGCAAGGTAGTTAACCCAATCATGGTTGACAACTTTGCTTCCCTCTTTAATTGCACGCCGGTGGATCAGGCCTCAGATTCTATGACTGTTCCAACGTAAAGGCTTATGTTGGTTGGTTCCTGAAGCTCTGTCTCTGATGGGGCCCACTGGAGTCTAACTGTTGGTTTTCTTTTGCTTCAGCATTTCTGTTGTTTCTTGCTGTCGAGTCCTCTCCGTTGTTTCATCATTGTGGTTGTTTGAGTTTTGTGTTCACGGAGATGTTGCACTGATGAGTTAGGAGGCCTTCATGCGGACTGAACAAATTATTCGTCTCAATCGCGACGGAAGTAAGGGCGAGGATTGTGGCCACGTAAAATCGATTTAAAGACACATTTTTTTTTGCTTATGTAAAAGGGGTGGCCTGTCTAATGATCTCCAATAAACATTTGCTTCGGACCATAGTGCACATCAAAGGCTAATCTTATCTATGTGATTATGAGGTGATAATGAGCAGATTGATATGTTTATGAGGGGGCTCAATAAGGGTACTTGAGTGATAATATAATTTACTGAGATTTTAAATTACTTCTTTTTTTTCTTTTTTTTTAAATAAAGTAAAGAAACACACTGATATTCATTGTTTCCTTTACTCAAAAGTACAAAGAAGTAAACACACAAGTTAAATTAATTGATTAACCTCAAAATTTAATCGAACAATTCGCCTTTTTTATTTATATTTAAATATGTTTTTTTTTTTTATTTATTTTGGTTGAAAGTATGTGACACACAAATCATATAATGTCTAAAACTTTAGCATTTTATAGCTTCAGTCAAGATGGAACTATAAAAGGTTATCTGTTTTAGACACAATCATATCAGAAAAGAGAGAGAGAAAAAAAAAGAAATATTGTAAGATTTATTTGTCTTATTTATAAGGCAAACATAGGTTGTGGGTTCTCGCTAAAACCGCCTCAATGAGACGATTCTAACGAGCACCCACAACCTCTGACTTGGAGCAGAAATAAGGAAAATAGTGTATATCCCCTTAAACCCCCATTTGCTTTATAGAAAGTTGGGTTTAGGGGATGCTCAATTAACAGACTTGGTCACATGATGACCACATCGTGCAAACCTATGAGCCCAAGTTTTCTCTATATATGCTGGGGTTTTCGGGGACGCTATTTTTACATTTAAATGGCCTGAACTATCTTATTTATCTCTTTGTTCCACAACTTTTGTCTGTACACATGTGTCAGGCTCTGTCCTTTCACTTTGCACAGGCGAGAAATTATGCCAGCCTGCGTTCTGAGACAGTGTAGAGAGTGGCTACCAAACCCTGATAAAGTAGAAGTAAAACAAAGATCAGGAATCGATACAATTAAATTACTCCACCCACCAAAGACAACAAAGGGAAAGAAACACAAACATTAAGCGACCAGACCAAAATGGAAACCTAAACAAAGAGAGGCCTTAAGGACAGTTACTTTCCAACAAAAAGGTCATATGGCCATCCAAAATAATAAAAAAAAAAACAAGTGATACACACAGTAAGTAACAAACAACAACATAAATAAATCGTCACAGAAGAATCGCCATGGAACGGTCAGTGGAAAGATTTCCACTGGGGGGCTTAAATCGACTTTACGTGGCCATAATCCTCGCCCTTACTTTCGTCGCGATTTAGACAAATAATTTGTTCAGTCCGCATGAAGGCCTTCTAACTCATCAGTGCAACATCTCCGTGAACACAAATAATCAAAGAACAACAGAGGTGAGACAACGGTGAAGACTCGACAGCAAGAAACCACTGAAATACTGGAGCAAAAGAAACCCAACAGTTACACTCCGATGGGCCCGACCAGAAACAGAGTACCCTTACATGGGTCATAAGTGGCAGTGATTCTGTTCATAGATTCTTCGGATAAAACTTGAATGATTTTTCATATTTGGGTAAAAATAAGTGTGCTTCAATAAATGCATTACGGGGAAAAGATATACATCACATTAACAATCCTATAAAATTTCACCCCTTATAGCCCAATTTTATACAGTAGAACTGGGGTTTACAGGGGTTTACATTTTTTCCTAATGTCTGCTCAAAAACATATATTGTGTGTCGTCGTAAGAACCGCATCGTGGAAGCAGTTCTAACGAGCCGTCACACTGTAAAACAAATTGTGGGTACTCGTCAGAATCGCTTCGCCGAGATGGTTCAAATGAGTACCCACAATAAATGTTTAGGACAGAAATAATAAAGTTATCAGGATTTTACCTGAAAAAAAAAAAAACATTTTTGGTGGAAAGAATTTACAATTATATTTGAATTGGCATTTTCTGTAATGATTATAAATAATGGCTACTAAATATAAAATCGGAAAAAGTGATGTTGTTCAAAATGAGGACTTAGCTAGAAATGAATAGATGTAATTTGTCAGAGTCATATCCCTAGGTAATTTATAACCCCCTCTTGGTCCCCTACCTGTATGACAGCCAGAATACCACAAGTGTATTTATCTCAATGCTGGGTTCTTTACTAAACGGTCATTAGGGAGTAGTATTATCGAAAAATGTGTCTTTTAGCCCCCCCCCCCCCCCCTTTGGAATTCGTTTCCACTGACCGTTGTTCTGTCGCGGTTATTTTTGTTATGGTTTGTCTTTGGGTGTTTGTGTCGCTTATATTAGTTTATTTTCGATAGCCTTTTGGCCATTTTGTGGGAAAGTAACTGTCCTCTTGGCTTAACGCGGTTGGTGTTTCCGTTGGGGTCTGTTGCTTCATGTTTTTGTTTCTGTCCCTTTGGTGTCTCTGATGGGAGCTGTGGGTTAATTGTATCGATTCCTGATCATTGCCTCTACTTCTATTTTCCAAGGCGATTTTTCTGTCGCTGTTTATTTTTGTTATGGTTTGTCTTTGGGTTTTTATATCGCTTATATTATTTTATGTTAACTAGCCTATTGGCCATTTTGTGGGTAAGTAACTGTCCTATTGGCTTTCGGCTGTTGGTGTTGCCGTTGGGGTCTGTTGCTTTATGTTTGTATGTCTTTCTCTTTGGTGTCTCTGATGGGAGCTGTGGGTTAATTGAATCGATTCTAGATCATTGCCTCTACTTCTATTTTCAAATCGATTTATGTGGCCACAATCCTTGCCCTTACTTCCATCGCGATTGGCTAATAATTTGATCAGTCCGCATGAAGTCCTCCTAACTCATCAGTGCAACATCTCCGTGAACACAGAAATCAAACAACCACAGAGATGAAACAACGGTGAGGACTCGACAGCAAGAAACAACAGAAATGCTGGAGCAAAAGAAAACCAACATTTAGACTCCGATGTACCCGTCTTTAGTACTTTCTATTAGATAAAAGGCAAAGCAAAAATAACCCGATTGTGTGGAAATATATGTCACAAAAAATCTATAGTCTATAACATTTTGGCATGCAAAAGGTACATTTTTTGTAGACGTAACGATTTTAGCATGTATTCGAAATACCCCCGACCATTCTTAGGTTTAATTGATTCGCTGTTTAACGTCCATGGCAACACTATTTAGGTCATTTGGAGATGTTGCTTCCATCTCTTTAGGACCTTTACTCTACATTAAGATGAAATAACATCTCAAGCCCTGCCGCCTATTGAAACCAAACAAAAAGTTTATATGCATAAAGGTCCGACACTTCTATTTTGACTTGGCAGGATAACCCTTTCTAGAACATATTTAAGAAGTTTGTTTTGGCTCCAGCATATACGGCCGGAAACAATGTGGTCGTTGTTTGACGGCTCCACTATGTGAACAGTCTTTCTGATTTGGTTTCAAAATTCAATGTTTGACTTAAAACATTTCTGCTACAGGGCCTATCGGAACCCGAATTCTATGGTGACTTAGTATATACTTTTAGAAAAATGCATGCCTGTAATGACTTTAGTACCCAATTTCGTAAAATCGTTCGTCGATATATAAAGATTGGGTACAACATCAATATTATAAAACAGAATGCATGCATGGTGGTTAACCCAATCACGGGTTGGCATCTTTGCTTCCCTCTTTGATTGCACACCGGTGGGTTGGGCTTAAGATTATATGACGGTTCCAGCGTAAAAAAACATAAATGGAATTTTATTTTATTTTAGTATTCTTTATGTTGGTTGGCGCCTGATGCTCCGTCTTTGGTCGGGCCCCTCGGAATGTAACTATTGGTTTTCTTTTGCTCCAGTAATTCTGTTGTTGTATGCTGTCGAGTCATCAACCTTGTTTCATCTCTGTAGTTTTTTGATTTGTATGTTCTCGGAGATGTTACACTGATGAGTTAGGAAGACTAAACAAAATTAGTATATACCGTGACAGAGGTAAGGGCGAGGATTATGGCCATGTAAATCGATTTAAGCCCCCCAATGGAAATCTTTCCACTGACTGTTCCAATGCGGTTCTTCTGTGGCGGTTTATTTATGTTGTTGTTTGTTACTACTTACTGTGTGTGTCGCTTGTGTCTTTTTTATTTTGGATGGCCATTTGGCCAATTTGTGGGAAAGTAACTGTCCTTATGGCCACCCTTTGTTTAGGTTTCCATTATGGTCTGGTCGCTTCGTGTTTGTGTTTTGTCCCTTTGGTGTCTTTGATGAGTAGAGTAAGTCAATTGTATCGATTCCTGATCTCTGCTTTACTTCTACTTTTCAGTAAGAACTCAGAGCTGTAGAAAGGGCTTCGTTGATGACCACCTTTGTCATTCAGCTACCAAGTTTGCTGTATAAGATACATAATGCCAAGAAAAGCTTCCTACGTTATATTGCTTACCAAAAATTCATAAAAAAGACCATACAAAGCACGGTTTATTGCATATTCAAGCTCTTGTACAACCAATGAACTCTCCAAATAATTAACTTCATAATTTACCGCAATCAAGAAACATATGATTAAATATTGCGACACAGTGTCTGAAAGATCAGGTAGAAAATAAAAGTAGATGCAATGATCAGGAATCGATACAATCAACCCATAGCTTCCATCAGAGACACCAAAAGAAAAGAAACACAAACATGCAAAAACAGACCTAATAGAAACAGCAACAGCGGAAAGCCAAAAGGACAGTCACTCTCCCACAAATTTGCCAAAAGGGTATCCAAAATAAAATTACACAAGCGACACAAACACCTTAAGACAAATCATAACAAAAATAAATCGCGACAGAAGAACCGCCTTGGAACGGTCAGCGGAAACGAATTCCATCGTTTTTATGTGGCCACAATCCTCGCCCTTATTTCCATCGCGATTTTGACAAATAATTTGTTCAGTCCGCATTAAGGCCTCCTAACTCATCAGTGCAACATCTCCGTGAACGCAAACAATCAAACAACCACAGAGATGAAACAACGGTGAGGACTCGACAACAAGAAACCACTGAAATCTGTTTTGGTCTATTAAAATTCTAATGAAGTTTTATATTAATTGAAATCCAGACGTTTTCGTGCTTTAAGTCAGTCTACTTATGATATTTGAATACTTTACACTACACTCCCTCATTATCTTATAAAGGAAAAATATAATGATTTAATTTAATGGATATTTCATGGGGAAGACCCCATCTATCTTGCATGTAATGTAAAGATGCCCTTTTTTAATTCTGAAGAGCCAATATATATACGTTATAGACAAGCCCCCGCCCATAGGGGCTTGAAGAAAATATATGGGCTGCATGATGCTTCCACGCTGGGCTGAATCCGGCCCGCACACTAGTACTGGTAAACCGCTTAGAGGATCTAAGCCTGTCCAGGAACCGCGGTGCGAGACGGACCGTCCATGCTAATAACCCCTATTGGTTTCATTGGGCGACAGGGTTTGAGATGTCATTTCATCTCAATGTCGGGTAAAAGTCCCACAGAATTGGAAGCAACGTCTCCAAAATGACATTTGCAGTGTTAATGGGGACGTTAAACCTCAAATCAAACAAACAAAAACACTTTATAGTCATGTCAGAAAGTGTGGGAAGCTCTCCACGTTCTACTTGACAATATTTACATAATACATGTATTTGGAACTATGTTTTAGACAAGTTGTGGGTATTCCGATGGACACTAATTGCGCACCCCTTGTGGCTGATCTATTTTTGTTTTGTTATGAGAGGGACTTCTTGATGTTCTTTTCTGCTGAAAACCAATATGAAATCATTGAAGCTTTCTAGCTTGATCTCTAGATATTTGGATGATTTATTCAATATTCACAATCAGTTAAATTTACCCTCCCCCACCCCATAACTTTAGTTAACTAAAACAAATTCTTCTGATACCGAGGCCCAGTTATTGGATTTACATCTATCTATTGTAGATGGGTTTAGATTATATTTTCTTTCCTACAGCTGGTGTTTGGGAATGTGTGGTGACCGTAAAACGTCTCCCTGCCCCCTTCATCATAGTGTAGTTTATATTTTCTTGTCCTTTGGGATCATTGATTCCATTGTAGAATTTTGAAAATATCTGAGGGTCACTGATGAGGCCTAATTGGCCGAAACTAGCTAGTCTGGCCGAGAAAACATGTACACTCCATATTTTTCACTTCTGTGGTGTAACCCTTGCTTCCAAAGGATAACCCTTTTATAAAACATATTGTTTCTTGCAAAATTTATGGTAAACACGATTATTTTGATTATGAGATTGTAAATGTTCCTTTCTTGGATTGTGATGTTCCTTGTGCGACATCCTGTGGTTTTTATATTTCGCATTTTTTCGATATTCTAGAGTTTCTAGTCTTGTAACTGACTTCAACACTCGTAATAAATTGTTAACGGCTAAACCTATTCAGGGTTTTCGGTATCATAAACTATGCAAACCTTTTTCAAAATTTTGAAGACGTCATTCTGATTTAATTTCAAAATTCAGTGTTGGACTTTAATCGCTCTGCAACAAGGTCTATCTGAACCCGAATTTTATGGTGATTTAGTCTATAAAATCAAATTAATATATACTTGCAACGACTTTACCAACCAACTTCATAAAATCATTCTTCGATTTAAAAAAAATATTGGGTAAAACATAAATGTTATACGACAGACTGCATGCATGGTAGTTAGCCCAATCGCGATTGACAACTTTGCTTCCCTCCTTTATTGCACGCTGATGGGAGAGTCCTCGGAATATATAACGGTTCCAGCGTAAAGGCTTACTAAATATTAGAGAAAATTTAAATTTGTGTAATGCTGTTTGGGTCTGGTGCTCTCAAACACTCAAAGACATCCCATAACAAAATTAAACAGTGACAGAAGAACCGCCTTGGAATGGTCAGTGAAACGACGTCCACATGGGGCTTAAATCGATTTTACGTGACCAGAATTCTCGCCCTTACTTCCGTCGCGATTTAGACTAATAATTTATTCAGTCCACATGAAGGCCTCCTAACTCATATCATTGCAACATCTCCGTGAACACACACACAAAAAAAAAATCAAACAGCCACAGAGATGAAACAACGATTAGAACTCGACAGAAAGAATCCACTGAAATGCTGAAAAAAAAGTTAGATTCAGATGGGCTCAACCAGAGACAGAGTATCAGGCACCAAACAAACTGTTTAGATCCAAAAATGACGACTTCAGGAACCCTCGCATACAATAATTAACGATGATAGGAGTTACAGAGGATCGTACATAAGAGCTCATGTATTATTGAATTTATTAAACGAGTTGAGGGAAAGGGATAAATTTGCCGAGCATTTTATCCTTTTTAGTCAACGAGTTTTATAAATTCAATATTACATGAGCATGTATCCTTTTTACTCAACGAGTTTTATAAATTCAATAATACATGAGCACGAATGCAAGATTTGTTATCATATGACATTCAAAACGTATTTTATTCACGATTGTTTACACACAAAAAATGTAAATATTCCGTCATTAGTAAACGCGGCGTCGTTAAGGACGTCGTACATGTAACGTTACGGGTCGTATTTAACTACTTTGCATATTTAATCCACTAGTGGGTTATCGAAAATATTACATGACGTTTTTGCACTCTCGACACGACGTCATGTGACATTACACGTTGAAATGTTAGGTGTGTGATTTTTTTAAGGCGTGGAAGACGGGTGTTTTGTGATGCTTCGTGGGCAATCCTGTTTGCGACCTACGGGTTTCCACCAGACAAAGTAAAATGGTATGAAGCAGAGAAAGATCTATGGAAAAACTACTGCCTAACGTTTGACAATGAGTTCATGAGATACGAACCGTCTGGTCAGAGTACGTATTGCATATTGCATGCACATGTCGATGTGTTTTAGAATTATATTTCGATCTCAGTCCAGCTGAGTGTTAAACCAATTGTGTTTGTAAATGTTCAAATAAGAAAAGTGTTTGCATGTTAAAATGTTATGCTCGTCGAAGGGAAAGCATATAGCGACCGCTTTGTTCGTCCGTCTGAACGTCCTTCCATCTGTCACACGTTCGTCTGAAGCATATCTCCAAAAGGATTCACTTCTATTTGGAGCAATTTTGTAACTTCATTTAAACCGGGTACACTGATAGATAGTCATGAGGGGAGTTAATTAAAGTTGATACAGTTATAAATGATTGGGAGGAAAATTGCAGAAAGCAGTCACCAGTATCTACGCATTTATTCCCATTCTTGATTTTTGCAGGTAAAAGCTTGTCTGGTGCATTTGTTTGTTTGTTTGATTTAGGTTTTAGCGTCCTCGTCAACAGCGTCCCCGTCAACACTGTAAAGGTTATCGTTTTGGAGATTCTGCTTCTAGTTTTTTGGGACTTTTACCCCGACATTGAGATGAAATGACTTTTCAAGCCCAGCTGCCCAATGCAACCGATAGGGTTTATAAGCATGGACGGGCAACTCGCACCGCTTTGCCTGGACAGGCTTAGATCTTCTAAGCAGTTTACCAGTACTCGTGTGTGGGTCGGTTAGCAGCTCTGCGTTGAAGCATCATGCAGCCCATCTATTTTTTTAAGTCCCGATTGGCGGGGCCCGCTGTCCGGTGCATACCTCTGGAACGCGAGAAGGGAATTGAATGGAATCTGATGCCTTTACAGCTTAATATGCACGCAAAGGATCATAAGTGTCCGTATGCCCGTCCATCTGTTCGTTGGAATTAACTCATTAATTGTACTCTGTATGCATGTCTTATTTTGTCTTTATATATATAAATATACTTTCAGTCCGCCGCATTTCGACCAATAGTATTTGGGCTTTCCGTGGTGTGTGGTGCGTGGTTCCGATATTGTAGTAGGTACCATGTGATACAGTTTTAAGCCGAGCTTTTTGAAAGTTTACACGTGTTTTTATTATTGCCTGAAGATGTACATGTGCTTTTTTTTCAGAATCCTCAAATTAATTGATATTGTTATCACATTTTTAGACTGTTTTTGCATGATTCAGAATTCGTAGTAGGTAACTTGTGAGCGTAACTCCTTCGATCCGTTTCAAATTTTACAATAGTTTTTATCATGGTTTGAAGATGTGCACGTGTAGTTTACAGAATCTGTAACCTTTTTAACTTTACTGTTTTCACACTTTTAACTTAGACTTTCTGTCCATGGTTCCGAATCCGTAGTAGGTACCTTGTGAGCGTAACTCGCCAAACCGATCATTTAGAAATTGTACAGGTGTTTTTATTATGATCTGAAGATGTGCATGTTTTTTTTTTTTTTTTTTTTTTCAGAATCATCAAATTAAAAGATGTAGAATTTGTATCGTAGTAATTTTATGCCACTGGTTGAATAGTAATAACGTTTACAGAATGCCCTATACGATCGAAATGACGGAATGAAAGAATGGAATGAACCTCAGTGACCGTTAGTAAGGTTTCATAAGGTTTACATCATAGTGTAGTTTATATTTTATTGTCCTTTGGGATCATTGATTCCGTTGTGGAATTTTGAAAATACTTTAGGGTCACTGATGAGGCCTAATTGGCCAAAACTAGCTAGTCTTGCCCAGAAAACATGCACACTTCAAATTTTCCAGTTCTGTGGTGTATTCCTTGCTTCCAAAGGATAACCCTTTTATAGAACGTATTAAACGTCACTACAGCTGATGTCTGGGACAGTGTGGCGGCCGGAAAACGTCTCCCTGCCCAGTGTAGTTTATATTTTCTTGTCGTTTGGGATCATTGATTCCGTTGTGGAATTTTGAAAATACTTGAGGGTCACTGATGAGGCCTAATTGGCCGAAACTATCTAGTCTGGTCCAGGAAACATGCACACTTCAAATTTTCCAGTTCTGGGGTGTATTCCTTGCTTCCAAAGGTTAACCCTTTTATAGAACATATTTAACGTCACTACAGCTGGTGTCTGGGACTGTGTGGCGGCCGTAAAACGTCTCCCTGCCCTACATCATAGTGAAGTTTAAATTTTCTTGTCATTTGGGATCATTGATTTCGTTGAGGAATTTTGAAAATACTGGAGGGTCACTGATGAGGCCTAATTGACCGAAACTGGCTAGTCTGGCCCAGAAAATATGCACACTTCAAATTTTCCAGTTCTGTGGTGTATTCCTTGCTTCCAAAGGATACCCCGTTTATAGAACATATTTAACGTCACTACAGCTGATGTCTGGGACTGTTAGGCGGCCGCAAAACGAATCCCTGCCCTACATAATAGTGTAGTTTATATATTATCTTGTCCTTTGGGATCATTGATTCCGTTGTGGAATTTTGAAAATACTGGAGGGTCACTGATGAGGCCTAATTGGCCGCAACTAGCTAGTTTGGCCTAGAAAACATGCACAGTTCAAATTTTCCATTTCTGTGATGTATTCCTTGCTTCCAAAGGATAACCCGTTTATAGAACATATTCAAAGGAATTTGAATTAGAATCGGGCAGTCAAAACTTCTAAATTTGCCATAGCATAACCGACCAAGAGAGAGGGAACGAGATTTATTATAACAATCTTACATGGAAGTGAGAATAGATAGATATTCAGTCCTGAGGGTCACTATCTGACATCAAAATGCGTCTACTGCAAGAATCCTGGTCACGAGACGCGATAGTCTACTCCGTCCGTAGGTTCACTCTCGGACTGTGATCCGTTGGGATGGATTTGTCTACACAAGAAAATTACTTTT
Source organism: Lucinisca nassula (assembly GCA_963580285.1). Taxonomy (NCBI): domain Eukaryota; kingdom Metazoa; phylum Mollusca; class Bivalvia; order Lucinida; family Lucinidae; genus Lucinisca; species Lucinisca nassula. The sequence continues at coordinate 13,672,224 of OY757011.1, read as the reverse complement.
TCTTGCATATCATTCATTTCTGAAAGCCCAATTTGATTGCACCCCCCCCCACACACACACACACTCACCTCAACCTTTTAGTGATGACACCACGGTGATTGTGAGTGACGTCACATTCAAGGGGATGACATCAATTTTAACGATTGCGTACATGAATATGGTATTCAACCAGTACATATATAACTTTAAGAATTCTCGAACTTATCCTATCCCTTGGTAGAATAAATCCCTTGGAAGAATAATAAGGATGGCAAGATGCAGTTTTCTATTAACCAAAATATGCATTTATATTCTCTAGGCTGTCCTGATGTAGATGATGATGACTCGACAAATTGATAAAGAGTTGGGTAGTGTCTGATAAAGGTGGAACATCTGTAGCACAGAAAAGATAATTGAAATGTAGATTTCAAAATACGTTACTGATTGAAATAAATACAAAAGTTCACAGACATCGCTTGACTGGTTTCTATTTTACTCACTTTATGTTCACTAATAAATATCATATTAACTCATATTTGCATTATGTATGTGTCCATCACTAAATCTAACGAGTTCAGTAATTAGCTAAGAATCCCTACCCTATATGAGATGGTTAAAATAAATCTGTCCTGCTGGAATATTACGATACTGTTATCGTTGTTTCTGCAACCATATGAAGTGGGGTTTCGTTAGAACCGCAATTAGGCGGATCTAAGAATCATAAACGTCTGTGTTTCAAGGGAAATAAGGAAACAATAAAGAGCTTTGTAAAGCATTTATCTTCTTTAAAATAATATCCATTATACGGTCGTTTGAACTGTAAATAGGCTGTAGTATTGCTATCTTATCAGTCCACAAACCTCATTATTTATTGCTCTGGCCCCAGCATTATGTAAAATATTTGAGAGCTGGGTGATTTTCGAGGTGTTCATTCAGTTTTCACAAGAGACAGTTATGCTTTCCATTTAAATCAAAGCACTGAGAGCACTGGAGGAATTAAAATGATATCCATTATACAGTCGTTTGAACTGTAAAAAGGCTGTAGTATTGCTATCTTATGAGTCCACAAACCTCATTACTTATTGCTCTGGCCCCAGCATTATGTGAACTTGTTACTTTTAATATCGTCATAATTATTCATGCCGTTTAACCATTAACCGACTGACGCTTATGACCCACAAAGAGGGTTGACGCGTCGTTAAACACGAAATCATCATCATCATCAACCCAGCATTATGTAACATATTTGAGAAGCTGGGTGATTTTCCAGGTGTTAGATGTTGCACTGATGAGTTAGGAGGCCTTCATGCGGACTGAAAAATTATTTGTCTAAATCGCGACAGAAGTAAGGGCGAGGATTGTGGCCACGAAAAATCGATTTAAGCCTCCCAGAGGAAATCTTCCACTGTCCGTTCCAAGGCGGCTCTTCTGTGGCGATTTATTTATGTTGTTGTTTGTTATTTACTGTGTGTATCACTTGTGTCTTTTAATTTTGGATGGCCATGTGGCCATTTTGTGGGAAAGTAACTGTCCTTATGGCCTTCCTTTTTTTTAGGTTTCCATTATGGTCTGGTCGCTTAATGTTTGTATTTCTTTCCCTTTGGTGTCTTTTATGGGTGGAGTGAGTTAATTGTATCAATTCCTGATCTTTGTTTTACTTCTACTTTTCACAAGAGACATTTATGCTTTCCATTTAAATCAAAGCACTTAGCGTACTGGAGGAAATATTGTGTCCGACAGAAGGCTGTGAGAGTAGGTCTGAACTGAGAATGTCTCCTCCAACTAATCAAATGTAATATAATGCATAATTATAGTGTAGAAACGCGCCTCCGTGGCCTGGTGGAAAGATTTCTGACTCTTAATCAGTATATGTCTCACCGCTGTGGTTAGAGCTTGAATCGGGTCACATGTGAGACGCCAATATCTGCAACGAAAGTTCCGGTACTCTTTTTCGGGAACGCAGGTTTTCGCCCACTTCTGATTAACGATCGGCTCGATATGAAGAAAGTTTCGGTTTTTTGTTCGGGGATGTAACAATATTCAGAAAATACCTTTAGCAATAATACTGACATTATAGGAAGATCCAGTGTGATATTGTTACCGCAATGGACTACTATTTCAACAAGATTGCGGTAGTATTGTCTAATAATATTTCCTTTTTAGGAGTGATTACAAACTACTTGAACCTCTAACTTCTTTTTATACAGCAACCAGCCATTCTAGTAACCTAATAAAGGGGGTCGAATAACTGCAAGCTATAATCGGTAGTGACCTATAATATCTTCTACCGACCCTTTCCTAGTTTGAATGACCCGTTGGAATAACTGCACACTGCTACTGCAGTTGTGTCTCAACCTCAAACATAATTTCTAAAGCAAAAATAAACTATTTATTTGCATATTTTAATGCAGAATGTAAAGCGCTTAGAAACTTCTATTCGAGCGTCCCTGTTATTTCCTACGTCTTTGTCTAAGGCTCACCGATTATATTTTATTATTAAAGACACATACCATGTATTTACATGATGTATTATTTGCATGAATAAACAAACATTACGGAAACAGGCCTATACAAATACATTGTAGCCTTTGTAGCCGAAAAAAGGAAAAATTTAAGATGAAAAATTGAGATATTTTTCTTATTTCTGCTCAAAATATAGATTGTGGGTACTCGTTAGCACCGCCTCATCGAGGCTGTGCTAACGAGTATCCACAATCTATATTCTACAGCAGAAATAAGAAAATCAGGTATACCCCCGTAAACCCCAGTTTTACTATATAAAAGTGGGGTTCGAGGGGGTCAAAATTATATAGGCGTGTTTTCGTCATGCGAAATAATTTACGGATAGACTTCGCTTCTCGCTCCTCAGGAGCAACGCCAATTACAACAGACAGTGCAAGGAATCACAGTTTAGTTGCCAAGTACAAGTATTATTCACCATGAGCCATGTATTATCATTTACTTAATCACAACACACATTCTGCTTCGTGACAAATCTTCACAAAAGCAATAGAATCATTGCTTGACTCAAAAATTCTCCAGGCATAAAACGTGACCATAGAAAGGAAGTAAAACCCTTGATCAGCAATGCATACGTTTAGAATCTTCTGACCGAAATTCTCATGACAGTCTCTGTCTCTGGTTGGGCCAATCGGAGTCTAACTGTTGGTTTTCTTTTGGTCCGGGATTTCGGTGGTTTCTTGCTGTCGAGTCCTCACCGATGTTTCATCTCTGCGATTGTTTGATATTTGTTTTCACGGAGATGTTGCACTGGTGAGTTGGGAGGCCTTAATACGGACAAAACAAATTATTTGTCTAAATCACGACGGAGGGGAGGTCGAGGATTGTGGCCAAGTAAAATTGATTTAAGCCCCCCCCCCCCCTTTCCCCCGACCAGTTGAATTCGTTTCACTGACCTTTCCAATGGGGTTCTTCTGTCAAGGTTTATTTTTGTTATGGTTTGCCTTTAGTGTTTGTATCGCTTATATTATTTTGTTCTTGATAGCCGATTTGCCATTTTGTGGGAAAATAACTGCCATTTTGGCTTTCCGCTATTGATGTTTTCACTTTGGTCTCTTTATCCATGTTTGTGTTTTTTCCTTTGGTGTCTCATGCGAGCTGTTGGTTAATTGTATCGATTCCTGATCATTGCATTCACTTCTGTTTTTCCTTTTGCAGCAACTGACATCAACCATTGAGAATCAAAATAGTTTTAAAGCACTGACAGCCTTCTTGTTTAGCAGAGTGGAAGCATTTTGGCGATATTGTATAAAGGCTCTCAAGGTAGGATTCCTGAAAATTATTTAAAAATCCATCGGACTTTTAGGAAAAGCCATAGAAATTAGGTGTCGGCTTTTTTCTACTTTTAGCTCAGGTTGTCATCTTGTTTATCGATGCTTAACGATTGGAGTAATGTGTAATATGTTCTATAAAAGGGGTTATCCTTTGGAAGCAAGGAAAACACCACAGAACTGAAATATATGAAGTGTATATGTTTTCTGGGCAAGACAAGCTAGTTTCGGCCAATTAGGCCTCATCAGTGACCCTCAGATATTTTCAAAATTCCACAATAGAGTCAATGATCCCAAAGGACAAGAAAATATAATCTACACTATGATGTAGGGCAGGGAGACGTTTTACCGCCGCCACACATTCCCACACACCAGCTGTAGTGAAGCTAAATATGTTCTATAAAAGGGGTTATCCTTTGGAAGCAAGGAATACACCACAGAACTGAAATATATGGAGTATAGAAGAAACATCCTTGTGAAATAATTTTAATATCAATGCTTGAGTTAGGCAAAGGACTCGTCCAAATGTTTTTTCTATTTTAATCTCAGACGGCTATCTTGTTCATTGGAGCTGGAGAGTTTGATCAGAAGAAAGACACAGAAGAAACCTTCCTGTGAAATAATTAAAAAAAAAGAAACACAGGTTTAGGAGCAGGGGTCAATGATGTTCCATATATTTTCAATATACAACATCAAAGCAAATACCAGACTTAGAGGTCGTGTGCATGATCTCAAAATATCAAATGCATTCAGTCAGGAATAAATGGTGGCCCTTAAAAGGGCCATGACTTTTGTTATTTAATACCACTAACATTGGCAACATGTTCTCCCACCACAGGCCGGACGTCGTCTTGCCCAGGACTTATAAGTAACGCTGGAAAGACAGAACGGAGGCTCTGTCGCTTCCTTTTCCCAATCGTCCGTCTATGCGGTAGCAGTGGAAACCGGCACCTCAGTTCCATTGTTCATCTGTTGTCCACGCGCCAACTCTGCTGCCTCTTTTGTGATGGCTATCATCTGATGCAAATTATCCAGTGAGGATAATAATCCTTCAGCTTCTCTTTTTACCAAATTTAAATGAACCCATCAAGTCTCTCACCCAAATCTTCAGTGACTCCGCCTGATCAGCCAGTGCTTTAAAATAAATTTCACTGTTGTGAGCAACCTTCTCTTTTACACTGCAGCGCAACAAAGTAGGCAAATGCATTGGTATTTATTCAGTTAGCACAGAGGTGAAAGAAAACATTTATTGCAAGTAGGTCAATCCCTCTCCAGGGTATAAAAAGGCATTGACCTAATTCAGATTTCTTGAAAAAAAAAAAAAAAAAAAAAAAAACAATAAAAAAAACCATTGGAACAGTCAATATCATTCGAAGATCTCATGCAAAATCTAGTTCTTTTAGCAACCGCAGTCAATGAGTATTTTGTTAGTGATGCTACCTTACAACAACAACAATATACAACAATGCTATCTAACCAACTGATCTATGCACAGTCTCCAGTACAGCAACATAACAAGTTTAAGATAACACACTTAGTTTCAAACAGAGAGCAGCTGTCAATGACTTATGGCAATCATTGTAATGTCACAATAGCTCTCCGTTTACAGCAAATCAGATAAACAGAATTGATGTTAACCCTTCAGAGGTCAGACATAGAATGACCCAGCTGGTCCTGTGCTCCCTTATATAGTCCAGTCCTGTCTTTAAAAGTCAAAACATAAGTGCTTATGGATTTAAGTCCACCATCTCTACGAACTTGGATGTTACGAACACCAACAACGCCTTGATCCCTCAGATTGTCAAGAATCTCTTGATCGCTGCAAGGACGTTGTTCAGGGCTGTGGATGATACCCTCTGATGAATTTAGTGCATTGTGTAGAGATATCTTGACATTCAGATCAAACAGCATTTTGGTGCTAAACAGGGTTGTAACATGCTGTTCTTTCTCGACTTCCATGAGAAGATCACCTGGTACAAGCTTTTTGATACTCTTTGGATGTCCGGCTATCGATTGAATGCTTTTCTCAATAACGAACGGAGACAAGCTGGACACATTTTGTGAATCGTCTGTGATGACCAAGAAAAGCGGAATATTCAAAGTCTTTGGTACAACAGATAATTGAGTCGTATCACTAGTCATATGTCTCTTCGTTCTGTTTACGTTTTTGTGCTGCGGTTTTTGTTATGATCATTTCCCGTTGGGAATATATCTACGTTTCGTCCCACGTGCTCGCCGCCCTCCTTGGAGCCTACAAGGGAAGACCATGATGGAGTGGTTATCCGACTCACAGGTGTTAGAGATACAATTGAGATCTACTCGCATAAACAAAATGCCTACACAACTGGTCCGTTAGAGGTAAAAAGACACAGAATGTTAAGGTAAATGGACATATGGTTGGTATCAGGAAAGATACAAAAAAGGGAAAAGAAATCAAAGTGGTGTCTCCAGGGCTAGCCACCCGTCTACACCGAAAAGCCAGGCCAAAGAGGCGTGTTGGGAATCTGAAGCACCTTAACCTCAGGTAACCCTCAACCTCCAGGATCCCTTCTTCCGGCTTACAGGAGGTCACCCACGGCAAACGGGTGGTACTTCATTTAGCTCTTCCCAGTGGACACAAAGGCCACAGTGGCAGTGTTCCCAGTGGGAATTGAGCCCCACGGGCCATGGCAAGGCAGGAAAGCTAATACGGCCTGATCAGAAGACAACACAAAATGTTGTACTCGGATCAGCGACGTAAAACTATATAGGAACATATCGCGATCACCAATACAAAGTAAAAATGAAACAGAGCAAAGGAAAAAATTATACCATGTTGTGTATTAAATGCTATCCACTTCAGGTGAACCTATATGATGGCCTTTCACAATTATATTATAAAGTCCCTCTTGCCATGTGAATGTAGAACAGAATAAAACAAAGATCAGAAATCGATACAATTAAATACCTCCGTCCATCAAATACACCAAAGAGAAAGAAGCACATGAATCGACCAGACCATAATGGAAACCTAAACAAAGGAAGGCCATAAGGACAGTTACTTTCCCACACAATGGTCAAATGGCCAACCAAAATAAAAAAGACACAGGTGATACATACAGTATGTAACACACAACAACATAAATAAATCGCCACAGAAGAACCGCCTGAGAACGATCAGTGGAGAGAATTCCACTGGGGGGGCTTAAATCGATTTTACATGGCCATAATCCTCGCCCTTACCTCTGTCGCGGTATACAATAATTTTGTTTAGTCTACATGAAGGCTTCCTAACTCATCGATGTAACATGTCCGAGAACATACATATAAAAAAACTACCGAGATGAAATAAGGTTGAGGACTCGACAGCATACAACAACAGAATTGCTGGAGCAAAAGAAAACCAACAGTTAGACTCCGAGGAGCCAGACCAAAGACGGAGCATCATGCGCCGACTAACATAAAGAAATTCACGTTTAAACAGGCTTTCCGCTGTTGGTGTGTCAATTAGGGTCTGTTGTTTCATATTTGTGTTTGTTTTCCTTTGGTGTCTCTGATGGGAGCTGTGGGTTGATTGTATCGATTCCTGATCATTGCCTCCACTTCTGCTCTACATAATATGGGAGTATCCCCAACGGAAGCTCTGATCGTTCGATGCCTTTCTGGGCTATTATTGTCAGATGCCCCACGAAGCTGCGTTCGTGCAATGCCCCAAAGAGATAATAGATTTGCTTGTCTCTGCTAGGCACTTCGGCCCTTAGTACTAGACAAAGTCTGCTCACAATGAGTTGGGAACAGTAGCCGTCAACTTCGTCACCTCCACATAGACAAGACTTCAATGCCTAGAAACCATAGCGTACATCTACAAGACGATTTATAAAACGTAATGCACCACAGTGAAACCCATGTCCCGGAGGACCCTGCACAAGTCACAATGCCTATACCGTTAAATTGTGCATGCGATAAACTAACAAGCAGGCTGGTCCACCCTTGCGACAATAACTGCGCTGCAGAATGCAGTTTGTCAGAGCTGTAGATAATCCAGAAACTGTGCTTGAAAAAAGAATACTTAAACCTATGTCCCATCACTGAGCACTACTGAAATAAATTTCATGCTCACTATAACTGAGCAAACCACAATACAATTCGTGCCCATCTCATCTGCACAAGCAAGATGCATTTGATCAGACTGCAACTTTGCATTTTCTAATCACTCGCCTATCACAGAGCACAGCTCTGTTTCAGACTCTTCTCCGCGACAAAGCTCATAAATAACGGTTCTTAAATTCGAGCTCTTACACAGCTCTTACTGTTCATAAATACATTAAATCGGCGGCACATAGAAACCGAAACCATAAAGATCTTTACCAAACACTACATACCGCTTATTCTATCCTTGAGCATGCCGACACTGTTTACTTAAAAATGCTCAAAACATGCTATTGTCTTTTGTGGTGTTAAACTTGTCTTTACGAGGTCGATGAAGTCTTTTACGCCGCTTCAACCATTTTAACACCGACGACAAAATACCCAAACTAGTCAATTTACATACTAATTTGTCATTAATGGGGTGCATGCAATAAAAACACATACTTTTCGACGATGAGTGTATAAGTAGAGTTCTATCAGAGAGTTCTATCGGAGTCTAACTGCTGGTTTTCTTTTGCTGCAGCATTTCAGTGGATTCTTGTTGTCGAGTCCTCACCGATGTTTCATCTCTGTGGTTGTTTTATTTTTGTGTTCACGGAGATATTGCACTGATGATTTAGGAGGCCTTCATGCGGACTGAACAAATTATTTGGTGAGGATTTTGGCCAGGTCAAATCGATTTAAGCCCCCAAGTGAAATGCGTTTCCGCTGACCGTTCCAATGCGGTTCAGCTGTCGCGTTTTTTTTATGGTTTGTCTTTGAGTGTTTGTGTCGCTTATATTATTTTATTTCGGATAGCCTATTTGCCGTTTGTGGGGAAATTAACTGTCCTTTTGGCTTTCGCTATTGATGTTTCCATTAGGGTCTGTCGTTTTATGTTTGTGTTTCGCTCCCTTTAGTGTCTCTGGTGGGAGCTGTGTGTTAATTGTATCTGTTCCTGATCAGTGCCTCCACTTCTATTCTAAATATAATTGGAAGCTTTACAAATATTTAACTCCTGATAGTGTACGTCCTTAAACCTATTACTGACACCAATGTCACGCCATGGATATGCTTGTAGTCCAAAGAATACTAATTAGGCCTTAGTCGCCCAGAAGATGAAGATCGATCTGTTTGTTAAATATTTACGGCCCCCCAACATATATGGTCATATAGAGAAAGAGGTCTTCGGTTTTCGAACAACCGAAAGCCAAATACCCATAATCCAACACGCGACCCGCTGTTACTAAGCATTCAGCTAAATAACTGCAGATAGGCTTCCGATAAAAAGATAGGATACAATATAAATACTAACATTTACCCTGTCCACCCAACTCGACTACTGCTAAAAATCGTAATAATTTTAGAATATTTATATCTAGCAGCCATATATGAACACGAAGTTAAGGAATCGATATAATTAACACAGCTGCCATCAGAGACACCAAAGAGAAAGAAACTCAAACATGAAGCAACAGGCAAAAGGCAAACATAAGCAAGTATCCGTTCAGAGTATGAACGCTATCCTATCATAAAACAAACAGAAAAAAATGAAAATATAGTACTAGACGTGAGTCTATTCTTCAGGGTCGGAAAAGTTGATATTCCTGCCAACCTGTGATCGTGTTTGGTTTGTTTTTCTTTGATAAATCTGTCAAAGTGGAGGTCCGTGAACAGAAATGCAATGACACGGCGGAAGAAACCAGCCAACACAAGAAATGACTTCATTTGCCTTTTGGTAGACGGTCGGGTCGCTTTTTTGGCATCTCCAATCTGACAGCTGTCTAACCACCCCTCGGCTGTCAGGTTTGTGGCCCTCTAGTAGGTCCTACCGGGAGTTATCATGTAGGCATCGCTCACAGAAGTTCTCCCTTTCCCGATGCTTGCTCCGGTCATAGAAGAGGCGGTTGGGGTTTTAAATTTTAGCGTAGTGAAACTTTTCAGCTTTCTGAATCAGCATCGCGTTTCTGCGGGTCATGACTTCGGACTGATTGCTGAGGTAGTGTACAATCATTTTATCTCACCCAAGGACGTTGATGTCCCGGTTACGCTACTTCTCCACTGGGGATAAGAGAGAAGGGCAATGCGCCATCGACCCCATCAAAGTTGAGGAGAAATTTAAGATGGGTGTACCGTGTCATCATCTCTGGTTGGTGAGAGTGTTTTGGAGAGGGGCGTGGGGTGGGGGGGGTGGCTAGGTCGGCCACATGTGCGAGGAGTGTCCAGAAGAGACAGTAGTCGTCTTTGTTTTTCAGGTTGACTTCACTACTGCTTTTTTTCGTTTTGCACTGCAGCCAGCAGTGAAGTGTAGGATCATCCTGTCAGTGGCTTATATTGCGCTTATCAACCAGAGTGTTTCCGTTCGAACAACCACCCAACCAGAACTTCTCTGAAACCATTATTCAAGTGTCTACTGAATGGTTTGGAAAAGCTCTGTCCAGTGCCTCCATGATTCCACTCGCATGGGGAACTGCTTCCTGCTTATGGCGTACCACGGGACCAGTGAACTAGATACCACTGACAGCCACGATCTCTTCTGTGAGCTTCTTGTGTATATGTGAGCGCACGTCTTGCTAAAGAATATTACATCAGCGCCGGAGGGATGGCCTTGTCAGATATCCATCTGCCAGCCATCATAAAAAACTGATAGCACCCGGGGTCTGTCTGAAGACCAGTTCGTCTGTCTTCTCTGCAAACAAGTCCATGGTCCGATCTTGGTACTCCTTTGCAGACCTCAAGAAATTTTGTCGTTGGACAGGATCGAATTCTTCCTCAATGATCTTCCTTTTTCTTTCTTTCGCCTTGCGTGGTGAATTAGAAGGTAGATATTTCACAGGATATACGGACTGTAACAAGTGCCTCTTGACAGAATCAGGGATGGACTCATTCAGGATGTTTTGAACCACATCATGGAGAGTCAGATGGCCCATCGCGCGAACGTCGTCGACCGTCCCAATGATCGTCTTTATTGAGGTTTGACTTCCTGGGAATTCTGTAGTGCCTGGTCAGTTGCTTACCAAAATATTGTCTAACTAAAATGTTGTATCAATCGCAAATACATTTTGCCAACACTAAGGCGTGTAACTGGAAATAAAGTACATATATGTTACAAGCGGTTGCCGTGACGACTGGGTATATAAATAACAATTTTATTGTTTGACGACGAAGAAGGTCTGAATTACTGTTAGATGTCCTTAACCTATACTGGAATTTTAATGGCGGCCAACTGCCAGAATTCCTGTTCAAACGCTTTGGCCCCTTGTGGCCAAAGTCTTGAATGCACCTCCGTTATAGCTACACGGACAGCAAAGACACAGTGTGTTTATAACCACCACTTCACACTCCCAGCGGGTCTCCGTGCAAGAACCCTTCCGAAGCAACGCCATTTGAATTCCACAATACGCCCCGAGACACCTCTTACCACATCGCTTAGTAGAACTAAGCACTAGCCACTGACAGGTGTATTAACTTCTAAGCATTTTTGGTTCACCGCATGTAACATAATCCTCTACTAGGTAAGCTAACATACACGCGAGGTGGCTGCGGCTTATTATATCCAGTATGCTCCCGCACGGTACTATGGCGTCTGAAAGTCGTTACATCCCTTATAGCCACTATGATCCGGCTCGACGCAGCCTTTTCAGAGTCCTGATTGGGGTCTGTTCGCGTCAGCGGGTCGAAGTGTTGCGTCCTGGGCCCGCAAACGTGGTGGAGCGGGCCTCGCCTAAGTGGGGCGACCCCGCCAAAGGGGTGAGGCAGACCACGCTTGGTTATCGTCTCAGTACCCCGGGGTTATTAAGGTGGTATGGGTTCCCCCATATCCGCTAAAACCTCTAGGTGAAGGTTGTCCCACGCCCATGCTTGACTCTACTGCTACTCTGGCAGGCGGTACGGAAACGCGGCAAATGCCAGCTGTAAAAGTACATTATGTCCCTGAATCCGAATTACCTATACTACTGGTCCGTCCTTGAGACTCGAGTGGTTCTCCGGTCGACCCCTTGTGTGCTTGATGTGTTGTTGCGAACGTTCCAGAGGAACAGGGGCTTGGAGGCTCGGTGGTCCGATCTAGTTGGTGCATATGCTGGTGCTGGTTTTGGGCCGACCAAGGGGGCGGGGTGGAGCGGGCCTTGTCTGGGTTTTTGTCCCAGAACCGCTATCATGTAGGGAGGCTTCTAGAGGAAAGTTGTCTTAGGTCCATGGCCCCGTAGTGTATATTGGGAGCTGGAGGAAATTGGTCGAGAACCGCAATTGTATACACTACTGTCTCTGATGGGAGGTCTTTGATAATTGCATCAATTTCTGATCATTGCCTTCACTCTATCTTTTATGATGCTCCTTTCCACTTTCTGTAGTGAAAGGCTCAGCTCTTCAGCTAGATATTTGGATGGTTTATAAAATATTCACAATGCCTTCGTTGGTAGTTGTACTATTCGAATTTACCCTCCGGGGCTTTGGTCGAATAGGGCGTGGTTTCTCATACCGAGGCCATGTTTTCGATTTGCATTTATCCTTTGTTGATGGTTATAGTTTCATGCAACAATTTTTATTTTGAAATTGTAAACTTTGCTTTAGTGGATGATGATGTTCTTGTGCGGCGCACTACGGTTTATTTTTGTTATGGTTTGTCTTTGAGGGTTTGTATCGCTTATATTATTAATTTTTTTTTTGATAGCCGTGGGCCATTTTTCGGGAAAGTTACTTGTCATTTTGTCTTTCCGCTATTGATTTTTCCATTTAGGGCAAGTAATTTGTGTTTGTTTTTTTTTTCACCTTGTTGTCACTGATGGGAGCTGTGAGTTAATTGTATCGATTTCTGATCAGTGGTTTTACTTCTATTTTGTGTATCGTCGCGTCTGAGAGTGTAATAACGCCATGTATTATTTTCGATAATCCACTAGTGGATTAAATATGCAAATTAGCTAGATACGTTCCTTAACGTTACATGTACGACGTCCTTAACGACGTCGCGTTTACTAACGGCGGAATATTGACATTTTTGTAAACAATCGTGAATAAAATGCGTTTTAAATTTCATATGATAAATAGAATCTTGCATTCGTGCTCATGCATTATTGAATTTATTAAACTCGTTGAGAAAAAGGAATAAAATGCTCGGCAAAGCCTCGCATTTTATCCCTTTTCCTCCACTCGTTTAATAAATTCAATAATACATGAGCACTCATGTAAGATCCTCTATTTTGTGTATCGCTGCACGTTCGGTTTGCCCGAGTGTCTGGTCATGTGAACGTCTTTGTGAAAATCTAATCACCTTTGCCTCTTATGGGATACACCTTAATGTATGCGATCTAGCTATAGGCTGTTACATGTATGATTTATATAGGATGAACGGTGACCTTCCTAGAAAGCTAAATATATGTTAAGTTTCCGTTGCTTGAGGATTTTTTTAATGAATTTAAGCCTCTAATTCTCCATTGAGTGACGAAATGAAACGCATTTCTTATTTGATTAACCAAGGCAAAAACGAGGGAAGTGATATCCGGCTGATTGGTCATCGCTTATTATGTTTTGTTAGTGATACGAGCCAGAAATGAAAATAAATTGTTCTGTGTGGAAACAGTTATTTTTTTGTTTTCAAATGGGAAACAATTATTTTTTTCTCCTGTTGAAAAAAAACAAATTGTAAGACAGAACCCATCAATTGGTACAATTGTATTATCATAACAATTGCCACTGTGCACTTGAACATCCAAGCAGGCAAACGTCGCTAGGGCAACGTTAAATCAAGGTTTGACGTTTCAACAACGTCATGACGTGCCGACGTTGATGTGACGTCACAATTACGTATTTTGCCTGCAGGCATAGGTCCTTTACCGCTGTGGGTCGCGTCTTGGACGGTCCACAAGTTCTGCAACGGAAGGTCAGATGATTTTGTTTTCTTCGGGTATTATGTGTTTCGGTCACCGGCCCAAAAATAAGCTAACTAATCATAAAATGGTCGTATAACCAGCCCTCTGCCCCCACCCCCCAACCCCCTAACCGCGCCGAAAAAAAAAATGATCAGCACCTTCGTTGCCAGACACTTTGCCCTTTGCCACCACGTTGGCGTGGTCCATGTAATGAGTATCCCGTGAAAGACACTTTATACTGAGAAAACTGGTATTTACCGGGCCATATTTCTGATTGAATTCATAAATTGCGTCAACTCGTTAGAGCCTCATTGAGGCGGTCCTAAGGAGTACAGTACATGTTTGAAGCAGAAATGAGACAAAAATAACATTTTGATCATAAAAACATCATTTTTAATGACAGATTCCATCTGTCTATTCTTGCTGTAATGCACGTTTAAGTAATTCATTGTTTTTTTCGGGTTTGACCGCCAGAGAAATATGAGTCCGCACAAAATGTAGTCCGGTTTGGCGCAGTAATCAAAATTGTACAAGCGTATAAGTTATCCTGTAAGCGTAATACAAACTTTTGAAGCAGACGACTTGGCAATTTTATCTTACGATTCAGCATTTCATATGAATCAGCTGCATCATGCGTCGGGTTTGTCGAAGACATTATTCCCAGACCAGTGCGGCGTCTTCTCAGTAGCCTGCTCAGGTTTTACACTGTTTTCTGTCAGTGCTGTCAATTTTTAATCCTTAAAGACCAGCCTGCTGTTGGATCTGATCAGCTGCATACAAGAATATTAACGGGTTTTCTTTCTGACTGTCGAGGTCAAGTTTAGGTCAGTTACAACTTGGTTGAATATTGATTTTGCGTGGAGAAATTGGAAAGAAAGCCTGTCCCTTTCAACCCTGAATATGGTACAGATAATTAGTGTAGGTCCTGTGATATAATTCTAGGCGCCATATATTTAGCAGAATGGACGTGCCCAACTTCAGTGATGGGAGAGTGAACTCGAGAACCTCAAGGCAGTGAATAAATCAAAGCACTGACAACGCTCATGCCGATGGTCTCTAAATGCAGGCTGGTCATGAACGGGGACTTGAACTGATTAGTTTCAAATTAAGATGTTAGTAACTAATGCAAAAAAGTATAGAACAAGATCAGCACCGTGTTCTTTGGCGTTTGAGCCGAGTTTACATTGTTTGTCAGATCCAACATTTGATTCATGCGCAGATTTTACAGAAAACACTTACATGTACCCAACACTGACAAACGACGCGGCTATGTTTGGGTTGGTTGTTTGGCATTCGACCCGAAGTTGCTAATAAAAAAAGCGCTTCAGTGCTAATGTCTACGTGACTATCACTGACTTGTCAGAATAATTTTTTTGTCTTATAGAAAATAGCCGCGGTGAGATCAGGGTATTCAATAAGATGGAAGAGGGTTATCCTGGAATCATAGGGTGAGCTTGGCAAACAGTGTTGACCAAGATCAGATGCTGCAGAACGCGTCTTCTTATCAAAATCTTCACTATTTGTTTGGAATTTCAGAGTTAAATGAAACAGTTTAAATCTCAGCCCAGGACTATTACTCCAACCTACACCCCGCACTCTCAGTGCTTTGGTTCTGAAACCAAACGATTACTAATGCCCTTAAGCAAAAAAGGTTAAATCAATCAACCGTGACGTCTGGTTACCAGTCCGGCCACGTTGATCCTATGCACAACCTTCACACCAGTACAGATAGAAACCACATGTTCAGGATAAAACTTTTGATGTGTAATGTACGGTCGTGCCTAGAAGAGAAGAAAGTAAAATTTGTTCTCAAAAAGCACCCCCCCCCCCCATTTTAAGCCCCAGAAGCACCTAAAATCTGCATTTCTACCACTGGATAGTTATGTTTGCTTAAGGATTTGTTGGGGAAAAAAGTGACCTGTTTTTTCGCGCGCCTCCCCACTAAAATTACTCTGGGGGGTTTGAAGTGTGTGTGTCGGGGGGGGGGGGCACCCCCTCTCATCCCGAAAAAAATTTGGGTATATGGCCCAACCGGCCGATACAATTTATATCTGAGGGTGTCTGGGGTCAAAAATGCCTGAAAATTGATGCTGATATAACATGCTGCAAACAGTGAAAATGGCCAGTGCCAAACACTTTAACTGTTGCCTTGACAGCTGTGTGAAGATTAAAATGTGGTCAAAAATTCATGTGAAAACACACTTTTTGCCAACTTTGAGATGCTCCCTCTTTACCATGACAACAATGATCAAGTCATGAAAGGTTGCATTTGAAAGGCAACTGCCCAATGAACATTCATACCGAGTTTGGTGTAAAACAGACCATCCATTATGAAACAATGGCTAGTTGAAGTTGCTGTCAGGTGCAACACTGTGAAAATGAGCGAAATTCACAAAATCCCTGAGTGGTAAAGGGTTAAGTGAGAGCGTATTGCAACATTTTTCATTAAAGGATTGTAAGCGTGTCCCTGGAAAGTTAGAAGCTGGGCGGAAAGCGGATGACGTTGACTCTGATTTTGGGCGCCACATGTGTCTGATCTATTATCTATTGGAGCTACAACTTATTATATACAGAAGACGCTGGTGGACGTCGACGTAGCAGAAGACCGACGTCAGTACGTTAAGGTCGATTCAACCGTCAGACGCATATGCGAAACAGATTTCCGCCGGGAGCTGCTACACTGTACCTGAAGATAAACAAGGTGTCTCAACTACCGACTAATAAGCACTGACCCTAATCGACGCCCTTATGCGACGCACGTTTGAGAGCTAGAAGTCTCCGTCGTGATCAAAGTTAACGCGCGCGTCGACACAGTACGGAACACTTACGCTAGTGCATGAAATACGTAAATTGGCGTCTAAGCGACTGACATATGCGTTACAGTGACAAATCGCACTTCGGCGTAAATCAAGCCGATTGTCGTTCCCGGGTGTTTCGACGTTTAGGTGTGAGGTATGCCGAGGAGACGCGTGCGTGATAGAGTATGACATATAGGGTGAAATAAGCGTTATTGTGTGGCGAACTATTGCATGTAGTTAGCGAACACAGCGTAGTGTCATTAAAAATATTCAGAATAGAGGTGTCCACAACCGACCAGACAAAAACTGTTACTTATGGACAGTAGCATTGTTAAAACTTTAATTTTAATGATTGGTTTTGAAAACGTAAATAGTTTCTTTCAAAAATTTGAAACATCTGACAGCGTTTCATAAAACCACCGGTTTACGAGTATAGACATCTGCAAACATATCATATATTGGAATTTGCAGAACTACCTTTCTAAATTTTAAGATCTTCTTTAGAAAGGTTTTCTTTAAGTTTTCACAGTGTTATGATTTTCTCATAGCATCTGTCATTTCAGTGCCTTTGGCGCTTTGATTTAGATTATGTCCCATTTCAGAATAGAAGTGAAGGCAATGATTATGAATCGATATTACTAAACCAACCTCGCACCAGACACCAAAGGGAAAGAAACAAACATATCAAATAGCTAGACCCTAATGGTAACATCACTTGAACAGAAGCATCCGTGGTGTAGTGGATAAGCTACTCGTCACAGGCGTCGTGAGTTCGAAACTGGTCTTCTCCAGACTTTTGGAGGAGTCTTCCAACCAGGGCTCCATCTCCGTATGACCTTAGATGTTGATTGGACTTAAAACTAAAATACGAGCTACGGGGCTCTGTTATCCTAATTTATGTTGCCCCTGTGTGTGTGTTATACGGGTTGTCACAAAAGCGAGTAGAAACCACAAGTTCCACTGAGACGCGTCATTAGAGAACCTGCCATCGGGGTAACACACCCGTGCGACATAGTGCATTTTTTCACATCTAAAATATCGCTACTTTTCTGATGAAAATCCGTTATAATTTTCTTATTTATACTGCAAACATAGGTTGTTGGTGCTCGTTTGAACCACCTCATTGATGCAGTTCTAACGAGTACCAACAGTCTATGTCCTAGAGCGAACCGCCTCATTGAGGCGGCTCTAACGAGTACCAACAACCTATGTCCTAGAGCGGGAATAAGAAAAATATATACCCCCGTTAACCCCAGTTTTCTCTAATATAAAGAGGGTTTAAGGGGGTGCTCATTTCACGGACTTGCTCACGTGATGAGGTCCAACACTTAGTAACGTAGACTAGAATATCCGTGAAGTTCTTATAGAAACAATGTTACTTGTATATCCGACGCACACGTAGCCATTGAGCTGCACCTTTAAAGTCGGCAACAGTCCAAAACTTATATTCTTATGACGCGGATGAATTTATCAATAAGGGGAATGGGAACTCCTAGAAGATGATTTCACCATTTTACAAAGGGAAATAACTTGCAGGACTTCCTGTTCGCTTTTCTCTAAGTTCTGCCCAACGGAAAAAGAGGTCAACTCTTAAAGGAAACACTTTACTTCTCAGGAGCAAAATTCTTTCCTTTAAGAGTTGACCTCTGTTGACATGGGAGACAAAAATATTTTTGCAGGTGTTGCCTCCCCTGAAGGTGTATTTATTCCCCTTATGTTTCGGTTATATACTTCACAAGTAACTAGGCTATTTGACACAGAGGAGGATCAAATAGGAACTCGGAAAGCTGGACTGTTTCACTAAAGTCTAGCTATACGGGTGTTACTGATTTTCGGCTTGCTTATTTTTATTTGTCTGTCTGTACAAGCGGGTTCCCGAGGCCGTGGAAGGAAAAAAGAGAAAAAACTCACAGAAGGAGATGGAATAAATTTTCCGAAGCTACCGCTGTCCAAAACAGAAGCTGAATCATCGGTTAGACCTTTTTGCATTTTAGCTGTAACAAACTTACGAAACCCGGGAAGGGAGATTTTTTTTAAATATGTTGTGCGAACAAGATATTAAGTTGTGCGAACAAGCTAAAATCTTGTGCGGACAAGATAATATGTTGTCCGCACAAGATATTATCTTGTGAGTACAACATAATTTATCTTGTGCGGACAACTTAATATCTTGTCCACACAAGATATCTTGTTCGCACAACATATTATCTTGTTTGCACAACATAGATCTTGGGAAGATGTGCGGACAATATACTATCTTGTGCGGACAAGATATTATCTTGTGCGGACAAGATATGATCTTGTGCGGAAAGATATTAAGTTGTGCGAACAAGATAATATCTTGTCCGCACAAAATATTAAGTTGTACGAACAAGATAATAGCTTGTGAACAAGATAATATCTTGTCCGCACAAGATCTGTGTTGTGCAGACAATATATTATTTTGTGCAGACAAGATAATATCTTGTTCGCACAACTTAATATCTTGTGCGCACAAGATAATATCTTGTCTGCACAAGATAATATGTTGTCCGCACAAGATAATATCTTGTGCTCACAGGATAATATCTTGTCCGAACAATATAATATGTTGTTGTGCGCACAACTTATAAAATAAAAAAAAAATCATGTCCCTTTCCGGATTTCGTACAAACTCGCCGACGTGCTTAACGTTAGCTGTCTGGCAGACCAAGCTTTGTTTTTCGGCGAGGCCTTTAAAGATTTGTTGGGGAAGTAAATGTACTGTTGCTATTTATAATTTTATGTATAAGATTTTTTTATAATTTTATGTATAAGATTTTTTATAATTCATACTCTCAACTCACTAGATTGTATTATATTTTGTTTACCCATTTTTTTGAAAGAAATATGTTTAAAACGAGTAACAGAATAATAATAGTTGGTAACATTACGAAAACACGCCTATACAAATACATTGCCACCTTTATCGCCGATAAAATGAAGATTTTAAGATGAAAAATTATGATATTTTTCTTATTTCTGCTCAAAATATAGATTGTTTGTACTCGTTAGAACTGTTACGAGATGGAATAGGAAACCTCTCTGGTGCTTATGCACATCTAAATTATTTTAGTAGATATATGGTAGGGCGGTGCGAGTGAAATATTTTAGGTGAAATATGGTACGCAAACTGTGCGGCTCCATGAACAAGTCATGCACATATCATACGATGTATGCATGAGTGGTTTATAGAGAGCTGTTTTTACAATACAGGGGCCCGCTAAAAGGCCGAGTCCTATAGAATTTGCCTAAAAATCGCCAACCGCCAAATTGTGCCATATATGATTTTTATTCCCGTCACGTGTTGTGTGGGTGTTCGTTTTGACAGGAGTCATGTCATTGATTATAGGGTCGTTTCATCAATATTTCCTATGGGAAATATACTACTTGAACGCAAATCCATTATCTACTCGATTTTTGCTATCTGGCTTTGTTTGTGGCCGGTATCTCCACTTCCCCACGAACAAAGCAAGGTAATACGAGTAGGCATGATTTTCCGGTAGTATTCATAGATATATAAACCCTGAAAAAAAGCGGACACTTTAGCAGCAGGTCAAGTTGTAAAGAGTGAACATTGTGACGGGGAAATAGAAAGTATATTGAAAGGCATAACAATGTGTGACCTGCTGCTCCCTGCTTCATAGCAGCAGGTACTGGTACGACGCTAGGCGTTAGGGTCCAGCAAGGGCGGACAGACCGCCGTAATCAGCGCCTACCAGGATAGAAGCAGATTCTTCTAAATCATTGTTCGTTGTAAACAAATGTGATCAGGGAAGAGGTCAACTTACCTTATTTGGACGATCACTAAACGTTTGATCAGCAAACGTGATCGCTAATCCTAGGATAATCAATTATGTTGATAGACTAGTTTTACTAGTTCGCGAGAGGAAGTGTCACGCGAGTGGGGGATTCACCCCAAGTTATAAACTGGCCAGTCGCGTTTTGTGTTGTTTCTTTTTTTGTTGTTGTTTTTGTTGTTTGCTTCTGTAGGTATTCACGTCACCCGTTCCGAGCACAGAACAGTGTTTTGCCTTCGGAGCGGACGTCGTGAGTTGGCTACAGAAGCAACAAATTGTGATGTTTTGTGTTAGTGAGTGTTGTATGTAGATACTGTAAATAATTCATGTCATTCATTTAACATCTTTCTTGTGCCTTACCCCACAGCTGCCCGTACACCTGTCAGAGATCACGCTCGGTTGTCTTGTCAGCATGGGGGTTTGCGGGACGCCGTAAACCCACATGTAACATTTGGTGTCAGTAAAGTGCGGATTTGATCTCTGGCTGGTGTTCCCGGCTGTGGAACAGCACATTGATACTCTGAATCATCAACTTTAAAAAAAAAAAATGCATTGACAGCCACATTTAGAAATTAACTTGAATCTTCCTTCCTGCGTTGATGAAGTGCGAAACCCATGTATTCAACTGAATGGATACTGACAAGTCGATAATTTCTGAGCAGGAAGGCAAGGCAAACCCCACTTTTTCTTGGTAACGAAAAATTTAAGTAGACCCCACTTAATTGTGTTACCTGACATTCTACTAAGTTAAATTGGAGCTACTAATTGATCTTACCCACACATGGTTCTGACGTAGTGACGTTAACAATTTACTGACGTTGACATAACGGTAGCGTTAATATTTACGCAGTGGCTTGAGGTTAGGTATGACGTAATAGAAACATTAATGGTGACTTGTTATGATCGGAGTTTTGTAATGTGATAAAACTTCGGATTGTAGCATTTTACTGTAAACGTCGTCAGTTTATGACGTCATATTAGACTACCAGTACGCAACGTCATACTGTGCTGAAAGCATTTGACATTTCAAATCGCGTGTGCTTTAATAACTAACGTTTTAGTTAGATTAACGCGTATAACACATATCTTAACGTTTTAGTTAAGCCCATTCAATCATCACTGATCATAACTGATCAGTTTATAGTGGTTTTGATAGTAACGTGAGATTTACGTTATCAATAATGGAGCGTTTAATGCAAATGGGAAAGGACTTAGGTTATGAGGGGAAGGAGTTACAAGGTTTTGTTAAAGAGCAGCAGGATATTGAGCGGGCAGAAAGGCAAGAGCAAAGGGATTTAGAAAGGTTAAGGTCTGAAGAAAAAGAAAAGGAAAGGGCAGAAAAAGAAAAGGAAAGGGCACATGAACTAGCTATGTTGAATGTTAATAAGGAACTTGAAATGGCACGCATTAAGACTGAAAGGGAGGCAAAAGAGATTAGTGAGGCCCATTTAGAAAAAATAAAACATGGGTTTGAGCTACAGCACCAAGAATTAAGGAATCAGTTAGAAATGCAGAGAGCGAAGCTCGAGCTAGAATTTGAAAAGCAAAAAGCTGAGAAGGTGGCGCATGCCCGGGATCCTAAGTTACCTTATTTTGAAGAGGGTAAGGATAAAATGGATAGTTATTTATCTAGATTTGAGAAATATGCTACGGCTAATAAATGGGATAAGAGTGTTTGGGCCGCGTATTTAAGTGCATTGCTCAAAGGGCGCGCACTTGATGTATATGACCGGTTGTCAAATGAGGATGCGGCGGATTATGAAAAGTTAAAGGACGCTTTATTAAAGAATTTTGACATGACAGAGCGCGGATTTAGGAAACAGTTTCGTTATAGTAGGCCCGAGAAATCAGAAACGTTCATACAGTTCAGTAGTAGACTGAGAAGTTATTTAGAAAAATGGCTTAATATGGCAAAGATAGAAAAATCTTTTCCGGCTGTCTGTGATTTCATGGCAAGGGATCAGTTCCTGGAGTCATGTAATAGAGAACTGTATGTACATCTGAAGCCAAAACAGTTTGGTAATTTAGATGAAATGGCTAGGGAGGCAGATTTGTTTGCAGAAGCGCGCGGGGGCGTATATAGTTGCATTAATAAGGGGCAACGCGATAATAGAGGCGCAGCGCAGGGTAAACAGGACAAAGTTGACTCAAACAAACCGAGTGGTAGACCGGATATCAAGTGTAGCATATGCGGTAAGGGGCATTTAACAATTAAATGTTTTAAGAACCCCGACAGGAAACAATTGTATAGCGCAGAGGTAGGAGCAACTGGAGTTGGGGATAGCGGTGTTAAGGAAAATTTTAACACGCGCGTAGAGACTCAAGGTTCTCAGGTTAAGAATGAGAATACGCAGAATGTAGGTCGTGGTTATACACGTGGTCGTGGTAATTTTAGAGGGTCTTTTCGCGGACGCGGTAAGAATAATAGCACACCACGTGGCGCAGCACACCAAGTTAGTTTTTGTCAAACGGAAGTAACTAGGAAAGGTGATGAGATTGGAAGTATTTTTGAAAATAAGATTGGTGATCCTTTGATTTCGGATAGGGAGGAGTGTAGTAAGGAAACTAGGGAAGGTGTCTGTTACTTCTTAAAGGCAAGGTTACCGACGGCACAAGGATTGGTTAATAATAAAAAGGTGGTTGTATTAAGAGATACTGGGTGTACAGGCTGTGTCGTTCGGAGAAGTTTGGTTTCGGATAGTCAGTTAATAGGGAAGGAATCAAATGTTACGTTGATTGATGAATCCACACAAAGGTATCCTTTGGCAATGATTGACATTGATTGTCCTTTTTTCACTGGGAAAACTGAAGCTTTGTGTATGGATGATACGTTGTACGATTTGGTTATCGGTAACATTGATGGATCAAAACTTCCTGATATGTCTCATTTCTCAGCTGCGGCTGTAACTAGGTCTCAAACTAGGCAGGATGAGAAGCCTTACAGAAAACTTAAGGTTCCCGATCAGATCATTAACGATG
The DNA here is from genome assembly GCA_963580285.1 of Lucinisca nassula. NCBI lineage: Eukaryota > Metazoa > Mollusca > Bivalvia > Lucinida > Lucinidae > Lucinisca > Lucinisca nassula. The sequence continues at coordinate 13,648,885 of OY757011.1, read as the reverse complement.
ACAAGGAGGCTTTCAAGCAAGCTCAGGTTGATGATCCAACTTTGGAAAACATCAGGAAAAGGGTTGTATCTGGGAACAAGACTGTGAGTCGTGGTTTAAACCGAGGTGAAACTAGGTTTATTGAGAAAAAAGGTTTGGCATATAGGGAGTTCACCAAGGGTAACAAAGTCTCTTTCCAACTTGTGGTCCCTCAAAGTTTCCGAGGAAAGGTGTTGAAACTGGCTCATGAAACGCTTATGTCTGGACATATGGGTATTAGGAAGACATTGGATAGAGTTGTAACTGAGTTTTACTGGCCCGGTATTTGCGGTGATGTCGCTAGATTTTGTAAATCTTGTGATATTTGTCAGAGAACTATTCAGAAAGGTCGGGTCACTAAAGTACCTCTAGGAAAAATGCCATTGATTGATACGCCATTTAAGAGGGTGGCAGTGGACATAGTTGGTCCAATTGAGCCTCGATCTGATAGGAAATCTCGGTATATTTTAACCATGATAGATTATGCGACAAGGTATCCAGAGGCGATAGCTTTACCGAGTATTGAGACGGAACGTGTCGCGGAAGCGCTTATTGAAATGTTTAGTAGGGTTGGCATTCCTGATGAAATGTTGACTGATTGTGGATCACAGTTTACTGCTGAGGTAATGAAGGAAGTCAGCAGACTTCTTTCTCTTCAACAGTTAACGTGTAGTCCGAGACACCCAATTTGCAACGGACTGATAGAGCGTTTCCACGCTACGTTAAAGCAGATGTTACGTCGCATGTGTGCTGAACGTCCAAAAGATTGGGATAAATATCTTCCAGCCTTATTATTTGCGGTAAGGGAAGTCCCACAAGAGTCTTTAGGATACTCCCCTTTTGAGTTGTTATATGGACGTAACGTCAGAGGTCCAATGGCAATATTAAGAGAATTATGGGCTGAGGAGGTAAGCGATGAGCAAGTTCTTTCGACGTATCAATACGTTATTGAGCTTAGGGAACGGTTAGAGCAGACATGCAAATTAGCGCGTGATAATTTAAAGAAGGTTCAGATTAAGCAGAAAGCTTATTATGATAAAGGCGCGAGGTCGCGTAAATTTGACGTCGGCGACAAAGTACTGTTGTTACTACCGACAGACAGTAATAAATTATTGCTTCAATGGAAAGGTCCTTATGAAGTGGTTGAGGTAGTGAACAGAATGGATTATAAGATTGACGTCAATGGAAATGTTAACACATATCACGCTAATATACTGAAACAGTATGTTGAGCGTCAGACTGTGACGTCTCATTGTCTGATCTCTAAACCTATGATGTCGACAGACAGTCATGACGGAAATGACGTCGACGAGCCTTCATTTGAAGACAGCAGTTTTGAAACTGCAGAGCAACAGGAAAGTGACGGTGACGTTAGCGTCCCACACACACTAACGTCAGAGGAGAGTGAGGAGACAGAAGGGCTGAGAGAACAGCGCCTTGCAGGACTGACATGTCAGACAGACCAAATTATATGTACCACATTTATGTCAGAACCTGTGAAATCAATCAAATCTGTTAAGCCAGAAAGGCCACCTCCAGTGAGATTAAAACGATATCCGTTTTCTAACAAACAACAGAGTGTCAGGGGAACAGGAAAATTCTGGGGCAAACCACCTTGGCTTACTAGCTAAATTCTACTTAAGAAAATTTGGGGGCAGACTACCTTAGTAGGTAATTCTTCGCACGGTTGTTGTGTAAATAGCTGTCTTGTTTAGATAGGTTCATCCTATTCCATCTCTATACACAAAGAAAAAACATTTCTGATTGTTTTTTCTCCAAAAGGGGGAACCTTTGTTACGAGATGGAATAGGAAACCTCTCTGGTGCTTATGCACATCTAAATTATTTTAGTAGATATATGGTAGGGCGGTGCGAGTGAAATATTTTAGGTGAAATATGGTACGCAAACTGTGCGGCTCCATGAACAAGTCATGCACATATCATACGATGTATGCATGAGTGGTTTATAGAGAGCTGTTTTTACAATACAGGGGCCCGCTAAAAGGCCGAGTCCTATAGAATTTGCCTAAAAATCGCCAACCGCCAAATTGTGCCATATATGATTTTTATTCCCGTCACGTGTTGTGTGGGTGTTCGTTTTGACAGGAGTCATGTCATTGATTATAGGGTCGTTTCATCAATATTTCCTATGGGAAATATACTACTTGAACGCAAATCCATTATCTACTCGATTTTTGCTATCTGGCTTTGTTTGTGGCCGGTATCTCCACTTCCCCACGAACAAAGCAAGGTAATACGAGTAGGCATGATTTTCCGGTAGTATTCATAGATATATAAACCCTGAAAAAAAGCGGACACTTTAGCAGCAGGTCAAGTTGTAAAGAGTGAACATTGTGACGGGGAAATAGAAAGTATATTGAAAGGCATAACAATGTGTGACCTGCTGCTCCCTGCTTCATAGCAGCAGGTACTGGTACGACGCTAGGCGTTAGGGTCCAGCAAGGGCGGACAGACCGCCGTAATCAGCGCCTACCAGGATAGAAGCAGATTCTTCTAAATCATTGTTCGTTGTAAACAAATGTGATCAGGGAAGAGGTCAACTTACCTTATTTGGACGATCACTAAACGTTTGATCAGCAAACGTGATCGCTAATCCTAGGATAATCAATTATGTTGATAGACTAGTTTTACTAGTTCGCGAGAGGAAGTGTCACGCGAGTGGGGGATTCACCCCAAGTTATAAACTGGCCAGTCGCGTTTTGTGTTGTTTCTTTTTTTGTTGTTGTTTTTGTTGTTTGCTTCTGTAGGTATTCACGTCACCCGTTCCGAGCACAGAACAGTGTTTTGCCTTCGGAGCGGACGTCGTGAGTTGGCTACAGAAGCAACAAATTGTGATGTTTTGTGTTAGTGAGTGTTGTATGTAGATACTGTAAATAATTCATGTCATTCATTTAACATCTTTCTTGTGCCTTACCCCACAGCTGCCCGTACACCTGTCAGAGATCACGCTCGGTTGTCTTGTCAGCATGGGGGTTTGCGGGACGCCGTAAACCCACATGTAACAAGAACCGCCTCATCGAGGCGGTTCTAACGAGTACCCACAATCTACATTTTAGAGCAGAAATATGTAAAAATAAGATTTACCCCTGCAAACCCCAGTTTTACTATTTAAAAGTGGGGTTCGATGGGGTCGAAATGATATAGGCGTGTTTTCGTGATGAATAGTTTGTTTACAATCCAGAATTTTTCAATACATCATCAAGTTATAGCATATGACCAAATCTCTTCCTACCGCCGGGTTCCATTAACTTCCCTGAATCTATATAAGTAGGGTTGTTTTTTTTTTTTTGCTTGTTTGTATGAGTTAAGGTGTAACGTCCCGTCATCATCTACACTGAAATGTCATTTTGGAGACGTTGCTTCCAATTTTGTGGGACTTTTACCCGACATTGAGATGAAAATGACATCTCAAGCCCTGCCGTCGAATGAAACCAATATGGCTTATAAGCATGGACGGGCCGACTCACACCGCTTTGCCTGGGGAGGCTTAGATCCTCTAAGCGGTTTACCAGTACTCGTGTGCGGGTCGGTTTCAGCTCTGTGTGGAAGCATCATGCAGACCATATATTTCTTCAAGCCCTTCTGCAGCGTATATAATTCAAAGCGCTGACTGCACTGATCGATCGATTGCTGTTAAACGTTTCTAAACCTGGCCCCGAGGTTATAAAACTTTTTTCATGCTCAACTCAGCTGAGCATGAAATTTGTTATTCTCATAAATATTAAAATACAAATGAAAGAGGCAATTTTTATTCTCAGAACAGCACAGAAAGGTATTTGTCCTGCTCATCAATTTGAAAATGTCAAAATGTTGGTATTTTCAAATTTATAAGCAGGACAAATTACATGCTCAGTTGAGTTGAGCATGAAAAAAAGATTTATAACCTCGGACCGTGTACATTTGCCCTTACATTTCTGTTGTTGAAGCAAACCGTGTAGACTCGGGTCAGACGTTCTCCGGCGTCTGATCTAGGTCTATAACGGTTGCTAATGACCCTTTTGTGGGATATCAAACATATTACGTAACCACAGGTTGTGGGTCTAACGAGTACCCACAACCTAACGGGGCGTCTGGTAAGGGCCTACACTGTTTGCAAAAAGTTCAGCCATTTTCAAAATTGCTTTTGAAGACAACTCAACCTGTCACCCCTATATTTTGAAATACATGTATATAGAGGATCTTACATGGGTGGTCATGTATTATTGAATTTTTTAAACGAGTTGAGGAATAGATAAAATGCTAGGCTTGCCGAGCATTTTATCCCTTTTCCTCAACGAGTTTAATAAATTCAATAATACATTACCACGAATGCAAGATTCTTTTTTATCATATGACATTTGAAATTAATTCTATTCATGATTGTTAACACAAAATGTCAATATTCCGCAGTTAGTAAACGCGACGCCATTTAGGACGTCGTACATGTAACGTTACGGGACGTATCTAGCTAATTTGCATATTTAATCCACTAGTGGATTATCGAAAATATTACATGGCGTTATTACACTCTCAGACGCGACGTCATGTGATAAAAGGTTGTACAAAAAGGGTTCAGAACTTATTCATTTTCACTGTAGCTGGTGTTGTGCCGTGTGGCGGCCGTAAAACGTCTCCCCGTACATCGTGCAGATTATATTTTCTGGTCCTTTGGGATCATTGAGTTCATTTGGTATCATTTTGAAAATAGAGTTCTGCTTAAGCCGGTGCTAGAGGGCGTGGCTGGTGTTGCACATTTCAGTACTGGTCATGAACAGACTCAATAAAACCGAATATGCTATTTTTGTTTATTAGGTGTATTCCTTGCTTCCAAACGATCTAACTTCAGAACTTATTAATGTTTTCGTGATTACACTCCGTTGGTCAATGGTAGTCAAGTGGACATCACGTGGACAAATATTCGACGCATAATGGTGCGTCTGATTATGTTTTGGGTGAAATATTATGTTGTCCGCGCGAGATATATTCAATTGTCCGAACAATATACATGTATTATTTTGGGCAAACAAGATATTAGGCTGTTCGAACAAGTTATAGTGTTGATTTTAAGTTTTGCAAAGAAGATAATATGTTGACTGAACAAGGCGATAAATTGTGCGAAGAAGGTAATAATTATGTTGTCTAAGCAAAATATTTAGCTGTGCACACAGTTTATCATGTTTTCCGAACAAGACATTATTATGTGCAGACAATTTCAAGATAAAAGTAGCATGCTCCGTCCCCCGGGTTCCGTAGAACCTCAGATGTATCTTAATTCATAAAACCTTTTGGTTTAAACGTTTATTTCCAGATTCTTGGTCCAAAAAATGAACGCGACTGCTCGTTATAATCGTCCCACTGAGGCAGTTGTAACGATCCCACACAATCTTTGATCGATGCATAAGTCAACATGAAAACACGCATATATAAGATTAAGCCCCTTTTATATAGTAAACTGTTATAGACGTCATTCCGATATAATTTCAAAATTCAATGTTGGACTTAAATCTCTTCTGCAACAAGGTCTATCGGAACCCGAATTTTATGGTGACTTAGTATATAAGTTCAGAAAAATATAAAATTGCAATGACGTCAGTATCCATTTTCGTAAAATCATTCTTCGGTACAAAAATATTGGATACAAAATAAATGTTATATGACAGATTGCATGCATGGTAATTAACCCGATCACGGTCCCTCTTTGATTGCACACCGGTGGGTCAGGCCTCAAATTCAATGACGGCTCCAGCGTAAAGCCTTACTGAGAATAAGAGTGAATCTAATTTTTATGTAATGTTGGTTGGTGCCTGATTCTCTCTGGTTGGGTCCATCGGAGTCTAACTGTTGGTTTTCTTTTGCTCCAGCATTTCAGTGGTTTCTTGCTGTCGAGTCCTCACCGTTGGTTCATCCCTGTGGTTGTTTGATTTTTTGTGTTCACGGAGATGTTGCACTGATGAGTTTGGAGGCCTTCATGCGCACTGAATAAATTATTTGTCTAAATCGCGACGGAAGAAAGGGCGAGGATTGTGGCATTAAGCCCCCCCCCCCATTGAGGATTAAGCCCCATTCCCCAGTGGAAATTCGTTACACTGACCGGTTTAAGGCCGTTCTTCTGTCGTGGTTTATTTTCGTTATGACTTGTCTTGAGTGTGTGTATCGTTTATATTATTTTGCTTTGGATTACGGAACCCGGGAAGGGACATAAGTTTTTTTTTTTGTATTATGTTGGGCGAACAAGATAATATGTTGTGCAGACAAGATATTATCTTGTGCGGACAACATAATTTATGTTGTGCGGACAAGATAATATCTTGTTTGCACAACTTAATATATTGTGCGGAGAAGATATTATCTTGTTTGCACAACATATTATCTTGTTTGCACAACATAGAGCTTGGACATGTGTGCGAACAAGATATTATCTTGTGCGGACAAGACATTATCTTGTTCGCACAACATATTATCTTGTGCGGACAAGATATTAAGTTGTGCGAACAAGATAATATCTTGTCCAGACAAGATATTATCTTGTCCGCACAAGATCTATGTTGTGCGGAAAAGATAATATCTTGTGCGAACAAGATAATATCTTGTCCGCACAAGATGATATCTTGTCTGCACAAGATAATATCTTGTCCGAACAAGATAATATCTTGTCCGCCCAAGGTATTATCTTGTTCGCACAACATAATTAAAATGAAAAAATCATGTCCCAACCCGGATTCCGTTTTGGATAGCCAATTGGCCATCTTGTGTGAAAGTAGGTGTCCTTTTGGCTTTCCATTAGAGATGTTTCCATTAGGGTCCAGTTGTTTCATGTTTGTGATTCTTTCCCTTTGTCTCTCTGATGGGAAATGTCGGTCAATTGTATCGATTCCTGATCATTGCCTCCATTTCTTTTTTACAGGGATAAACCTTAGTTTTCTGCTCTGAACTATAGATTATGGGTGCTCGCTAGAACGGTGTCAATATGGCGGTTTATAGATTGTGCCTCAATGAGCTGGTTCTAACGAGTACCTACAATCCATATTTCAGAGCAGAAATAAAAACAATATCACAAATTTTCATCTTGGTATTTTCTTTCTTTCGGCGGTAAAGTTTACAATGTATTTGTATAGGCGTGCTTTCATAATGTAGGGCAGAACTGATATTTTAAACTGAAAGAAAAACACAAAATTATGTCAAGAATGAAACCAGCACATCACTTAGAATCGTTTTTCTTTTGTACTGAAAAAAAATGCACAAAACAAAACAAAACTACGGAACCGAGGAAGGGACACGATTTTTTTATTTTTATTATGTTGTGCGAACAAGATAATATCTTGAGCGGACAAGATATTATCTTGTTCGGACAACATATTATCTTGTGCGGACAAGATATTATCTTGTGCGAACAAGATATGATCTTGTTCGCACAACATAATATCTTATGCACACAAGATATTATCTTGTTCGCACAACATATTATCTTGTTTGCACTACATAGATCTTGGAAAGTTGTGCGGACAGGATATTATCTTGTGCGGACAAGAAATTATCTTGTGCGGACAAGATAATATATTGTGCGCACAAGATCTATGTTGTGCAGACAAGATATTATCTTGTGCGGACAATATAATATCTTGTGCGCACAAGATCTATGTTTTGCAGACAAGATATTATCTTGTGCGGACAAGATAATATCTTGTTCGCACAATTTTATATCTTTGTGCGGACAAGATAATATCTTGTCTGCACAAGATAATATGTTGTCCGCATAAGATAATATCTTGTGCGGACAAGATATTATGTTGTGCGGACAAGATATTTTCTTGTTCGCACAAGATAATATGTTGTCCGCACAAGATAATATCTTGTCCGCACAAGATATTATCTTGTGCGCACAGCTTATAAAGTAAAAACAAAAAAAAAATAATGTCCCTTCCCGGGTTCCGTACAAAACAATAAATAAATAAATAAATAAATTCTACCAGTATGTGTTTTAACAATGACAGGGGCTTTTCGCGGGTCGGCATATCTCTAATGCTTTGGTCACAACCCTTACGATTAGGCTTAGGATATACTCCCGGCATGATTTTTAGCCACTTTTGCCTGGTCAACGGCCGGACACCAGACATGGCTGGCCGCTGGTCGGTGGCCGGGACTTTCAGGCAGCATCGGGGAGGTGTCCGAAGAGTTTTAACTCGAAGTTAAAATTTCCCCGGTGTCCCGTAATCGGCCACATATCCTTCACACATCGTTTAAGTATCGTCCGATATCCGGCCGGGAATCGAGCGGTTTTAGGCCGGTGTATGTAGCCTCGGAGGAGGAATTTTCGGGACCGGACAAGGGACAATATCTGGCCGATGTCTGTTTACACATTGGCAAGTAACCCACCGATGTCCGATCGGCTTGAACCGGTGTGGACCAGCTATGTTGAAGCGGCTGGAACCGGACATCGGCCGGGCATCGGGCGGACTATGTAAAACCACCGTCAGTCGCCGTGTACAACATAATAGCGCGTTTCTACACAAGAGACAACGTTATTACCATGCCAGGTAGCGCGGCCATTATATACCTTTTGACCGATGACGAAGCCATCACACCGCCCGACAATCGCCCGACATTCGGCTGGGCCTAGTTATGTCCGTAGGATACTCGGGTGATATATTAATACGGAATCCGATGAATAGGCCGGTTATCGCCCGGACATCATAGGATAATCGGCCGATTAGTATTAGATGTTCAGACGGTTACCACTGCTTCACCGGCCCCCAAAAATTTATTTTTGGAAACAGACGCCGTACGTTAACACACGGTCTTCGGACGGCGTCCGCATGGCCTCCGGACGGTGCCATTTATGCAAATGGTGTGTGACAATTTTTGACCGGTGTTTTCCGATGTCGGAAGAAAGGACAAAACCAACAGTGTTCTCCCGATTACCCCCTTTCCCCGGATACCGGCCGATCTTTGTGACCAGAAAGGTGACTATGGAACTATGAGGAAGGATGAACTCAGATTTGCAAAGGAGAAATACTTTAATGGTCATTCAGATGCTCGGTCTGCACAGAATAATTTTGATTTGATAACTTCTTTCATTCATACCTCGGCCGAAAATCATATCCCCTCAAATCTAGTAGGTCTGTATCTTCTATTCCCTGGATCACTCCAGAGATAAGAAGAACAATTCGCAGAAAGAATAAAATTCATGCAAAGGCAAAAAAGATGGGAAGTGGTAAACTCCGGACAAAATTTGAAAACTTGATACGTGAAATCCAGACTGGTATAAAAAAAAAAAAAAAAAAAAAAAAAAAAAACAGCATAATTTGTATGTGAATAAATTGGTAGGTGATGTAAAGGCAAATCCCAGAGACTTCTACAGCTATATCAATAGCCAGATGAAAGACAGGCAAGGTATCCCGCCCCTTAATAAAAGAGGAGGGAACGGGGTTGCTGAATTAGACTTTGAAAGGGCAGAGGAACTAGTTGGTCAATTCAATGATGCGTTTGATAAAACTGAGTTCACGGCGGTTCCATTGACTGGAAGATCGGCCCCATTCATGAATAATATTGTTGTGACAGCTGCAGGAGTGATCAAGTTACTTAAAGGCTTAAACCCCAGTAAGGCCTTAGGACCTGATGAGCTTCATCCTAGAGTCCTGAAGGAACTAGCAAATGAGTTGGGTCCAGTTTTTGCACACTTGTTTCAACAGTCTCTTGATATGGGTGAAATCCCAAAAGAATGGCTCTTAGCAAACATCTGTCGACTCTTCAAAAAAAAGGAGATAGGGCTCTTGCCCGTAATTATCGCCCTGTGTCTCTGACTTGTGTTCTGTGTAAATTGCTGGAACATATAGTCTGCTCAAACATCATGGCCCACTTGGACGAACATAAACTTTTGTCAGACAGACAACATGCATTTAGGAAAAGGCACAGTTGTGAAACTCAGCTAAGCAAAGTTATTAATGACTGGGCAAAAATCTTGGACAAAGGGGGGGGGGGGGGGCAGGTGGGCACATTTATTCTGGACTTCGAGAAGGCTTTTGATACCCCTCTTCATGAAATACTTAAATCTAAATTATTTGGTTATGGAATTGGGGGAAAGACCCTCAAATGGATAGATTCATTTTCTTTGCTACAGAAAACAGCGGGTTGTTGTTAATCTTCGGAGTGGGCTCCAGTTTTGTCTGGAGTCCCGCAAGGGACCGTTCTTGGTCCACTTTTGTTCTCCCTGTACATCAATGCTGTTTCCACTGACATTGACTCAGAAATAAGACTGTTCGCAGATGATTGTGTTTGTTACATGTGTAACAGGCCGGTTCTTCCCCTCCCCCCCCCCAGTCAGTATCCTCCCTGGGGAAGAACTTGACTAGTCAGTTTCTTCCCCACCTAGTCAGTTTCTCCACCACCCCCCCCCCCAAAAAAAAAAAAAAAAAAAAAAAAATAGAACCATTGTAAACGAGCTATTAATGTCTCACAATTTGTTCAAAATGAAAAAGAAACCATTCTGAATAAGCTTTGAGCCTTTATAGCATGGATGGCCAAATTTGCTAGTGGCCCTACAATACATGGTGATCTAATGAAATATACATCCCTATTCTAGTATCAGCGATTACTTTTCTTAGATTTCTAATACATAAATTGGTATTAAATTACTAGATTCACTGAGCAACAAATCTTTGGTGCTCAATTCTAAACAGAGTCTGGAAAATGGGGAAAAATGGGCCGGCCCAGTTCTTCCCCACCCCAGACATTTAATTTTCTAGTGTATACAGCTGTAATTTTTATTATTTTAATTAAAGTATTAATTCATAGCATGAAAATGACAATGTTGATTTGTTCTGAAAGATACATCTACAGTATCTTTAGGGTGAGGAAGAACTGGGCCGGCAAAGTTCTTCACCCCCACCCCCATTCACCCACTCCTAACTATTTTCTCTTTGTTGTTCATACCGCTGTATGTGTTTATTATTTGAATTCAAATATTAAATTCAATAGCGTAAAACATTGTATATTTGTTCTGAAAAGCAAATATATAGCAGCCTTGGGGTGGGGAAGAACTGGGCCGGCCCAGTTCTTCCCCACCCCAGATATTTCATTTTTTTGTTAAAACATGTATTTTTATCCCCTCGCAACAACGTTGCGAATGGGGATATAGCATCGGTGCCGTGCGTCCGTGTGTTAGTGTGTGTTTCTGTGCGTGTGTGTGTCTGCCCGAAACCTTGTGAGCAGGAGAGAAGACACAGTATTCATCGTAGAAGCATCAAACCTTCCACAAATGTTCACCAATTACTGAGGATGAAACCTATTGAATTTCAAGGTCAGGAGTCAAAGGTCAAGGTCACAATGGACTTGACCTTTAAAACCTTGTGATCAGGATAGAAGACACAGTATTCATCGTAGAAGCATCAAACCTTCTACAAATGTTCACCATGTACAGAGGATGAACCCTATTGAATTTCAAGGTCAGGGGTCAAAGGTCAAGGTCACAATGGACTTGACCTTGAAAACCTTGTGAGCAGGATAGAAGACACAGTATTCATCGTAGAAGCATCAAACCTTCCATAAATATTCACCATGTACAGAGGATGAACCATATTGAATTTCAAGTCAGGTGTCAAAGGTCAAGGTCACAATGGACTTCAAAGGTCAAGGTCACAATGGACTTGACCTTGAAAACCTTGTGAGCAGGATAGAAGACACAGTATTCATCGTAGAAGCATCAAACCTTCCACAAATGTTCAGCATGTACAGCGGATGAACCCTATTGAATTTCAAGGTCAGGGGTCAAAGGTCGAGGTCACAATGGACTTCAAAGGTCAAGGTCACAATGGACTTGACCTTGAAAACCTTGTGAGCAGGATAGAAGACACAGTATTCATCGTAGAAGCATCAAACCTTCCACAAATGTTCAGCATGTACAGCGGATGAACCCTATTGAATTTCAAGGTCAGGGGTCAAAGGTCAAGGTCACAATGGACTTGACCTTTAAAACCTTGTGATCAGGATAGAAGACACAGTATTCATCGTAGAAGCATCAAATCTTCCACAAATGTTCACCATGTACAGAGGATGAACTCTATTGAATTTCAAGGTCAGGGGTCAAGGTCAAGGTCACAATGGACTTGACCTTGAAAACCTTGTGAGCAGGATAGAAGACACAGTATTCATCGTAGAAGCATCAAACCTTCCATAAATATTCACCATGTACAGAGGATGAACCATATTGAATTTCAAGTCAGGGGTCAAAGGTCAAGGTCACAATGGACTTGACATTGAAAACCTTGTGAGCAGGATAGACTACACAGTATTCATCGTAGAAGCATCAAACCTTCCACAAATGTTCACCATGTACAGAGGATGAACCCTATTGAATTTCAAGGTCAGGGGTCAAAGGTCAAGGTCACAATGGACTTGACCTTGAAAACCTTGTGAGCAGGATAGAAGACACAGTATTCATCTTAGAAGCATCAAACCTTCCACAAATGTTCACCATGTACAGAGGATGAACCCTATTGAATTTCAAGGTCAAAGGTCAAGGTCACAATTGACTTGTTATTTCTGTTTCAAGACATAGGTTGTGGGTACTGATTAGAACCACATCAATAAGGTGATTATAATGAGCATTCACAATCTCTGTTTAAAGTCGAAATAACAAAATGAATTAAAAATCATAGGAAAATAACAGTTTTGGAAATATGAAAGATTCCAATATGTCACACGGGTGTGTCATAATTAGCAACACAAAAGCATGTCATTTGCCTGTTAAAAGTTCTTCCAAATGTCTACGGTAAGAGCTTAACACCATTGCTTTGTATTCAAAGGTTTGTTTGATTTGAGGTTAAATGTCCCGGTCAACAATAGGTAATTTTTGAGACGTTGCATCCAATTTTGTGAGACTTTACCCATCATTGAGATGAAATGACACCTCAGTTCCTTTGACCCAATAAAACCAATTGGGTTTATAATCATGGACGGTCCAACTCGTACCGCTTAACCTGGGCAGGATTAGATCCTATAAGGGGTTTACCAGTACTTATGTGCGGTCGGATTCAGTTCTGCATTGAAGCATCTTGCCCATACTTCTTCAAGGTAGAAGTAAAACACCCGATTAGCAGGGGCGAAGTCAAAGGTAAACTATTATGTCTAATTTGTCTAACATATTCAGATTGGATTTTCATGTTAATGAATGGTATGCAGTTGCGAGGGGATGCTACGCTTGCGTTGCCTTGTTGTTTATAGTTTTAAATTCAATTGTTCATTTCTAACTATATGATAATATAATTTGTATATAAAATATAAGGAAATTTATAGGAAAGAAGTCAAAGAATAGACATCACAGGGAGCATTAGCAATCCAAAAGTTTATCCAAAAGAACGTTAAAAAACACTTTTGAGGGCGTTTTATCAAAAATAACCGTTGCGTTAAAAACAATTTTGAGGTCAAATGTACCCATCTAATTTTGAGAGAATTTCATCAATGGAGAGGAACGTAACAACATATGCCTTTGATACCGAATTCAGTTTTCTGAAATCCTCACATACACGCTTCTCTCCCCATTGCGTATTGACAACTACGACGCTAGAAGAAAATGTACTTCCAGAGCGTGAAACTTCCAGTCTGATCGATTGCCATCTGATCATCATCTGCCGCTGCTCTGTACGGCCTTATCTTAAACGGTGTCTTATCCGTTAGCTCTATGTTCATAGTCATTAACTCACAAGGGATAATGTCCTTTTCACTAAAAGCAAAATAATCTATATTCCTGATAACTAAATCCTCGCCTACATTCCTATGCTCCTCTCCAGTATGAATTTGACTCTACTTAGTTTCTGACTGTCCTGACGGTGACCTGAGGTACTTTATAGCTACGCTTATCACTACTTGTGTTATTTACTGCACTTATATTAAAACTGTCTATCACCTCAAGCTGACCTAAAATGCGACCCTTCTTTAACTTGAAACACCTATTATTGTGATTTACTATCTCTACAGGTAATTTATTGCTATTGGACAATTTAATGACACTATCCTTAATTTCCAATGCTGGCTCATTAAGCACAATTCCACAATTGTCAAGTGATGATACTAAACATTCACTACCTTTAGTATACTTCTGACTTTGCTTGACCATTGCATTCGGAACGTATGCAGTATTAGCTTGCAAAGTTATTGCCCTACAAATATGTACAACTGTATTGACATACTTATCTGATAGGAGAGGGGCATATACACCTTTTATTCTGATTAGACCTAGATCAAAATATATGTGCACACCATGATCTGTTATCCAATCGTCTCCAAAAATGAGACACCTATTGATGCCTTCTACAACAAAGAAGTCATATGACAATTTTAAACTCTTAATTTCAAAATTCAGGCATACTTCACCTAATGTTTTAAGATTCCCGGAATCCACTCACTGCAGATTTGCATTTCATTTCTTTAGTGAAGGTTTATTGTTTGAGATTGATAAAATTTGGCTATAAACAACGTTGAATTTGTATCCAAAAGTGTCCTAATTTTTGTTCTTGTATACTTACCACGCAATAATTTGTTTTCCCTGTCAAAACAGAATCGATACAATCAACCCACAGCTCCCATCAGAGACACCAAAGGGGAAGAAACACAAACATGAAACAACAGACTTAATGGAAACATCAATAGCGGAAGTTCAAATAGTTTACTTGATAATTTTGATTTGCTTTGGTCGGGCCATCGGCTTCACATTGTCTCGACCTTTTCAGTTTAAATTTTGGGGACAATTTACCAATTTATGTTTCCATCTGATAGTCCACTAAGGATAATGCTCAACAGCTGAGTTTCAATTATATGATTAATAGCCTCATTTTCTCTGGATAAGTAGCCTTTCTGCGAAGAAGTGTACGTCTTCATCTTTCTTTTATTTGTGTTTACTAGGATTTCGAATGCCTTTGAACAATCGAGGATCGGGTAAAACCTACTCTGAAGGTTTGCCTTCAAGTTTGCCCACGTTTTATCGCGGGCGTGTGATTCTAGGTATCGTTTGATATAATTTGAAACCAGTCTGTGCTGGTTTGGTAGGCGACTAGTTGTTTTTTCTATCGTTGTAATTAAATAGAAATGAATGGTTTTCAATTTGTTTCAGCCATGTTTCAAACTCCTGAGGGTTGCCTTCAAATACTTTTATTTTAAAGGGAATTTTCCCTTCATTATTGTTTACCCCGGGGTCATTAATATCCCAAAAAGTATAATCTTCCAGAGTATGTGCAAGTCTTCCTGCACACTCTGTCATAACTTGGGTATTTCTGTCTATGGTTTGCACATTTTGCATCAAGAGCTGACTATTTTCCCCAATAGCCTGGGCTACATTTTGTAGGCGTTTGGTTGGTCATCTTTAAAGTGGCCCTTAGCTTACTAATTCACCAAATTTAATTTTTTTATTGCTTACTATTTGGTTGTACTTGACATGTGATGTTTAAATGTGCATTTAAGTGTCTCTGATAATCCCATATAATTTCAATGACCTGTTTTTTTGGTCCAATAAATCTATTAACTGGTAAATTTCTGGTTTGTCTACTGATCTTTTATTACTAATTTTCAGACTTCTTTTTTTCCAAAAAATGACATTAGTAATGTGTATTGCATTAATTTACCACTTGATGTGTAAAAAAAAAACAGCCATCTATATAATAACTCTGGCACGGATGGGGTTAAGATAAGTAATCTGTGATTTTAATATGGAAACTTTCAGTGTTTAAAGTACCGTTATGGAGAAATTTATCGCTTTTACATTTTTTTTTCCTCTTTGTTTTATCACGGGTAACTGCAAAAGAACTATCACTGTTTGAAAATGTTTCCAAAGTAGATTTAATATTGCTCTGCTTATTTGAAGACCAGCCCCATACTCTTTGATTGATCTCATTTACTCTAACAGTTTCAGTCCAAGAATATAATTTTGATAGTTTGGTCAAATTATACAACAAAGCAACACTAGTATTGGGGACACACCTTTCAGTCCAGTTTGAAGTGATGTTTTCTTGTTTCTCTGTCTACAAATGTTTTTCCTTCGCGTTGTGTTATCCGTTCCCAAAGTCCTCTTTATAGATTGTTGTAAAATTAATAAAAACAATAGATATCCTGGTCACGGCACCAAATTAAATGGTGTTGTCATATGGACAAGTGTAGTATGTAATAAACAAACAGTTCATTTCGAAATTTCTTTATTTCAATTTAAACATTTCTGAATTATTTTGGTCCCCAACTGCCTAAGCTCTATACTAAAGTTAAATATTATAAAGGTGAACCACTCTGGTCGGATACCAAGCCGATACTGCCTACCTCTGCCTCTGCGGCTTGTTGTATTATTCTTTGGTGACATACTTCAAAATAGAACCATCTGATTGGTCCAGAGCAGATTTCGGTGGTCCCACGTCAGAGTTCAAGCTTGGTCAGAAACATAACCACGGTTATGAAACATCCTGGACTTTAATAGTCACAAGATGTTATTCGGCGGTCAGACCCCCAACTATAGATGCAGTTAAGCGGTTTGAACTGCTATTAAACGGTCAGTAGGATGCCCATGCCATGCTTTGTCATAGTACATACGCGTGACTTGGAAGTCCTACTGTACTAACTGACCAAATGAATATCTGCATGTAAAATCAGGTAACCCATATTATAACATATTTTGAGCAGAAATAAGAAAATCATCTCAGTTTTTCATCTGAAATTTTTCGTGTTTTATTCAGTTTTTCATCTGAAGTTTTTTTTGTTTTTTTTTGTTTGATGGCCGGGGGGTTAAATTTACAATGTCTTTGAATATACCTGGTGTATGAATATCATTTGGCGTCTCAACATCTGAATAGTCGTGTTTTCGTAATGAATTCAGTTTTCCTTTCCAGGTATTCGATAAGAAACTTTATGCGATTTACCGACTACGCAACCCTGTGGTAGAAACAATTGAGAACCTTGAACTTCTATTTGAAAAACAAGCAAATGGAGATGTTATTCAACACTCGGATGTCAGGTATGCGTAATTACTCGTCATATATTTTGCTCCTTGCGCAAACGGTACGCCTAGCGTAAAAAACCAATGTACTGGTCAGTTGGTATGCGCATATACAATACAAAAACGTTGACAAGGAATCTATACAATTACCCAACGACTCCCAGCAGAGACACTTATGGGAAAGAACATGAAATAACAAACGCTACGGAAAATCCCACAAAGACAGTATTAAGAATTTCATAGGAAGTTCGTTTTGGCTCCAGCTGATAAGGCCGCTAACAATGTGGTCGTTGTATGACAGCTTCACTATGTTAACACTCTTTAACAAGAACTTTGAGGTACTAAGACCTATGAACTTCACCCTTTAGCTCTAGAGAGGGCTTTAGTTGATGACCATATTTGTCATTCAGCCACCATGTTTGCTGTCTATGTTACAGAAGGGCAAGATAAGATTCCTACGTTGTATTGGTTACCTAAACTTCATAGTAGACCATACAAAGCACGGTTTATTGCAAATTCAAGCTCTTGTACTACTTCTGAACACTCCAAATTATGTTTAACTGCCATCAAAAAGCATGTGATAAAATATTGCGACAAAGTATTCAAAAGATCAGGCATGAAGTTTTAAATAAATTAAAATATAGGCGTTTTCGTGCTTCAAATTAGTCTGCTTATGATTTTCTACCCTGTTCACTACACGTCCTCAAAGTAGAAGCAAAACTAGATCAGGAATCGATACAATTAACTTACTCCACCTATCAAAGAAACCAAAGGGAAAGAAACACAAACATGAAGCGACCAGAGCATAATGGAAACATAAACAAAGGAAGGCCATAAGGACAGTTACTTTCCCATAGAATGGACATATGGTCATCCAAAATAAAAAGACAGAAATGATACACACAGTAAGTAACAAAAGACAACATTAATAAACCACCACAGAAGAACCGCCTTGGAACGGTGAGTGGAAAGATTTCCACTGGGGGGGGGGCTTAAATCGATTTTACTTGGCCACAATCCTCGCCCTTACTTCCGTCGCGATTTAGACAAATAATTTGTTCAGTCCGCATGAAGGCCTCCTAACTCATCAGTGCAACATCTCCGTTAACACAAATAATCAAAGAACCACAGAGGTGAGACAACGGTGAGGACTCGACCGCAAGAAACCACTGAAATGCTGGAGCAAAAGAAAACCAACAGTTAGACTCCGATGGGCCCGACCAGAGAGAGACCTTCAGGCACCATCCAACATTACATTGAATTAGATCTCTCTAATTCTCAATAAGACTTTACGTTGGAACCGTCATCGAATCTGAGGCCTGACCCACCGGCGTGCAATTAAAGAGGGAAGCAAAGTTGCAAACCATGATAGGGTTAACTACAATACATGCAGTCTGTCGTATAACACCCATGTTGTACCAAATCTTTTTATATCGAAGAATGATTTTACGAAATTGTTGCTGATGTCATTGCGGTTATATATTTTTCTGAATTTATATACTAAGTCACCATACAATTCGGGTTCCGTTAGACCTTGTTGCAGAAGAGATTTAAGTCCAATATTGAATTTTGAAATTAAATCAGAATGGCGTCTATAAAATTTTGAAAAAGACTTTGCGTAGTTTATGATACCGACAACCCTGATTAAGAAGGTTAGCCGTTAATAATTTATTACGAGTGTTGAAGTCAGTAACATGACTACACACTCTAGCAAATCGAATTAATTGCGAAATATAAACGCCAAATGATAGAGCACGAGGTACATCACCATCCAAAAAAGGAAAATTTACAATCTCAAAATCAAAGTCATCGCGTTTATCATAAATTGTGCACGAAACAAACCCATCTACAAAAGACAGATGTAAATCCAAAAACGGGGCCTCGGTATCAGAAGAATTTGCTTTATTTAACTGAAGTTCTTTGGGGTAAATCTGACTGATCAAACCATCGAAATAGGTAGTATCACTATTAAATAAATCATCTAAATATCTAGAAGTGGAGCTAAAAGCTTCAATAATTTTAGATTGGTTATCAATGGAAAGCGACAACATAAAGTCTCTTTCATAACAATACAAGAACAGATCAGCCACAAGAGGTGCGCAATTCGTACACATCGGAATACCCACAATTTGTCTAAATAACTAAGTACCGAATCTAATATAAATATTGTCAAGTAGAAACGTGAGGGCATCACACACTTTCTGACATGACCATAGTGTATAATTATGATGCTCTATAGAAGTGAAAAATGCATGTCTGACATTACATGCAAGATAGAGAGAATCTTCTCTGCGGAAAGCCCATTGAATTAAATCGTTAAGCTTTTCTTTTATAAGATTATGAGGAAGTGTAGTGTAAAGAGTGGAAAAATCATAAGTAGACAGACTTGAAGCATGAAAACGTCTGGATTTCAATTTATTTAAAACCTCATTCGAATTTTTTATAGACCAAAACAAATTTCTTCCTGATCTTTCAAAGATTTTATCACAATACTTAATCACTTGCGTTTTAATAGCAGTAAGACAGGAAGTTAATAATTTAGAAAGTTCAGTGGTAGTGCAAGAGCTAGAATTTGCAATAACCCGTGCTTTGTAATGTCTTTTATGAAGTTTTGGTAACCAGTATAGCGTAAGAAGCTTGTCTTGGCCTTCGGTAACACACACAGCAAACTTGGTGGCTAAATGACAAATATGTTCATCTACTATTGCTCTCTCTTCAGCTAAAGGCTGAAGTCCATAGGCCTTAGTACCACCAAGCTCCTGCTTAAGCGTGATAACATAGTGGAGCCGTCACACAACGACGACGTTTTTAGCGGCCTTGTCTGCAGGGGCCTAAACAAACTTCTTGTGTCTTTTTATTTTGGATGGCCTTATGGCCATTTTGTGGGAAAGTAACTGTCCTTATGATCTTCCTTTGGTTACAGAACAGAACAGAACAGAATATTTCTTTATTGTCGAATATTTGAAACAAATCAACATAAGCCCTGTAGGGCTTTTATTTCGACAAACAGGAGTATAACAACAATGAGGTTAAATATCACAGAGAATTTAAAACTATCACAGACAACTTTGTACACATATACATATATCTGAAATAAAATGTTGATATTAAGACATTGACAAATTTAAAATTAATGATATTATAGCATTTGAGAATCCCATTATGTTGGATAAGATGCAAGATAATATTCTGTTAATTAAAATAATGAAGAATTACAGTTTTATATGTCATGCATAGAGAGGTATACTTCAGTCATGCTCAGGGAACGGGTGGTATCCAAGTTCAGCTCGTTTGCTACACAAGGACAATAGTCACCAGCCCCATAAGCATGACTAAAGTATCCAATTAACAATTTATTAAATAGATACAGACTGTATGCCCCTCCCGCATTCCAGTCGGAGTGGTGGATCTATAACATATTAGAACCCACCAGTCCTGTTCCCAGGGAATAACATACTTCCCTGTGGAACAGCCATCCTCTCAGAGAAGAGTCTGCCCTGAGTAGTCTTACAGCAACGGGACCCGGGAGGAGACAAAGGGTTTGTGTGTGAAGGTATTTATGCCTTGTCATGCCCCCTAACTGGTGGAAATGGGGAGTGGTCGAAAACGAAAGGTTTGAAAAAAAAACAAGCTCTCTTGACAACATTTTATTGCAAGAGTCTTGTGTCGAAAAGCGAAATACCAGTTAACGAGCAAGAAAAGACATAGGAAGCTTGTAAAATCAGTTCAGACAATAAACCAGAGTGAACCATGGTAACATACAACATGCACAGATCTTCATCTAGAACATGAAGTACACTTACAGTCGTAGCCGTCCCAGGAACGGAGCAGTCTCTTGAATTGAGGATAGTTTTCAACCAGCCTAAATTCATTAGGGAGACTATTCCATACCTGGGCAGCCCCGAACCGGAAGGACTTCATCCCAAATTTTTGGGTATTAACTTGAGGAACATCAACCTGTTTTTGGTTCCTCAAGTTGTATGTAGAGACTTTCTCAATGACTAAGTCTTGGATATAAGAGGGTGCAAGTTTGTTTAAAATTTTAAACACCTCATTAGCCATTAATTTCAATCTGCTTATATGTAAAGGTGTGGTGTTGTTGTTCCTTAAAAGTATTTCAAAAGGAGAGGAGAAATCATCGTTAATAAATCTTAAAGCCCTCTCTTGTATCTTTTCCATTTTGTTGGTACTTGCTTGGCTACAAAAATGCCAAGTCAGCGGACAATAGTTAAAATTTGACATGATAAAAGATTTAAAAATGGTAAGTTTGCCTTGTTTAGTTAAAAATTTACCTAACCGCTTTAAAACTGCTAGCTGCTGTGATGCCTTCTTGCAAATGTCAGAAATGTGGTTATTAAAATTTAACATAAAATCTATGTTTATTCCTAAAAGTGTCACATTATCTTCACATTTGATGATGGTATCATTTAAGTGGAAAAGGGAAATAGCATCATGTGTTTTTTTACCTATGCAGATGGCTTGAAATTTGTCAGGGTTTGCTTTCATAAAATTATCTGAAAACCATTCAATTAGTAAAATACTTTCGCTTTGTAGAATTTCCTTTAAAATATTAAGACATTTATGAATGTAAGACAGTGTGTTGTCATCTGCATAGTTATAAAGGGTACCATGTTTGATGATGTAAAAAATGTCATTGATAAAAATGTTAAAGATTAGAGGCCCTAAAATAGATCCCTGTGGGACACCTTTAAAAAGTTTTTCCCAGCTGCTAGTATGAGAGCCTATCTTGACCCTTTGCCGTCTGTCACTCAGGTAACTCTCCAGCAGAGTTACTGCATCTTCAGACAGGCCATAAGCCAGAAGCTTAGCTTTCAGTAAGTCATGTGGAAGACAGTCGAAGGCCTTCGACAAATCCATGAGAATGGCAGCTACACACTCATGATTGTCCAAGGCCCTCTTCCAGTCTTCAAGGAGACGTAGCAGGGTCGTCTGACATCCAAATCCCTTCCTAAACGCAGCTAGGAAGGGGTTAAACACTTCCTCAAAGTATTCTGCCAGTTGGTCATGCATCGCCCTCTCATAAATTTTGGATGTTGTATTCAGGATACTGACAGGTCTGAAGTTTCCCTTATCCAACGGATCCTTCTTTTTATGCAAGGGCAACACCTGGCCAACCTTCAGACTAGGAGGAAATTTTGACACTGCAAAAGCTGTGTTTATCAGGTTGGAAACAGTATGACTTATCGCAGGTCCACAAGCTTTCAAAATTTTTGCCGAAATATTATCCACTCCAGTGGCTTTTTTTACATTTAATTTGGATATAATTTTGCTTACTTCATTTTGGTCGACCGGTTTGAAAGAAAAAGGTGGTAAATGTTTTGGTAAATTTTCTTTGATGTTTTTTATACTGGGGTGGTCAGAAAAATCGGGTTTATACTGTTTCCCCCCTGATCCTATGTCTTTTGCCACATTTACAAAAAAATCATTAAAAATGCTGCATACTTCAGTCTGGTCAGTGACTACCTTTCCATCCTCAGAGAGCACAATCGGTGCCCCACCATCAAGTCCCTTCTTCGAAAGAAAGGGCTTTATGGTGGGCCAGAAATCTTTTGATTTTGGTCCTCCAGCGCAACGCTCGTAAAAGTAGCACCTCATAGACTGTCGTTTTAACTTTGTGACAGCATTTCTCTGGTTCCTGTAATTTTCCCAGTTTGCTTTGGTTTTAAATTTGCTATATTTATTAAAAAGCATGCGTTTTTTAAAAATAGCGCGCCTTAGCTCCCCATTCATATATGCCGGCCTTTGTACCTTGGATGACCGTTCTTTCACAGGTGCGTGATCTTTGACGACATCATTCAGGAGCCACTCATGCGCCCAGTAGATGTCGTCGACATCGTCAAATACAAAGGCGGCATGAAATGGCACCTGACCAATGTCATCGTTAAAGGCTTTGGCGTCAAAATTTTTGAAACTTCTGTATTTTTTCTTTTGTTTCTCAATTCTGGGTGCAGTGCCCCTCACCACCACTCCAATAAAATTGTGGCAGTCACTGACACCGCATCCAAAATTAAAAGCATTAAAACAGAATTGGGGCTGGTTTGTTAAAATCACATCTACAAGTGAGGGAGTAAAATTTTTCATAAAACAAGTTGCAGTTTTTATAAGGTTTTTAAAATCAAAAATATCACAAAGGTCAAACAGTGTTGACCCTTTGTTTTTATCCAGACAGTCATAGTTAAGGTCACCGAGTAAGATGATATTATCAAAATTGGTGACAATTTTGTCGATCCCCTTTATCGCAATGTCTGAAAACAGTTTGTTGTCAACCGAAGGGGGTCTGTAGGCCCCAACAACTGCCCATTTACGGTTATTTATGGTTACATCAATAACAATTGACTCAATGGGGTTTTCAAGTTCTAGGTCGGGTCTACGTCTCGCTGGCAGGTATGATTTCACATATGCTAACAGGCCTCCACCTGCCGCGTTTCTGTCATTTCTAAAGGATTTATAGCCTGGTACATTGAAAATATTCTGATTGAAGGTGCTGTCTAGTTTCGTTTCAGCGAAGAAGCAGATGTCTGACAGCTGATCGTACAGGATGTCCCCGATTTCCATGAATTTATATCGGAGACTGTTTATGTTTAAATAGGAAATTAGGTTTCCATTATGGTCTGGTCGCTTAATGTGTGTGTTTCTTTTCCTTTGGTGTCTTTGATGGGTGGAGTAAGTTAATTGTATCGATTCCTGATCTTTGGTTTACTTCTACTTTTCTTATGGAATTCTTGAATACCTAGTTTAATATGACGTAAAGACGTCTAAGGCTTAGGAGGTAATACGTGAGTATTTTGAGAATAGAAAGAAATGCGTTTATTCACTAGTTTTAAAATGCTACGTTTCCAGTCCTTAAGGGCTTTATGCCCAACATACTCTCGCTTACACCATCGATTACCGAATTTATTCAAGGCAGCAGCGATTTCATCTCTAGATTTACTGAAATCAATTTTAGCAGGAAACCGATATTTCGGTCCTTTAGAAATTATATTCCTTATCCTAGATTCAGGAATTATTTTCAAATTGCCAGTAACTACATTTCCAGCAGCAGGATAGCAATACACTGAGGTTTTACAATCACATGAGTCAGGATTATTAGTATCAATATCAAGATATGAAACAAGATTTTTGAAATTAAAAATGATAGATCTAACAGGTTTGTTATATTTATAGCAAATTATAGGTGTTTCAGTATTTTGACAATAAGCAGGAATGGAAGAAACCACCGCGCTCTCACGGAAAATACTGGACAAATCTATAAAATCCATACCCTTATTAATGAAGGATATTTAGAAGCAATGGCGTTATGATTAATTTCAGAATCAATGTAAGGACGGAGAGTATACTGAGTATAGCCTCTAGTTAAAAGAGCCGCATCATATAACTGATTAGAACTATCGTAGAATTTATTCGCCTCGGTGTCCAGAAGACGTAAAACAGAAACGGGTAATGAACTTAGAAATGAAAGCAAAGAGTGACGTCCATGATTTATTAATCTAGTTGACAGTCATTTCAGTCTAGTATTGTTTCGTTTAAAAGCATGTAATTGACGTTTAAAGTTACCATTTTTCCTGATGCCGTGAGATCTAGTTCTGCGTTTTCGACATTCCAGGAGCGAGAAAATATCCAAGTCCTGCATTCTGGAAATATTACCCTCATGACAAATGTTGTCAATAAATCCCAATGGAAAAGGGGTCTGTAAAGATTTAATCCATTTCAGTTCAGCCTCATGTCCTTTGATAATTTTGAATATATATGTAGAATTTGCATCGTAGTAAAGTTTTTCCACTGGTTGTATAACAATGTTATTTACAGAATGACCTGTACGTCGAAAGTGACGGTACAAGAAAGTGTCAGTTTTCTTAGGCTTACTCATTCTACGATAATGCTCGTTCAATCTAGTTTTAAGCATGCGGTTAGTTTGACCGAAGTACTGCATATTACAGTTTGCAGCACGTCATGTACTTAGATAAATTAAATCTGTAGACTGTCATGTCAAATCAGACATGTTAACTACAGGGAAGCGTCTACCGTTTACAGATGAAGTAACGGTAGACGCAGTGCTTAAATGCGAACAACATCTGCACCTCTTGACATTGCACTTTGAAATACTAGAATACATTCCACTTCTTTTCCACGGATTAGTATTTTTCGAAGGATGGGCGATTTGAGAGGAGATAGTCTTATACGAAGACTACTCCCAAAAACATTGGTATTGCCTGCTCCATTGAGATTAACAGAAGACAAATTTAAGGGTTTGACCAATACCGAAGGCAACATAATATTAAAGGTCTTAATAGAATGGGGAATCCGTACAGAAGAAGCAGAGTGCAACCTAAGGGGTGATATTGATAGTTTAAATGTATTTGTGATACGCATGTAGGTTTATAAGGTTTTGTATGTTTCCTATGGCTTCCGTTGCCGGATCATTACAGGGTCACTGATGAGGCTTTATTAGCCGAAACTACGTAGTATGACCCATCTTCTTTCTTATGAATGTTTTCATAGCTCTTAAAGGATCTCATTTTTTATTTTTATTTGATACTGTCAAAACTAAAGCGATCTTCATACCGGTCATTAAGTAAAACAGCATATAAAATTACTGAAGATAATTCCTTCGAATAGAAGACATGTACTACAAAAGCCACGGAAACATCTTAGTCTACTAAAAGTCCAGAGATGTCAAACAAGCAGTTGTTATACAACGAGGAACGAACATCGGTTTAATAATGACCTTCAATAGGTATCTAAAGGATGTCAATTGATGGAACAGTGAAAAGCAATTGCGTAAGCAATCCATGAGGATTGGAAAAATAAGAGCATTATATGTATGTACGGGGAGACAAAAACTTGTTGATTTGATTGAATGGACATTTCATAGAGAAGACTCCCTCTATCTTGCATGTAATGTAAGAAATGCGTTTTTCACTTCTGAAGAGTATAAAAAACTATACTTTATGGTCATGTCAGAAAGTGTGTGAAGCTCTCACCTTTCTACTTGATAATATTTACATAAGATTTGGTACTTAGTTATTTAGACAAGTTTTGGGTATTCCGATGGGTACTAAATGCGCACCTTTTGTGGCTGATCTGTTTTTGTTTTGTTATGAGAGAGACTTCATGATTTCCCTTTCTGCTGATAACAAATAAAAATCAAAAATGTGTTCCTTTAACAACAATGAAAACATTCATAAGAAAGAAGATGGGTCATACTACGCAGTTTCGGCTAATAAAGCCTCATCAGTGACCATGTAATGATCCGACAACGAAAGCCAGAGGACACAAACTGCAATTTTGCGAATTTCGAATAGGCAGTCGATTCAAAGACTGGTATAAATCAAAATGGGGTCCAAATAATTAAAAACCTGTCTAGAATATGAGTCTAAACCAATAATTTATTTCCGATTTCTCAGACTATTCACGCTGATCTCAAAGGACCAAAAGTAAAATATACACTGCACAATAGAAGTAAAACAAAGATCAGGAATCGATACAATTAACTTACTCCACCCATCAAAGACACCAAAGGGAAAGAAATACAAACATTAAGCGACCAGACCATAATGGAAACCTAAACAAAGGAAGGCCATAAGGACAGTTATCTTGCCCACAAAATGGCAATATGGCCATCCAAAATTAAAAGACACAAGTGATACACACAGTAAGTAACAAACAGCAACATAAATAAATCGCCACAGAAGAACCGCCTCGGAACGGTCAGTGGAAAGATTTCTGAAAGTCTGAAATCATTAAAGCTTTTAGCTCGACTTCTAGATATTTGGAGGATTTATTAAAAATTGATAATACCTATTTCGATGGTTTGATCAGTCAAATTTACCCCTCTCCCAACCGAACTTCAGTTAAATAAAGCAAATTCTTCTGATACCGTGACCCCGTTTTTTGATTAACATCTATCTATTGTGGATGGGTTTGTTTCTTGCAAAATTTATAATAAACGAGATGATTTTGATTTTGAGATTGTAAACTTTCCTTTTTGTGAATGGTGATGTTCCACGTGCACCATCCTATGGCTTTTTTATTTCACAATTAATTCGATTTGCCCGAGTTTGTAGTCATGAAACTGACTTCAACGCTCGCAATAAATTGTCAACGGCTAAACTTCTTAATAAGGGTTATCGGTACCATAAACTACGCAAAGCCTTTTCAAAATTTTATAGACGTCATCCCGATTTAATTTCAAAATTCAACACTGGACTTAAATCTCTTCTGCAAGAAGGTTTATCGGAACCCAAATTTTATGGTGACTTAGTATATAAATTTAGAAAATATATAACCGCAATGACTTCAGCACCCAATTTCGTAAAATAATTATTCGATATAAAAAGATTGGGTACAACATAAATGTTACACGGCAGACTGCATGCATGGTTGTTAACCCAATCACTGTTGACAAATAAAAATAAAAAATGGGTTCCTTTAAGAGCAATGAAAACATTCTTAAGAACGAAGATGGGTCATACTACGTAGTTTCGGCTAACAACTTTGCTTCCCTCTTTAATTGCACGCCGGTAGGCCAGGCCTCAGATTATATGACGGTTCCAACGTTATTAAAGAGATTTAATTCAAAGTAATGTTGGTTGGTGCCTGATGTTCTATCTCTGGTCGGGCTAATCGACGTCTAACTGTTGTTTTTTTTTGCTCCAGCATTTCAGTGAAATTTTGGTGTCGAGTCCTCACCGTTGTTTCATCTCTGTGGTTGTTTGATTTTTGTGTTCACGGAGATGTTGCACTGATGAGTTAGGAAGCCTTAATGCGGACTGTAAAAATTATTTGTCTACATCGCGACAGAGGTAAGGGCGAGGATTGTGGCCACGTAAAATCGATTAAAGTCGCCAAGTGAAATTCGCTTCGCTGACCGTTCCAGTGCGGTTCTTCTGTCGCGGTTTAGTTTTGTTATGGTTTGTCTTTGGGTGTTTGTGTCGCTTATATTATTCTATTTTGGAAAGCATATTGACTATTTTGTGGGATAGTAACTGTCCTTTTAGCTTTCCGCTATTGATGTTTCCATTAGTTCTGTTGTTTCATGTTTGTGTTTCTTTCCCTTTGGTGTCCCTGATCAGAGCTGTGGGTTGATTGTATCGATTCCTGATCATTGCCTCCACTTCTTTTTTCACATACTGAATTGCATATGAGACAAATTGAAATTGGAAGGCAAATTAAATTAGATTTTGACTTTTTGATTTTTGGTTTTAAGGCCCTTTCAAGATTATTTTACTCATATCGAGCCGATCGATAATCAGGGGTGGGCGAAAAGAAAAATCACATGACCTTCCGTTGCAGAACTTGACGTCTCAAATGTAACTGAAGGTCATGTGTTTTTTCTACCGTTTTCATGAACCCCTGATTAACGATCTGCTCGATATGAGTGAAATTGAATTAGGAAAACAATAAGATTAGAGATGGAAGAACGCATGCAGAAAAATGGAAGAAAAATGAAGAGAAAAATACAGATGCAAAGATTAGAAATGGAAGAAAGATAGAGGGAAAAACAAAGAGAAATGGAGGAACGGATTGAGTTAGAAAAGGAAAAATGAGATATAGTATTGAAAAAAGAGAAAGGCAAAGGCAATTTCAATTAAGGATGAAGGAATTGGAACTCCAGGGTCAGGATAGTGTAAAACCTACCCCTGTTTCCGACTCTGGCAGTGCCTTTGATGCCACAAAGCACATCAGAATAGTTCCGCTATTCAGTAAAAAGAGGTAAACGATAAGTATTTTTGCAGAAAATTTAAAAGGGCCAAAAGAGCATTGGACCTTACTTTTGAAAAGCGTTGTTGTCGGAAATGCTCGAGACATTTACACTCAGATGGCTGTCGAGAAAAACCTCAAACTATGATAAGGTTATGGAGCTTATTCCTTAAGGAATATGAGTAGGTCTCTGAAGCTTTTAGGCAGAAGTTTAGGAATTGTAGAAAAGACATTTCCCAGACCCATGTAGAATTTGCTCCAACCAAAGAACAGTTATTTGATAGATGGTGTTCTTATAAAAATGTAGGCTCTGATCATGAAAAACGTGGACAGCTTGTCCTTGTTCAAGAGTTCAAACGGTGCATAAATTCAGACCTTTAGTCTTTTCTCGATGAGATACAGGTTGAAACTTTGGAGGAAGCTTCTCGTTTGGCAGATCGGTATGACTAATAAAGTCTCATTTGTAACAGATCTTATCCTAGAAAACCTTATAATTCACAGACAGGTCCAAAATTCTATCCTAGTAATCCATATCTCAGTTATAGCCATGCATCTAGTACTAAAATGGTGAAAATAAAAGCCAGAAGCCTTCGAAACCTTCTGGTGAAAATAGAAGCTAGAATCCTTTTTTTCAATCTCAAGTAGTTTGTAACTATTGCAAAATTACAGGTTATTTGATCTCTGAATGTTTAAACTTAAAGCGACGAAAACAAAAGAGAACGACAAGAGGACTTTAAGCCTACAGGTTTCTATAAGGCCAAAACCACAGTCTTGTGTAAGGGAGGAAAGTCTTGCTGATACCAAATTATCTGAGACAGTTTCAGTTATGGAGATTTATGGTCCATTCTTATTAGATGGTTTTGTGTCACTAAACCCATCTGACCCTTGTCAAAATCTTACGAGATACTGGAGCTTCTCAATCTCTTAATCTAGCAGATACTCTGCTTTTTTTCTGAAAAGACTTCTTTGGGCCAAAGTGTTCTTATCCAGGGTGTGGAATGTTGATTTGTTAATGTTTCGCTTTATAACGTTTATTTGTCATCAGACTTGTTTAGGTTTCCATTATGGTCTGGTCGCTTAATGTTTGTATTTCTTTCCCTTTGGTGTCTTTTATCGATGGAGTAAGTTAATTGTATCAATTCTTGATCTTTGTTTTACTTCTACTTTGGTATCCGGTTCAGTGGCTGTTGGCATAATAGAAGTAGAGGCAAGGCTCAGGAATCGATACATTTAACTTACAGCTCCGATCAGAGACACCAAAGGGAAAGAAAGACAAACATGAATCAAAAGACCAAACGGAAACACCAAGAGTGGAAAGCCAAAAGGAAGTTACTGTCCCACAAAATGACCAAAAGGCTATCCAAAATAAAATAATATGAACGACACAAACACCTAAAGACAAACCATTACAAAAATAAACCGCGACAGAAGAACCGTCTGGGAACGGTCAGCGGAAACGAATTCCACTGTGGGGCTTAAATCGATTTAACGTGGCCACAATCCTCGCCCTTATTAAAACAAATACTTTGTTTAGTCCGCATGAAGGCCTCCTAACTCACTAGTGCAACATCTCCGTGAACACAGACCTTCTTTAGCTTTCAAAAGGTGTTCATTTATTGCTAGGCAATGATTTAGCTGGAGATAAGTGGTAGATCAAAATTTGACTTTTAATCCTTGCATAGACCAACCGCCTGGTCCCATTGAGCTAGAAATTCCTAATCTTTATCCATTTTGTGCCATCACAAGGGCTATGGCAACTAAGACCAAGCAAACTGATGGGAAACATTATTTTGATTTAACTGATGCCTTTCTGGGTCAGTCTTTTAATGGAGAGATAACAAGGTCTCTGTCTTCAAGCCTGCCTGATAAGAAAAGTAGAAGTAAAACAAAGATCAGGAATAATTATTGATACAATTAACTTACTCCACCCATAAAAGACACAAAAGGGAAAGAAATACAAACATTAAGCGACCAGAACATAATGGAAACCTAAACAAAGGAAGGCCATAAGGACAGTTACATTCCCACAAAATGGCCATATGGCCATCCAAAACCAAAAGACACAAGTTATACACAGCAAGTAACAAACAACAACACAAATAAATCGCCACAGAAGAGCCGCCTTGAACGGCCAGCGGAAGACTTCCACCGGGGGCATTTTTTAATAAGAATAACTCATTTTCGATCTAGGCCATGACAAAATGTCCGGGTCTCAACTAGCTAAAGAACAGCATAAGGATCCTGAAAGGGGGAGGGGGTGCCCATAAGGACCTTTCCTGCCCTGGAACAAAAGTCTTCATTTTCTCCTGATATATTGCCTATAGTGTCCCATTTATAAAAATAGTATTGGTTTTGTAACGTATGCCCTAGTTATTGAGAAACATGATAATGAAAGTGGATGGGGTAATTTAGCATTTATCTAAGGTATCATGTTTTACGCGTTGTTTCACTTTTAAAATATATCACACCCACTCATTATTTCCTCTGCCTGTTAGAAAAATGTATTGGGTAAATTTCTACTTAAGTTTTCTTCCTATCAAATAAAGAAACAACATCGGCAGCAACTATTTTTTAACATTGTCAATATTTGCTACTCATTGTTGATTTTTATTTGCAGTAAAGTAAATACATCCTAGCTTATCTCCGAAATCAAATGACAGATTATTTTAAAACTTAATCGAATTTAACATTGGAAGAGTACAAAGTGTTGATAATGTTTTCGCGACCCTGACCTTATATTCGAGGTCACGTGGACTGGCCAAATGTAAAATTAAGGGGAAACCATTTTGGCCATTTTTCTGTTCCTGAACAAAATATTCAAATTCTCCTAATACATTGCCTATAGAATTCCTTTAATGACAGTCTAGGTTTTGCAAAGTAAGCCCTAGTTATGGAGTTATATTATCAAAAAACTGGGTGGGGTAATTCGATTCGATGCTGAGGAATTGTGTTTTATGCACAATATCTCTTTTAAACTATAGCAAACGCAGTCCCAACTTCATGTTTGTTTGTTTGTTTGCCTAAGGTAACGTACCACCCCATTTTGCTTCCTCTAAAGTTAAGTATGCCATCTGCAGCAACTGTTTTATAAAAAAAAAAAAAAAAAATCTATTTCTGAGAATTTTGCATCTTTGAATTCAACAAAACATTTTTTTCTGGAATTTAATGAAAATTCCATTGAAATAAATCTGAAGACAGTAATTGGAGAAAACAAAATTTTGCCTAGGTTATGTTAATCTGTTCTGCAACAAGGTCTATCGTAACCCGAATTTTATGTTGACTTAGTATATAAATTTAGAAAAAAATATAACCGCAGTGACTTCAGCACCCAATTTCGTAAAAATCGTTCTTCGATATAAAAAGATTGGATACAACATAAATGTTATACGATAGACTGCATGCATGGTAGTTAACCCAATCACGATAAACAACTTTGCTTACCCCTTTAATTGCACGCCGTTGGGTCAGGCCTCAGATTCTATGACGGCTCCAACGTAAAGGCTTATGTTGGTTGGTACCTGATGCTCTCTCTCTGGTTGGGCCCATTGGAGTGTAACTGTTTTTTTTTTTTTTTTTTGTTTGTTTTTTTTTTACCGGCGTTTCTGTTGTTTCTTGCTGTCGAGTCCTCACCGTTGTTTCATCTCTGTGGGAAAGTAACTTTTCTTTTGGCTTTCCGCTCTTTTTTTCCGTTGGGGTCTGTTGCTTCATGTTTGTCTTTCTTTTCCTTTGGTGTCTCTGATGGGAGCAGTAAGTTAATTGTATCGATTCCTGATCATTTCCCCTACTTATATTTTGACCTTTTCATCATGATTACATAGTCTTTGAAATTATTATTCCCCACCCCGCTCTCCCAATCACAACAGATCTTCATTTACTCAAGAGCATAGTTCTGTCTCATTATTTTCCCTTCTGAGGAAAATATAAGGACTGCAGCTTTATTACATGACAATGTGCATTTCGCTTATTTTATGTCTTGGAAGTTGCAGAATCTTTGTTTATCTCTCAAATCTGTGTTTGAATTCTTTTGAAACGTGTATGTAGGCATTATTGTGAGGGCACGCAGTTGATAAGGTTTTGGTGATATTGGCCTTATTTTAAGACCAGCCTTAAATTGGGCATTGCTAATTGTGTTGTGACCTTGAAAACAAGGTTACCAAAGCCTAATTAGCCTAATAGTGTTTGTTTATCATAACTTATTCAGCACCATTGTTCTCTCCTGGTGACTATGCTAGTTAAACTAGCATCCATTCCGCTCAATTGATCCCACAAATTGTGCAAACAAGCTTAAGTTTACTAAACTTCAATCTACTTTGACCTTTGATCACATTGAAATTAGGTTAATGTTAACTAACTTGAAATCATGGCCAATTATTCATCTAAGCCAGTTTCTAAGAATCAAGTCGGGAGTTCCAAAGAAACTATACTCGAGCCTTGAAAAAAAGCCAAGTTCACTGAACATCTAACCGACTCGGAGACATGTTCAGGTCTCAATAATTTAAGTGACACCTCGACTAAAGAGAAATATGAGTGCAACTGTAGATATCAAGTTTGTCCTGACCTTGAAAATGTGGTCAGGATCACCAAAATCTAAGCTCAAAGGCAAAGTAGAAGTAAAACAAAGTTCTGGAATCGATTCAATTAACTTACTCCACCCATCAAAGACACCAAAGGGAAAACAACACAAACATGAAGTGACCAGACCATAATGGAAACCTAAACAAAGGAAGGCCATAAGGACAGTTACTTTCCCACAAAATGGCCGAATGACCATCCAAAATAAAAAGACACAAGTGATACACACAGTAAGCAACAAGCAACAACAAAAATAAACCGCCACAGAAGAATTGCCTTGGAACGGTCGGTGGAAATATATCCATTGGGGGTGGGGGGGGGTGGGGGGGGGAGGTGGCTTAAATCGATTTTACATGGCTACAATCCTCGCCCTTACCTCTGTCGTGGTATACACTAATTGTGTTTAGTCCGCATGAAGGCTTTCCTACTCATCAGTGTAACATCTCCGAGAACATACAAATAAAAAAAAAACTACAGAGATGAAACAAGGTTGAGGACTCGACAGCATACAAAAACAGAATTGCTGAAGCAAAAGAAAACCAACAGTTAGACTCCGAGGGGCCCGACCAAAGATATAGATATCTGGGAAGGTAAACGAAACGTCACAGGAATTGAATTTAATAATTCCAAAAATAAAGACAAACATTATTTTAAATTTCGAAAATCTCGCAGACCATGTGACCTTCAAGGTAAGGTCAAAGCCACACGAATCTAGTCAGCCCTTAGTGTGTGATGCCCTCACCTTTCTACTCGACAATATTTATATTGGATTCGGTTCTAAGTTATTTAGACAAATTGTGGGTATTCCGATGGGTACGAATTGCGCACGTCTTGTGGCTGATCTGTTCTTGTATTGTTATGAAAGAGACTTCATGTTGTCGCTTTCCATTGATAACCAATCTGAAATAATTGAAGCTTGTAGTTTTACTTCTAGATATTTAGATGATTTATTAAATATTGACAATACATACTTTGATGGTTTGATCAGTCAGATTTATCCCCTAGAACTCCAGTTAAACAAGGCAAATTCCTCTGATACCGCGGCCCCCTTTTTGGATTTACATTTATCTATTGTAGTTGGATTTGTTTCTTGCAAAATTTATGATAAACATGATGATTTTGATTTCGAGATTGTAAATTTTCCTTTTTTCGGACGGTGATGTTCCTCGTGCGACATCGTATGGGGTTTATATTTTGCAGTTTATTCGATTCGGTAGAGTGTCTAGTCATGTATCCGACTTCAACACTCGACATAAATTATTAACCGCTAAACTTCTAAATCAGGGGTATCTGTATCATAAACTACGTAAAGCCTTTTCTAAGTTATATAGATTTCTTTCTGATTTGGTTTCAAAATTCAATGTTGGACTTAAAACACTTCTGCAACATGACCCGTCGGAACCCGAATTCTATGGTGACTTAGTATATACATTTAGAAAAATACATGTCTGTAATGAATTTAGTACCGAATTTCGTAAAATCGTTCGTCGATATATAAAGATTGGGTACAACATAAATGTTATAAAACAGTGTTGCTGTTTGTTACTTACTGTGTGTATCACTTGTGTCTTCTTATTTTGGACGGCCATATGACCATTTTGTGGGAAAATAACTGTCCTTATGGCCTTCCTTTTTTTAGGTTTCCATTATGGTTTGGTAACTTCATGTTTGTGTTTCTTTCCCTTTGGTGTCTTTGATGGGTGGAGTAAGTTAATTGTATCGATTCCTGTTCTTTGTTTGACTTCTACTTTATATTTTCAAAATCTTGTAATATATTCAGATTAATTTCAAAATAATATCTTGTGTAATTCAAAAGAAAACATATGATTTATGGAATTCAAAGATGCAAAATTCTCAGAAATAAAATGTTTTCATAACAGAGATGCTGCAGATGTCATATTTTACTTTGGGGGAATACAACTAGGTAGGATGTTACCTAAGGCAAACAAACAAACAAAGGAAGTTGTGACTGCGTGTGCTATGTTTAAAAAGAGATGTGGTGCATAAAACATTAAACCTTAGCAGCGTATCGAATAACCCCAGCCAGTTTCAGGATCATAAATCAATAACTAGGGCTTACTTTGCAAAACCTAGAATGCCTTAGTAAAATGAATTCTATAGGCAATGTATTAGTAGAATTTAAAGCTTTTTTAAGGAAGAGAAAAATGGTCTAAACGGTCACCCCTGATTTTAACATTTGACCAGCCCAAGTGACATTGAATATTAGGCCAAGGTTACCAAAACCTAATTAACACTTTTTACACTTCCAATGTTAAAATCAAGTAAGTTTGAAAATAATTTGCGTTTTAGTTTAGGAAATAGGCAAGGGTTTTATTGAATTTGAACAAAAATGACGATGTTCAAAAATAGCTGCTGCAGATGTAGTATTTTACTTTAGAGGAACAAAATGCAAGTAGGAATTTACCCAATACATTTGTCTAACATACAGAGGAAATGATGAGTGGGTGTGACATATTTAAAAAAAAAAAAAAAAAAAAAAAAGAAACAGTGCGTAAAACATGATACCTCAGATTAATGCTGAATTACCCCACCCACTTTCATTATCATGTTTCCCAATAACTAGGGCTTACGTTACAAAACCAATACTATTTTAGTAAATGGGACACTATAGGCAATATATCAGGAGAAAATGAAGACTTTTGTTCTAGGGCAGGAAAAGGGCCTTATGGACACCCCCTCTCGCCCTTGTTTGAAAGGGCTTTAGATGAGCAGGAAGTATCTCAGGCCCCACTCTGTTAGTATGCAAAAAATGACATGAGAAGAACACGAATGGATTGTCAACCATAGTAGTAGTTCCGCGGGTTTATTGCCTGGAAGGATTGAACTTAACACATGAAACTCCCATGTCAGGACATTTAGGTGTGAAACCTGATCCCACATCAACAAAACTTTAGGATTCTGACATTCTGCGGAATCTCGACCAGAAACTGACACATCTAGAGCCAAATCAGCGAAATGAACAGAAACAGCTGTTTTTTTAATCGGAACACGTATTTCCTGACATTCCAACACGGACATATAAAATATGTCACGAGATCGACATAAATGGTTCTAAACATGTAAAGCACAATCAATACAGGATGAATCCTATGAAACAAAAATATCTTAAAGAAGAAGTTCAGTATTTTTTTTGAGATTGTAAACTTTCCTTTTTTGGATGGTGATGATCCACGTGCGCCATCCTATGGCGTTTATATTTCATAATTAATTCGATTTGCCAGAGTGTGTAGGCATGTAACTGACATCAACACTCGTAATAAATTGTTAACGGCTAAACTTCTTATTCATAACCATTTCTAGAACATATTATCGGTACCATAAGCTACGCAAAGCCTTTTTCTAAAGTTTATAGACGTCAGTCTGATTCAATTTCAAATTTAATACTGGACTTAAATCTCTTCTGCAACGAGGTCTATCGGAACCCGAATTTTATGGTGACTTAGTATATAAATTTAGAAAAAAAAATATAACCGCAATGACTTCAGCACCCAATTTCGTAAAACATTCTTCGATATAAAACGATCAATACAACATAAATGTTATACGACAGACTGCATGCATGGTAGTTAACCCAATCACGGTTGACAACTTTGCTTCCCTCTTTAATTGCACACCGGTGGGTCAGACCTCAGATTCAATGAGGGTTCCAACGAAAAGGCTTATGGTTGGTTGGTACCTAAGGCTCTGTCTCTGGTCGGGCCCATTGGAGTCTAACTGTTGGTTTTCTTTTGCTCCAGCATTTCTGTTTATCTTGCAGTCGAGTCCTCACCGTTGTTTAATCTCTGTGATTGTTTGATTTTTGTGTTCACGGATATGTTGCACTGATAAGTTAGGAGGCCTTCATGCGGACTGAACAAATTATTTTTCTCAATCGCGACGGAAGTAAGGGCGAGGATTGTGGCCACGTAAAACCGATTTAAGCCTCTCCCTCCACCCCCAACCCCCTGGACTTCGTTTCCGCTGACCGTTCCAAGGCGGTTTTCTGTCGCGGTTATTTTTGTTATGGTTTGACTTTAGGTGTTTGTGTCGGTTATATTATTTCATTTTTGGATAGCCTTTTGGACATTTTGTGGGTAAGTAACTGTTGTAGGTGTTTCCGTTGGGGAAAGTAACTGTTGTTGGTGTTTCAGTTGGGGCCTGTTCCTTCATGTTTGTGTTTCTTTCCCTTTGGTGTCTCCGATGGGAGCTGTGGGTCAATTGTATAGATTCCTGATCATTGCCGCTTCTTTTATTTTTAATAGACAATGACTTTATTGAACCAAGCCAAAGTGAATGGAGTTCTCCTTGTACCAAAATTTAATGGGACATATCGTATGTGTACAGATTTTAGGGAAGTTAATTATTTAAGTAAACCAGATAATTTTCTGACTCCAAGAAGTGATGACTGCATTAATAACATCAGTTATGCCAAATACGTAACGAAATTCGTCCTTCTGAGAGGATTTTGTCAAATTCCACTCACAGACAGAGCAAAGGATGCTTCGGCATTTGCTACACCAGACGGATTATTTAACTATAAAGTCATGCCATTTGGAATGAAAAAAATCTCCGGCAACGTTTAAGCGCTTAATGAACATGGTTGTTGCAGGGCTGGAAGGCTGCAGTGCTTATATTGATGACGCTATCATATACAATGGCCAGTGGAATCAACATCTAGGGACTATTCGAGCATTCTTTGATTGACTGAGTAATGCTAAATTGAAAATAAATCTTGATAAAAGTTGATTCTACCATGCAGGTTTGACATTGATGTTGTAGGTCAAGGTCGTGTGAAACCCATTGATGCTAAATATGAGGCTATCTCAAATTTTCCCGTACCCGCGTGCAAAAGACAACTGATGCGATTTCTTGTCATGGCTAGTTATTACAGAAAGTTCTTTAATGATTTCGCTGTCATTGGTGAGCCTTTGACAGATGTGCTCAGCAAAAGAACGAAATATGCCAAAATGCTTTTGATGAGCTTAAAGCCATACCCCAAAGTAAGCCAGTTCTCTTAGCACCAAACTTTGAAAAAGGAGTTTAAGCTAGCTGCAGATGGTAGTGACGTAGGTGCAGGTAGTGTTGTTTTGCAGGAAGACGAAATTGGTGTGGAAAAATCCAGTTTGCTATTTCCCCAAAAAGTTTAATAAGCATCAGAGAAATTACAAGTGTGCTTGTCTCTGATTCTTGCTCTGCAACATTTCGAAGTTTATCTTACTTCTATTGCTGCACCGATTGTGGTTTTCAATGATCACAATACACCGAATTTTATGGTGACTTAGTATATAAATTCAGAAAAAATGTATAACCGCAATGACTTCAGCACCCAATTTCGTAAAATCATTCTTCGATATAAAAAAGATTGGGTACAACATGGACGTTATACAACAGAATGCATGCATGGTAGTTAACCCAATCACGATTGGCAACTTTGCTTCCCTCTTTAATTGCACGCCGGTGGGTCAGGCCTCAGATTCTATGACGGCTCCAACGTGAAAGCTTATTGAGAATTAGAGAGATATAATTCAAGGTAATGTTGGTTGGTGCCTGATGCTCTGTCTCTGGTCAGGCCTATCGGAGTCTAACTGTTGGTTTTCTTTTGCTCCAGCATTTCAGTGGTTTCTTGATGTCGAGTCCTCATCGTTGTCTCACCTCTGAGGTTCTTTGATTTTTTTGTGTTCACGGAGATGTTGCACTGATGAGTTAGGAGGCCTTCATGCGGACTGAACAAATTATTTGTCTAAATCGCGACGGAAGTAAGGGCGAGGATTATGGCCACGTAAAATCGATTTAAGCCCCCAAGTGGAAATCATTCCACTGACCGTTCCTAGGCGGTTCTACTGTGGCGATTTATTTATGGTGTTGTTTGTTACTTACTGTGTGTATCACTTGTGTCTTTTTATTTTGGATGGCCATATGGCCATTTTGTGGGAAAGTAACTGTCCTTAAGGCCTTCCTTTGTTTGGGTTTCCATTATGGTCCGGTCGCTTAATGTTTGTGTTTCTTTCCCTTTGATGTCTTTGATGGGTGGAGTAAGTTAATTGTATCGATTCCTGATCTTTGTTTTACTTCTACTTTTATATAAATAAAATGAAAAACTAAAAATAAAAAAAAAAAAACGGTTGCTCAGGTGAGGGTTATATGCTACAAGAGTTTAGTTTAGAGATAAGACATATCAGAGGGAGAGATAACATTATCCCTGATGCCCTTTCAAGAGCTTGAGCAGTGCCAGGATATGTTTTTCTTTCATACTGAAGTGGATTGTAGATACATGTAATTTTATATGCTATGTTCAATTTTTATTATTCTAAATGCAAAAGAAAGCTTTATTACATAAATCTTTCTCTCCCCCCCCCCACACACACACACGAAGAGATCGAGTGATATGCATAAGAATTCCCACTTTCAGCCGACTGGGTGACCTAATAATGCTAATAATATCTTGTTTATTGTCCATAAAGAAGTTTCTGGAAAAATGAGTCACAGATTAATTTCCGGTGGTAAGCGGTTTGTTTGCAAGGAAAAGTACTTTGGAATCTTCCAGAAAGTTCGGGGTTGCAATATTGATAGAAAATTAACTAGTTATCTTATTCCACAACCGTCCGGAACTTTCTAGAGAACTCTTAAGGTCTATCAAAGAGCTTGCTTTTATTTGGGTCAGACTTTGGAGTTTGAAGATTTGGTTTATAAGAAAAACTATTTCTGAATTCTGTGTTGGATTGTTAAAGGACATTATTTTTCATCTTGGACTGTGAATTCTTTCGAGTCAAGAACAAAAGATTCATTTAATGATATTCCATAACAGCTAAGTAAAATTTCTTACTTCTGCAGGTTAAAGGTAGTTGGTAAATAAAATGTGTTATTTTTTCCGAAAGGCTTGTTTGCTTTTTCTTTCTGCTACGCCTGGTTCTTAACAGTGGGCATGTTTGCTTTAGTCCGCTAAAGTATAGATTTTTGCTGCCTATAAAATGCATCGATGAGCATCCATAAGCCCTGTTTGGTATTAGAGTAGAGTATAAAATCACTGTGACAATATGGAATAAGAAAACTTAAATCTCTCGCATGTGAACTGAACAAGCCTCAAACCTCAGCCGTGAGAGACCTAACGTTTAAGAGTCAGCGTTTTTTCTCAGAAGAACCGCCTTGGAACGGTAAGTGTAAAGAATTCCACTGGTCAACCTCTCATTTCGGACCTCTTAATCTACCTTCGTATAATAGAAAAAAGCCCATGCAATGACTATCCTTTCCGACCCCATATTGTAAAGCAAACGAAATGGTGTGATATCGAAATTTGTGATTTTGTTCCAAACGTTAATTTGGTAGTCGCAAGAACCGCTTTAATAAGGCTGTTCTATCGAAAAAGCACACTTCATGTTTCACGTAAAAGTGCGAAAAACAGAGTAGAAGTGAAGGCATTGGTCATGAATCGATACAATGCAACCATAGCTCCCATTAGAGACACTAAAGGGAAAGGAACAAAAACATGAAATAACTCGACCCTAATGGAAACATCAATAGGAAAAAAAAGGACAGGAGGACAGTTACTTTTACATTAAAAGGCCATTCTGCTATCCCAAACAAAAAATATAAGCGATACACACACTCAAAGACAAATCATAACAAAAATAAACCGCACCGCTACAGAAGAACCGCCTTGGAACGGGTCAGTGAAACGAATTCCACTGGGGAGCGGGGGCTTAAATCGATTTAATGTGGCCGCAATCCACGCCCTTACTTCAAACTATGCACACACACAAAAAAAAAACACACACACACAAAAAAAAACAAACAAACAAGAAATGACAATTATGAGCCCTGTGTAACATTGGTATATTGTAATGATGATGGAACTGCTTATCAAGATATACCCAGAAGGAGTATTCTTAAGCACTTGTGTACTATGTTTTTTTTTTTCAGTTTACGTCCAAGCAGCTAAGGTCATACGGAGACGGGATGTCGGTTTTAAGGCTCATCCGTAAGTCTGCAGAAGTTCGGGATCGAACCCAGGATCCGTAGTTTGTAAGGCGGGTAGCGTCACTACTGCACCAAAAAGTCTCCCTGTTCTACATCATAGTGTAGTTTATATTTTCTTGTCCTTTGGGATCATTGATTCCATTGTGGACTTTTGAAAACAGTTTGAGGGTCACTGATGAGGCCTAATTGGCCGAAACTATCTAGTATGACCAAAAAAAAAGGGTAAACTCCATATGTTCCTGATTGCGGTGTATTCCTTGCTGCCAAAGGATAACCCTTCTATAGACCATTTCTATTATACACGTGTATATGTAACGCGACGTCTGATTAGATAACCCCCAAAATTTACGACGGTATATTATATGTTGTTTTGATGTAGTGACGGGGACATGGGGGTCTCATTCCGCGCATTTGAGAAAGATAACGAAATTAATATTCAAAACCATTTCAAGACATTTTGTACATTGTTGCATTGTTTTTGAAAGAAGTCGTTAGCAGTAAATTGTTTTGTATGTGGCGTCACCATACGCTTCCTCCTACACACTACTTTGATCACATTGCACAACTGGAAACCATTAACGCCATGATAGAACACAAGTCTGATCGTGGAAAAGCTTAATAAAGTTCCAAATAAATGAAAACCATCAAATATGTTCCGGAAAGGTTTATTGGAGTCTAACTGTTGGTTTTCTTTTGCTCCAGCATTTCTGTTATTTCTTGCGGTCGAGTCCTCACCGTTGTTTCATCTCTGATTCTTTGATTTTTGTGTTCACGGAGATGTTGTACTGATGAGTTAGGAGGCCTTTATGCGAACTGAACACATTATTTGTCTCAATCGTGACGGAAGTAAGGGCGAGGATTGTAGCCACGTAAACTCGATTTAATCCCCTCCACCTCTCCAGTGGAATTCGTTTTCGCTGACCGTTCCAAGGCGGTTCTTCTGTCACGGTCATTTTTGGTATGGTTTGTGTCTGGCTGTTTGTGTCGCTTATATTATTTTATTTTGGATAGCCTGTTGGCAATTTTGTGGGAAAGTAACTGTCCTCTTGTCGTCATGTTTGTGTTTTTGTCCCTTTGGTGTCTCTGATGGGAGCTGTGGGTTAATTGTAGCGGTTCCTGATCATTGCCTCTACTTCTATTATATTCTTTGGAAACAATAAATACACCACAGAACTGAAAAATATGGAGTGTAGATGATTTTGGGTCAGACTAGCTAGTTTCGGTCAATTAGGCCTCATCAGTGACTCTCAGATATTTTCAAAATTCCACAATTGAATCAATGACCTCAAAGGACAAGAAATATAAACAGCACTATGATGTAGGGCAGGGCGATTTTTCCGGCCGCCACACATTCTCAGAACCCAGCTGTAGTGAAGTTAAATATGTTATAGAAAGGGTTATCCTTCGGAAGCAAGAATACACCACAGAACTGTAAAATATGGAGTGTACATGTTTTCTTTGCCAGACTGGCTAGCTTCGGCCAACTAAGCATCACCAGTGACCTCCGATATTTTCAAAATACAACAATGGAATCAATGATCCCAAATGGACAAGACAATATAAACTATAATATGATGTAGGGCAGGAAAACCTTTTACGGCCGCCGCCCATTCCAAGACACCAACTGCAGTGACGTTAAATATGTTCTAGGAAGGGTTATCCTTTGGAAGCAAGAAATACAACACATATCTGGAACACATGGAGTGGACAGACTAGCTCGTTCGTCATTCTTGTATCTTATACCAGAAATTTATTTTGGTACATGAAATTATTTTGCTTTCATATCTCACCAACTTTGCATTATATCCCAAATTGCGGACATCACTATTCGGCATGCGCATGGAGGAGAAAGAGTGGCTCATTTTACTCACGGGGTATATGGAAAATATTTGAGCTTGTGCTGTCCAAGCAAAGGCCTGCAAGTTTCTTTGCAGTATAACAATATGCGTTATACCGTCGGAAACCCAACGTCAATATGTAATATCATTTTCCGTTGGCTGGTGTATATTTTACGTAACTGACTGTGCTTGATGTTTATGCGATGAAAGCAATCTACAAGAAAACAAGTGAGTGAATGCATTAGAATTGGGATTGCGGCATTTAAAAGTGGCATTTGTTTCATTTTGAGCGGAAAATTATCCGCTGTTGAATCGCAAAATCCGTTTTACTAAGGCATCGCTGTAATATGAATTTTACGAGCGCAAAACCGTCGTTTGGTGACAGTGCAGAAACTGACAATAGTTCAGTTTTAATCGACAAGAGAGAGAGAGAGAGAGAGAGAGAGAGAGAGAGAGAGAGAGAGAGAGAGAGAGAGAGAGAGAGAGAGAGAGAGAGAGAGAGAAAATTTTCATTTAATGGATTCATTTATATTTCAGAGTTGAGGGTAACTGTATTGCTGAAACGTTTCTGCATACTCCAATTACGGACAGTTGTAACAAGACAGTCTACACTTCTGGTAAGTAAGGGAGCTAAGAGAGTGCTAAGACCTTAGCAATAGTAAAATTTCAATGATGACATTGAGGTTTCATTAAGCCACTTCCGAAAACAAAAACAATCACCCTTATCAGATATAGCAGACTCCTGCGTTTGCATTTTTTATGCTGTTGGCTTATGTCTCTTTTTGTGGATGATATTAATCAACTGGAACCTTTACCCCTTTGTGGGGAAAGATTTGACAACTCATTCGCCTTCTTAATACCGCTTTATGGGGATCAATTTGACAACCCTTTCGCCTTTTTCTTAACAGTGAAACCCTTTTTGTTGACCGTTCTAAAGTGGTTCTTCTGTCGTGGTAATTTATTGTTATAGTTCGTCTTTGCATGTATGTGTTCACACTGGTAAAGGCAAGCGCGCAGGATAAGGAACAAACACACCGGATAAGGAAATTTTTCCGCTCAGGATAAAAAAGAAAATGGCGGAATGGGTATCACATGTGCAGGTTTGTTGTTGTTCTAGATCTCGTATTATGGTTACTAATCAATACGGCTGCTCACATTAGCTTCACGGAAGACACATATCATTCACAAATTTATATTCGATGGTCCGAATTCGACAGTTACATCCAGTCAAACGGAGAACCGGACACAGTGGAGCTACTCCACCGCGCAATCTCATTATTTTACATGAAACGCTCTTCTGGGAAGATGGCATGCACTG
Source organism: Lucinisca nassula (assembly GCA_963580285.1). Taxonomy (NCBI): domain Eukaryota; kingdom Metazoa; phylum Mollusca; class Bivalvia; order Lucinida; family Lucinidae; genus Lucinisca; species Lucinisca nassula. The sequence goes on along the minus strand of OY757011.1, from coordinate 13,604,479 downwards.
TTTTGTTGGTTGTAGACATACACATGATTACTCGGATTGTTGCAAATACGATTTAAGGAAAATTTGAAATTAGAAGGCTCACAGTGAGAAATCCTAGTTCAATTTTCAATACAACGCCCACGGGCAAGGGAATGGGTACAACGCATATGATAAGATACAAAATTTCCCGGGGAAAATGGTTGTTGTATGGTCGTAGCACTAGTAAATTTCCATCTCAGGTCAGGTTTTACGATATTAATAAATAGTCCTACATAGTTTGAAGCGCCAATTGTGACCTTTTGGAATCATCCAAAGTCTGTGTGAATTGTCTTGGCATGCGCATTGCTGTGGTTCTAGCAATATAATCATCCCCCATAGAGACAGATAGATAGGGTTCATCGCGATCATGAATTAGAGAAATTATGTATTTGTCTATATAGTATTTCTGGTAGAAAATTGTATGCTTGTTCTTTTGGCTGAAAATAAGGTAAATAACTTCGCCAAATTCGTGAGACATACCTATTACATGGTCATTAAAGGGCCTGATATGATTTGGCTTCTTTTTGACCCTCACTCAAATCCTCTTCAGTGTGCGACGTTTCACGCGCTAACAGGCTTCGTTAATGGAAACATACACAGAAACGAGTTGTTTCGTCTTCAAGTATTTTCAGAATAACTTGACGTTTGATGTGCCTGTATTGAGTTAATAAATTATGACCAAAATAGTAAGAAAAGTGTGATAAAAGTATACGTCTTCGAAAGAAAAAGGCAAAAGAAAGTGCCCTTAGAAACCCGGTTTCAATTGGCGCATTAATATATTAGGTGGCACTGCTCATCGTTTGTACACTAAGTGAGTCGTATCTTGTTACCCACCCACTTGCGTTATCGTGGAGATTACAGGATCAAAATGAAACAGGTATCGAACTATTCCTTGGTTTCTAACTAAGAAAATGAGTAATAACAACATATATTTAGCTTTACTATGAACGGAGTTATGGACCAAAATTTAATTTATGAAAAAATAAACACAGAGGCGACCTTTCATTTTTTTTATATTTTCACCACGTGACGTGTTAACATATCAAAACTTTATCTGTATACAAAATATAAAATATGTACAGGCAAGGCTAGGCTGTTATATTTTGAAAGCCATAAAGGTGACAAATTTTGCAATTTTGGTCAAAATCAGCTGGGGGTAGGGGTAAAGTCATGGTAAAAACATACCTTATTTGTGACTGACCAAACATTTTATTGATTTGTTTTTCTTTGAAGCTGTATCTTTTCATATAACTTCCTTTGGCTATCAGTCACCATACAACATTTATGAAACAAATATTCCGGTGGGAGGGGGGTGGGGGGGGGGGGCGGGGTGCAGAGATATAATTGGATATCTTAACAGGCCCTTTGTACGCAGTTCGTCGTCTGATATAAGACAAATATTGTTTGTTTGATTTGAGGTTTAACGTCCCCGTCAACACTGTAAAGGTCATTTTGGAGACGTTGTTTCCAATTTTGTGGGACTTTTACCCGACACTGAGATGAAACGACATCGCAAGCCCAATGAAACCAATAGGGTTTATAAGCATGGGCGGATCGACTCGCACCGCTTTGCCTGGGCAGGCTTAGATCCTCCAGGCAGTTTACCAGTGCTCGGTTGTGGGTCGGTTTCAGCTCTGCGTGGAAGCATCATGCAGCCCATCTATTTCTTAAGCCCCGATGGGCAAGGCAACTATTAAAGTATGTGCATGTATTGGTAACTGAATGCCGGCCTCGGTAGCTCAGTCGGATTCGCGTCTGCTGGTGATCAGGAGGGCACGGGTTCGACACCTGCCGGGGTCGGCAACATTCGTTCGTGGAGATTGATCATGAGACCTTTTCTACGGTCATTCTCTCCCTTCCGCTGATTTAAGAAGGGCAGTTGTCAGTTTCTGGCGAAAGAATGTACAGTGTACTGGTTAACCGCTTACGTATAAGCCGGCCCAGGAAAAGTGTGGATAGGTAAACTGACCGGCTCAAAAATGACCTAAAATAGTGTTGACAGTGCCGTTAAACTCTAAAACAAACAAACAAACCAAGAAGCATTACTGAAAACAAACCCACAAAATGTAAATGTCAATTTGCACAGGACATTATATTAGCCTTGCCAAGTTGTCCTACCCAATATTTTTACGGACCACATTCTCCTTGGCCGAATTCTCCTAGGTCAAATCGTCCGGGCGAAATCGGCCATAGATTCATAGTGTATGTGTATGTGTGTGTGTGTGTGTGTGTGTGTGTGTGTGTGTGTGTGTGGTGTGTGTGTGGGGGGGGGGGTGGGGATGGAGTACATTGCAAGAGTCAGAGCAATGCACATGCCAAGACAATGCACAAAAACTTTGAACGTTTCCTAAAGATCACAATTGGTGCTTTAAACTATGAAGGACTAATTATTAATATCGGAAAACCTAATCTGAGATGGACATTTCCTAGAGCTACGACAATACAACTACCATTTTCCCCAGAAAATTTTGTGTCTTATCACATGCGTTGTACCCGTTTCCTTGCCCGTGGGCGTTGTATAGAAAATTGAACTAGGATTTCTCACTGTGTGCCTTCTAATTTCAAATTTTCCTTAAATCGTATTTGCAACAGTCCGATTTATCATGTGTCTGTCTTCAACCAACAAAAAAGTGCATGCCATCTTCCCAGAAGAGCGTTTCATGTAAAATAATGAGATTTCGCGATGAAGTAGCTTCACTGTGTCCGGTTCTCCGTTTGACTGGATGTAACTGTCGAATTCGGACCATCGAATATAAATTTGTGAATTACTTGTGTCTTCCGTGAAGCTAATGTGAGCAGTCGTATTGATTAGTAACCATAACACGAGATCTAGAACAACAACAAACCTGCACATGTGATACCCATTCCGCCATTTTCTTTTTTATCCTGAGCGGAAAAATTTCCTTATCCGGTATGTTTGTACCTTACCCTGCGCGCTTGCCTTTACCAGTGTGGTGTTGCTGATATCTTCTTATTTTTGGGTAGCCGTCTGGCTCTTATTGAGACTAACTGTCCTTTTGGCTTTCTGCTTGTGATATTTTCATATTCAGGTTTATTTGGTGTCTCTGATGGGAACTGTGGGTTGATTGTATCGATTCCTGATCATTATCTTCTCTTCTTTTTAGTTATTTCAAGTTCGTAGATAGTTTGGTTTCGATGAAACGGATACGTTTAATAACCAGTTAAGTGTAGCATAGAAACTATTTTACAATATAAAATCTATGTTTTTAGTTGTTAATGTCATGTCATAAACATCATATGACCGCATATGTTATAAGACATGTTACACACGCGTACCATCATGAAAATTAACAAGAGAAACGGCCAGGAACTGACACATTTAGACCCGAATTCTTCCTACAAAATCAGTGTGGAAAGAAGATGAAACATGGACTGACGACATTAAACAAAACTAAAAAGGAACAATATCCATAACGTGGGAAAGAATCAGAATCACCAACCTGACAAAGATTAAAGTCTAAGAACAGACGCAGCCAGAAGTGAATAACCAAAAAGCGGAAGAATCATAATCATCAACGTAACCATTATATGGTTAGGGAAAGAATCAGAACCACAAACACAAAACATGGAGGAATCACGGCAATAGCACAAACACAAAGCATGAAGGAATCACGGCAATTGCACCGAGTTGGACTTGGAACGGTGAGTAAAATAACTGGTGGGTTTAAGTTAACTTTACGGAATTTCATCATGACACTGTCCCTGACAGCCGTTTATTTACTTCTGTAATTCATCGGCAATAAATATGTTCTATAAAAGGGTTATCATTTGGAAGCAAGGAATACATCACAGAACATAATAAATAGGCCACCTTGGCCGGTATTCGAACTCATCTGAGTTTTTTTCCCATCCACCTTACATATAAGTTTCAGAAAGATCCGATCAAAACTGAAAGGGCTACGGTGATGACAAGGTAAAAAATCGGCATTTTCAGCAATCCAAGGGACGTCACTCTGTGATAAATGGACCAACTTGGTCGGTTTTCAAACTTATCCGAGATTTTATCCCTAGCCTTCTTACATATAAGTTTCAGAAAGATACGATCAAAATTGAAGAGGCTACGGTGATGACAAGGTCAAAAATCGGCATTTTCAGCAATCAAAGGGACGTAACTCAACAATAAATAGGCCGACTTGGCCGGTTTTCGAACTCATCCGAGGTTTTATCCCCAGCCAACTTATTTATAAGTTTCAGAAAGATCCGATCAAAACTGAAGGGCTACGGTGATGACAAGCATTTTCCCATAGTAAGTCTATGGGACCTTGTGATTGCCATAGTAACCAAAGTTTTCATGCGATTTCAAAAAAAAAAAAAAAAGCTTATGTCATCAATGCCCCACCAGAGGCATGCTACAGATGAGAAATAATTGCGATCGGCCTGCAGGCTCCAGAGATATAGCTGCTCAAAAGTGTGGACGGACGGAAGATGGACGACGGACGACCCACTTTACTAAAATCTCCCCTGAAGCCTTCGGCCCAGGTGAGCTAAAATATGGATTGTGCACGTTTTCTGGGCCAGACTGGCTAGTTGCGGCAAAGTTGGCCTCATGATTGGCCTTCAAATATTTTTTTTTCAAAAATTTCACAGTGGAACCAATGATCCCAAACGACAAGAAAACCAGTGCTTCAGCTGAAGTGCACGACCCGCCGGATGCTTTAAGCTTTATGAGTGTTACCATATATGGGTATGGCGGCCATTTTGGTCATGTGACCTGGACCTAAAACGGTTCCCCCAATAAATGCGCCTTATCGTAAGGAGCAAAAATATATCTTATATTTTAGTACTGTATTCTGAATCGTTTGCAGGATAAAATGCATTCTTACTTTTCCAATATAAAAGCATATGTGTCAAAGTTTTACCTAGGCACAAGGAATGACAATGTCAACCCAGGATCACCATTTTAGCACTTCATTACTATAACACACCCGTGCGACAGAGTGCATTTTTCTCATCTCCAAAATGGCTACTTTTCTGATGAAAATCCGTGATATTTTTCTTATAAATACTGCAAACATAGGTTTTTGTGCTCGTTAGAACCGCCTCATTGAGGCGGTTCTAACGAGTATCCACAACCTATGTCTTGGAGCAAAAATAAGAAAAATAATGTTTACCCCGTAAACCCCGGTTTTCTCTATATAAAGTGGGGTATAGGGGGGTCTTCATTTCACGGACTAGTTCTAGTGATGTTATGATGGGCCTACGTCCCAGATGCTTTTTATCAAGTTTCGTGGAAATCTGCCCAGTGGTTCTGGAGAAGACTATTTTTGAAGGGTTTTTACCATATATGGCTTTGCGGCCATTTTGGTCATGTGACCTGGACCACGTGAGCAAATTTTGGTTTTACCCATCCAATAGAGGCTCCATTCGAAATTTGACTTCAATCGGCCCAACGGTTTCCGAGGAGAAGCAGTTCGATGGTTTTCACATTTTTCACCTCGGCGAGGCTATACTAAATGGAATGTAATATTTGCAAGTTCATTGGTTAGATCTCATTGATATCTATCAGTATGGCAAAAATTATTTAAATACTCCAATCGGTTAAGTCACTATCACAAATTTTCACAAACGGGTAACGGACGGACAGACACACTGACAGAATGACACGGTGATTTTAGGGCATTCTTAAGAAAATCAATCGACTTTAGTCGGTCGTTATTTCTGCGGGTCGTGCAATATAAACTACACTGTGGTGTAGGCCAGAGGGACATTTTATAGCAGCAACACATTCCCAAACAACAGCTGTAGTAAAGTTAAATATGTTCTTTAATTGATTATTCTTTGAAAGCGGGGAATAAACCACAGAACGGAACAATATTGAGTGTGCATGTGTTCTATGCCTGACTAGCTTGTTAAATGGGAGAATGACATGCATTTTGCTTAGATTTTCATTTCGTAGAACCGTATGAACGATAACGATAACCTCATAGCTTTTAGTCTAAAACTTTACTTTTGTTACAGAAGGGCCATATTCCCCCACAGGAACGGGCTTTACCGTATCTTTCTTCAGTGGCTACCCGGAGGATTACATCTTCATGTTCTTCTGTCTTGACAGGACCAAGGAAGTTATCAGGTTATACACATATTTGATATTTGAATTTTTCATCGTACGATTTATTTTAATTTCATCGAACGAACGCCTAAAGAACAATTTTCATTAGTCGTGAAGCCAATAATTAAAACAACTTTTGTTGACATGAAAACTCGACTCCAACGCAAGAAAGATACATCTTTTCGATAATTATTGTTATTGTAGTGAATATTGATTTGCTTTAAACCGCATCATTATTATTTATTCATATCTAAAGTTTCAGCTGTTGTCAAAATTAACAAAACTGGTGTCCGCATGTCAAACGGAGATATTCAGTATGTTTTCTATGTATATTACTGCATATAATTTGAGCGTTTGTGCAGCAAAATTAAATTGCGCACTAGCATGAGTTTGGTTTAATTAAAATATTTCGGAAGTTAGCTATTTATAGTTGGTCTTGGGTCGTGTGCATTGATTACATTACGTCGGCGCATTGATGACTTTACGTCAGCTATAAAAGTTACATTCTTGGCGTCTTAATGAAAACGGAGCGAGCGTGATGTAATGTCAGCCCCATTTGAAATCTTTTAACCATCCCGAAAACATGTCTAATACTTTTGACCACTTGAAAAATAGAAGTGAAACCAATGATCAGAAACGATACAGTTAAACAATAGCTCCCATCGGAGACACTAAAGGAAAAGAAAGACAAACATGAAACAACAGACCCTAATGTAAACATCAATAGCGGAAAACTAAAAGGACAGTTACTTTCCCACATAATATACAATTGGCTAACCAAAACAAAACAATATAAGCTATGTAATAATAATAAAAAAAAAATAAAAAATAACAGAAATAAACCGTGACAGGAGAAACGCCTTCGAACGGTCAGTGAAACGAATTTCACTGGGGGCTTAAATCGAGTCTACGAGGCCACAATCCTCGACCTTACTTCCGTCGCGATTTAGACAAATAATTTGTTCAGTTCGCAAGAAGGTCTCCTAACTCATCAGTGCAACATCTCCGTGAACACAAAACATCAAACAACCACAGACATGAAACAACGGTGAGGACTCGACAGCAATAAACCATTGAAATGCTGGAGCAAAAGAAAACCAACAGTTAGACTCCGATGGGCCCGACCAGAGACAGAGCGTCAGGCACCAACCAACATTACATAGAATTAGATTCTCTCTAATTCTTAAAAAAACCTTTACGCTGGAACCGTCATTGAATCTGAGGATGGACCCACAGGCGTGCAACTGAAGAGGGCAGACAAGTTGTCAAGCGTTCATAATATTTATGTTGTACCCAATCTTTTTACATCGAATAATGGTTTCACGAAATTTGGGCGCTGAAGTCATTGCGTTATATAGTTTCCTGAATTTATATACTAAGTTACCATATAATTCGGGTTCCGAGAGGCCTTTTTGCAGAAGAGATTAAAGTCTAATATTGAATTTTGAAATTAAATCAGAAGATGTCTATAAAAACTCGAAAAGGCTTTATAAAGGGATTTACAGAGGTGTTTCTATTATTTTCTAATTTAAGCTCGACAATATAGATTGTAGGTTCTCGTAAGAACCGCCTCGATGAGGCGCTATTAACGAGTTCCCCTCAATGAGGCGTTTCTAATTTACGAGTTCTCACAATCTATATTTTGAGCAGAAATAAGAAAATAGCACAAGTTTCTGTCTTAAAAGTTTCGTTTTGTCGGAGGTTAAGTTATAATGTTATTGCATAGGTATGTTTTCGCAATGTTATTCACACAGAATAAACAGCGGATACATTATGACAAGGTCGAGCCATATGGCGAGAATAGTTTATCGGACGTGTGCGAACGTAATAAGACTTACGAAAACAGAATGAGCAAGGATACTTTAGGAACTGCTCGACTCAGAACTTATATATGTTTTATGGAAAGTAGAAGTAAAACAAAGATCAGGAATCGATACAATTAACATACTCCACCTATCCAAGACACCAAAGGGAAAGAAATACAAACATTAAGCGACCAGACCATAATGGAAACCTAAACAAAGGAAGGCCATAAGGACAGTTACTTTCCCACAAAATGGCCATATGGCCATCGAAAATAAAAAGACACAAGTGATACACACAGTAAGTTACAAACAAAACCAAATCCACTCTTTCAAAACATGGACCACTATTTAGTACTGGCAACCATCTACTGGAAAAGAAAAATACTTTTCCAAGTATCAGAGGGAAAGACAGTAGAGCTTATCTGAACAAGACCAAAGAAACCACAGGCGATTTTTTTTTTCAAACCGGTCGCATATCAAGTACCTTTGCAGATTTTTTTAATTAGACATAGAGAACGCCCCCGCCCATCGGGGCTTGAAGAAATAGATGGGCTGCATGGTGCGTCCACGCAGAGCTGAAACCGACCGCGCACGAGTACTGGTAAACCGCTTGGAGGATCAAAGCATGCCTAAGCAAAGCAATGCGAGTCGGACATTCCATTCTTATAAACCACATTGCTTTCTTTTGGCGACAGGGCTTGAGATGTCATTCTTTCTCAATGGATGGTAAAAGTTCCACAAAATTGGAAGCAACGTCTCCCAAATGACCTATACAGCTTTGACAAGGACGTAAAACATCAAATCAAACAAACAAAGACATACAGAAATGTTAAATTAATAATAGATCAGCAACGGATATGAAACTAAAAAAACCGCAACGAATTTATTGTCTTGGAAAAAGAATAATGAATGAAAATTACCGGGGATTTAAACCGGTTATACTGAGCTCCTACCTTCATATTCATCTTCCGCCGTTGTGAAAAATAATTAAGTTGTCTGTCATTATGGACAACAGTTGAAATCAACGAAAATACTGTGATGAAGCCAGGGTGAAGATTCGACAGTTACAATAGAAGTGAATGCAATGATCAGGACTCGATACAATTAACCCGAAGCTCGGATCAGAGACACCAACGGGAAAGAAACACAAATAAAAATCTAAAATGAGAGTCCGAAACAACTAGACCCTAATGGAAACATCAATAGCGGAAAGCCAAAAGAAAAGTCACTTTCCGCTGAAAAAAATGGCCAATTGGCTATCACACGATATCCTGTTATCGTCCCCCCCCCCCCGGGATGATTCTTTCTACAAAAATTATTTATTTAAAAAATGACTAAATTCTCCTAAATTCCGTTTCATCTATGTCAACTAGACGCTTGCATGTAAATAAAAATAACAACCAATTGTATCATCGATAACATATTTGAGCCAGCGTAAGACAAAATGTAAAAGCTGGTCACAACAGTTTTATTGTAGGTTTTATCAAGCGCCGGCATACATATTTGTAAATAAATATATACTCACCCTGACGTACAATTTCGCGCCAAATGTCATTCAGCAACACTGGAGGAAGAGCGTGATGAAATGGGGTGGGGTACTGGAACTTGAATTTGGTGAGTTGCTTAAAATTGCCATAGAAACTCTGTGTAAGAATCGTCCCCGGGGATGATAATTACATTAAGCTTCTCGTTAAAGAATCGTCCCCGGGGATGATAACGGGAGTATATATAGCGACGAAATGAATTATTCCTACTTGGATGTTTTTTTTTTAATAAAGGCAATCAATAAACGAGTTACTTTAAGACACTTGTCTACCCCCAAAACATTTCCGAGCCCCATTTTGCTGGATGAAAGTCCCCCGAAGAAAACCCTCTTCCCGGGGAAACTTCCCCTTGCAATGCATTAAAATAAAGTTTCTTTTGGAAGAGTCGTCGCTATATATATATACTCCCGTTATCGTCCCCGGTGTTAAAAATTGCCATTGAAACTCTGTGTAAGAATCGTCCCCGGGGATGATAATTACATTGAGCTTCACGTTAAAGAATCGTCCCCGGGGATGATAACGGGAGTATATATAGCGACGAAATGAATTATTCCTACTTGGATGTTCTTTGTAATCAAGCCAATCAATAAACGAGTTACTTTAAGACACTTGTCTACCCCCAAAACATTTCCGAGCCCCATTTTGCTGGATGAAAGTCCCCCGAAGAAAACCCTCTTCCCGGGGAAACTTCCCCTTGCAATGCATTAAAATAAAGTTTCTTTTGGAAGAGTCGTCGCTATATATATATACTCCCGTTATCGTCCCCGGTGTTAAAAATTGCCATTGAAACTCTGTGTAAGAATCGTCCCCGGGGATGATAATTACATTGAGCTTCTCGTTAAAGAATCGTCCCCGGGGATAATAACGGGAGTATATAAAGCGACGAAATGAATTATTCCTACTTGGATGTTCTTTGTAATAGTGCCAATCAATAAACGAGTTACTTTAAGACACTTGTCTACCCCCAAAACATTTCCGAGCCCCATTTTGCTGGATGAAAGTCCCCCGAAGAAAACCCTCTTCCCGGGGAAACTTCCCCTTGCAATGCATTAAAATAAAGTTTATTTTGGAAGAGTCGTCACTATATATATACTCCCGTTATTGTCCCCGGTGTTAAAAATAACCATTGAAACTCTGTGTAAGAATCGTCCCCGGGGATGATAATTACATTGAGCTTTCCGTTAAAGAATCGTCCCCGGGGTTGATAACGGGAGTATATATAGCGACGAAGTGAATTATTCCTACTTGGATGTTCTTTTTAATAGTGCCAGTCAATAAACGAGTTACTTTAAGACACTTGTCTTACCCCAAAATAATGAAACATATGAGAACCTATATTTTTCAAAGGGAAGATTATATGTCTTAAAATTGAAATTCTGCGTCATTTCAAGCCCACGTACTGTGTTATTATTTGATTTCATTTTCCCCCAAAGCACCTCAATCATCGGGTGCAACTTTGGATGTATATTTATATCTTGACATGAATACCATACACGTGTCGCTACATATATTACCGTTTATACTATGTAATTCAATAAAGAATGTCCTGACAATCTTCTATTTTTTCATTATTATCATTAGGAAAACACGCCTATACACATATATTGAAGATTTTATCACCACTAGAAATGGAAAAAGTTTTGAAAAAAAAAATATATTTTTGTTATTTCGGTATAAAACATACATTGCGTGTCCTCATCAGAAATATCGAGGCACTTCTATTGAATACCCACAATCTTAATTTTGGTTCAAATGATAAGATAGTCTGTATATGAGCTAGCGCAAGACAAAACCTATAATGATGCTTGAGCGACCAGCGAAGACTCAGATCAGCCTGCGCATCCGCGGGCTTTCGAAAGAGACATATAGTGGATGGATGTGCAAGTGGATTTGAGTCCCTGATGGTCGCACGGTCTAATTGTAGGTTTTGTCGTGTGCTGGCTCATATGCCTATTATGTACAAAATTATCAATGGAATGTTTTTTAGGTTGGTAAAAGTTCAATTATGAACTTTAACCTTACTACCAGATTAAGAACATTACGATAAAAGGCAAACGATAACGTTACCATATTTATTGCATTTATATACAAGTTCATATGTGAATGTATGTTTTTCATCTGCGTGTCATAATATGGGTGATAACAGAAGTCGGAATGGTCAAATCTATGAATTGTGGAGGGATATTCAGGATATTATAGGCGAGGCTAGATTGTGGCCCCATCGAATTCGCAGACTGTTTTGGACCCAGGGTGTGAAGCATTTTGACAGGATTTTGCTAGCCACGTTTGTGTTAGTAAATGGTCTAAACCCAGAGGTTTTTATGGAATGGGCAGACTTAATGCATTTATGTGCTGATGTCACTGCTCATAGACATTTTGAAGCCCTGTTTAGATTGCTACCTGAAAGAAACTATACTTTGTATGCATACAATATAACTAATAATAGATACGAGTATCTTGACGGAAGAGTCCGTAGATATGTACATGCGTCTAGGAGAACCTAACTTTGGTAAGTAAGAAAAAATAGAACCTTCAATGGAACGTTTTAGAGTGGCAAACGGCTAGTTTTCACATGACGCAAATATTTTCAACCAATATATAATTTACGGAATAAAACTAAATTTATAGAAAAACGACGTTTAAAGATGACCACAGACACATCGGTAACACTTACGGAATAAATCGCATTTAAAATTGAAATGCAGTTTATTCCGTAATTGTATTGTCATACTAAAGGATTTTGATCCAAAACATAGCCTACGAAACATCGACAAACTAACGGAAAGCTCAAATGCAGTTTATTCCGTTATTGTACTGTCATACTAAAGGATTGGCCATTTAAACATCGGTAACACTTACGGAATAAATCGCATTTAAAATTGAAATGCAGTTTATTCCGTAATTGTATTGTCATACTAAAGGATTTTGATCCAAAACATAGCCTCCGCAACATCGACAACTAACGGAGAGCTCAAATCCAGTTTATTCCGTTATTGTACTGAGGGAGTTCGACCATCTACCAGACCATGGTAGCAGAAGTCAAATGGTGCACGTTCTTCCCATGATTCCCATGTTTTTTTCACCGGTGTGATCGAACGACGTCTGGTAGATGTTTGGTTGACTGGTACACAGACCCTCTATTTCTTGAATAGAAGCAGTCAATTCCCGGACATTAGTGTTCGCACCTTTCGCCGCCATCTTTGTTACGTATGGTGTGACGTATCTACCAGAGTAACCCACGCTTTAGTCTGGTTCGACCAGAATGACGTCACGACACTTCCGCCATGCTACCAGACCGCTACCAGACTGAGTTCGATCACACTTTGGTCAAACACTGGTTAACCATGGTTAACCAAGGTTCGTGATCGAACTACCTCACTGTCATACTAAAGGATTGGCCACATAAACATCGATAACACTGACGGAATAAATCGCATTGGAAATTGAGATGCAATTTATTCCGTTTCTATGCTGTCATACTAAAGGATTTAGTTCCAAAGATGGCCAACGAAATATCGGTTACACTAACGAAAAAAAGCGCATTGACAATTGAAATTCAGTTTAATCCGTTAATCAGTTTTGGTGATAGTTCCAAAGTCACCAAAATGGGGCTCGGAAATGTTTTGGGGGTAAGACAAGTGTCTTAAAGTAACTCGTTTATTGATTGTCGCTATTACAAAGAACATCCAATCAGGAATAATTCATTTCGTCGCTATATATACTCCCGTTATCATCCCCGGGGACGATTCTTTAACGGAAAGCTCAATGTAATTATCATCCCCGGGGACGATTCTTACACAGAGTTTCAATGGCAATTTTTAACACCGGGGACGATAACGGGAGTATATATATAGCGACGACTCTTCCAAAAGAAACTTTATTTTAATGCATTGCAAGGGGAAGTTTCCCCGGGAAGAGGGTTTTCTTCGGGGGACTTTCATCCAGCAAAATGGGGCTCGGAAATGTTTTGGGGGTAGACAAGTGTTTTAAAGTAACTCGTTTATTGATTGGCTTGATTACAAAGAACATCCAAGTAGGAATAATTCATTTCGTCGCTATATATACTCCCGTTATCATCTCCGGGGACGATTCTTTAACGAGAAGCTCAATGTAATTATCATCCCTGGGGACGGTTCTTACACAGAGTTTCAATGGCAATTTTTAACACCGGGGACGATAACGGGAGTATATATATAGCGACGACTCTTCCAAAAGAAACTTTATTTTAATGCATTGCAAGGGGAAGTTTCCCCGGGAAGAGGGTTTTCTTCGGGGGACTTTCATCCAGCAAAATGGGGCTCGGAAATGTTTCGGGGGTAGACAAGTGTCTTAAAGTTACTCGTTTATTGATTGGCTTGATTACAAAGAACATCCAAGTAGGAATAATTCATTTCGTCGCTATATATACTCCCGTTATCATCCCCGGGGTCGATTCTTTAACGAGAAGCTCAATGTAATTATCATCCCCGGGGACGATTCTTACACAGAGTTTCAATGGCAATTTTTAACACCGGGGACGATAACGTGAATATATATATATATAGCGATGACTCTTCCAAAATAAAATCACCAAAATAGTGTTGATAGGGACAATCAAACTTTGGCGGCAATTTTTTTATGTTACTATTTTTAGAACCAAGCGTCTAATAACCCAGATTAACGTAAAACCATATGATATGTCGTAAAATTGCATTTGTTATATTGTACAGAAAGAATCATCCCCGGGGGGACGATAACAGGATATTGCCGCCCACACTACACGGAAGTCCCGAGGATCAGGAAGGAGATGTTCAAAGTAGCGAGACTTGCAAAATTTAAAATGTAACAAAAAGTGACAACCAAATCCGCTAAGATACATGTCTCACCTGACAATTCTCACCTGACACCTTATACGCAATTACTACCCAGGTGTTTTAAAAAATTTTCAAGCTTTACTGCCGATACTTCTATTTTATTGAAGAACGCTTGTAGAATCATAAAATTGCAATGTCACATTGACCTGATACAGCTTACTTGTCCTGGAATAGCATATCTTTTTCAGGTCTGTGTTACAATGCAATTTATATAAGCGGTGACTGATAAAATATGTAATTTCAATACGAAATAAAGACAACTCCCCTTTATCTGTTTAATCCATCAATAGCCCATAGCTTTGGCTATGAAATGGTAAAACAGTTTTGGTGGACATAACGATTACTCATCCGTGTGACATAGGGTATCGTTTCCTATCTCCAAAACGGTATCTCTTATCAGATTTTTTGGAGGTAAGTCTGTAATAGTGTGGGTGCACGTTAACGCCGCTTCACAGCGTTGTTTCTACTGAGTATCGTGAACCTATGTTTTCTTAAGAGAATAATAAATAATTCATTCCCCTGTAAACCCCAATTTCTCTATATAAGACGGGGTTTAGAGACGTTCCTTTCAGGGACGCCTTTCTGAATTCAAAAACCTATGACACATTTCTATGACATATTTCTAAAAGACATCCATTATCTGCAGATAATATATGCAGGCTTATTTGTTTTTGAGTTTTTGATAAAACTGCTTAAAACTAAAGCTTGAAGGTAGATAACTTAAACGTCCCTGGCCTAAAATAGTCGCAGAGTGGGCTATAGGCCCCCACCCACCGGGGCTTAAAGAAATAGATCTGGCTACACGGTTCTTCCACGCAGAGCTATAATCGACCGCAAATATAAGAACTGGTAAACCGCTTAGTAGGTCTAAGCCTGTCCATTTAAAGTGGTGCATGTCGGACTTCCATGCATATAAACCTTTTTGGTTTCATTACGCGGCAGGGCTTGAGATATCATTTCATCTGAGTGTCGGGTAAAATCCCCACAAAAGTGGAAAGAAAATCTAAAAGTGACCATAATACTGTTGACAGGGACTTAACAAAACTAAGGATTGACGGAGCTATACAGGTATAGCGAATAAATGCAAAATTATTTTAGATCACAAGAAGAGAGACTAGTGACGTTCGCATGCTTTTTGCAAGCGGGCCAAACTTTATAGACTATAGATTTGTTTGTGTTGTATATTATTACACACAATCTGGTTCCTTTACTTTTTTGTGAATAGAAAATTCTAAAGGCAGGTACATAAGATAGCATCGCCTAGCTAACTGACCTGTGGCTACTTTACCTGAAACGATGCCTAGCGAAATATTAAAAGTAACTGAAATTTAAACACAGTCAATTCAGAATGACTTGGATGAAGTTAACGTATATAAACCGTGTGCTTTCACCAATTATACAGCCTGTTATTAATTGACTATCCTGTATTGATCGGAGGTTATCCGTACTTACACCAGATCAACCAATATTAACTGAGGTCAAGTGAGGTCAAAAATCATTAATCATGTTTTTGTTAATTGTGTCAATTAATAAAATTGTCATTATTCAAGTAATTTCGTATTGACCCTGTTACAGGTCCTCGGTCAGCGGCATTGCCCTCGGCCAACGGACTCGCGCCAATGTAGCAGACGTCGGAAATTACTTGATTAATAACATATCATTAGATTTTAGTCTCTTGACGCACTATAGAGTCGTTGATTCTGGAATTAATCCTAACGTGTTGTTTTCTATGGATACGTTGGGATTCATAGTTTCATTCAGCATCAATGTATATGATGAACAGTCGAATAGAGGGTATGCAGATCCTCTACACTGTTCGTTTGAAATACAGCGGTGGTTTTTGACGACCAAAAGCTAAGACTAATTTTTATAATACAATAAAATGAAATGTTTACAATATATTTAAATGTATCATTAACTAAATTGTAACTCAAATTATAGTTTATCAATGACCTTTGAGAGTTCAAATACCATGTTTTAGGGGATCCGAAGCGGATTTAGGATATTTTTGTTTTCAAAATATATATTTTAGAAAAATAAATAAGTTTTTTTTTTTAACAATAGCATTATGTAGAAGTCGTGGCCAAGTGGTGCAATACAACGAATCACTAAAACTATACTGCACAAAACAATATTTACCCAAAACACGGAGGAGTCCAAAATTAAAAGTGCAGTCACGTCTTACTGCAGTTTGATAGGCTATACCATTTTCAAAAAGGAGTTGTTGTTTTGTTGTTGTTAATATAACTACACGGTCTTGTTAGCATGGTGTGAAGAATTCTAACAGGGGACAATGAGGGCTAGGCCAACTTTGTTGCATAGACATTATATAGTATCGATGTACATGTTGTGTTCCGTTAACTGCATGTCCCCAGTGCCGTTTAAAAGACTAGTTGACTTTCGGCTCGGCCAACTAGGCCTCATCAGTGACCCCAAAATATTTTGAAGGTTCCACAATGGAATCAATGACCCCAAAACCAAAACACGTATAAACTGCACTATGCTGAAGGGCAGGAAGACGTTTTACGACCATCACACATTCCATTAACAACATCTGTAGTGACATCAGAGACGTTAAAACCAAATGGGAAAATGTTTATAAAACTAAGAGTTAAGACTTTACACGTTGGCCCCGCCCATATGGGCTTGAAGAAATATATGGGCTGCATGATAGTTCCACGCAGAGCTGAATCCGGCCCGCACACTAGTACTGGTAAACCGCTTAAAGGATCTAAGTCTGTCCAGGAACCGCGTTGCGAGGCGGACCGTCCATACTAATAAACCCTATTGGTTTCATTGGGCGACAGGACTTGAGATGTATTTACATCACAATGTCGGGTAAAAGTCCCACAAAATTGGAAGCAACGTCTCCAAAATGACCTTTACAGTGTTGACGGGGACGTTAAACCTCGAATCAAACAAACAAAACAAAGACTTTACACGTTAAAATATCAAGTGTGTGTGTTTTTTTAGGCGTGATAGACGGGTGTTTTGTGACGCATCCTGGATAATCCTGTTTGCAACCTACGAGTTTCCACCAGACCAAGTGAAATGGTATGAAGCAGAGAAAGATCTATGGAAAAACTACTGCCTAACGTTTGACAATGAGTTCATGAGATACGAACCGTCTGGTCAGAGTACGTATTGTATATTGAATACACATATCGATGGCTTTTAGAATGCCTCCAGACGAACAGATGGACTGACATACGGGCACTGAGGATCGTTTTGATGCTCACTGCACACCTGTTATCAATGTATCAAGTTCCATTCAATTCCCTTCTATACTATACATACCGGACTGTCTTAAACATGCAAACATTAAGAAGGACAGAAGCTCCGTAAGTACCGATGACATGATAGTTCCTGCTTTCTGCAGTTTCTTTCACAGCCCTCAATTACTCTTTCAATTTTATTTACTTCTCCTCATGACCCTCTATCTGTATAACCGGTTTAAATAAAGTCAATAACTTGCCCTAAATGGAAGTGAATACTTTAAGACATATGCTCCGAGCAAACGTCTGACAGACGGATGGACGGACGGACGTGAAGACGGACTAACAAATTGACAGCTATATGCTTTCCCTTTGACGCGCATAACATATTTACATGTCAACACTTTTGTTATTTTGACATTTATCAACATCAATGAGCACAACAGATTTAATGTTGAGTTTGACTGAGCACGAAATATAAATAAAATGGCAAATATAAATAGTCTAACATATTGCAATTTTCTATAAAATAGAAGAGAAGGCATTAATCAGGAATCGATACAATTAACCCACAGCTCCCATCAGAGACAACTAGAGAAAAACACAACTATTGAATGGAAACACCAATAGCAGAAAGCAAAAAGGAGAATTACTTTCCCACAAAATAGCATATTCGCTATGCAAATCAAAAACATATAAGCGATACACACTCAAAGACAAACCATAAACAAGAAAAATGCCTGACGGCATTATGGACGGGTTTTTGTTGCACCTATTTTAGCAGGAAAACATAGGCGTGCAAGTTTCCGCCCTTCCGGTTGTCCGTCCGTCCGTTCGTCCGGTTGTCCGTCCGTTTTTCCGTCAACACTTTACACTGGGTGCAGTGTCATCGCAACTCATCCTACAGTTTCATACCGATTATTTTGAAACTTTGCGTGTGTTTTTGCCATGGTATTAGGATGCGCGTGTGATTTGGACTTTATCGTCGGATCATTTTTGTCACTTTTTCCACATTGTGAACTTAGTCATTTTTAACCTTCAATTGATATATGATAGGTACCTCTTGTCATCGCAACTCCTCTTGCAGTTTTATACCGATCATTTTGAAACTTTGCATGTGCTTTTGCCATGGTATGAGGATGTGCATGTGGTTTCGACATAATTCTCAGAATATTATTTTTCACTTTTTGCACATTATGAACTTAGCCATTTTTAAGCTTCATTTGATATACGATAGGTACCTCTTGTCATCCCAACTTCTCCTACAGTTGCATACCGATTATTTTGAAACTTTCTGTGTGTTTTTGCCATGACATGAGGATGCGCATGTGCTTTGGACTTAATCTTCGGATAAATTTTCGTCACTTTTTCCACATTGTGAACATAATAATTTTTAACCTTCAATTGCTATATGATAGGTTCCCCTTGTCATCGCAACTCCTCTTGCAGTTTTATACCGATCATTTTGAATCTTTGCGCATTTCGTTTGGTCTTTGTCGTCGGATCATTTTTTGTCACTTTTTCACATTGCGAACTTAGTCATTTTTAACCTTCAATTGATATATGATATTGTCATCGTAACTCATCTTGCGTGTACTTTCGCCATGTTAAGACTTTATGCATGTGCTTTCTACATAATTCCCAGAATATTTTTTTTTCACTTTTTGCACATTGTGAAGCTTCAGTTGATATACAATAGGAACCTCTTTTTCATCGCAACTCCTCTTACAGTTTTATCTTGATCATTTTGAAACTGTGTGTGTTTTGACTATAGTATGAGGATGTGGATGTGGTTTGGACTTTATCTTGGGATCAATTTTTATCACATTTTCTACATTGTGAACTTAGTCAGTTTTTTACCTCACATATATAGGCTATGGATTCTTCTCAAAGTAGAAGTAAAACAAAGATCAGGAATTGATACAATTAACTTACTCCATCCATCAAAGACACCAAAGGGAAAGAAATACAAACATTAAGCGACCAGACCATAATGGAAACCGAAACAAAGGAAGGCCATAAGGACAGTTACTTTCCCACCAAATGGACATATGGCCATCCAAAATTAAAAGACACAAGTGATACACACAGTAAGTAACAAAGCCCTATTTTCATTTCTTCTGCCTTAAAAAAAAACTTTTATTTTTTGTGTGTGGCAGGTGGGGAGCAGATGCGACATCAACTTCACCGAAGTTGAATCTCTGGTTCAGTAAAGAGTTGATGTCAGCAAAGCTGCAACCTGCATATGTAGCAAGATTGGCCAGAAGTCAACATAGCCGGCCTATAGGGCCCTAAATTGAACAAGTTATCCAAATAAAATTTCAATAATGTAGGTATTTTCCCCCAATATGACATTTTGTTTTGTAAAAGAGTTCAACAGACTTCAGCAATTCATACCTAACATATATGTGAAGAACTACAGTTCTGACAAAGGTTTTCTAATATTAGACAGTGACCTTGACCTTGATGAATGCATGCATGTGTGTGTGAAAGCATGCATGAATGCATACATGCGTGAGTGCATGCATGTGTACCTGCATGCATGGGTGTGCATGTACATGCATGCATGTGTGCATGCATCTGTGAGTGCATGCATGTATGCATGTGTCTGTGCATGTATGACTGTGTGTGTGCGTGCATGTGTTTACATGTGCGTGTGCATGTGCGGGTATATGTGCGCATGTGTGTGTGCATGCATGCATGTGCTTGCATGCATGCGTGAGCGGGTGCATTTATGCATGTGTGTGCATGCTGATCATTGCCTCTTCTTCTATTTTTGCATTAGTGCATGTACATATGTGCATGCGTGTATGTGTGTGCATGGATGCAGGAGTGCATGCATGCATGAGTGCATGCGTGAGTGCGAGCATGCATGCATGAATGCATGCATGCATGTTTGAATGAGTGTATGTGTGCAGGCGATTGTGCATGAGTGCACGTATGCAAGTGTGCAGGCAAGTGTGTATGTGTGTTTGTGTTTGTGTGCATGCCCGCGTGTGAGCACGCATGCATGTGTGCATGTATGAATTGGTTGATGTATGCATGAGTGCATAGCATCGAAAAAACCCGTTCAAAAGCCATTTTCTAATGTGGAAGAGTTAAACAGACTGTAGCAATTGAACGAGAACTAAAAAGTACTCGTAAGACAAAATGGACAAAATGGAAAAGAATTTTTTCAAGCCTCTGCATTGTACAAAATGAAATTTACGCATTTGCCAAAAAAAGAAGAGATTTTTAAAACTTGCAAGTAATAATAAGAAGAAAAAAAAAACAACATTCCTCCACCTGGAATTGAACCCAGGACCCTCTGGTTCAGAGTCAACCACTCAATCAAGTACACTATCAAGCTGTAAGGGAAGTAAGGGAGGTAATACAGATAAAAACTTCTTAAAAAAAGTTAAGTTCCAAAAATGGTAATTTCAAACAAACCTCCGGTGCCATTAATGGATTGCATATGAAAGAGATACTATCAGTGAAGCAACAGTCCTGATATAAAAGCAATCCATTGGAGAATAGAGGTAATAAATTACTTTGAAAAGGTTAAACGTCGGATGACATCCGCCCGCCCAGACATCGCTATTCTGAAGGACGGATTTTCTTCTAAAACCCGTCCAAAATAACCGTGACGGCAGAGCCGCCTTGGAACGATCAGTGAAAATAATTCCACATGGGGATGGGGCTTAAATCGAGTTGACTCTGCCGCAATCCTCGCCCTTACTTCCGTCGCGATTGAGACACATAATTTGGTCAGTCCGCAAGAAGGCCTCTTGACACATTAGTGCAATATCTCCGAGAACACAAAAATAAAAAAAAACTACAGAGTTGAACAACGGCGAGGACACGTCAGCAATAATCCTCTGAAATGCTGGAACAAAAGAAAACCAACAGTTAGACTCCGATGGGCCCGACCAGAGACAGAGCATCAGGCACCATCCGACATTACATGAAATTAAACTATGTGTGTGTAAAGTTGGCTTAACCGCTAACGAGGCTGTTAAGAAACGGTGAGTGGGAGGTTGAGCGTGCCTGCGGCCCAGTTCAGCCTCACACACACCCAAAGGCAGCGTGCGTCAAGATAGACGAGGGGTGGTCTAATTGAGAAAGAACAAGGTCCAAGTAACACAAAAGACTTATTTATTTACAACGTCACTTCAATAAATCAAACAGTACAAACAACACAAACTCATTCACGAAAAAAACAAGTTACGTATGGCCATGCGCAAAATGCTCTTTGGAGCCTTTACATAATTCCCTACCTGTTCCCCTTGAAGGATTGGAATTTATGTGTTCATTTTTTAACAGTCGTTACTCCGCGCCGTAACCACTATACACCTTTGAGGAGTTTTCTCTCTGAAGTAATTAGCGACGTCTGTATGCGGCCTTCATAGGTCTGTATGCGTCCTTCATGTAGGAGATATAAACGACAAGTATGGATCACCCTATAGCAGATTGACGACGTAGCAGATTCGATGCTACTATGGCCACAGGCCATGGTAGATCTTATAGCCCTTGTAGCTGTCTGAAATTAGCGAACATCTCATAAAAATCTCTGCTTACCTCAACTTTCCATATTCTCTCCCTTATGTGTGATGCCATGCTTGCGCAAAGGGTGTGGGGTGGGTGTAAAACTTTCAAGAAAATTTGACCTTTGACAAATGCGATAGTTGAAAGCCACCCCAATATTGCACAGGATACCTGCGTACACAGATCACTAACAGCGGGCAAGCGAGCGTTATATCAACGTATATTCGACGTCAACGGTCATGATAATAATATAAAAATCATTTTACTCACTGCTATCGGCCTATGCTCGATACTGCAACATCGGCTCTGGAAATAGTGTCCCACAACCGATTTTGAGCGGTCAGTTACTTATATTGGGATGTGTCAGCACACGTATACTATCATGCGATGGCCCTGCCACAAAAGCTTGATCGACACGTCACCTGTATGAAGTATTGCACAGGCCAGCCAGCAGCGAATAACAGTGGGTTCAAGTAGATTAGTTGGTTAGAAAATACGCCCTCTTAACAAAATATACACCCGGGTATCACCCCACTTTGGGTTCAACACACACTTGTCGCCAGGGATGACAGAAGAAGATAAGTCCAATGTTTTGCTGTTACATTGTAGGTTATCTGTGGCATTTTTGGTGTGTAAATATCTATATAGAGACTATAATAACAAAAGCAAGCCAATAATTTCACACTTCAACAAGGGGTGGGGGTGCAAATTTTTCCACTTTTCATAAACAATGAATGAGCAGGAATTATCTTGGCTTTCTGGCTCATTCTATTGAAAGTATTTGGCCCTATTGCGGGTTGTAAAGATGACAAAACAGTTGTCAGCCCCCACTGTCTCAACCAGTGCCCCAACCGATTTTTTTATTTACTTCCTCCTTTCTTTACGTTATTTTCGGCTATCAAAATACGAAACGGAACCTTACTAAAATTGGGCTAATCAGTAGTAAAGTGGACGAACTTATTTTTTCCTCGTCATGCATTTTTTTGTTTATTATTCTCGCTAACTTACCAGTCTGTGTTGCCGAGCCTATCGCTCAGCTGGCCCTCCAAATCTGACTCGCTAGATGTGTCCGATTCGGAATCTTCCGAGTAATCGGGCGCAGATTCTCTTCTTGGTTCAAACTGATACGGCTGTACCGGCCTGATTGACCCAGCTAAAACAGAATCACCGTCATTCTCCTCTAACTCTCTAAGATTTGCACTGTCCGCCATAGCTGTCACTTCGAAATGTGTCTACAAATGACGTCACGCGCAAGTGCGCATGCATGAAAATCTAAATTTGGACAGGTGGGAAAGAACGGTAAATCACGTAACTTTATTGGCTTATAACTTCCCCTATATAACCTTTTGAATTCTCGCGACTTTTTGTAATTGCTTATTTTTATCTGTGCTACATGGATAATTAATAAAGATATGGTGGTAAAATTACCGTTTCCGTTGAACTTTAAGATCCATTTCTGCTATGCACAACACTAACAGGCCAACTTTATGTGATGTACAGGGAAAAATGGCAATATTAATAAAAGAAGGATACTGACAAGCAAGAATAGCGTTGCATCTAAGAATTAAAGATAATAATATTAAAATCATTTTACTCACTTCTATCGGCCTATGCTCGATACTGCAACATCGGCTCTGGAAATAGTGTCCCACAGCCGATGTTGAGCGGTCAGTTACTTATATAGGGATGTGTCAGCACACGTATACGATCATGCGATGGCCCTGCCACAAAAGCGTGCAAAAGGCCGGCCGCTTGATCGACACGTCACCTGTCTGGAGTATTGCACATGCCAGCCGGCAGAGAATAACAGAGGGTTCAAAAATGTAGTTGGTTAGAAAATACACCCCCTTAACAAGACCAGTCTGGTGTGATAGACGTAAGTTCCATCAGGAACATATATTAAGTTGTGTGCAGGTCCGAAACCGTCCCGAAAACAGAAAGAACCTACGTTTATCAAGGAAAGAATAATTGGACAGTTTTCTTGACAAGGCCTAACTACAGTAGTATAGAAAAGTATAAAAAAATCGGTTTACTTGTAAAACATGTCAGTGTTGCTCTCTCTTGTAAGCGAACTAGTAATTACGTGCCTATAAGTTTCTGGTTGAAAAAATAATAAACACCTTGTCGTGACAATATACTGAGAGTTTTCCTAAGTAGAGAACATGTGCCTGGAAAAGTCTTAACGAAATGAAATAGACACACTATTTGGCCATCGGCAGGGAGGTACTCCATAAAGTGGGTACCGGTAAAACGGTTTTACAGCTGGTGTGTCCTCAACAGAAATGCAGTTGATCAGGAAGTGACAAAAGCATAGAGATTACGAAAACACGCCTATTCAAATAGATTGGAAACACTTTACCTCCAAAAATGTTTTTTTTTTTAAACAAAAACCCTCAAAACAATCCTCAAAACATAGACTGTGTATACTGTTAGAACCATCTTGGCGAAGCGCTTCTATCGAGTACGGACAATTTATGGTTTAGAGCAGAAGCAACAAAAATAAAGCATACCCCTGTCAAAGTGGGGTTTAAGGCATCAAAATTATAGAGGCGTGTTCCGTGATGAAAGGTATAAATATCTCACTGTGAAAGAGTAAAGAGAGCTTTTGGCTTTCCGATATTGATGTTTCCATTAGCGACTAGGTTTTTATTGTGTGTGCTTCCCTTTTGTGTCTCTGATGGGGGCTGTGGTTTAATTTTATCGATTCCTGATCAGTGCCTTTACTTCCATTACATTATGAAAAAAATATATCTTCTTCTGGCGAGGCGATCACAATGCCTTTGAAAACTACAAAGAAACGACAATATATAAAATAGCACCAAACATGTATATTAATAACAATAATAGTTCGTCTGTCGTTACTGACAATGGCCAATCGTAATCGCATTTGTGAAATGTTACTGTTTGTCTGATCTAAGGCGGCTGATAAGACCAATTCTAGCTCTGAACTGTCTGCTGCAGATAGAACAACAGATGTTATAGGATGACAACTCTGTTGGCGATGCCTGTCTTTGCGGTGTGACCGTTTCTACTCAACGTCACTGAATATTTTTGCCTCATATGAACTGGCACCCCTACCGATGAGGCCTCGCCATTTTGCTCTGTCCTGTGCAATTTGATCCCAAGACTCTGCTGGTTTGTTGAAGTCCTTGAGGGAGGCTTTTAGCACTTCGTCTGACTACCATAGGAACCTTTGCCAATTTCTAGTTCTCCATAGAGAATGTTTCTATGGCAGACGTTCCTCGGACATCCTGGAAACATGGTCTGTCAATCTCAGCTGTTCTAGTTTCAGAAGAGTGTGCACACTGTGCATCCATGTCGTTTTTAAGACTTCCGTATCAGGAAGCCTGCCTTGCCACTCAATATTCAATATTTTTTTTTTAAGGCAGCTTGTACGGAAGTGATTCAGCCTTTTAGTGTGCCGTTGGTAAACTGTCCATGTTTCACGTGCATAAAATAGTGTTGGCAGCACCATAGCTCTCTAGACTTTCAGTTTTGTGTCAAAGTAGAAGTAAAACAAAGATCAGGAATCGATACAATTAACTTACTCCACCCATCAAAGACACCAAAGGGAAAGAAACACAAACATTAAGCGACCAGACCATAATGGAAAGCTAAACAAAGGAAGGCCATAAGGACAGTTGCTTTCCCACAAAATGGCCATATGGCCATCCAAAATAAAAAGACACAAGTGATACACACAGTAAGTAACAAACAACACCATAAATAAACCGCCACAGAAGAACCGCCTTGGAACGGTCGGTGGAATGATTTCCACTTGGGGGCTTAAATCGATTTTACGTGGCCACAGTCCTCGCCCTTACTTCCGTCGCGATTTTGACAAATAATTTGTTCAGTCCGCATGGAGGCCTCCTAACTCATCAGTGCAACATCTCCGTGAACACAAAAAAATCAAAGAACCACAGAGGTGAGACAACGGTGAGGACTCGACAGCAAGAAACCACTGAAATGCTGGAGCAAAAGAAAACCAACAGTTAGACTCCGATGGGCCCGACCAGAGACAGTCTGGTTCCACCTCTGTCCTAGACACTACCACATAGTCGGCCAAATGATGCACTAGCTTTTGCAATCCTGGCATTTACGTCATCCTCAAACTAAACAACCCTTGACAGTGAGCTCCCAAGGTAGGTGAACTTGTCTACAACTTGCAATCTTTGACTATTTACTGTGATGGTTGGCTCTTTGGAAGGCTTGTCATTTTGTGCTTGATACTTGACTATACCTTTTCGCATTGCGCAAACACGCCTATACAAATACATTGCCACCTTCGTTGCCGAAATAAATGAAACTTTTAAGATGAAAAATTGTGATATTTTTTCTTATTTCTGCTCAAAATATAGATTGTGGGCACTCGTCGATGCGGTTCTAACGAGTACCCACAATCTATATTTTAGAGCACAATTTTAGAAAAATAAGGTTTACTCCTGTAAACCCCAGTTTTACTATATAAAAGTGGGGTTCAAGGTGGTCAGAATAATATAGGCGTGTTTTCGTGATGGCATCTTCCTTTGGTAAGGTCGAAAATGGTCATGTATAGGTTCGTATTCTGTTCCTGGCATTTCTCTTGAAGCTGTCTTGCTGTGAATATCATGTCAGTTTTCCTCTGTCTTTTTTTGAACCCACACTTGCATTCTGGTAGAAGCCTTGACTGTTCAAGGTGTTCATTTAGGCGGTTAAGCAGTACACTTGCAAACGGATCCCGTTAATTGACAATAAAGAAATGCCACGACGATTGCCACAGACCTGAGGGTTGCCTTTCCGTTTGAATAGGCGGTTAACTGAGGCACCATTGAATTCTTGAGGGTTGGCTTCTTTTCTCCACATAATATGAACTTATTCTGTCATTTTTTTGCAATTGGAGTACCGTCTGCTTTGTAGATCGCATCAGGTATTGAATCTGATCCTGAGACCTTGCCGGGCACCAGAAGTTTTGTTGTTTTCGTTGCTTTAGTAACAATTGGGACTTCGTCAAGCAGCAGGCTGTTTACATTCAACCTGTGGTAGTCTTTTGGCAGCATCATTATTGATAGAGGATGGCCGATTACGAACATTAACACAGTGCTCAGCCCATCTTTTATTTATAGCCTCTTTCTCAGTCAAAAGTCTAGTTCCATCTGCACTGAGGAGAGGGGTGGTTCCTAAGCTTTAGGGACCAAAGGCTGTCTTTAGTACATCAAAGATCTTTTTCGTATCCTTTCTGTCTGCAAAGGACTTGGTTTTATTATCTTTATTGCTCTGCCAGGAGTCTTGCATATCTCTGAGTCTTGTTTGGACTGTCTTGCATATATTGGAATAGGCCGCTTTGTTAGAAACAGAGCTGTTACCACTGAGGTATGCCCTGTGATTTTGGTGCCACCTTCGAGGAGACCCTTGAGTTTTTTACTCATTCTCTTGAAACCAGTCTTGCTTATATTATTTTGTTTTTAATAGCCAATTGACCATTTTGTGGGAAAGAAACTGGTCTTTTGGCTTTCCGCTATTGATGTTTTCATAAGAGTCTAGTGGCCCCCGCCCATAGGGGCTTGAAGATATATATGGGCTGCATGGTGCTTCCACGCAGAGCTGAATCCGGTCCGCATACTAGTACTGGTAAACCGCTTGGAGGATCTAATTAGAAGTGTAACAAAGATCAGGAATCGATACAATTAACTTACTCCACCCATCAAAAACACCAGAGGGAAAGAAACACAAACATTAAGCGACCAGACCATAATGGAAACCTAAACAAAGGAAGGCCATAAGGACAGTTACTTTCCCACAAAATGGCCATATGGCCATCCAAAATAAAAAGACACAAGTGATACACACAGTAAGTAACAACAACACCATAAGTAAACCGCCACAGAAGAACCGCTTTGGAACGGTCAGTGGAAAGATTTCCACTGGGGGGGGGGGGGGGGGGGGCTTAAATCGATTTTACGTGGCCACAATCCTCGCCCTTACTTCCGTCGCGATTTAGGTAAATAATTTGTTCAGTTCGCATGAAGGCCTCGTTACACAAGCCTGTCCAGGAACCGCGGTGAGAGGCGGACCGTCCATGCTAATAAACCCTATTGATTTCATTGGGCGACAGGGCTTGAGCTGTCATTTTATCTCAATGTCGGGTAAAAGTCCCACAAAACTGGAAGCAGCTTGTCCAAAATGACCTTTACAGTGTTGACGGGGACGTTAAACCTCAAATCAAACAATTATTAGTGTCTAGTTATTCCATGTCTGTGTTTCTTTTCCTTTGGTGTCACTGATGGGAGTTGTGTGTTAAAAGTTTCGATTCCTGATCATTGCCCTCACTTCTATTTTGATTGGGAAAGTAATCTTCCTTTTGGCTATTCATTATTGATGTTTCCATTAGGATCTAGTTATTAAAGGGTTGTGTGTCTTTCCCTTTGGTGTCTCTCATGGGAGGATTTGGTTAATTGCATCGAATCATTA
Source organism: Lucinisca nassula (assembly GCA_963580285.1). Taxonomy (NCBI): domain Eukaryota; kingdom Metazoa; phylum Mollusca; class Bivalvia; order Lucinida; family Lucinidae; genus Lucinisca; species Lucinisca nassula. The sequence continues at coordinate 13,576,000 of OY757011.1, read as the reverse complement.
TCATCATTGCCTTCACTTCCATTTTGATGTTTACGAGATACCGTTCTGAGAGAATCTGTTGCTGAAGAGTGAACATTGTCTCTGAAGAATGACCAGTTCTCTTCCAGTTTATCTGAATTGAGTACCATTGCATCTAGTCTGCTACAGATGCTATGGATTGAGGCTTGCCTCTTGCCGTCTTTATTCACCTTAGAGATATCCAGTCTTTTGGGTAATTTCTTGCCTTGTGATCGCTTGGTAGGCTGAATGCGCATGTTGGGTTTGCTGACAACAAGCCTGTGGTCTGTCCAGCAGTCTGCTCCACACATAGTCTTCTGTCACTCTGAAATACTGTCAGTCCTTCTTTTCTACTATGGCAAAGTCAGTGGGATGCCAGTTGCGTCCATGATGCCTTGTTGCTAGTTGGCAGACGGAAAGTAGAGGTGAAGGCAATGATCAGGAGTCGATACAATTAACCCTCAGCTCCCACCAGAGACATCAAAGGAAAAGAAACATAAACATGAAACAACAGACCCTAATGGGAACATCAACAGCGGAAAGCAAAAATGACAGTCACTTTCCCACAAAATGGCCAAAAGGCTATCCAAAATAAAATAATATATGCGACACAAACACCCAAAGACAAACCATAACAAAAATTAACCGCGACAGATAGACAGCCTTGGAACGGTCAGCGAATTCCACTGTGGGGAGTGAGGTTGGGTGGGGGGGGGGGTCAATCGATTTTACGTGACCACAATCCTCGGAAGGCTGCGTTAGTGATTAATAGTTCAGGCTCTGCACTCTTCCTCAAAAGGAGCAGGTTTAGTTGTCTGTGCCCACTCTAGCATTGAAGTCTCCAAGGAGGATGAATTTGTCTACCCGGGATTTAATGAATGCACCGCACCACATTTTCATCTGCTTTTTCGTCGAAGCCTCCAGTGTCACCAAATCAGCCAAAATGGCAATGCCTGGTCATCTTCTGACGCTCAATGGGCCAGCCGAGCTAGCCATCTCTTATTATATGTAATTTCGCAATCATGTAATCGAAGCTTTACTTAAAACCATACACACCTCAAAGTTAAGTTGTCAGCTGTGAAACAGGACCTGATGAAAGCCTTTTGTACTGCAAAAACAGGAGGGTCTCTGTCTTGCCACCCGCACACTTTTCTTTCCCGACGGGGACGGATCAAAGCAGTGTAGAACTGTGACCGTTGTACAGATTTTTTGAAGTGCTTATCTCAGCAATGTGTACGCAGATCTCCCGATGGACAGCACGCCCGTGTGGCTCGTCTGCTATGTATATTTTGCCGAGTTCGAATGTGTAGCCCTGTTCCAACACATGGATGGCCCGAGAAAACCAATGGAGTTTGACCTGCCGACCGCTCAAGACTTCTCCCCAATCAACTGTTAGCGACTGGTTGGCGCATGCAAATGGATTTCGGCTACCGAAGGCTTTAACATATGTTAATCAAGCTCACAAACATTGTAATATCCATCAGGTATAAACGTGGTGTGCCCTTCTGAGACAGTGTTTTTTCCCTAGAGAGGCGTCAATGTAAATACGTATTATCACATAGAGCGACCTCCAGTCTGCCCGCGGGAACAGAAAGGGTCCTGGCAAGGATGACCGGCTGATTTTGAACGTCAGTTAGGGTAACATACATATCGACCAACAAAAATAAGTTCTGAAGTTCTGAAGTTAGATCGTAAAGACGAAAGGAATACTCCAAATAAACGAAAATAGCTCGATTTTATTGAGTCTGTTCATGACCAGTACTGAAATGTGCAACACCGGCCACGCCCTCTAGCACCGGCTTAAGCAGAACTCTATTTTCCAAATGCTACCAAATGAACCCAAAGGACCAGAAATATAATCTGCACTGTGACGATGTACGGGGAGACGTTTACGGCCGCCACACAGGACAACAACAGCTACAGTGACAATAAATATGTTCTGAAGTTAGAGCCAGTCGTTTTCGTCTGATAGTGAAGTGAATTATCGGGCGGATAGCCATTTCAAAGAGAAACCGATGCTTTCACTGACAGACCAACAGAGAATGATTGATAACAAGAGATATCACTTCCAGGCCTATTTCCCAGACGCCGTCGCCAGTACCAGAATCCCCTCCTCACCGGGAGCCCTGTCAACACACTGAATAAGGCCTTGAATTCCTGGAAAACCACTCCTTTCGATTGGTGGCAATACCAGCTAAATTTCGCTCTTTGGTGCACCATCGCCTGATGTGGCGTCCCAATTTACGACGACCTCCAATACACAGATCCCGTCATGAGAGGTCTCTACACCTTTCACACATACTACACCACAAGACGTTTTCTTGAGGAGCTGTGCGTCGCCCTACCTGGAGACAAATCTCATTCTTGGTATGAGAACGCTTACGACGCCTCTGCACCGCGTTTGGAGTGTCACCTGCCACGGACTTGCGGCAGAAGTTAGACCATGGATGCCAAGGTCTCGGCACATACAGCACGTACAAAGAGCCTTCGGGTAAATATTGGATGGAGCATCAAACACAGGACCCCTTCTTCCATCCAAAGGAGGCCCTCAACCGTAGCCGTGACATATCACGAGCCTGGACAACCTTCATCCTCGACAACTCGAGCGGTTTTCAAAAACAGTCGTAGACCGCCTCAGCGACAGTATGCGAACGTATGTTTGGGTTATCCTCGGAGCGCAAGACCAGATGCGCTCAAACATTTTCAAGGCCGGGACGGGGTTCGACGCTCATAACAGTTCATGGCGGGCGTCCAAATCAACGGTGGAAAGCCAAAAAAAAAAAATACTCTTCCACAAACTGTCAAATTGGCTATCCAAAACAAAAATCGATTTTACGTGCCCACAATCATCGCCCTTATTTCCGTAGCGGTTTAGATAAACAATTTGTTCAGTCCGCACGAAGGCCTCCTAAATCATCGGTGCACTATCTCCGAGAACACAATAGTCGAGAGTATTCAGAGGTGGCCAACACGGCACGTCTGTTACCCCTGAGCCAGTTCCAGAGGAACAGCCAGGAACGAGAGTTCAGGAGGAACCGCCACAGCAACAACGGAAGGCAAAGATCCATGAAGAAGAAAAATTAGCCCTCGTTACTGGTGGAAAAGCTGTCGGCTTACTTGCGCTTTGGCTGTCGTCGACACGGCGGCCTGATCGTCAATAGCCATTCCCGAGCAGCCACGAGGAGCAGGGTCCCCACGAACATTGTTGCAGCCCGCAAATTCTCTGCAACTAATTCGCAGTCTGTACTGGTGAGTTAGGAGGCCTTCATGCGGACTGAACAAACTGTTTATCTAAACCGCTACGGAAATAAGGGCGATGATTGTGGTCACGTAAAATCGATTTAGCCCCCTTTCCCCAGTGGAATTCGTTTCACAGACCGGAGGTTCTTTTGTCGTGGTTAATTTTTGTTATGGTTTGTTTCTGAGTGTGTGTATCGCTTATATTATTTTGTTTTGAATAGTCAATAGGCCATTTTCTTGTGGGAAGTAACTGTCCTTTTAACTTTCCGCTATTGATGTTTCAATTAGGGTCTAGTTGTTTCATGTTTGTGCTTTTTTCCCTGTGGTGTCTCTGATGAATCGATTCCTGATCATTGCGATTGATACCGGGAAGTGCCGAATCAATCCTGCCAGCTATGTTAGCAAGGGAACGCCCTAGGGTCTGTAGTTGTATTTAAGACATTCTTTCTAAACGCTCTTGTCTGATGGCTTGGAGCCGGTGATATGGTGACCCCCACTCCTCCGCCAGTGAGACCAAGGACGAGAGTGCTTATTGCCATGCTGATTGCTGTGAGAATCGATTAGACGATGCGATGATAATTACCTGTTCACGAAAGCGCTCAGCCAGCATAGTGTCTTCATGAAGAAGCCGCCTGAATGTCTCATGAATTCTGTTAATCTGGAAACGGATGCTCTGTTTTTAAAGAGGGCTTAGAGCCTTGCCTGTCTTTCAAGGTCGAGATCGCAGAGTGCACTATCAAGCTTTCTGATTCGTTTTCGATCTCTTGTTGAACTCCAGCGTCGTCCGTTTCTGTCAGTTTTCGACGCTCCCTGACCAAGTGCTTTTTGGCTTCGGATTTTCAGTCGTCGACATCTGACAGCGTCGCCAGGTTGTTCGCTAACTCAACTCTCTCTCTAGTCATTTCCTTTTGTACCCAGCAAGCTCTCTTCTGACCTAGGTGACCCACGCGGTGGCCACTGGCGGATCATCTATTGTTGACAAGGCGGTGTCAACTTCTTCTACGCCTTGACTTGTGGTATCAGCCATGCCGGAAAGGTCTTTCATTTCCATGTCTTCGAGGTTTGCATTGCTCCGGAGGGTTATCCCGGTTTGCCGGAGTGCTTTCACATCGGACATACTTAGACGTAATGTACTAGCTGTTCCAGCGGTGCAACAGTGAGCGCCAGTGATCTCCTAAGTGCATATATGCTGTCTTTTCCATATCTTGTGGCCGATGTAGAGAAGGCCAGAAACCAGAATCCTCCCCTCACCACAGTAGCAAAAATGTTTTAGTCGCCAGGGGTCAAGTGGAATATTTAACCGTCTGTATCAATCCAACAATTGCTACTTTATTTGATCTTGCATGGCTCACTTCGTTGCAGAAACTGTCAAGGAGGCGCTTCTTCTGGTCCTCAAGATCAGCCTTAACTCGACTTGCAAGTTCTGCTAATTCTACCCGGACGTGTTATGCTCTTACTGAACGGCCAACGGTGGTTCCACGGGGTGGTGGTGGTGGTGGGAGGTGGGGGTCGGGGAAGGTGTAACTATAATCGTCTACTAAGGCCCGTCTAGGTCGATCGTTGGGTTTTCAAAATTACAGCCAGACATTTCTCTCATTTGAAGGTGTCACACATGTTTGAGAAGTGGGGCATGATGACCTTGGATCGGTCACCTAATCCTTATTGTACAATTGAAACGGTAGGGACGTTTGATCCCTTTGACATCAGGGGTCAGGTCCTAGCGCACCAATCAGATTAACTGTCAATAACTCATGGGGACAAAGAGTTGTGTGAGTGTGTGTGAGTGTATGTGTGTGTGTGTGGGGGGGGGGTTGACAAGAGGTTGTGTGTAAATGAGTGAACAGAATGAGTCTAACTCTCAATGACAAATGACATATGCCGACAAGGGGTTGTGGGGTGGGGAAGGGGGACAACATGTTGTGTGTACAGGCTCAGTCTATCAACGAATCAGCGTACATGCATTCATGCATGTGTGTGTGTGTGTGTTCGTGCATGCATGCATGCATGGGTATGTGCCTGCATGCCGGTATGAAATTATGTGTGTTTGTGTGTGAGCATGCATGCATGTGTATGAATACACATGCATGCACATTCATGTATGCATGCACGTGTGTATGTGTGCACGCGTGTGTGTGTTTGTTTATTCGTCCAAACATGAGTGTGTGAATGCATGTATGTTCATATGCCTGTGTCACGGGAAGATTGTTTGATGGATTAAGGTGGTTGTGGCCACATGGTGATGATGTTGTTTGAACGTCAACGTTATGTTCTCCCGTATCTCAAGGGGGTTCGGGGTTCAAGAGACGACAACTCTGTCTGATGTTTACATGTTTTTGACTATTATCTGAACCTTCTCCCTCTCTCGACCTCGTTCATCTGAATAAATATAATATAAACATCATTAGTAATAAGGAAAACTATATTAATGTGTCCGTCAGGTGGTCGTGAGACCTACCCTCGCCAGGGACAAAGAAAGACTGACTCGAAGTCGAGAGATCGAAATGGCAAGATATGAATATTCATGAATAATGACAATTATGATAATTTACAAATGTTCAACATGATAATGAAAAAAAGTAAACGCATACCTGAATAAATATTATATAAACATCCTAAGTAATAAGGAAAACTATATTAATGTGTCCGTCAGGTGGTCGTGAGACCTACCTTCGCCAGGGAAAAAGAAAGACTGACAAAGGCTGAGGTAAGAATGTGCGCAAGCGGTGTTAATCAGTGAAGTGAAAAGCGCGCGAGACTTACATTAGGACACCGGAAAATTGATATAAGCTACTCACGAATACTTAATGCTTAATGAAAGATGAAATATATGAGTATATGATGTATGAAAAATAACTATGAATAGGGGAAATAACTGGAAACGACTAGAAAGTCCTAAGCGCAAGCGCTCCTCCAGTTTCCATAATTTCACTCTGTGACATTCTCCCCTCTTCGGGAAATGTCGTCCCGACATTTAACTTACTCAACGAATTACTTGCATGCGTTTCAAAACAGGTTTCTCTACCAGTTTCAATTATTTATTTAATTTTACCAGATGTATATTATGTTAATAAATACCAATCTGATAATAAAATAGGAGCCGAAGCTATTGCTCCATTTTTTTTTATCGACCTAATGAAGTTAAACATATCTAACACTTTGCCAGGTAAACCCTAATCAAAATGCGCTGCCATAAATGCTGCACGGTATGCACAGCGCAAAAATATAAAACTTTATATACAGAACTTTGAAGAAAAAAAAAAAAAAAAAAAAAAACATTTATTGGTTGCGCGTACATAAGAGACATTCTTTTTGATTAAGACTGAAACTGCTAAACTTTAAAAACAGGCTAAACACAGGCTAAAATTGCTTAATGCCCTTATCTTAAAAACACAACTGAAGTGTCATATGACACAAAAATTATTTACGCGCTGGACTGGAGAGAGGTGAAATAACAGAACTATTAAATTCTTAATGAAAACAATTCACCTCTGCACGAAAGCGCAGGCCAGAAGCCCGAATCGGTTACGGTCTGATTGGGATAGTGCCCCTCACCTAGGTTGTAACCAACACATGCCCCTAGCAAGCACGAAATTATGACAAGGCGAAATTTTTAATTGTTAGAACTTTCTTACCAGTTTGCATTCAAGTGCACCACGTATCAACGGCACCCTAATAACACACAGGCTCTCCAGAGACGCCATGTCAAATCATGCACCATCAACCAACTGCAACCCAGCAGAAGACGAAATTTCTAAAAACAATGGGTCAACAGAATTGCAGCCCAGCGCACCATCCGCCAACGGCACTCTGACAACACACAGGCTCTCCAGAGACGCCATGACAAGCAATGCTTCGCCACTCGACTGCAACTCAGCTACCCATTTAGCTGAATTAACATTTTATACGCCTCTCTCCAGAATACATTTTAGCGTTATTTTTACACGCTCCCCTCCCCCTCTGTGAAAAATGTCGTCCCGACATTTCAGTTATAAAAATAAAACACACGCAGAGGAAACCAGGAAACCATGTCAGCTGTTAATTCAGTTTAAAACAATCGAAAATTTAAAATAACCAGTCCCCTCCTGCCTGCCACCTTGGTTTCTGCCTATGCCTTGTTGGACGTGTTTGAGGTCGCAATTCTGGTTGAGACCCCGGAGCAGGACTGAAGGGTTTCGCCAAAGGATTCAATGACAATCTCTCTGGGGGTATCACCACACTAGGGGTTACCGGTGCATCCAGCATTTTTGCACTATCTGGAACCGCAGAGTCTGGTGCAGGTGAGGCTGCTCTACCTGCCGCTCCACTTGGAACATCGATATCACCGGCAGTTGTACCCGGTGACGGTTGACGGTGACGGTTGAGAACTGCTATTTGGTGATATATCTGTATCTAAGGAGCGTTGTTTGGATGCTGGAAGGGCCATGAATGGAAGAAGGAGATTCCTGTGCAGCATCCTTCGGATGCTCCTCCCATGTTCACGTTTGACAACGTACACAGGAACCTCTGTATTTGGCTGTTCAACAACCAAGTACACATCTTTCTCCCATTTATCTGCCAGCTTGCACTTTCCCCTCAGTCCGACGTTGCGCATCAGTACACGGTCACCGGGCAAAAGCTGGGCATCCCGAGCTTTGAGGTCATAAGTGCATAAAAATGTAAGATGCATGTACATAAATAGATAAATGTCACACAAAAAGCTTAAATCTAAAGTAAAGGTATGCATTTTGACTATGAATGGCTTTCTGATGTAAACGGCACCTTTGAGAATATCTAATACATTAAAAATAATTAATGACACATAAGTCTGATAAGGGTCCACAAGGCATGATCCGAGTCTTCACTGTGTGAAACAGAACTATGCGGTCAGATGCCTTAAAATGTGTCTCAGAAAGACGTTACGAGAGCAGCAAATAGATATGGACACATGGACATTAAGAAAGGGGTACACAATGTTTGCCTATCCATTACATTGTAAAAGGGGTTCACACTGTTTGCCTTAGAAATTTTAACATAATAAAGTTACAAAACACTGAACACACTGCATCTGCTGGTAAGTGTTTAGAATATAGAGAAAGAGAACTAGATCAAAACAATTGGCAGGTCTACACTGCACAAGTCATGTAAGTTTATCTACATGTACATTCTATGTATATGTAAACAAACTATACATGTAAGTAACAGAGGCAATTTTTCAGTTAAAGAAAGAAAGAGAGTCACTGAGCACTGTCACTTTTTTAACATACCTTATGTAATGACTGAAAAGAGAGTCACTTTGTATCATGGGAAAGCAATTAAATGTCACTGAAAACTTCAATAACAGGTAAGTCAATACACGGGCGAAAACGAAAGTAGAAAATACATGAAAATACATGATGACCTAATTCGGTGTTACCGATAAACAGACAGCTAAATCACAGAATGTATGAATAAATCAAGAAAGAAGCACTAAATAAAAGTCACACTGGTACATACCATGATGTAAAGTCACACATATAAAAGAAAAAATACTTATAAAAAGACAGTCCTGGAACACATATGAAGCGAGGTATTGTGATGTCACCGAAAGTGGGGTAGCTGGTACTCTGTCTTCAGGGACGACTACGTGAGAACGAAGAACCTAAAGCTGGGCGCCAGTTGTCACGGGAAGATAGTTTGATGGATTAAGGTGGTTGTTGCCACATGGTGATGATGTTGTTTCAACGTCAACGTTATAACTTCTCCCGTATCTCAAGGGGGTTCGGGGTTCAAGAGACGACAACTCTGTCTGATGTTTCTATGTTTTTGACTATTATCTGAACATTCTCCCTCTCTCGACCTCGTTCATCTGAATAAATATTATATAAACATCCTTAGTAATAACGGAAACTATATTAATGTGTCCGTCAAGTGGTCGTGAGACCTACCCTCGCCAGGGACAAAGAAAGACTGACTCGAGGTCGAGATATCAAAATAGCAAGATATGAATATTCATGAAATAATGACAATTATGATAGTTTACAAATGTTCAACATGATAATGAAATAAAGTAAACGCATACCTGAAAAAATATAATATAAACATCCTTAGTAATGAGGAAACCTATATTAATGTGTCCGTAAGGTGGTCGTGAGACCTACCCTCGCCAGGGACAAAGAAAGACTGACAAAAGCTGAGGGAAGAATGTGCGCATGCGGTGTTAATCAGTGAAGTGAAAAGCGCGCGAGACTTACATAAGGACACCGGAAATTGATATAAGCTACTCAGGAATGCTTAATGTAAGATGAAATATATGAGTATCTGATGTATGAAAAATAACTATGAATAGGGGATATAACTGGAAACGACAAGAAAGTCCTAAGCGCAAGCGCTCCTCCAGTTTCCATAATTTCACTCTGTGACATTCTCCCCCTCTTCGTGAATTGTCGTCCTGACATTTAACTTACTCAACGAATTACTTGGATGAGTTTAAAAACAGGTTTAACTTCCAGTTTCAATTATTTATCTAAATTTACCAGATGTATATTATGTTAATAAATACCAATCTGATAATAAAATAGGAGCCGAAGCTATTGCTCCATTTTTTTATCGAGCTAATGAAGTTAAACATATCTAACACTTTGCCAGGTAAACTCTTATCAAAATGAGCTGCCATAAATGCTGCATGGCATGCACAGCGCAAAAATATAAAACTTTATATACAGAACTTTGAAGAAAAAAAAAAACATTTATTGGTTGCGCGTACATAAGAGACACTCTTTTTGGTTTAGACTGAAACTGCTAAACATTAAAAACAGGCTAAAATTGCTTAATGCCCTTATCTTAAAAACACAACTGAAGTGTCATATGAAACAAAAATTATTTACGCGCTGGACTGGAGAGAGGTGAAATAACAGAACTATTAAATTCTTAATGAAAACAATTCACCTCTTCACGAAAGCGCAGGCCAGAAGCACGAAGCGGTCACGGTCTGATTGGGATAGTGCCCCTCGTCTAGGTTGTAACCAACCCATGCCCCTAGCAAGCACGAAATTATGACAAGGCGAAATTTTTAATTTTTAGAACTTTCTTACCAGTTTGCAGTCAAGTGCACCACGTATCAATGGCACTCTAACAACACACAGGCTCTCTTAAGACGCCATGTCAAATCATGCACCATCAACCAACTGCAACCCAGCAGAAGACGAAATTTCTAAAAACAATGGGTCAACAGAATTGCAGGCCACCGCACCACCCGCCAACGGCACTCTGACAACACACAGGCTCCCTCACCCTCTCTCGGCTTCGTTCATCTGAATAAATATTATATAAACATCCTTAGTAATAAGGAAAACTATATTAATGTGTCCGTCAGGTGGTCGTGAGACCTACCCTCGCCAGGGACAAAGAAAGACTGACAAAGGCTGAGGTAAGAATGTGCGCGTGTGGTGTTAATCAGTGAAGTGAAAAGCGCGCGAGACTTACATAAGGACACCGGAAATTGATATACGCTACTCAGGAATGCTTAATGCTTAATGTAAGATGAAATATATGAGTATATGATGTATGAAAAATAACTATGAATAGGGGAAATAACTGGAAACGACTAGAAAGTCCTAAGCGTAAGCGCTCCTCCAGTTTCCATAATTTCACTCTGTGACACATGCACGCATGACTTTGTGAATGCATGTATGTCACATGCATGCCTGAGTGTGTGCATATATGGTTGTTGTGTGTAGATGCATACACGAGTATGTATGTATGTATGTATGTATGTATGTATGTATGTATGTATGTATGTATGTATGTTTGTATGTATGTATGTTTGTATGCATTTATGTATGTATGTATGTATGTATGTATGTATGTATGTATGTATGTATGTATGTATGTATGTATGTATGTATGTATGTATGTATGTATGTATGTCATATATGTTCAAAATGGAGGAATGGAAGAATGGAAGGGGTAGCCCCTATGTGCTTGTAGCGCCCGGTTACCTTACAATATCTACCAAGTCAATGAAGAATGGAATGCACCTCAGTGACCGTTAATAAGGTTTCATTACAGGGTCACTGATGAGGCTTTATTAGCTGAAACTACGTAGTATGACCCATCTTCTTTCTTACGAATGTTTTCATTGCTCTAAAAGGAACTCATTTTTTGATTTTTATTTGCTATCACTGCAGCTGGTGTTGTGCCGTGTGTCGGCCGTAAAACGTCTCCCCGTACATCAACCATAGTGCTGCTTATATTTTACTTTTGGTCCTTTGAGATCAGCGTGAATATTCTGAGAAATCGGAAATAAATTATCGGTTTAGACTCATATTCTAGACAGATTTTTAATTATTTGGACCCCATTTTGATTTATATCAGTCTTTGAATCGACTGCCTATTCGAAATTCGCAAAATTGCAGTATGTTTCCTCTGGCTTTGTTTGCCGGATCATTACAGGGTCACTGATGAGGCTTTATTAGCTGAAACTACATAGTATGACCCATCTTCTTTCTTACGAATGTTTTCATTGCTCTAAAAGGAACTCATATTTGATTTTTATTCAAAAGAATTTAATTTTTGAATCGGGATGTCAAAGATTCTAAATTCGCCATAACATAACCCACCTAGAGAGATAGAGAGACACACTTGTTATAACAATCTTACTTGGAAGGGGGAAGGGATAGGTTCAGTCCTGAGGATCACTCTCCGGCATCATATGGCGTCTTCTATAAGAATCGTGGACGTAAGACGCGGTAGTATACTCCGTCATTGGGTTCACTCTCATACTGTGATCCGTGGATATGGATTTTTGTACACCAGTAATTTGTTTTCTTGCATATCATTCATCTCTGAAAGGCCAGTGAATTTGATTGCAGACCCCCCCCCCCCCACCGGCAATGTAAGTGACAACACCACATGGGTTGTTAGTGAAGTCACATTGAATGAGATGACACCAATTGTAACGATTGCGTACATGGCTTTGTTTTTTTTTTTTTTTTCAACCAGAACATATGTAACTACACGAATTCTCCCACTTATCCTATCCCTTGGTAGAATAAGTGCCTTGGTAGAATAATCAAGCTGACAAGATACAGTTTTCTATTAACTAAAGCATGCTTTTATATTCTCTAGGGTGTCCTGAGATTGATGAAGATATAGGGGACAACTGATAAAGATGTGGATAGTGTCTGATAAAGATGGAGTATCTGAAGCACAGAAAAAGATTTCAAAATACGTTTAACTTGCTGATTGAAATAAATAAAAACGAGAGCACCGCATGTGGATGCCAACGCTAGGCTGCAGTTTCTTTTAGTTAAACAATAAATTGAAGTCCAAAAAGGAGCATAACTTTGCCAAAATATTTTGAGGGTTACCTCACTTATTGTTATTAATTCCCCTTTCCATAATGAACAAGTAGTTCGAGTTTCAAGTAACTATTTCCGTAACGACAGAGATATAACAAAATATCCAAGTTTTTGGAAAATTCTAAGTCGAAAAATGGGCATAACTGTGCCAATTATATTTTGAGGATTACCTCACCAATTGGTATGAGTTTCCCTTTTCGTAATGAACAACTAGTCGAAGTTTCAAAAAAATATGTTCAGTAATAACAGAGATATTACAAAATGTCTAAGTTTTCGCAAAATTCTAAGTCATAAAAGGGGCATAACGGTGCCTTAATATTTTGAGGGTTACCTCACCTATTGATATCAGTTCCCTTTTTCATAAAGAACAACTAGACCGAAATTCAAGTAAATATGTTCAGTGATGTCTGAGATATTACATAATGTCCAAGATTTTGCAAAATTCTAAGTCGAAAAAGGGGCATTACTATGCCAAAATATTTTGAGGGTTACCACAGCTATTGGTTTGAGTTCCTCTTTTCAGAAAGAACAACTAGTGCGAGTTTCAAGTAAATATGTTCAGCAATGACAGAGCTATTACAAAATGTCCAAGTTTTTGCAAGACGACGACCACGACGCCAGAGCTATGACAATACCTCGTTGTTTTCATCGAAAACAGCCGACCTAAAAATCACAGAAAATGCTTGACTGGTTTATTTTTAACTCACTGTATGTTCACCAATCAGTACCAAATTAACTCATATTTGCAATATGTCTGTATCCATCGCTAAATCTAACAAGTTCAGTAATTAGGTGAATAGAATTCAAAACAACGATCAGGAATCGATACAATAAACCTACAGCGCCCATCGGAGACACCAAAGGGAAAGAAACACAAACATGAAACAACAAATAAAAATCTAAAATGAGTTCCTTTAAGAGCAATGAAAACATTCATAAGAAAGAAGATGGGTCATACTACGTATTTTCGGCTAATAAAGCCTCATCAGTGACCCTGTAATGATTCGGCAAAGAAAGCCAGAGAAAACATACTGCAATTTTGCGGATTTCAAATAGGCAGTCAATTCAAAGACTGAGCTAAATCAAAATGGTGTCCATATAGTTAAAAACCTTTCTAGAATATGAGTCTAAACCAATAATTTTTTTCTGATTTCTCAGAATACTCACTCTGATCTCAAAGGACCAAAAGTAAAATATAAACTGCATTATGGTTGATGCCCAGTGGAAACAACAATAGCGGAAAGCCAAAAGGCAGTCACTTTCCCACAACATGTCCAATATGCTATCCAAAACAAAATAATATAAGCGGGGGGTAACAAGAGGTTGTGTGTGAATGAGTGAACAGGATGAGTCTAACTCTCAAAAACCAATGACATATGCCGACAAGGGGTTGTGTAGGGAAGGGCGGGGGGCAACAGGTTGTGTGTACAGGCTCAGTCTATCAATGAATCAGTGTACATGCATGTATGCATTATGTGTGTGTGTGTGTGTGCGTATGCGTGTGTGTGTGTGTTTGTGCATGCATGCATGAGTATGTGCATGCATGCCCGGTATGAAAGTTTGTGTTTGTGCATGCATGTGTGTGAGCTTGCATGCATGTGTATGCCTACACGTGTGTGTGTGTGTATGTGTGTGTGTGTGTATGTTTATGTGTGTGTGTGTGTGAGTGTGTGTGTTTATTCGTGTTTAAATGAGTGTGTGAATGCATGTATGTTCACATGCATACATGTATGAGTTTATGAATGCACGTATGTGCACATGCATGCCTGAGTGTGTGCATGTATGGTTGTTGTGTGAGTATGCATACACGAGTATGTATGTATGTATGTATGTATGTATGTATGTATGTATGTATGTATGTATGTATGTATGTATGTATGTATGTATGTATGTTTGTATGTATGTATGTATGTATAAAAGAAGTGGAGGCAATGATCAGGAATCGATATCATCAACCCACAGCTCTCAACAGCGACAACAAAGGGAAAGAAACACAAACATGAGGCAACAGACTTAATGGAAACATCAATTATAGCGGAAAGCCAAAAGGACAGTTACTTTCGCACAAAATGGCCAGCAGGCTATCCAAAATAAAATAATAAAAGCGACACAAACACCCAAAGACAAACCATAACATAAATAAAACGCGACAGAAGAACCGCCTTGGAACGGTCAGCGGAAACGAATTCCACTTTGGGGCTTAAATCGATTTCACGTGGCCACAATCCTCGCCCTTACTTCCGTCGCGATTTAGACAAATAATTTGTTCAGTCCGCATGAAGGCCTCCTAACTCATCAGTGTAACATAATGTATGTATGTACATAAATACATCTCAAGTCCTGTTGCCCAATGAAACCAATAGGGCTTACAAGCATGGACGTTCCACCCCGCACTGCGGTTCCTTGACAGGCTTAAATCCCCTTAGCGGTTTACCAGTACTAGTGCGCGGGCCGGATTTAGCTCTGTGTGGAAGCATCATGCAGCCCATATATTTCTTCAAGCCCCTAAGGGCGGGGGCATATGTATGTATGTATGTATGTGTGTATGTATGTATGTATGTATGTATGTATGTATGTATGTATGTATGTATGTATGTATGTATGTATGTATGTATGTATGTATGTATGTATGTATGTATGTATGTATGTATGTGTGTGTGTATGTACAGAAAAAATGCAATATCCCAACCCCGTATTTTTTTTTGGAAGGGGGGGGGGTATGCTTTGTTTATGCGTTTTAAAACGAAAAAAAGTAAAACTAAAAAGGCAACAAAAAAAAGTTCCTCGAACAGGATATGAACTCAGAAATCTATGCTGATAATCTTAGTCTGTATCCATTATACTACAGAGGCTACAAATAAATTGACTATGGTTTTACTTTAATTTATTAACATAGAGAAATAAGGTGGGTAATACAGAAGTCTCTAGAGTGTTAACAATGTGTTTCTATGATTTGACCTACAGAACTCCTCTTTGACCCGCCATGACCCATATTCGATCTTAACCTAGCTATTGCCATGATGATCATTCTGAGCAAGTTTGGGGATGATTGGACCAAAACTATTGCCTCTAGTGTGTTAACATGTTCATTCTATGATTTGACATAATGACATACTGTTTGATCATACATGACATAGAGTTCGCCGAGATGATCATTCTGGGCAAAGTAGAAGTAAAACAAAGATCAGGAATTGATACAATTAACTTACTCCACCCATAAAAGACACCAAAGGGAAAGAAATACAAACATTAAGCGACCAGACCATAATGGAAACCTAAACAAAGGAAGGCCATAAGGACAGTTACCTTCCCACAAAATGGCCATATGGCCATCCAAAATTAAAAGACACAAGTGATACACAAGTGATACAGTAAGTAACAAACAACAACATAAATAAATCGCCACAGAAGAGCCCCCTCGAACGGTCAGTGGAAAGATTTCCACTGGGGGGCTTAAATCGATTTTACGTGGCCGCAATCCTCGCCCTTACTTCCGTCGCCATTTAGACGAATAAATTGTTCAGTCCGCATGAAGGCCTCCTAACTCATCAGTGCAACATCTCCGTGAACACAAAAAATCAAAGAACCACAGAGGTGAGACAACGGTGAGGACTCGACAGCGAGAAACCACTGAAATGCTGGAGCAAAAGAAAACCAACAGTTAGACTCCGATGGGTCCGACCAGAGACAGAGCATCAGGCACCAACCAACATTACCTTGAATTAGATCTCTCTAATTCTCAAAAAGCCTTTACGTTGGAGCCGTCATAGAATCTGAGGCCTGACCCACCGGCGTGCAATTAAAGAAGGAAGCAAAGTTGCCAACCGTGATTGGGTTAACTACCATGCATGCAGTCTGTCGTATAAAATCCATGTTGTACCCAATCTTTTTATATCGAAGGATGATTTTACGAAATTGGGTGCTGAAGTCATTGCGGTTATATATTTTACTGAATTTATATACTAAGTCACCATAAAATTCGGGTTCCGATAGACCTTGTTGCAGAAGAGATTTAAGTCCAATATTGAATTTTGAAATTAAATCAGAATGGCGTCTATAAAATTTTGAAAAGGCTTTGCGTAGTTTATGGTACCGATAACCCTGATTAAGGAGTTTAGCCGTTAATAATTTATTACGAGTGTTGAAGTCAATTACATGACTACACACTCTAGCAAATCGATTTAATTGCGAAATATAAACGCCATAGGATGGCGCACGAGGAACATCACCATCCAAAAAAAGGAAAATTTACAATCTCAAAATCAAAGTCGTCGCGTTTATCATAAATTTTGCACGAAACAAATCCATCTACAATAGATAGATGTAAATCCAAAAACGGGGCCTCGGTATCAGAAGAATTTGCTTTATTTAATTGAAGTTGTAGGGGGTAAATCTGACTGATCAAACCATCGAAATAGGTATTATCAATATTTAATAAATCATCTAAATATCTAGAAGTGGAGCTAAAAGCTTCAATAATTTCAGATTGGTTATCAATGGAAAGCGACAACATGAAGTCTCTTTCATAACAATACAAGAACAGATCAGCATCGGAATACCCACACTTTGTCTAAATAACTTAGTACCGAATCTAATATTAGTATTGTCTAGTAGAAAGGTGAGGGCATCAACACACTTTCTGACATGACCAAAGTGTATAATTCTTATGCTCTTTAGAAGTGAAAAATGCATTTCTGACATTACATGCAAGATAGAGAGAATCTTCTCTGTGAAAAGCCCATTCAATTAAATCATTAAGCTTTTCTTTTATAAGATTATGAGGAAGTGTCGTGTAAAGAGTGGAAGAATCGTAAGTAGAGAGACTTGAAGCACGAAAATGTCTGGATTTCAATCTATTTAAAACCTCATTCGAATTTTTTATAGACCAAAACAGATTTCTTCCTGATCTTTCAAAGACTTTATCACAATATTTAATTACATGCGTTTTAATAGCAGTAAGACAGGAAAGTAATAATTTAGAAAGTTCTGTGGTAGTGCAAGGGATAGAATTTGCACTAAACCGTGCTTTGTAAGGTCTTTTATGAAGTTTTGGTAATCAGCATAGCGTAGGAAGCTTGTCTTGGCCTTCGTTAACACACACAGCAAACTTGGTGGCTGAAAGACAAACATGTTTATCTACGGGTGACTTTGTTTCCCGCTCCTCAGGAGCGACCCCTTTACTTCAAGAGCAACCCCTACAGGCAGAGCAAGGATTCGCATTTAAGTTGCCAAGTACAAGTATGATTCACCATGAGTCATTTGACATCATTTACTTGATCTAAACAAACGTTCTTCGTGAAAAACCTTCACAAAAGGAATGGAATCATGACTTGACACCTAAAACCCTCTAGGCATAAAAAGCGATCATATAGAAAAAAATGAAAGACTTGGTCAGCAATGCATACGTTTTGAATCTTCTGACCGAAAGTCTTAATATCACTCTCCGGTGTACAATCGCATGTGTTGGATAAAGGAACACTGTAGATATCAGTGTTCAACATTTGAAGTTCGAATCGGTCCAAGCTGGCCTGTTAACTAGTAAGAAATTGTCACTCTGGAAAGGCCATAATCTATAGAAAGTGACACGGAGGCACACACAAAAACAGACGGAACATGAACCAACGGCAAAAAGCCAAATAACAAATAAGACACTGCAAAACAACGACCGCCTTTGGACGGACAATAGTAAATCTACCGGGGGCTTCAACTCCGGAGTTTATGAAATTTCGACCCTCGCCCTCAGTTGCAGTACAGCATCAAACAAAATAACAATAACAATTTGATCCGCATGGAGGCTTTCTAGCACAACAGTGAGTCATGAGAAAATACATGGCAAAATGGTTGAGTATAGATTGTTATTATCATAAATCAGGGCTGAGAACTCAGCAGCAATCCGACGTCAGGGCAGAAGAACCCTCCAGATAGATCACGGAGGATCGAACCCAGGAAATATCCGGCACATTGCCTTCACTTCTATTTACCACCCTTCCCGAAATCGAAGGATTTATGGTGGAGTCATTATCAAAGATTCCGGAGTCCGGCCCTCGGCCATGCAACCAGAGAGCGGCTCATAATAGAAGTAGAGGCAATGATCAAAAATCGATACAATTAACCCACAGCTCCCGTCAGAGACACCGAAGGGAAAAGAACACAAACATGCAATAACAGATCCCAACGGAATCACCAACAGCGGAGAGCCAAAAGGATAGTTACTTTCCCACAAAATGACCGAAAGGCTAACCAAAATAAAATAATATAAGCGGCACAAACACCCAAAGACAAACTATAACAAAAATAAACCGCGGCAGAAGAACCGCATTCGAACAGTCAGCGGAAACGAATGCCAATGGGGGGCTTAAATCGATTTTACTTGGCCACAATCCTCGCCCTTAATTCCGTCGCTGTTAAGACAAATAATTTGTTCAGTCCGAATGAAGGCCTCCTAACTCATCAGTGCAACAGCTCCGTGAACACTAAAATCAAACAACCACAGAGATAAAACAACGGTGAGGACTCGACAGCAAGAAACAACAGAAATGCTGGAGAAAAAGAAAACCAACAATTAGACTCCAATGGGCCCGACCAGAGACAGACCATAAGGTACCAACTAACATAAGCCTTTACGTTGGAACGGTCGTAGAATCTGAGGCCTGGCCCACCGGCGTGCAATTAAAGAGGGAAGCAAAGTTGTCAACCGTGATTTGGTTAACTACCATGCATGCACTCTGTCGTATAACATTTATGTTGTACCCAATCTTTTATATCTAAGAATGATTTTACGAAATTGGGTGCTGAAGTCATTGCGGTTATAATTTTTTCTTAATTTATATACTAAGTCACCATAAAATATTCGGGTTCCGATAGACCTTGTTGCAGAAGAGATTTAAGTCCACTATTGAATTTTGAAATTAAATCAGAATGAAGCCTATAAAAGTTTGAAAAGTCTTTGCGTAGTTTATGATACTGATAACCCTGATTAAGAAGTATTTTTCAACTGTTAAAGTGTCGATAACCAAACACGCGATCCGTTGCATAACATCCACACTATAACCACTTTTCTTGTATTTAGCAATATATTTTCTGAACTGACCAGAAAAGTTATCACTACCTAGTATTCTTCTGAATTTATAATTTATTAGTCAGTATTAACAACATACTGAACAGCATTACAATGTCATCTACCAATTGATCCAATTTATTAACCTTTTCATTGAAATATTAATAATGTATTTTGATTGAGAGTGACCCAAGGAACATCTCTGTGAAATTATTTTAAAATCAGTCTGCCTATTTAGCAGTAGAACTCATTTTAAAGCTTGATTATTGTTTTGCTTTGGCGGCTATTGTGTTTAGTGGAGCGACACTAATTTGAGCAATGTTGTAAGAGGGTTACCCATGGAACATTGCTTCCGAATTACATGTCTGTTCTTTCTGAGGATGAAGTCTTTCAAAAGTTCATTTCTGCAGAGCTGACTTGTATGTTCTATCTGGGTACCTTCTGAACACTGAAGGTCAGGTCCTAGTGCAAGGAGATACATTTGCTCTGTCTAACTTACAATGCCTCGTTGTGTCAATCTGGGTGGGCGGAAGTGTGTGTGCGGGGGGGGGGGGGGGGTAAGAATTTCCATGAGATGCTAGACATATGAGTCAGTGGTTCCCGTTGACAATACAGAGCTGATTTGTATGGCACTATTGTGGACATGGTGAGTCAGTTCCTTAGTGCAACAGAAGGAAAAAGCTCAGTCTTACTAATAATGTCACATGGTGACAAAGGAGGGGGAGGGGTGGTTATCGGGTAGTGGTTCCCTTTGACATTACAGTCTAGGCATCTTATGGTCATTGAGGTTCAGGTCCTTGAGCTTGAGACAGAAATGAATCGACTCCTATATGAAAATAAAAGTGGAGGCAATGATCAAAAAACGATACAATTAACCCAATGCTCCCATCAGAACCACCAAGAGGAAAAAAAAAAAAAAAAACACAACATGAAACAACAGACCCTAATGGAAACATAAAAAAAAAAACAAAAGGACAATTGCTTTCACACAATATGATTAATTGGCTATCCAAAACAAAATAATATAAGCGACACAAAAACCCAAAGACAAACCATAACAAAAATAAACCGCGGCAGAAGCACAGCCTTTGAACGGTCATTGAAACGAGTTCCACAACGGGGCGTAAATCGATTTTACGTAGCGACAATCCTAGACAAATAATTGTTCAGTCCGCATGTAGGCCTAGTAACTCATCAGTGCAACATCTCCGTGAACCTTAAACCAGTGGGCTCCGGTGCAGGTCCATTTTTGACCCAATGGAGTAATTGGAACGATCTTGAACAACCAGACTCTAATTGAAATATCAATAGTAGAAAATAAGAAAAGGAAAGTTACTTTCCCACAAAATGAACAATTGGTTATCCAAAGTAAAACAAACAAAACAATAATATAAACAGTACCAAAACTAAAATAGAAACCATAACAGAAAAAAAACAAGATAGAAGATCCGCATTGGAACCGCCAGTGAAACGAATTCCACTGGGGGTGGCTTTAATCGATTTTACGTGGCCACAATCCTCGCCCTTATTTCCGTCGCTATTTAGACAAAAAAACTTGTTCATTCCGCATGAAGGCCGCCTAACTCATCAGTTCATCATCCCCGTGAAGTATTTAGATCGACTTTTAGATATTTCGAGGATTAATTAATCGATTTGCTAGAGTGTCTAGTCATGTTACTGACTTCAATACTCGTATATATTGTTAACTGCTAAATTTCTTAATCGGGATTATCGGTATTATATACTACGCAAAGCCTTATGAAAATCTTATAGACGGCCATTCCGATATAACTTTAAATTTCAATGTTGGACTTAAACCTCTTTTGCAGCAAGGTTTATCGGAACCCGAAGTTTATGGTGGCTTAGTACATACATTCAGAAATATATGAGCTTGCAATGACTTCAGCACCCGATTTGGAAAAATCGTTCTTCGATATAAAAACATTGGCTACAACATAAATGTTATACGACAGAATGCAAGCATGGTAGTCAACCCAATCACGGTTGCCAACTCTGCTTCCCTCTTTAATTGTACACCGGTGGGTTTGGCCTCAGTTTCTATGACGGTTCCAGCGTAAAGGCTTACTAGGCATTTGAATAGAATTTAATTCTAAGTAATGTTGTATAGTGCCTGATGCTCTGTCTCTTGTCGGGTCCATCAGTGTCTAACTGTTGATTTTCTTTTGTTCTAGTATTTCAGTGGTTTATTGCTGTCGGTTACTCACCTTTGTTTCATCTGTGTTGTTGTTTGATGTTCGTGTACTCGGAGATGTTGCACTGATTAGTTAGGATGTCTTTAGCGCACTGAACTAGTTATTTGTCTAGAGTAAGGAAGTAAGGGCGAGGATTGCAGCCGCGTAAAATCGATTTTACCGCCCCCATCTCTACACAAGTGCATTTTTAACTGACCGTTCCACTGTGGTTCTTCTCTGACGGTTTGTTATTGTTATGGTTTGCCCTTGAGTGTGTGTATCGCTTATAGTTTAGTTTTAGATAGCCAACTGGCTATTTTTTTGGGACAGTAAGTGTCCTTTTGGCTTTCCGCTATTGACGTTTCCAATACGGCCTTGTTATTTCATGTTTGTGTTTCTTTACCTTTGGTGTCTTTGATGGGAGCTGTTGGTTAATTGTATCGATTCTTATCATTGCCTTCACTTCGATTTCCTTTCAGTTCGAGGTTCAATTAAATAGAAGTGAAGGCAATGATATGATTAGGAATCGACACAATTAACCAAAATTCCCACAAATCTAGTTTCATGTCAAACTAGAAAAAAGTGTCCATAGGATACGGATGCCCCTTCAAAAATGTCATTGGGATAAAACGGGTTGTATGTGTAATTGTAACAGGTAAAGCATTTTGTTATTATTAAGATATATATCATTTTCAAGATAACAGGATTTGTCTTTCTTGTTAATGACACATCATCTGAACGCTATGCATGCGCCTGTAAAGCTTCATCAATATATTCCATAGGGTTCAGGAGTTATGGCCCGGACACAGTTTACTATAAGGAACCAAGTCAAGGGCAGATTATACAAAATCCACAAAATAGCAAGAGTTGTTTTCGTAGTTCATGACTGATCGTGTTATTGCCATTCAGATACCTGTGAAGTTTCAAAAATATATAACATATGGTTTCGGAGTTAAGGCCCGGACACATTAACTATAAGATAACGTGACGGTAATGATCAGGAATCGATACAATTAATCTACATCTCCCTTTAGAGACACCAAAGGGAAAGCAACACAAACATGAAACGACAGACCATAATTGACAAATGCCAATCTGGCTATCCAAAACAAAATAATATAAGCCAAACAAACACTCAATGACAAACCATAAGAAACAAAAAACCGCGACAGAAAAAAACCGCCTTGGAACGGTCAGTGATAAGAATTTTGTGGTGGGGGGGGGGGCTGAAATATTTTTTACATTGCCACAATCCTCGCCCTTGCTTCCATCGCAATTTAGACAAATAATTTATTCAGTCCGCATGAAGGCCTCCTAACTCATCAGTGAAACATTTCCGTGAACACAACAATCAAACAACCACAGAGGTGAAACACTGGTGAGGAGTCGACAGCAAGAAACCACTGAAATGCTAAAGCAAAAGCAAACCAACAGTTAGACTCGATGGGTCCGACCAGAGACAGAGCATCATTTATAGGGAACGAATGATTTTTGTATTCATGCAGATGTTGCACCGATGAGCTATGAAGCCTTCATGCATATTTGAAAAAAAAAAAAAATGTCTAAATCGAGATGGAAGTTGTCTACCTTGTTCATGACACATCTTTCATTTCATCTCAATGTCGGTTAAAGTCCCACAAAATTGGAAGCAACGTCCCCAAAATGACATTTACAGTGCTGACGGAGACGTTAAACCTCAAATCAAACAAACAAAACAAATCATGACACATCGTCTAATTGGCATGCAGGCACGGTAATGTTTCATAAATATATGCCGTACGGTTTAACAGTTATGGCCCGAACACGAAGTGGGTCGGAAGTACTGATGGCCGTACGTACGGACGGACGGACAGGGGTAACACTAAATTCCCTTCCTCTATTCTTCGAATAGGCGGGGGCATAATCGTTACGCACAGTCTTGTTCCAAAATACAACCGTTTACCTAACATTTCAAAAGCCAGATCATCAACATGAAAGCCGCTTAATCATCTTTAAGGATCGGATCAGGAAAAACAGGAGTGAAGGCAATGATCAGGAACCGAAGAGTTTGTTCAGTCCGCATGATGCCTCCTAACCCAATCTTCATTTTCTGCATTGCTTCTCAATTTGCATAGATTGAAACCTAGTTACAACGTAACGATGAAATGAGATCTGTCTCGATGTTTTGACCCATCAATATGTGAAATGACCAAATCATGCAATGTGTCATTCATAAACAAAGCTTCAATTTGCCCAGTGAAAAAAGTAGCAAAAGGTTCCCCCTTTTGGAGAAAAAAAAGTCAGATATGATTTTTTCTCTATGCATCGAGATGGATTAAGTTTAAGGCTATGCGAATAAAAACAGCTATAAATAAAAAGCGGCGGAAAATGTGAACTTATTCTGCCCCCAAATTATGGTTGTAGCTTCATTGCCTAACGCTTCATTCGAAAATTAGCATGCAAGACAAAATATTTTGAGATTGTAAATATTCCTGTATCAGATGGTGATGTTCATAGTGCGACATCCTACGGTGTTTATGTTTGGTATTAATTCGATTTGCCAGAGTGCCTAGTCGTCTAACTGACTTCCAACCTCGTGTTGGGTTGTTGACTGTTGAGCTTCTTGTGTTTTTCAAAATTTTATAGGGCTTCTCCAGACTTCCCGATTAGTCTTTAAACCGAGGTCCCGTCTCCGTATGAACTTAGCTGTTGGTGGGACGTAAAATTGAAACACTCTATCACTCAAAATTTTACAGACGTCATTCCGATTTGGTTGCAGGGTTCAGTTCTGGACTTAAATTTCTTCTGCAACAAGGTCTGTCGGCGCCCGAATTTTATGGGGACTTAGAATATAAATTCAGAAAAATATTTAAGCGCCATGGCTTCAGAACCCAATTTCGTAAAATCAATCTTCGAAAAACAAAGTTTGGGTGCAACATAAATGTTATACGACAGACTGCATGCGTGGCGGTTGGCCCGGTCAAGTGTTGCAACTTTGCTCCCCGCTTTAATTGCACGCCGATTGGTCAGGCCTCAGAGTGTATGACTGTTTCAGTGTAAAGGTCTTCTGTGAATTAGAGAGAATTTAATTCTATGTAATATTGGTTTGTGTCTGAATTTCTGTCTCTGATGGGGCCAAACGGGGTCTAGATGTTGCCTTTCTTTTGCTCCAGCATTTCAGTGTTCTTGCTGTCGAGTCCTCGCCGTTGTTGTATCTCTGTCGTTGTTTGATTTTTGTGTTCATGAAGATGTTGCACAGCTGAGCTACATGTATGAGGCCTTCATGCGTACTTAACAAATTATGTCTGAATCGCGACGGAAGTAAGGTCGAGAAATGAGGCGAAGGAAAATCGATTTGAGCCAACCTCCACCCCAAGTTGAATTCGTTTCAATGACCTTTCCAAGGCGGTTCTTCTGTCGCGGTTTATTTTTGTTATTGTTTTGTAATGGTGTGTCACTGAATGTTTATATCGCTTATATTAATTTGTTTTGGTTAACCAAATGGACGTTTTATGGGAAAGTAACTGTCCGTTTGGCTTTCCACTATTGAAGTTGCCATTAGGATCTGTTTTTTCATGTTTGTGTTTCATTCCCTTTGGCGTCTCTAGTGGGAGCTGTTGGTAATTTTATCGATTCCTGATCATTGCCTTCACTCTGTTATGGTCTGTCCTAAGCAAAAACTCTACTCCGTAAAGATATTTGCGAAATTTCTCTTCACCCCAGATAATTGCCAAGCACTTTTTTTCTATCATAGAATAGTTTTTTCATGAACCCGAAGTTTCTTGCAGGCATTAGCAATGGGAAGGCGTCATTCACCTTCAAATGCTCGGACTAAAACGGCTCCTATACCAACACCAGAAGCGTCCTTCTGGCATATAAACGGTTTTCATCGTGAAAGACATGACGTCGAAGAGTAGGACTAGACGTGAGTCTATTCTTCGGGGTCTGGAAAGATTTTCATGATTGTCCTACCAAGCTATGTTCGTGTTTGGTCCAATAAAATCCATCAGAGGGGAAGCTATTAATGAAAAATATGGAATGAAACGGCGGTAGAAACCAGCTAACCCGAGGGATAACTTCATTTGTCTTTTGGTAGAAGGCTGGGAAGCATCCGTTTTAGCTTGTATTTTGTCCTCTTGTGGTCTAACTTGTGATCAAGACACTAGATACTGCTATATCCAATCATACAATTGAAGGCCAATCGGAGTCTAACTGTTGGTTTTCTTTTGCCCCAGCATTTCAGTGGTTTCTTGCTTTCGAGTCCTCACCGTTGTCTCACCTCTGTGGTTCTTTGATTTTTTGTGTTCACGGAGATGTTACATTGATGAGTTAGGGGGCTTCATGCGGACTGAACAAATTTTTTTCTAAATCGCAACGGAAGTAAGGGCGAGGATTGTGGCCACGTAAAATCGATTTAAGCCCCCCAGTGGAAATCATTTCACTGACCGTTCAAAGGCGGTTCTTCTGTGGCGGTTTATCTATGGTGTTGTTTGTTACTTACTGTGTGTATCACTTGTGTCTTTTTATTTTGGATGGCCATATGGCCATTTTGTGGGAAAGTAACTGTCCTTATGGCCCTCCTTTGTTTAGGTTTCCATTATGGTCTGGTCGCTTAATGTTTGTGTTTCTTTCCCTTTGGTGTCTTTGATCGGTGGAGTAAGTTAATTGTATCGATTCCTGATCTTTGTTTTACTTCTACTTTGCCGTTATCTTGGCTGTCCTAAGTTTATCCAGAACTTGACGTAATGACGTTAAGTGGTCTTTCCAAGTTTCGGTAAAGATTCACATTTCATCGACAGCGCTATCAACGTTAGAAAAATAGGACAGGATCTTTCTCATTTTGAAGGGTTTGCCGTTTACTTGGCTGTCCGGTATACTCGACAGTACTAGGGTACTATTCTTCTAATGCTCTCGTCATGCTGTTCTGTCGATAACGTGTCTGCTATATTGACGCCCTTAAACGTCTCCGGTTGCTTTGTCGTCAGAAAAGCGCAATCTTCTTATGCAAACTTGTCAACGTCATCATTTTCAGTTGACGGGATATACTCTACAGAGAGTAAACAACGTGACGTCACAGTCTGGCGCTCAACATAATGATTAAGCATGTTTGCGTGATATGTGTTAAAATTACCATTGACGTCAATCTTATAGTCAATTCTATTAACTTCCTCATCTACTTCATAGAAACCATTCCATTGAAGCAATAATGTATACCTGTTATACCATAGTCATTCTCTGATAAAACTTTAATATCATGTATGACATATAATGTTGAAGGGTCATAAGAAATAAGCCTTGTATGATCTATAGTGTTGATGGGTCGTAAAGGCATATAATATGAACAGCTATATTATTTTCTTAATTGTTAAAGCTGTATTAACAAGATCTGTTTGTGAAAAACACTGATGCCCACCCGGGCAACGCATATCAAATATGAAAGCAGCATCACTCAGTTATGACCAATGTTCAAGTCTTGAAAAAGTATGTCAAGATCACAAGATCAGAAATGATGGGATCGTTAGAAAGGTCTAGTGACATAGAATGCATATGTGAAATATGAAAGCCCTATCACTTACCAATCCTAAACTTATGGCCAGTGTTATTTTTTAAAAAAGTAGGTCAAATGTAAAGGTGAAGGTCACGAGGTCAAAAATTATGGTACAAATGAAAATTACTTGTGAAAAAGAATGCACATGTGAAATAAGAAATCCCAATTGCTTACCAATCTAAAGTTATGGACTATGTTAAAGTTTTTTGAAAGTAGGTCAAACGTCAAGGTCAATGCCACGAGGTCAAAAGTTATGGAACCACTAGAAAGGTCGTGTGACAAGGAATGTACAAGTGAAATGTGAAAGCCCTACCACTTACCAATCGAAAGTTGTGGCCAATGCTATAGTTTTTTTTTTAAAAAGTAGATCAAACGTCAAGGTCAAGGTCAGGAGTTCAAAAATGATGGTACCTCTAGAAATGTATTGTGTCAATAAATACACTTGTGAAATACGAAAGCCCTATCGCTTACCATTTGAAAGTTATGGCCAGTTTTAAAGTTTAAAAAAATAGGTAAAAAGTCAAAGTCGCGATGTCAAAATTATGGTACAACTGGAAAGGTCTTGTGACAAGGAATGCACGTGTGAAATATGAAAGCCATATAAGTTACCATTCAAAAGTTATGCCCAATGTTAAAGTTTTTTTTCGAATGATAAAGTTTTTTAAAAAGAAGTGGGTCAAATGTCAAGGTCAAGGTCACGAGGTCAAAAATTATGATATCACTGGAAAGGTCTTGTTACATGGAATAGACATTTGAAATATGAAAGTCTTATCACTGACCAATCAAATGTTATGGCCAATCTTTAAATATGAGGTCAAAAGTAGGTCAAATAGCAAGGTCAAGGTCATGAGGTCAAATTCATGGTACCTCTTGAAAGGTATTGTAATAAGGAAGGCACATGTGAAATATGAAAGCCCTATCAGTAACCTTTCAAAAGTTATGCCAAATATTAAGGTTTTGGCGGACAGACGAACAAACAAACAGACAAACAGACGGACAGATAGACAGACCAAAAACTACATGCTTTCGAATCTTTGATTCCGGGGGCATAAAAATCGTTCTGTGTATAAAATAGTGGCTTTGACAACAGTCTATAAAGGCAATGATCACGTATCGATAACTTAACCAACAGCTCCCGTCTCCGTATGACTTAGCTGTTGTTGGGACGTAAAACTGAAACACTCACTCACTCAGGGACACCAAAGGGAAAGAAACACAAACATAAAATAACTAGACTCTGATGGAAACATTGATAGCGTAAAGCCAAAGGGACAGTCAGATGAAACAAGCAGACCCCAATGGAAACACCAATAGCGGAAAGCCAACAGAACAGTCAATTTCCCACAAAATTACCAACTGGCTATCCAGAACAAAATAATATACTCAGTCAAAAAAGTTCCTATACCTAACATTGCTTCTGTTACTATAGCTACTACAGATAAAAACTACACAAAGTTTGTTATGTTTTGATAAGAAGACTCATTTTTTCGTGCAAAAGAACCATTCGTTTTTGTTTTCGTGAACACATCATCGTAGACTATTGCTTTAAACACCCAAGGGGTCACTGTGTCATTTTCGCAGAGAAAAATCATTAAAACATGCAATGATTTAACTTCACAAAATTTCCCTGTATCCTACATTTCTAAAATTTGATATATGTGACATTTTTTTAGATACCATTTGCGTCTATTCACAAAAGATTTGGAACTTTAGTTGCATCAGCTACGAGAAACAGGCTATCACATATTGACCTCCAGTTCTTAGAAGTTGTGTGCAAATGCTGCTTTCAATGGGAACTCCATAGAAAATCGCAATCGATAGTGCTACATGCTACATGAATTTTCTGTATTTTTTACCATCATGATGAACAGCAATGGTGGACACAAAGCGTTTTTTGAAAAAATGGCAAAAATTCATTGACAGGAATAAAAATTACAGTAGTTCGAAAATTGCTATATTTTTCATTGCAAGGGAGATAATTTGAGAATTTCACAAATTAAAACCTCGCTTATAATGCGAGATCATGAGATATTGTAAAAGTAAAGTGTTATCCGATGTTCAGAGAATATTGTCTTCCATCTTAGACAAAAAAGAACTTTCTGCGCATGCGCAATGTCAATTTTCTAGCAAAATCTTTCTAGGCACATATTGGAAGACAACTCTGGAGCAGAAAGGTATAAACAAATGCAAGTTTAAGCATTCTCGAGCTAAACGTCCGATTTAAATGTCTACAGCCAAATTTAGCTCAATAGCTACCAGATATCTAGTGAGTTTAACCCGAAAGTTGGTATAGTTACTTTTTTGACTGAGTATATAAGCGATACACACACTTAAAGACAACCATAACATAAATAAACCGCGACAAAAGAACCGGCTATGAACGGTCAGTGAAACGAATTCCACTCGGGGTTGGTGGGTGGGGCCGAGGCTTAAATCAATTTTACGAGGCCACAATCCTCACCCTTTAAACCGTCATTTGAGCAGTCCGTATGAAGGCTTCAAGATGTTTTATCAAGATGTATTAAGAAGTTAGTACGTTAATACTAATATTCTATGATAAAATGATTATACGCTATCAGAGAAAACGTTATAGAGAGAAAGCGCCCTGAAATGTTTTAAAGCCAACTTTTATACAGTAAAACGTTGGTTAACAGGGGTTAACCTTATTTTTCCTATTTCTGCTCTAAAATATAGATTGTGCTGCCCTCTCTTTCTCAAAAATAACATTTTGTTGAACCGGTTTCGATTTTAACTTTTCTTGATGTTGCGGAAGGATCTTTTTATTTGCCTCCCATAGAGAAGCTGACTGGAACTGTAGCTGTTGCGGACTGGTGTCGCACGATAATGCATCAGTGCAATGTACGGAACGTGTACTTTGTCAAACAACCATTTGCATGTTTGCAGGACGCGCACTGCTTCCGCGTTACCCAAATGATATCTTGGACTTGAAGTCAAGTTCTATATTCCATATTCGTTCATGAACTTCGCAAATGACTCATTTGCATAACAAGGTCCATTATCACGGGTAAATAGGTCGCATACGCCAAAACGCTAAACATCGACATAGGACGATTGATTACTTCTTCTGCAAGACCTTTCCAAAAGAATAGGTCGGACACTAGAAGTTTCCAAGAAATACGAGGACTGTTCAAATATGAATGCAAGTAGAACGTTTTCTTATGCAATAATGCGAAAATCACCTGGAAATAAATATCGCAGCGTAGTCAAACATTTTACCTATACATTGATACCAAACCTGTTAAAATCCGTGCACTTTAGCCATGTATATCGATCGATAAACACTGTTTTCTCTTGTATACTAATACAAAACATGGTTGGAAGAAGGTCAGAGTACGCCCTATATTAAGACTCGTTGTATTCTTGGTATACGGTGCAAAGACATTTTTGATGAACTATGTTCGGTTTATGGGCATAATGAAATGTCTTTTCCGACAGTTTTTCGTTGGTGTAAGAAATTCAGCTGTGGGCTAGGCTCAACAGAAGATGCACCACATGATCGTCGGCCGAAAAGAGCAACATCTGCGTAGATGGTTGCTAGAGTGAAAGAAATAGTTGCTACCGATGCAAGATACACCACTAGGCAAATAGCTAGTATGGTTGGCATCTCATTAGGAGCAGCTCATACAATTCTGAAACGGGATTTGAAAATGAGAAAGATATGTGCTAGATTGATTCCCCATCTGGTGACTGATGATCAGAAAAAGACACGCGTTCAGTGCGCCAAGAAGTTGCTTAAAAAGTTTCCAAATTACAATGCACGGTCTTTCGCTAATGTCGTCAAAGGTGACGAGACATGGGTTCACTTTTTTGAGCCACAACGAAAGATTCAGAACAAAATATGGGCAACAAAGTATTGCAAAAGACCATGCATTGCAAAGCGGACAATGAGCGTCAAGAAGGTAATGTATGCCATATTCTTTCAAATCAGGGCCCTGCTATTCAGGTTGCTGTGCCTAAAGGCAAATCTGTAAATGCGAAGTTTTACAAGAATAAAGTTCATCAAAAATTGAAGAAATATTTCAAAGAACGAAGACCCGCAACTGGTTTGGCCAATGTCAGATTGCTACATGACAATGCGTCATTGCACAAGGCGTTCATTGTGCAAGACTATCTGAAGCATGAAAAGGTTGTTGAACTCCCTCACCTCCCGTATTTGCCTGACCTTGCCCCGTGTGACTTTTTTTGTTCCCGCGGCTGAAAAAATACCTTTCTGATCGAAAATTTGTACAGCGCAAACACCTCGGTTCTGCAATATTCCAGTGCCTTCATAGTATACCTCGAAAAGACTACCAAAATGCATTTAATGACTGGATCAGAAGGCTGAAAGTTTGTATATCTGTTTAAGGGAATACTTTGAGGGGACAAATTAAATTTTTTATCGAAATCTATCCCGGAATCATTTTTATTTGCTTAGTTGCATTCATATTTGAACAGTCCTCGTATCGAAAGCTTTAATAAGGTTTTTTTTCTATATCCTCATTGATACCCAACCACCAAACGGATTATTTTGCTATCACCTTGCATTTGGTAATGCCTTGGTGTGCTCCATGAATTTGGGACAGTTTCATTCCTGTGGGAATAATGATCCTGTCAGCTTTCATTAACAAGCCGCTATTTATCGTTATTTCATCTCTGAAGGACAAATACACTTGCGCTATCTTTGTTGCATTTTTTCTTATGCCATCCATTAACACAGTAACTGGATACTGTTTGACAAATTACTTCCTGGTTTTGTTTCACACTTATCTCTTGAAGCCTAAGATCCGCGGCTGGCAAATGGCTGATGACCATGTCAACATAACTAATGCTTTTGTCCCTCCCCTGTTAACAAATGAATCACAGGGTTACGGCTTAGCATGTCAGGAATTATTTGTGTTTTTCCATCTACATGGGAAATTGTATACGAAAAGGGCATGAACTTCATTCTGAATCTCATTATGCGTAATGGTAAATCGTTTATGTCTTAACGACCTCCCAGAAATGAAATGAGTTGTTGATGATCAGTTTCGAAGTGAAAATTATGCCGATTAAAATATCTCGTTCTTTCCCAACAGCCAAATGTAATAGCTAAAGCTTTTTTTTCTATGGTGGGGAAGCTCTGCTCTGTAGTTGATATGGCTCTTTATGCGAAACCAAAAGGTTATGTATCCCAATTGTCTTGCACTTGAAACATCGCGGCAGCCTAGTCCGTTACTACTCGCGTCAGTTTTCAACACTGTTATGCGATTGTTGTCATAGAGGGCAAGTACAGGTGTATTTGTGAATAACTGTTTGATTAACTCAAACGATTTTTGCTGATCTGGACCGAAGTAAAATTGATTTCTAGCTCGCCTTACGAAAATAAGGGTATATTGCTATACCCCCGGCGTACGGCGTCAGCGTCCGTGTCGACGTCGTCGGCGTCCGATTTGGGTTAAAATTTAGTTGCAAGCTCTTATTTGTAAGTTTTTCAAATTTATTTAGAAATATAATAAATAATATTACACATAATATTTTTACTCCATTTCCAAGTTTTTTTTTTTTTTGCTAAAATTGGATTTTTTGAGTAGTTAATATTTTCCTCTGTATTCCCTATCTTAGTTCCATGTGTTAATGTTTACATGCAATCTCTCTGGATCAAGACGTTGTGAGTTCAAATCCCTGTGATATCTCGAGCAAGTTCACATTCAGCTTCCGGGGCTGAATGTCAAGGTCACGGTGGCTATTTTTAGAAAAAAATGTGATTGCTCTAGTGCCTACATTTATCGATGGATTTTATTATAACTTCACACAAATGTTGGATATGATGACATCTCGAACGAGTTCGACTTTTTCAGGGGCCGGGGCTGAAGGTCAAGGTTTTTGTAACAGTTGTTAATTTTAGAAAAAACTTTGTGATCGCTCTGTAGCCCACATTTATGGATTAATTTTAATATAACTCCACACAAATGCTAGGTTTGACTTTTCGAGCGAGTTCGACTTTCAGCGTCAGGTGCTGATGGTCAAGGTCACTGTGGCTATTTATTTATATTTTTTTTTAATTGGTTATGGCTCTAGTGTCCCTATTTATAGATGAATTTAAAGATAACTTAATACAAATGTTTGGTTTGATGTTATCTCGAGTGAGTTGAAATTTCAGGGTCTGGAGTCAAGGTCACTGTGGCTATTTTTAGCTGATGAAGATTGAATATCAGAAAGGCCCCTGTGTCACTAAATTAGGTATAGTTACGCCTTAATTAATATCGCTCTAGAAACGGGCCTCCGTGGCCAAGTGGTTAAGAGCGCTGACTCTTGATCATTAGGTCTCTCCCCGCTGTGGTTCGAGCCCCGCTCGGGTCATATGTGAGACGCCAAGTTCCTACGGAAGGTCACGTGGTTTTTCTCAGGGTACTCCGGTTTTCGCCCGCCTCTGATTAACGGTCGGCTCGATATGAGTGAAATAATCTTGACAGGGCCGTAAACCACCCCCCCCCCCAAAAAAAAAAAAAAAAAAAAAACATCACTCTAGTGCCTACATTTTTATAGATGGATTTTAATATAACTTCACACGAATGTTGGGAATTATGATATCTCGAGCATGTTCGACCTTCAGGTTCCGGGGCTGAATTTCAAGGTCACCGTGTCTATTTTTAGAAAACAAAATGTAGTGATTGCTGTAGTGCCTATATTTTGGATGGTTTTATTTGATTTCAGGTTTAACGTCCCCGTCAACACTGTAAAGGTCGTTTTGGAGGCGTTGCTTCCAATTTTGTAGGACTTTTACCCGACATTGAGATGAAATGACATCTCAAGCCATGTCGTCCAATGAAACCAATAGTGTTTATTAGCATGGACGGTCCGCCTCGCACCGCGGTTCCTGGACAGGCTTAGATCCTCTAAGTGGTTTACCAGTACTAGTGTGCGGGCCGGATTCAGCTCTGCGTGGAAGCATCATGCAGCCCATATATTTCTTCAAGCCCCTATGGGCGGGGCCAACATTTATGGATCGATTTTAAAATAGCATCAAACAAATGTTTGGTATGATGATATCTGGAGTGACTTTGACCTTCAGGGTCAGAGGCTGAAGGTCAAGGTCACTGTGGCTATTTTTTTTTTTTTTTTTTTTTTAGAAAAATTAATCATTGCTCTAGTGTCCACATTTATTGATGGATTTAAAGATAAAGTCATACAAATGTTGGGTATGATATCTCGAGTCAGTTCAACTTTCAGGGTCTGGGGCTGAAGGTCAAGGACATTGTAGTTATTTTGAGAAAAACTTTGTCATCACTCTTTAGTACCTAGAGTTATTGATGGATACAACGTAATTTTACACAATTGCTAGGCTAGCCTTTTTATAATTTGTCTTTCGCGAGGGGATTTGTATCGTGTGTGATGCCTTGTTATTACTTGGGAGTTTATTAGAATATTTTTATCAAATAAAGAGTTCATTTATTTTATTTTATTTTATTCTTATTTTTATTATCATTGCTCTAGTGTTCACATTTATTGATGGATTTAAAGATAACGTCATGCAAATGTTGGGTATGATATAATATTTCGAGTCCATATAGCTTTCAGGGTCTGGGGCTGAAGGTCAAGGTCATTGTAGTTATTTTGAGAAAAACTTTGTCTTCACTCTTAATACCTTAATAGACATATTGATGAATATAACGTAATTTTACACAAATACTAGGCTAGCTTTTTTATAATTTGTCTTGCGCGAGGGTATTTTTATCGTGTGTGATGCCTTGTTATAACTTGCAAGTTTGTAGAATTGTTTTTATCAAATATAGATTTCATTTTCGATTTTTACATTGGAAAGGCTTGGAAAGAGGATTAGGGGTATTTTTTTTTTTTTTTTTTTTTTTTTTTGGGGGGGGGGGTCTCTTTCATCTGCTGCAGTCTGTTGGGCTGTTTTACAGGAGAAGATGTTTAGATACCTTACCAAAATCCATTATAGGTCTCCGAAGGTGAGCTATGCTGTCTTCTGACAACTCTTGTTGTCACTTAACCGATCTCTAAATCAGCCAGCTACAGAGTAAATCTTTGTAGCTGATTCACCAGCCAAAGAAACCTACTAACGCCATGCACGTCAGTGATTCCTTTCAACCCGCTCTGGGTCTGCAGCTATCCCGCTAGTTCCTACGATATGACCCAAGTATTTGATTGACTTTTCTTGAACTCACACTTTGACGGTCTTATAGTCAAGTTTGCGTCATGCAATCGCAAAAACACAGTATGTTATCTGTCGTCATGCTCAGTCTCTGTGCATCCAAACCTGAGAACACCATTTGTCTGGCATATTACGCCGTCAATGCCCTCCAAAAGCTACGTCATTTGCTTCTGAAAATATTCGATCTAGCTGGAAAGGCCCATAGGGAGATGATTAAAACGTAACGTCCAAAGGACGTTATGTACGTAGTGAGCATTTTGAAGCTGCTCGACAGCAACATCTGCCGAAATACGAAATTGAGATGGATTTTACTTAAGTGTTTGGCATCAGATAGAAGAACCAAACTTTGATCATTTGCAGGTTGCAGAATAAATTCACGTTTTACGTTCTCCTTGAGATGTGTAAGGTGAACGCAAAAACGGATTTTTCCGGCTTCTGCTTTAGGTACTACCACAAAACCATCGCACAAGTCTGACGGTTGGTCAAGAGTTGAGATAACGCCGTTCTTTTCATATTATCAAGTTCCTGGCGGACTTTTGGAAGCAAAGGAATAGGAACTCTGCGTTTTACTGAAAGTGCATACGGTTTTGCACCCTCTTTGAGTGTGATTTGATATTCACCATTCATCATGAGCTCTTAAATCAGCTTAGGCGTTCCACTATTGATATTTCTATTAGGGACTAGTGTTTCATAGCTGTGTTTCTTTCCCTTTGGTGTCTTTGGTGGGAGTTGTGGGTTTATTGTATCGATTCCTGATAATTGCCTTCACTTCTATTTTATCCCAATGATGACAGCAAAATAACGACAACAGCAGCAATTTGCCAAGTCGGAATTGAGCCCCAAACCTAGTTTTACATCGTTTGAAGCCGCGACTCACTGTCTGATTCTCATATTCAACCCGTGTTCTCATGTTTTCCAAAGCTGGATCATCAACCTGAGCTTGCTTGAAACAGAAGTGAAGGCAATGATCAGGAATCAATACAATTAACCCACAGCTCCCATTAGTGACACCAAAGGGAAATAAATACAAACATGAAATAACAGGACCTCTGATGGGCACATCAAATGCGGAAAGCCAAAAGGACAGCTACTTTCCCAAGAAAAATGGCCAATTGGGTAGTATCCAAAAACAACATAAGATAAGAGATACACATACTCAAAGGACAAACCATATCAAATATACAACGCGAAAGAAGACCGTTAAGTCAGGCTCCAGATACTATGACGGCTCCAGCGTAAAGGCTTGCTGAAAATTAGAGAGTATCTAATTTTAAGTAACGTTGGTTGGTGTTTGATGCTCTGTCTCTGGTCGGGCCCAGCGGAGTCTAACTGCTGGTTTTCTTTTGCTCCAACATTTCAGTGGTTTCTTGCTGTTGGGTCCTCAAAGTTGTTTCATCTCTTTGTTTCTTTGATTTTAAGTGTTCACGGAGATTCTGCACTGATGAGTTCGGAGGCCTTCATGAGGACTGAATAAGCTATTTGTCTAAATCGCGACGGAAGTTAAGGGCGAGGATTGTGGTCACGTAAAATCGATTTAAGCGCTCCAGTTGAAATAGGTTCACTGGCGGTTCCATGGAGGTTCTTCTGCCGCGGTTTACTTTGTTATGGTTTGTCTATGAGTGTTTGTATCGCTGATGTTATTCCGTTTTGGATAGTCAGTTGGCCATTTTGTGGGAAGTTAACTCTTCTTTAGGCTTTCCGCTGATGGTGTTTCCTTTAGGGCATATTAATTCGCGTTTGTGTTTCTTTCTCTTTGATGTCTCTGATAGGAGCTGTGGATTCCTGATCATTGCCTTCACTTCTATTTTCTGGAGGAAATAGGTCAAGAACCGCTACTGAATATACTACTGTCTGTGATGAGAGGTGTTCTTAAATGTATCGAGTCCTGATCATTGCCTTCACTTTATGTTTTCTTTATGCCCCTTTTCACTTTCTGTAGCAAAAGGTCCAGCTCAAGATCTAGATATATGTGTGGTTTATTAAATATACACAATGCCCCACAGTGCCTTCGTTGGTTGTTGTATTAGTCGAATTTGCCCTCCGGGCATCGATTGAATAGGGCGAGTTTTCTTATACCGAGACCATGTTTTGAATTTGCATTTATCTATTGCTGACGGTTTTGTTTCATGCGAAATTATTATACTTGCTACGATTTTAAATTTGAGATTGTAAACTTCGCTTTCGTGGATGGTGATGTTCTCGTGCGGTATACTACGGTTTGTGTGTGCCGGAGATAGTTCGGTTTGCCAGTATGTCTGGTTATGTGAATGTCTTTGTGGAAAAATTATCACCCTTGCCTGTATGTATGTGATACACCTTCATGTATGCAATCTGGCTGTAGGCTGTTTAATGTGTACATTTATATAGGAAGAAAGGTGACATACTATATAATGTCTTCCTAGGAAACTAAATATATTTAAATGCTTCCGTTGCTTTAGGACTGTTTGTACATATATTTATGTCTCTAATTCTTCATAGAATGACGAAACGAAATGGAAAGGTCAGCGGAAACGAATTCCACTGGGGGGGGGGGGAGTGGGCTAAAATCGATTTTACGTGGCCACAATCCTCGCCCTTACTTCCGTCGAGAATAAGACAAATAATTTGTTCAGTCCGCATGAAGGCCTCCTAACGCATCAGTGCAACATCTCCGTGAACACAAAAATCAAACAACCACAGAGATGAAACAAAGGTGAGGACTCGACAACAAGAAACAACAGAAATGCTGGAGCAAAAGAAAACCAACAGTTAGACTCCAATGGGCCCGACAAGAGACAGAGAACTAGGTACCAACCAACATAAGCCTTTACGTTGGAACCGTCATATAATCTCAGACCTGACCCACCAGCGTGTAATTAAAGAGGGAAGCAAAGTTGTCAACCGTAATTGGGTTCACTACCATGCATGCAGTCTGTCGTATAACATTTATGTTGTACCCAATCTTTTTATATCGAAGAATGATTTAACGAAATTGGGTGCTGAAGTCATAGCGGTTATTCTGGCAAATCGAATTAACTGTGAAATATAAACGCCATAGGATGGCGCACGTGGGACATCACCATCCAAAAAAGGAAAGTTTACAATCTGAAAATCAAAATCATTGCGTTTATCATAAATTTTGCAAGAAACAAACTCATCCACAATGTATAGATGTAAATCCAAAAATGGGGCCTCGGTATCAGAATAATTTGCTTTATTTAACTAGAGTTCTGGTGGGTACATTTGACTGATCAAACCATCGAAAAAGGTAGTATCAATATTTAATAGATCATCCAAATATCTAGAAGGTTAACTAAAAGCTTCAATGATTTCAGACTGGTTATCAGCAGGAAGGGACACCATGAAATCTATCTTATAACAAAATAAAAATAGACCAGCCACAAGTGATGCGCAATTAGTAGCCATCGGATATCCACACAACTTGTCTAAACAACCTAGTACCAAATCTTATGTAAATATTGTCAAGTAGAAAGGTGACAGCTTCACACACCTTCTGACATGACCATAAAGTAAAGTTTTTATGCTCTTTAGAAGTGAAAAACGCATTTCTTACATTGCATGCAAGATAGAGGGAGTCTTCCCAATAAAATGTCCATTCAATTAAATCAATAAGTTTATCTTTTATAAGATTATGAGGAAGTGTAGTGTAAAGGGTGGAAAAATTGTAAGTAGACAGACTTGAAGCACGAAAACATCTGGATTTCAATTTATATAAAACTTCATTAGATTTTTTTATAGACCAAAACAGATTTCTGCCTGATCTTTCGAATACTTTGTCGCAATATTTTATATTGCGCCTACAGCATGCTGGAGGTTAACCTAGGCAAACCCGAAGGAAGTCCAGCTTGACGGTCGTCACCCATCGTGCTATGTTTGCAAAACGAGCTAGAAATGAAAACAAATTGTTCCGTACGGAGGAACGGACATGCTTGGTGCAGAAATTGGAAACAAATCTTTTTTTTTTCCCTCTCCTAGTGAATAACATTTTGTAAGACAGAACCCGTCAACAATTGCATTTATAATTGGTATAATTGCATTATCGTAACAATTTTCGCTCTGGGTTCTCCTTTCGCGGTTTATCTTTCTTATGGCTTACCTTTGTGTGTGTATCGCTTATATTGTTTTGTTTTGGATAGCCAGTTGGTCATTTTGTGGGAAAGTAACTGTACATTTGGCTTTCCGCTCTTGAAATTTTCATTAGAGTCTAGTTATTTCATGTTAGTGTTTCTTCCTATTTGTTGTCTCTGATGGGACCTCTGGGTGAATTGTGTCGATTCTGATAACTGTTGATAATCACGTTTAATGTATTCCGTGGCCAGCTGGTAAAAGCACTAACACTCAATTATTAGGTATCTTACCGTTGTTGTTCGTGCCTTGTCCGGTCCATATGTTCTGCAACGGAAGGTGAGATGTTTTTTTCGGGTACTTTTGCTTTCGGTCACCCCCGGTTAATGCTCG
Organism: Lucinisca nassula; assembly: GCA_963580285.1. Lineage (NCBI taxonomy): Eukaryota > Metazoa > Mollusca > Bivalvia > Lucinida > Lucinidae > Lucinisca > Lucinisca nassula. The sequence goes on along the minus strand of OY757011.1, from coordinate 13,536,060 downwards.
GCTTACAGTAAGTTAAATACCCTGAAAGGGTCGACTAACCACCTCTCTCCGTTCCTCAGAAGCAACTTCCTTGGTAGACACTTTACCATCACATTGGCGAGTCTATGTAATGAGTACATCTGTGACCCACACTTTATACAGAGTAAACTGACATAAACCAGGGACATGCATTATTCTTCTTATTTCTCAATGAAGCCATAGATTGCGTTTACTCGTTACAGCGTCACTGAGGCTGTTCTAACGAGTCTCTGCAATCTGTTTTTGAAGCAGAAATAAGCAAAAAACAGCATCCCCCCCCCTTCCCCACAAAAAATCAGTTGTTTGAAATCTTAAAGACTGTATAATGTTTCAGGACTCTATGCGCCTCCTTGGTATAGTGCATACGCTACTCGCCTCGCAAACAAGACGAGTTCGATCCCGGACAACTCCAGGCTCTTGGATGAAACCGTAGCGACCTTGGACGTTGGTGGGACTAGGTTGTAGTAAAACAAAGATCAGGAATATATACAATTAACTTACTCCACCCATCAAAGACACCAAAGGGAAAGAAACACAAACATGAAGCGACCAGACCATAATGGAAACCTAAACAAAGGAAGGCCAAAAGGACAGTTACTTTCCCACAAAATGGCCAAATGGCCATCCAAAATAAAAAGACACAAGTGATACACACAGTAAGTAACAAACAAGAACATAAATACACCGCCACAGAAGAACCGTCTTGGAATGGTCAGTGGAAATAATTCCACTGGGGCTTAAATCGATTTTACCTGGCCATAATCCTCGCCCTTACCTCTATTGCGGTATACACTAATTTTATTTAGTCCGCATGAAGGCTTCCTAACTCATCAGTGTAACATCTCCGAGAACATACAAATAACAAAACTACAGAGATGAAACAATGTTGAGGACTCGACAGCATACAACCACAGAATAGCTGGAGCAAAAGAAAACCAACACATATTACAGGGCTCTGTTATCCGTATGTATGTTGCCCCTGTGTGAGTGTTATACGGGTTGTCATAAAAGCGTTAAAAAACCACATCCGCTTCTGAGCCCCCTCATTAGAGAACTTGTCGTCGGGGTAATGACCAGGTTAAACACAAGCCAGCCTGCTCAGTAACATAGAATAGCAAGATTCGTGAAACACTTAATGGAAACTAGATTACTTGTAAATTCGGCGCACACTGAGCTATTGATTCGCACTTTTAAAGTCGGCAGAGGTCCAGATTTTATTATTTCAATGACACGGCTGAATTTATCTTTAAGGGGAATGGGAACAGCTTACAAATTTTTCTTTGCCATTTTTCAAAAGGAGATATATTTCGAAACTTCATGTTCGCTTTTCTCTAAGCTCTGTCACACGGAAAAAGGGGTCTGTTTTTCAAGGAAACACTTTGCTCCACAGGTACAAATTATTTCCTTTTAGAGTTGACCCCTATTAACATGGGGACAAAAATACATTTGCAAGAATTGTCTCCCCTGAAGGTGTATTCATTCCCTTTAAGTTTACGTTATATAATTCACACGTAACTGGCCTGTTTGACATAGAGAAGGATCGAACAAGAACAGGAACTCGGAAAGCTGGACTGTTTCACTAAAGTCTAATTATGCGGGTGTTAATTGTTTTCGGCTTGATTATTTTTATTTGTCTGTCCGTACACGCGGGTTCCCGACGCCACAGAAAGAAAAAAGAGAGAGAACTCACAGAAGGAGATGGAATAAATTTTCCGAAGCGACCACTGTCTAAAACAGAAGCGGAAGATTCGGTGAGACCTTTTTGATTTTAGCTGTAACAAACTTTAGCTCTCTGGCAGAACGAGCTTTATTTGTCGTGAGGTCTTTAGAGATTTGTTAGGGAAGTTTTGTTGTTGTTTTACGGCGAGGCCTTTAGAGATTTGTTAGGGAAGTGTTGTTGTTGTTTTGCAGCGGGCCTTTAGAGATTTGTTAGGAAAGTATTATTGTTTTGCGGCGGCGCCTTTAAAGATTTGTTAGGGAAATAGTGTTGTTGTTCTGCGGCGAGGCCTTTAGAGATTTGTTAGGAAAGTATTGGCAGTATTGTTGTTGTTTATCATGTTAAATTGTAAGTTTTTCATTCTTTCAACCCACTAGATTATAGAATATTTTGTTTTCCTATTTCGGGAAATGATTGATTGCTTGCTTTGAGGTTTAACGTCCCCGTCAACACTGTAAAGGTCATTTTGGAGACGTTGCTTCCAACTTTGTGGGACTTTTGCCCGACATTGAGATGAAATGACATCTCAAGACCTATCGCCCAATGAAACCAATACGGTTTATGAGTATCGACGGTCCGACTCGCACCGCGGTTCCTGGACAGGCTTAGATCCTCTAAGCGGTTTACCAGTACTAGTGTGCGGGCCGGATTCAGCTCTGCGTGGAAACATCATGCACCCCATTTATTTCTTCATGCCCCTATCGGCGGGGGCCTATCCATTTTGGGAAAGAAAAATCTAGAAAATGAGTAGTTCGAAGCCTGCCCATCGGGGCTTGAAGAAACAGATGGGCTGCATGATGCTTACAGACAGAGTTGAAACCGACCCGCACTCGATTACAGATAAACCACAAACCCAGACAAAGCGGTTCGAGTCGGCCCATCCATGCTTATAAACACGATTGGTTTCATTGGGCGACAGGGCTTCAGATGTCATTCATCTCAATCTCGTTAGAAGTCCCACAAAATTGGAAGTAGCGTCTCCAAAATGACATATACAGTGTTGACTAGGACGTTAAACCTCAAATCAAACAAAAAAAAAAAAAGAAAGAAAAAGAAAACGTGTAAGAGAAAAATAATAGCTGGTAAATATTTTTTTTTTACAATAGAAATGAATAATCCAGAAAGTGTCTTTCATGAGGGTTCCAGTAACTTCTCTGAATATATTTTAGAAAGAGGTTTTTGCTGGTAATAATCAACAACAGTTGTTTGTGTGTTTTCGATAAGGCGATCCTAGAACTATATGTAAACACGTCAAAATAGTATAAATAAAATCCCTAATGGTCCCTACTAAGTTTTCATCAATTCTCTAGAGACAGATCAATAACGAATTATACTCAAACGGGATGAGGGTCATCTATGATCAAGTTGTCTTTCTGTTTGTGATGAGGTGGAATATACCCCTCAGCACTATTATGGTGTCTTTTGAGACCCTCACGAAAACACACCTATATAATTCTTACACCTATAAACTCTTTATTCTAATTCTATATAGCTAAACAGGAGTTTACAGGGATACATCTTATTTTTGTTTATTTCTGCTCTAAAATATTTACTGTGAGTACTAAACATGTTGATTCGCCCTAACACTTCTGCTGTTGAAGCAAACAGTGTAGACCCGGATCAGGCGTCGCATCTCAGGCGTTTAGTCTGGTCTAAAAAGTTTGCTAATGACCCTTTTGTGGGATCCCAAACATATAACGCTTTCCCACACATACGGGACCCTTTTAAGTATTACGATACCACACCCTATTGTGAAGTAGTATGACCCATCTTCTTTGTTATGAATGTTTTCATTGCTCTTAAAGGAACTCATTTTTTTATTTTTTTTTTTATTTCCAAAATGGCTGCTTTTCTGATAAAAATCCTTTATTTTTTCCTATAATACTGCAATCATACGTTGTGGTGCTCGCTAGAACTGCCTCAGGGAGGCAGTTCTAATGAGTATCCACAACATATGGTTTGGATCAGAAAACAGAAAAGTAATGTAGACCTTCTTGTCTTTCAATATCAAGTTTATCAGGAAAGGCCAGTTCATAGAAGTGCAATGTCACGTTGTCATGATAAAGCTCATTTGTTCTGAGATAGCATATCTTAATCAGGTCAAGGTGTAACAATGTAATCAATATACGGAGTAACTGATTAAACTTTGATTTAAACTCCATTTACCTCAAAACTACTGATATCTCAAACCAAATATTCCAGTCCTTTGGAGTTTGAGATTACGAGTAGACTGTACACTAATTATTAATAGGTAAAGAAACTTAAAATTCGTCTTGACAGTTCGAAGCGCTCGCTAGAAATGACGAACTATATATCATTCCCCACGATTCTAATTATTTGATTAGCCGTTACTATCCATCACTAACCATAGCAAGTTATAAACAAGACATACCGTTTAAACTATACTCAAAGATATGACTTTTCCGTTATACTATGAAACGCGGAGAAGTATTAATTATGCTGTGCGAACAAAAGATATTGTTGTGCGAAAAAAAAATGTTTAGCAAGAAAGATGATGGGTTGTCTGGACAAAATGATAAGTTGTGTGTATAAAGTAATATGCTGTCTGAACAATGTTGTCCGAACAAGATAGTATGTTGTTCGTACGAGATAATATTGTTTCCCGAGCAAAATATCATAGTGTGCAGACAATTTTAAGATAAAGGTAGCATATACCGTTATTAAATTTCTCAAGGCCTTCTTGGTTCAGACTAAAACGTTTATTTTCAAATTGATGGTCCAACCTAAGAATGCAGTTGCTTATTTTAATCGCCTCATCGAGACAGCTTTAACGATTACACACAATCTTTGACAGATGCATAAGAAGTGAATAGATGATATTTTAAACTGAAACAAAACACGAAATATAGTAAAGAAAGAAACCAGCACATCACGTTTTGTACTGAAAATAAACAAACACGCACAGCATATTTTAATTGTACCGATTCTTGAGTTTAAATACCACAAACAAAACAAACAAACAAATGCACCAGACAGCATACCCCTCATAAGAAATTAAAACGTGTATTATGTCAGACATTAATGGTTGTTGTTGGGACCTAAACTTCACGATATTGCTACCATCACGAAAACACGCATATATTATTACGTTCTATAAAAGGGTTATCCTTTGGAAGCAAGGAATACACCACAGAACTGAAATATATGAAGTGTACATGTTTTCTGGGCAAACAATGGAATCATGGAATCAACGACCCCAAAGGACAAGAAAATATAATCTACACTATGAAGTAAGGCAGGGAGACGTTTTATCGCCGCCACACATTCCCACACACCAGCTGTAGTGAAGCTAAATACGTTCCATGTTATAATTTGTTTATCACATATTCAGATCCTATTCTTACTGTGTTTGACGTTCATAAATTGAAAAAAAAATGAGATAAAAAGAGTGATCCAAGCAAAAAAGCGCGTAACGTAACGCCTAACTATTCGTGTTACGTCATGTAATTGGCAACGTCACAATTACGTCATTAGTGGGCTGATAACCGCTGTCCGTTCAAAATACACTGTTTCCGGTTATCAGACCGTGCGGGCTGATAACCGGAAATGGAAACAAGCATTATTACACATGCAAAACATGGGTTATCATGTTAAATATATTACTGATCATGTTGTCCGGACCAGACGAGCTAGTTTCGGCCAATTAGGCTACATCAGTGGCCCTCAGATATTTTCAAAATTCCACAATGGAATCAATGATACCAAAGGACAAGAAAATATAATCTACACTATGATGTAGGGCAGAGAGACGTTTTACCGCCGCCACACATTCCCACACACCAGCTGTAGTGAAGCTAAATACGTTCTATAAAAGGGTTATCCTTTGGAAGCAAGGAATACACCACAGAACTGGAATGAAGTGTACATGTTTTCAGGGCCAACAATGGAATCAACGACCCCAAAGGACAAGAAAATATAATCTACACTATGAAGTAGGGCACGGAGACGTTTTACCGCCGCCACACATTCCCACACACCAGCTGTACTGATCCCCCTGGACCACACTTTTATATAGTAAAACTGAGGTTTACAAGGGTACAGCTTATTTTTCTTCTTCTGCTCTTATATAGATTGTGGGTAGTCTTTAGAACCGCCTAGATTAGGCAGTTCGAACGAGTAACAACAATCTATATTTTGGGCAGAAATAAGAAAAATATCACAATTTTTCATCTGAAAATTTTCGGGTTTTTCTTTTTTTAGTATTGAATTTACAATGTACTTGAATATCCCTGGTGTATGAATGTCATTAGGCGTATAATCAGTAAAAATCAATTCCGAATAGTCGTATTTTCGTAATGATATCAGTTTTCCCTTCCAGGTATTCGATAAGAAACTTTATGTGTTATACCGACTTCGCAACCCTGTGTTAGAATCAATTGAGGACCTTGAGCTACTATATGAAAAACAAGCAAATGGAGATGTAATTGAACACTCGGATGTCCGGTATGCGTAATTACTCGTCATATACGAGGGGTGATCAGGAAAAACGCGAAAAAAGTGCTCTAAATTCTTTACCGTATTATTGATTTTGCTGAAATTTTGTGTGAATATACATTTGTCCAATGCACATTATGCAATAGTTTTTTACATCAGTAGCTTGAACATGCAACACGTCATTGTCACTATGGTAACGTCCACTAGCCAACACCGGCCCAACATTATAATTATAACGCCAACGTTTACGTAGCTGTTCATAATACGCGTTTCGCTGAAAACGCCCATATTTTCAAAATACTCCACAGAAATGGGATACACTTACTGCAACGTTCTAGCCATGACTGGATAAAACACAGTGTAAATGAAGATGGTTTTATGTTGGATATAGCCTTCTGTACTGTCGCTGAAAGTTCATGAGTGTCATCGAAGTGTGTTTCCCTTAGGTAGGTCTTCATTACCTGGAAGAGAAAGAAGTCAAAGGGGGACAAATCCGGACTGTATGGTGGATGACTCAAAGCTCAAACCCTAGTTGGCGTACAGCGGTTTGGTTTGTTGCTACTCGATTCGACGGGGCGTTGTCATGGTGAAATAGCACAGATGGTAGGAGTGAGGCCCTCTTTTTGCGCATTGCTCGCATGAAGTCTCGTTTCAAAACCTGAAAATGTAAGCAAGTTGTAAATATTCTAAATCGCGGCTCTTCGGTAGCTGGTATCTTATCTATATATCTTAACCTTATATTCTAACTACGTGTATAACAGGTATAATGTTCCAACCCAGCTTCGTATATGCGACATCCACCGTCCGTCCCTGGGGAACTGCATGGGTTAAGATCATCCCTCTCGCATCGAAGAATACCACGAACATCTGTTTCTGGGCGGACTGGCTTACATTGAATTTCTTTGGGGATGGCGATCCCGGGGTCTTCCACATCGTCGACTGAGCTTTGGTCTCCGGCGTGTACAGGCGGATCCACGTTTCATCAACGGTGACAATTCCGTCCTTTAATTTCTCCCATTCTCGTTCGAATCTCTTCAGAAGCTGTTCACAACATTCCACACGAAGTCTTTTCTGATCAGTATTGAGCATTTTGGGAATCCACCTAGCACAAATTCGACGCATATTTAATTGGTTATGAATAGCACCCGACACTGTACCGTAACTGCAGTCAGTTTTTGCAACAATATCCCTGATCGTGATGCGCCGTTCATTATCCAGTAGCTGCTTGACGGGGGGCGACGTGAGATGACGCAACGACGCTTGGACGACCACTGCGCTGGTCATCCTTGATGTTTGCTCTGGCCTCTTCGAAGCGTTTATACCACATGTAAACTGTTGGGTTTTTCATGCCGTTTTCCCCATATGCGTTCAGTAGCATGTCAATAGTTTTTGATTTTGAAAATCCATTTCGCACTCAAAATTTGACAGCCGATCTCTGTTCATCACTCATTTTCACACGATAAGCTCTAAAAGCACACGTTGTTTACATTTCCAGCGTCACAAACCAACATGACGTCAAGAACGTCAGGACGAAAGTTCGCGCGTTTAGTATCTCTCGGTTGGTGAATTTGTCTTAAAAACTGTTCGAACGCGACGCAGTGTTTCGTTACCGCTTTGTGTTCAAAATTCGTAAATTTTGGCCGGGATGACGTTGTTGACGTTACTATAGAAACCACATTTACTTCTATGCAGCTTCTACAGTCACAAAATTGCGACTTGGATTAAGATTCTTACACCCTTGTTTCTGTGAAATACTATGAATGTCGGGCGAAAAATAAAAATAATAAGAGCAGTTTTGGGCGTATTTTCTGATCACCCCTCGTATTGTGCTAAGAAATTAATCCTTGTAATGTACTGATCAGTTTGTATGCCAATGTATAATAAACAAGAGGGCCATGATGGCACTGGATCGCTCACCTGATCCATAGTGTAACAAGTGGGCCCCAGGGAGGGCCATTATTGGCCATAGGGCTTTAATGTGCATAATGTTGAGGGAGGTCTTAAAGGTGAAGCTTCATACCAAACATCAATAAAGGCTATAATTTGAACAATCTTGGCAAAGGTCCACTAGATGAAGCTACACACCAAATATCAAAGACCTGGGCCTTGCGGTTTCAGAGAAGAAGATTTGTTTTAAAGATATTCCCTAGAATAACCCTATGCACCAGGGCTATACAAGTCTGTGTAAAACCAAAGGGCCCCGGGGAGGGGGCACTTGTGGCCCTAGGGCTATAATTTGAACAGTCTTGGTAGAGGTCCACTAGATGAAGCAACATACCAAATATCAAAGACCTGGGCCTTGCAGTTTCAAAGAAGATTTTTAACAAATTCCCTTTATAAGTCTATGTAAAACCAAAAGGTCTCTGGGCGGCGACTTTTTTGGCCCCAGGGCTATTATTTGAACAATCTTGGTAGAGGTTCACTAAATGACGCTTCATACCAAATATCAAAGACCTAGGCCTTTTGGTTACAGACGAGACGATTTTTAAAGGTTTTCCCTATAAAAGCCTATGTAAAACCAGTGGGTCCCGGGGCGGGGCCTGTTTTGGCCCCAGGGCTATATTTGAACAATCTTGGTAGCGGTCCACTTAACGAAGCTACTTACCAAATATCAAAGACCTGGGCCTTCTGGTTTCAGACAAGAAGATTTTCCCAATATAAGCCTATGTAAAACCAGTTGGCCCCGGGGCGGGGCCGGTTTTGGCCCCGGGGCTAAAATTTGAATAATCTTGGTAGGGGTCCACTAGATGAAGCTTCATACCAAGTATCAAAGACCTGGGTCTTCTGGTTTCAGACAAGAATATTTTTAAAGGTTTTCCATATATAAAGTAGAAGTAAAACAAAGATCAGGAATCGATACAATTAACTTACTCCACCCATCAAAGACACCAAAGGGAAAGAAACACAAACATTAAGCGACCAGACCATAATGGAAACCTAAACAAAGGAAGGCCATAACAGTTACTTTCCCACAAAATGGCCATACAAGTGATACACACAGTAAGTAACAAACAACACAATAAATAAATCGCCACAGAAGAACTGCCTTGGAACGGTCCGTGGAATGATTTCCACTTGGGGGCTTAATCGATTTGACGTGGCCACAATCCTCGCCCTTACTTCCGTCGCGATTTAGACAAATAATTTGTTCAGTCCGCTTATCAGTGCAACATCTCCGTGAACACAAAAATCAAAGAACCACAGAGGTGAGACAACGGTGAGGACTCGACAGCAAGAAACCACTGAAATGCTGAAGCAAAAGAAAACCAACAGTTAGACTCCGTTGGGCCTGACCAGAGACAGAGCATCAGGCACCAACCAACATTACCTTGAATTAGATTTCTCTAATTCTCAATAAGCCTTTACGTTGGAGCCGTCATAGAATCTAAGCCTATGTAAAACCAGTGGTCCCCGGTACGGAGCCATTTTTGGCTCCAGGGCTATAGTTTGAACAATCTTGATAGAGGACCACTAGACGAAGCTTTATACCAAATATCAAAGACCTGGGCCTTTTGGTTTCAGACAAGAAATTTTAAGGTTTCCCATATATAACCCTATGTAAAACCAGTGGGCTCCGGGGCGGAGCTGTTTTTGGTTCCAGGGCTATAATTTGTAAAATCTTGGTAGCGGTCCACTAGACGAAGCTACATGCCAAATATCAAAGACCTGGGCCTTCTGGTTTCAGACAAGATCTTTAAAGGTTTTCCCTATATAAGTCTAATTCATGTAAAAATAGTGGGCCCCGGGGCGGGGCTGTTTTTGGCCCCAGGGCTATTAATCCATCCACTGGTTAAGCAGGAGAAGCTCTGGTGGCCATTTTGTTCACCCGGCCGGAACAGTATTTGCAATTTTGGTAGAGGGTCACCAAACGAACATTCCTGTGAAATAGTTTCAGGCCTCAGATTCAATGACGGTGCCAACGTAAAGGCTTATTGAGAATTAGAGAGATCTAATTCAAGGTAATGTTGGTTGGTGCCTGATGCTCTGTCTCTGGTTGGGCTAACCATCGGAGTCTTACTGTTGGTTTTCTTTTGCTCCAGCATTTCAGTGGTTTCTTGCTGTCGAGTCCTCACCGTTGTCTCACCTCTGTGGTTCTTTGATTATTTGTGTTCACGGAGATGTTGCACTGATGAGTAAGGAGGCCTTCATGCGGACTGAACGAATAATTTGTCTTAATCGTGACGGAAGTAAGGGCGAGGATTGTGGCCACGTAAAATCGATTTAAGCCCCCAGTGGAAATCTTTCCACTGACCGTTCCAAGGCGGTTCTTCTGTGGCGATTTATTTATAGTGTTGTTTGTTACTTACTGTGTGTATCACTTGTGTCTTTTTATTTTGGATGGTCATATGGCCATTTTGTGGGAAAGTAACTGTCCTTATGGCTGTTTTGGTTTCCATTATTGTCTGGTCGCTTAATGTTTGTGTTTCTTTCCCTTTGATGTCTTTGATGGGTGGAGTTAGTTAATTGTATCGATTCCTGATCTTTGTTTTACTTCTACTTTTCAAAATCCATCCACTGTTTAAGGAGAAGAAGTTGTTGAAAGGTTTTTCTACTTTTAGCTCTGTCGGCCATTTTGTTCACCCGAGCGGAACGGTATGAGCAATTTTGGTAGAGGTTCATCAAAGGACGATTCCTGTGAAATAATTTCAAAATTCATCCACTGGTTAAGGAGAAGAAGTTGTTGAAAGGTTTTTCTATTTTTAGCTCTGGCGGCCATTTTGTTCACCCAAGCGGACGCTTTGAGCAATTTTGGTAGAGGGTCACCTCAGGAACATTCCAGTGAAATAATTTCAAAATCCATCCACTGGTTAAGGAGAAAAAGTTGTTTAAAGGTTTTTTTTCTATTTTTAGCTCTGGTTGCCATCTTGTTCATCCGAGCGTAATGGTTTGAGCAATTTTGGTAGAGGGTTACCCAAGGAACATTCCTGTGAAGTAATTTCGAAATCCTCCCACTGGTTAAGGAGAAGAAGTCATTTCAATGTTTTTCTATTTTTAGCTCTGGTGGCCATTTTGTTTATCCGAGCGGAACGCTTTGAGCAATTTTGGTAGAGGGGAACCCAAGGAACATTCCTGTGCAATAATTTCAAAATCCATCTACTGGTTAAGGAGAAGTCGTTTAAAGGTTTTTCTATTTTTAGCTCTGGCGGCCATTTTATTCATCCGAGCGCAACGGTTTGATCAATTTTGGTAGAAGGTCATCTAAGGAACATTCCTGTGAAATAATTTCAAATCCATCCACTGGTTAAGAAGGGGAAGTCGTTTAAAGGTTTTTCTGTTTTTAGCTCTGGTAGTCATCTTGTTCACCCGAGCAAAAGTGTTTGAGCAATTTTGGTAGAGGATCACCCAAAGAGCATTCCTGTGAAATTAGATCAAAATATGTCCAGCAGTTTTGGAGAAGTTGTTTAAAGCAAAAGTTGACGACGGACAAAGACCCATCCCAAAAGCTCACCTTGAGCACTTCGTGCTCAGGTGAGCTAAAAGATAATGACCAGGAATCATTTTGTGGAAAAGCAACTGTCCTTTTGGCATTCCGCTATTGATGTTTCCATTAGGGTATGTTGTTTCATGTTTGGTGTCTCTGACGGGAGCTGTGTTAATTGTATTGATTCCTGATCATTGCCTTCACTTCGGCAGGGCAGGGTATTTCTGGAATGGGCCTGAGCCATTTTATGAGAAAACTATTAGTCTGACCGAGTCTGATTTATTTTTTGTTTGGGCCCTATATATAAGCTTTTCATATTTGATGTTAATATTGTCATAAGGTTTGTATTAAGGATTCCTGGGCCCATCAAGTTGTTTTCAAAAGGCCTATGAAAATTGAGAAGGCACATTAAAATCTTTGTTTGTACGTGCAAATGAATGAGAGATGGGCCATTAGTCCATTTTAGGGCCCATAAATATATTAGGCCAAAAATATCCCTGCTTCTGTTTTATCTATACAAGCGCCCCACAACTCCCATCAGGGGCACCAAAGGGAATGAATATGAAATAACAAACCCTACGGAAAACAGTATTGGCAGAAACCCAAAAGGACAGTAATAAGTCGTCAAACCCTTGCAATGTAAGGATTATCGATTACCAGGGTTATCGGTACCATTAACTACGCAAAGCCTTTTAATAAGTTTATAGACATCATTCTGATTGAATTTCAAAATTCAATATTGGTGTAAAATTTCTTCTGCAACAAGATCTATCGGAACCCGAATTTTTTGGTGACTTAGTATATAATTTCAGAAAGAGATATAACCGCAATGACTTCACCACCTAATTTCGTAAAAAATAATTCTACCATATAAAAAGATTTGGTACAACATAACTGTTATACGACGGACAGCATACATGGTATTTAACCCAACCACGGTTGACAACTTTCCTTCCCTCTTTAATTGCACGCCGGTAGGTCAAACCTCAGAGTCTATGACGGTTCCAGCGTAAAGGCTTAACCCTTTCTAGAACATATGTATGTTGGTTGGTACCTAATGCTCTCTCTCTGGTGGAGCCCATCGGAGTCTAACTATTGGGTTTCTATTGCTCCAGCATTTCAGTGTTTATTTTTGCTGTCGAGTCGTCACTCTTGTTTCATCTCTGTGGTTGTTTGATTTTTGTGTTCACGGAGATGTTGCACTGATGAGTAAGGAGACCTTCACGCGGACTAAACAAATTATTTGACATAATCGCGACAGAAGGGCAAGAATTGTGGCCACGTAAAAACGATTTAAGCCCCAACTCCCAGGTGGAATTCGTTTACGCTGACCTTTCCAAGGCGGTTCTTCGTTCGCAGTTTGTTTATGTTATGGTTTTGCTTAGGGTGTTTGCGTCGCTTATATTATTTTATTTTTGATAGCTTCTTAGGCATTTCGTGGGAAAGTAACTGTCCTTTTGGCTTTCCAATATTGATGTGTCCAATAGGGTTATGTTGTTTCATGTTTGTGTTTATTTCCCTTTGGTTTCTCTAATGTGAGCTGTGGGTTAATTGTATCGATTCCTGATCATTGCCTCCACTTTTATTTTTTTCAGAAATTATATTTCTTTGCACTACAACAGTTGCTTCTGAATAGCACTAAAAGTATATGCTACGCCATCCCAGCCTGACTTAGTTTTGTACGACTCAGGGCAAAACGACACGGCGAAACGACCCATGAGCGCAACGACCTGGGGATCACATTCCGCGCATTTCAGTTATTTTGGTCCGGGCCATTAGAAACAAGAATCAAAATAACGAATGTTAAACGTCAAAACCATTTCAAGATATTTTGTACATTGTTTCTTTGTTGGTCCAGGACGTTTTTGCAGCGGACGTCGTAACAAAATAAATGGTTTTGCACGCTGCGTCTTCAAAAGCGTCCTTCTACACACAGTACGTTGATCACTGTGCTCTGTTTGAAACCATTATCGCCATGATATAATATAGGGATCAACCATGGTTTTTCATGCATTAACATTTGCCGGATCCCGAGGAAGCTGTTTGAAAATGAGGCCGCTAGGCCGAATGTTCAAATATCTTCCGAGGGATCCGGCAAATGTTAATGCAATGAAATAACCATGGATGATCGTTGCTCTTGCATAACTTACGAATCCGACCGCAAATTTTGACTAAAACGCCCAGAAGCTCCATATAAATTCCATGTAAACTCTTCAAATGCGACAGGCAAACAAAAATGGCGGCCAGTTCAGAATGTTGTTTACAATGACGTTGTTATGCAGTGACGTCATCATAGAACTCCAAAACGCTACGTTCAGGGCGATAACGTTACGTCGCTCAACCTAACGTAAACAAAACAAGGCCCGTCTTGTGATATCAAAAGCTCAAAATCCATGTTCAAACAGCACGCGAATTACATGATTTGAACATGTTTTTTGCTGTTTGAGCACGGCTTTCGTTCCATTTGACAATGACTTCAAACAGCCATGCGCATAGGTATTTATGCAAGAATAAAAGTTTGGTCATGAAAAAGATTAATGAAGTTTCGAATAGCTCAAAACTATCAAACTCTTCATTCTTGTGGTAGCTAATTTTTATTTTGCATTCAATTCTCATCAACTTTGCAGTAAATCCTAAATTGCGGACATCACTATGGAGGCCTGCGCGAGGGGCCGTATTTTACTCACGGGGTATATGAAAAAATGAGCATGCGCTGTCCAAGCAAAAGCCTTCAAGTTTTCATGCAGTATACTCGTACCAATCTTCGATACACCGTCGGAAACACAACTTCGTATGTAATATCATTTATCGTTGGTTGCTGTGTTTTTTACATAGCTGACTGCGCTTGACGTTTCATGCGATGAAAGCAATCTGCAAACTTCAAGTGAGTAAGTACATTAGAGTTGAGATAGCGGCATTTAAAATCCCAATTTGTCCTTTTTTGGTATGGGGGGATGGATTGTCGGTTTTTCGAAGACAAAATCCGTTTTACGGCTCCACAAAGGCATTGCTGTTAAATGAAATTTCCGACCGTAAAACCGTCGTTTGGTGTCAGTGCAGAAACTGACAATAGTAGTTTTAAATCGACAGAAGGAGAGAAAAATGGTTTAATTTCATGGACTCATTTATTTTTCAGAATGAATGGCAGTTGTATGTCGGGAACGTTTTTGTATAATCCAATTACGGACGATTGTCAAAAGGCAATCTACACTTCTGGTAAGTACGGGAGCTGCGAGAGTGCTTAGAAAAAAAAAAAAAAAACAGTAACATTTTAATGATTAATATGGGGTTCCATTTAGCAACTTCGAATAAGTCGATTACAGCATCAGGTTTTTCATTTTATTCATGAACGGTTTACAAGGTATTCCGACATAAAAGCAATAAGCAAAACCACCCTTATCAGACACGACAGCTCCTGCGTTTGAAGAGGATTTGGCTGCTGGCTTGAGTCTCTCTTGTGGATGTGATTGACCAACTGGAATCAATACTCCCTTATGGGAAACAATTCGACATCTCCTTCGCGATCTTCTTAACAGTTAAAATGTTTTTCCTGACCACTCCAAGGCGGTTCTTATGTGCATTTTATTTTTATTTTACTTTGATTTTGCATTTATGTATTGTTTATACCTTCTTATTGTGTGTAACCGCCTGGCTATTTCATTGGAAATAACTGTCCTTTTGGCTTTCTGCTGGTGATATTTCATTTAGGTTTTGTTAATGCATATTCGTATTTCTTTCCCTTGGTGTCTCTGACGGAAGTGGGGTAAGTGTATCATTCACTTTTATTCAGTCTTTATTTGCAGTCGTTCAAAACCACTGAAACAGATATGTTTAATACCCGGTTCAGTGAAGCATAAAACAGATGTGTAGGCAATGATTGGGAAACGATACAATTATCCCACAGCTCCCGTCAGTGACACCAAAGGGAAAAACAAAGACACGAAACAACTATACCCTAATGGAAACAACAAAAGTAGAAAGCCAAAAGGTCAGTCACTTTTTCACCAAATGGCCCAATGGCTATCCAAAACAAATTAATATAAGCGAAACACACCCTTAAAAGACAAACCATAACAATATAAGCCGCGACGGAAAACCCGCATTGGAACGGTCAGCGAAACGAATTCCACTGGGGGGATTAAATCGATTTTCGCAGCTGCAATCCTCGCCCAATTTTTCATAAAACCTATTTTATCATATGAAATCGCTGTTCTTCAGTGGCTAATACCACGCCATAAACAGCATATAACCACATATGTTATATGACATGGTTACTACCGTCTACCATTATGACACTGTTCCTGACAGCCGTTTGTTATCTTCTGTACTTCCTCGGCAATAAAACTTGATATAAATGCATTATATAATATGGGCTCGTCAAGCGATTTTGGTGCTTATTGCCTATGCGAGCAGCGAAGCTTCAGGCGTGCCTGCGCATCCGCGCAGTCTCGCCAGAACCTTCGCTAGTCGCTCATACAAGCAGTGAATCAAGAGGAACCTTCAAACAGAAAGCAATATCCCTGGCCCGTCTGAATTGCTGGGCATGCGCAGTTAAAATTTGTCATGACGGAATGCTCGAAGACACAAATTCGCTTGGCAGGGCACATATGATACAGAGTTTAGCGCTTGTGGTAATTTCATACGAAATATATGAAAAAAGAAATAGAAATAGACGCCCGGGAAAAGACACATTTAAAGATTACAGCCTACAATGACACAGGAAGAGTATCTATCAACGAAGAAAACAAAACAAAAACAAAACAAAAACAACGCCCCCCCATCCCGCAAAACAACAACAACAACAACAACAACAAAAACAAGAAAAAAACACAGAGAAAACAAAACAAGAAGCAAAAGAAAAACGAATTGAAAACATCACAGCGGCAGTAGATCCCTCGTCTCCATAGGAGGTGATCAGGTTGCAAGATGAACAATTAATGCAAATTAGTTTAATTATAATACACAACCATAAGCACATACAACATTCGAAGCCATGTCAATAAATCCGACAAACAACTTTTAAAATAAACACCGACAAACTACAAATAAAACAGGCCCCGATAGCTCAGTTGGTACGGTGTCCGCTCCAGGGAACGGGAGGTCACGGGTTCGATCCCGGGCCGCGCCATACCAAAGTCGTTAAGAATGGTACGAGCTGCTCCTCGCTTGGCACTCAGACATACGGGGTAGAGCTAGGACTAGTCGATCCAGTGTCAGGATAATGTGACTGGGTGTGGTATCATGTAATGTGTCTGGGGCATGATACTTCTGTGAGGCAGCACTATAAAAATGAGCATTGAGCTCCCTGTCGCAATCAGACACCGTCTTGATATGACTGAAAAATTGTTTAAAGCGACGTTAAACCCGAATTCACACACACACACCCACACACACACACACACACACACACACACACACACACGCACACACACACAGACGTTAAACCCGAATTCACACACACACACACACACACACACACACACACACACACACACACACACACACACAGAGAGAGAGAGACTCCACTTATTGGTATTTGGTGATTGTCAGCTATTTGTTGACTTCTATCATGGAAATGTTTATATATTTCTGATTCTTGGTGCAAGCTTTTATGCATTTCTTCTTTGACTCCAAATGAGCATGTTGGCTTGAAGCATAACTGTTATATAGCAAAGAAATTACACATATTAGACAAGAATAAATCTGTCAAATAAATCTTCCCAACAAATAATGTGTCTTGTTTTAAAACAGTATTTTGTTTGATATAAAGAACATGTGTGCGTAATATAAGATGGTTTATGTCCTGACAGTACGTGTATGTATATTTTTTGACATGACATTTATATATATGAATGCCTTCTTGCAGTACACATAATGATCAGTGAAAGACAAGTTACAGTGTACAGGACGGTACTATTTTGTATATTGTTACAGCCCTATAGTATAGTGCTACTGGTGCTATATAATGGATTTGGAGGGTTTTTTTTTTGTGTAAACATCTATCCATCTACAATGTTTGGATGTATTGTAGATAGATAGATAGTAGATAGATAGATAGAGAATGAGAGAGAGAGAGAGAGAGAGAGAGAGAGAGAGAGAGAGAGAGAGAGAGAGAGAGAGAGATAGATAGATAGATAGATAGATAGATAGATAGATAGATAGATAGATAGATAGATAGATCAACGCACAGTTCTATCTCTTGAACAATAATATAAAACTCAACCTTGAAACCGTGAATAACTCTTCCCTATCCTAAAGTATGTATGCAACTACAGTTTTCAAAAATAATATTGATTCTACTAAATACAGATACCATGCAAATTCAACCATTCTCTTGCCGGAGTGATTTTTCTTCGATTAACTATCTACTGCACAGCAAGTTTAACTTCGTTGCTGTCGTTGTTCAGTCAGGGACCACCTTTTAGACTGTTAAACGTTTGAACAAATCTGTTTGTTTGTTTGTTTGATATGATTTGAGGTTTAACGTCCCCGTCAACACTGTATAGGTCATTTTTGAGACGTTGCATACAATGTTGTGGGACTTTTACCCGACACTGATATGAAATACCATATCAAGCCCTGTCGCCGAATGAAATCAATAGGGTTTACAAGCACTGCTTTGCCAGGACAGGCTTAGATCCTCTAAGCGGTTTACCAGCACTCGTTCGGTTTCAGCTCTGCATGGAAGCATCATACATCCCATCTGTTCCTTCAAGCCCCGATTGGCGGGGGCCGAAACTTTTGAAAAGTCCAAAAGGTGGTGTTAATATAGGAATTTTACTGAACTACTGCAAATGACCATTTAGAAAATTTGTTCATTTCAAATAGACATACCTTAAATAGAATACACAAAATTGGAGGTTTATCAACATCGAAACGGATGGTTACAGTTAGGTCGCACCTATTAGGGCCCCGTCAAGCGAGTTCGGTGCTTATCGCCTAGGCGAGCAGCGAAGGTTCAGGCGAGCCTGCGCATCCGTGCAGTCTCGCCAGAACCTTCGCTGCTCGCTCATACAAGCAGTGAATCAAGAGGAACCTTTAGACAGAAAGCAATATCCCTGGTCCCTCTGAATGGCTGGGCATGCGCAGTTAAATTATGTCCTGACGGAATGCTCGAAGACACAAATTCGCTTGGCGGGGCTGATATTATTTTCAAAACACAACATGGTTGGTGCACCTGAAGGTAACCAACTCAAACAATAGATCACCACAGAGCGACGTACAAATAAGCGCGAACTGAAATACAAAATAGAAGTGAAGGCAGCGATCAGGAATCAATAAATCAACCCACAGCTCCCACCAGAGACACCAAAGGGAAGGAAACACAAACATGAAACAACTAGACCCTAATGGAAACATCAATAGCAGAAAGCCAAAAGGACAGGTAGTTTCATAAGCGATACACTCACTCAAAACAAGCAATAACAAAAATAAACCGCGACAGAAGAACCGCATTGGAACGGTCAGTGAAATAAATCGCCTAAATTCGTTTAATAAATTTCATATGCAGTGACCATTTTTGTTAGATCGTCTATATACTCAGCTAGTACTTGGGTGGTTCTAATGAGCAAAATCACTTTTTTGCATCAACTGGGAGAGCGGGATGGCATACATTGTCCTCAGATTTTCCTTTCGTGGAAACATCTGAAATATAACCTTAACCTCTTAGTTTTTAGTATAAAGTTTTACTTTTGTTACAGATGGGCCATTTCCCACCACAGGAGAAGGCTTAACCGCATCTTTCTTCAGTAGCTACCCGAAGGATTATATCTTCATATTCTACTGTCTGGACAGGACCAAGGAAGTTGTCAGGTTATATACATATTTTTGTATTTAATTTTTTCGGCGTAATATTTATTTTAATTTTATCGAACGGACACCAATAAAATTATTTTCATTATTTTGTGTTTTGTTTTGGTTTTACGGCCCTTATAAGATTATTTCACTCATCTCGAAACAATCGTTAATCAAAGGTGGGCGAAAACCGGAGTACCAAGAGAAAAAACACCTGACCTTCCGTTGAAGAACTTGGCGTCTCACTTGTGACCCGAGCGAGGCTCAAACCCACAGCGGTGAGAGACTTATTTTATTAGTCGTGTAGCCGTAAACATAACTTTTGTTGAACTGGAAAACAATTTAAGCCTAAACAAAAATACACATTATTATTATTATAATTATTATTATTATTATTATTGCTTTGCTTTAAACTACATTATTATTATTGATTAATTTCTAAAGTTGGTCAATAGCTGGTCTGGCGACGTGTGCATTAATTTATTTACGTCGGCTCTACAAATGACATTCTTGCGTTCGTGGGTGATGTAAGGTCACCCACATATTGAAAACCTTATTAACATAGAAGAAACAGAGGATACATTAGTACAAAGTCGACGAGCAATATGAGCCATGTTGCGAGAATTAGGTTACCGGATGTGTGCGTAAAGAAGACTTATGAAATCTAAAATCGTGGAAGTCGATATCGGACGGGTGCGTACGGAAGAAGACCCGTCGTATGAATATGTTCTATTAAAGGTTTATCCTTTGGAAGCAAGGAATGCACCACAGAACTGAAAAAATATTGAGTGTACATTTTTTCTGGGCCAAACTAGCTAGTTTCGGCCAATAAGGCCTCATCAGTGACCCTCAGATATTTTCAAAATTCCACAATGGAATCAATTATCCCAAAGGACAAGAAAATATAATTTAAACTATGATGTAGGGCAGGGAGACGTTTTACCGCCGCCACACATTCCCACACACCAGCTGTAGTGAAGTTAAATATGTTGTATAAAAGGGTTATCCTTTGGAAGCAAGGAATACACCACAAAACTGAAAAATATGGAGTGTACATGTTTTCTGGGCCAGACTAGCTAGTTTCGGCCAATTAGGCCTCATCAGTGACCCTCAGATATTTTCAAAATTCCACAATGGAATCAATGATCCCAAAGGACAAGAAAATATAATCTACACTATGGTGTAGGGCAGGGAGACGTTTTACCGCCGCCACACTACCCACACACAAGCTGTAGTGAAGTTAAATATGTTCTATAAAAGGGTTATCCTTTGAAGCAAGGAATACACCACAGAACTGAAAAATATGGAGTGTACATGTTTTCTGGGCCAGACTAGCTAGTTTCGGCCAATTAGGCCTCATCAGTGACCCTCAGATAGTTTCAAAATTCCACAATGGAATCAATGATCCCAAAGGACAAGAAAATATAATCTACACTTTGATGTAGGGCAGGGAGACGTTTTACCGCCGCCACACATTCCCACACACCAGCTGAAATCATTGAAACCAATCTGACATCATTGAAGCCTTTGGCTCTATTTCTTGTTATTTAGAGTATGTATTAAATATTGACAATACATATTTCCATTTTTTAATCAGTCATTATTATCTATTTATCTATCATTATTATCTATTCATTTCTAAAGTGTCAGTCGTTGCCGCAAAGAGCAAATCTGATGTTCGAATGTCAATGAGTGATATTCAGTATGTTTACTAGGTATATTACTAAGTATTATTTGAGGGTACGTACAGTGAAAATAGTCTGAGTACTTGCATTGTTTTGGTTGACTCTAAATCATTAGGTATCTCACCGCTGTGGTTCGAGCCTTGCTCGGGTCACATGTGAGACGCCAAGTGCTGCAACGGAAGGTCAGGTGGTTTTTCTCCGGGTACTCCGTTTTCGCTCACCTCTGATTCACGATCGGCTCGATATAAGTGAAATAATCTCGAAAGGGTCGTAAAACCAAATCCACAAACAAAGTAAAAAAATAGCAGTTAGCTTATATTAATAGCTAGTCTGGCGACGTGTGCATTAATTACGTTAGGTCAGCGCTTTTATTTCGTTGCTTCGGCTCTAAAAGTGATATTGGAGGCAATGATCAAGAATCGATACAATTAAACCACAGCTCCCACCAGAGACACTAAAGGAAAATAAGCACAAACATGAAACAACTAGACCCTAATGGAAACATCAATCGCGGAAAACCAAAAGTACAAATACCTTCCCTCAAAAAGGCCATAACGAAAATAAACCGCGGCAGAAGAACCCTGTTGGAACGGTCAGTGGAGTCGATTGTAGGTGGCCACAATCCTCGCCCTTATTTCTGTGACGGTCGCGATTGAGACAAATAATTTGTTTAGTCTGCACGAAGGCCCCCTAACTCATCATTTCAACATATCCGTGAATACAGAAATCAAACAATCACGGAGATGAAACAACGGAGAGGACTCGACATCAAGAAACAACTGTAATGGCCCCGCCTGAAAAGATGTTGATGTTTGTATTTAACCGTCGACCGCTTAGAATGACCTTGACCTTACAGGTACAGATCTGGGTCTTGCGTGAAACAAATTGCCTCATGATGGTTAACATTTTGCCAAGTTATTTCCAAATCCACCCAGGGACAACAAAGATATTGAGCGGTTACAAGAAAAAAACACTTTTTGTTACATTTGACCTGTAAGTATTGCCTTGACCTTGGACGTACCAAGCTTGGTCTTGCGCATGACACATCGACTCATGATGGTTAATATTTATACAAATAAATTTTAAAATCCACCCAGAATAACGGGACACAAGGAAAATAATTTTTCCTTACATTTGACCTCTAAGTATTGAGGTACGGACCTGGGTTTTTTCTGAGACAGATCGTCTCACGATGGTTAAAATTTTGCGAAGTAATTTCAAAGTTCATCCGGAAATAAGAAAATAATTGACCGTGTTTAAGTTTTATCACATGTTTTACCTTTGACCTCTTAGTACGACCTTGACCTTGGAGGTACGGATACTGTTCCGAGATGGAATAGGAAACCTCTCTGGTGCTTATGCACATCTAAATTATTTAGTAGATATATGGTAGGGCGGTGCGTTGGAAATATTTTAGGTGAAATATGGAAGGCAAAATGTGCTGCTCCATGCACAAGTCATGCACGTATCATACGATGTATGCATGAGTGGTTTGTGGAGATCTGTTTTTACAATACAGGGGAGCGCTATTAGGCTGAGTTCTATGAAATTTTCCTAAAAATCGCCAACCGCCAAATTGTGCCATATATGATTTTCATTCCCGCCACGTGTTGTGTGGGTGTTCGTTTTGACAGGAGTCATGGCATTGATTTATAGGGTCGTTTCATCATTGTTTTTCCTATGGGAAATATACTATTTGAATGCAAATCCATTATCTACTCGATTTTTGCTATCTGGCTTTAATTGTGGACGGTATCTCCACCTCGCCACGATTTTAGCGAGCAAATATGAGTATGCATGATTTTCCGGTAGTATTCATAGATATAAAAACCATGAGAAAAGCGAACACTTTGGCAGCAGGTCAAGTTGTAACGTAGCCACACAGCATTGTGACGGGACAGTGAAAGTATATTGAAAGGTATGTTAAATCTATGTTTAGTATTATTTTTGTATGAACATGCTTGTAGGTTTTGGAGGGGTTTACTTCTAGTATACCCAATCTTTCTGAAGAATATTCTGAATTCACTGTTGAAGCCTGTAGTGATTAGGCTACTAGCTTCACCAGCTAGAGGTCGCAGGATCGATCCAAGGCTTCTCCAGAAGTAGAATGAGTCTTTCAAAGTGAGGTCCTGTCTCATTCTGACCCTAGATGTTGGTGAGACGTAAAGTTTGGACACCCGCTCATTCTAGATTCATTTAGGCTTTTAGACCCCTTTTGTAGAATGTAATTAATAAACGCCGGGTCACTTTTTTGATCCATGACTTTTGACTAGCTGTGGTTATAAAACCGTGGTCCCGTCTCTATATGATATTAGGCGAAGAGGGGAGAATTTTGACATGACAGAGCGCGAATGTAGGAAGCAGTTTCGTTATAGTAGGCCCGAGAAATCAGAAACGTTCATACAGTTCAGTAGTAGATTGAGAAGTTATTTAGAAAAATGGCTTAATATGGCAAAGATAGAAAAATCTTTTCCGGCTGTCTTTGATTTCATGGCAAGGGATCAGTTCCTGGAGTCATGTAATAGAGAACTGTATGTACATCTGAAGCCAAAACAGTTTGGTAAGAAGATGAAATGGCTAGGGAGGCAGATTTGTTTGCAGAAGCGCGCGGGGCGTATATAGTTGCATTAATAAGGGGCAACGCGATAATAGAGGCGCAGCGTAGGGTAAACAGGACAAAGTTGACTCGAACAAACCGAGTGGTAGATCAGATATCAAGTGTAGCATATGCGGTAAGGGGCATTTAACAAATTAATGTTTTAAGAACCCCGACAGGAAACAATTATATAGCGCAGAGGTAGGAGCAACTGGAGTTGGGGATAGCGGTGTTAAGGGAAATTTTAACACGCGCGTAGAGACTCAAGGTTCTCAGGTTAAGAATGAGAATACACAGAATGTAGGTCGTGGTTATACACGTGGTCGTGGTAATTTTTGAGGGTCTTTTCGCGGACGCGGTAAAAATAATGGCACACCACGTGGCGCAGCACACCAAGTAAGCTTTGGTCAAACGGAAGTAACGAGGAAAGGTGATGAGATTGGCCGTATTTTTGAAAAAAAGGTTGGTGATCCTTTGATTTCGGATAGGGAGGAGTGAAGTAAGGAAACTAAGGAAGGTGTCTGTTACTTCTTAAAGGCAGAAGGATTGGTTAATAATAAAAAGGTGGTTGTATTAAGAGATACTGGGTGTACAGGCTGTGTCGTTCGGAGAAGTTTGGTTTCGGATAGTCAGTTAATAGGGAAGGAATCAAATGTTACGTTGATTGATGAATCCACACAAAGGTATCATTTGGCAATGGTTGACATTGATTGTCCTTTTTTCACTGGGAAAACTGAAGCTTTGTGTATGGATGATACGTTGTACGATTTCGTTATCGGTAACATTGATGGATCAAAACTTCCTGATATGTCTCATTTCTCAGCTGCGGCTGTAACTAGGTCTCAAACTAGGCAGGATGAGAAGCCTTACAGAAAACTTAAGGTTCCCGATCAGATCATTGACGATGACAAGGAGGCTTTCAAGCAAACTCAGGTTGATGATCCAACTTTGGAAAACATCAGGAAAAGGGTTGTATCTGGGAACAAGACTGTGAGTCGTCGTTTAAACCGAGGTGAAACTAGGTTTATTGAGAAAATAGGTTTGGCATATAGGGAGTTCACCAAGGGTAACAAAGTCTCTTTCCAACTTGTGGTCCCTCAAAGTTTCAGAGGAAAGGTGTTGAAACTGGCTCATGAAACGCTTATGTCTGGACATATGGGTATTAGGAAGACATTGGATAGAGTTGTAACTGAGTTTTAATCGCCCGGTATTTGCGGTGATGTCGCTAGATTTTGTAAATCTTGTGATATTTGTCAGAGAACCATTCAGAAAGGTCGGGCCACTAAAGTACCTCTAGGAAGAATGCCATTGATTGATACGCCATTTAAGAGGTTGGCAGTGGACATAGTTGGTCAAATTAAGCCTCGATCTGATAGAAAAAATCTCGGTATATTTTAACCATGATAGATTATGCGACAAGGTATCCAGAGGCGATAGCTTTACCGAGTATTGAGACGGAACGTGTCGCGGAAGCGCTTATTGAAATGTTTAGTACGGTTGGCATTCCTGATGAAATGTTGACTGATTGGAGATCACAGTTTACTGCTGAGGTATTGAAAGAAGTCAGCAGACTTCTTTCTCTTCAACAGTTAACGTGTAGTCCGAGACACCCAATTTGCAACGGCTTGATCGAGCATTTCCACGCTACGTTAAAGCAGATGTTACGTCGCACGTGTGCTGAACGTCCAAAAGATTGGGATAAATATCTTCCAGCTTTATTATTTGCGGTTAGGGAAGTCCCACAAGAGTCTTTAGGATAAAGGCGCGAGGTCGCGTAAATTTGACGTCGGCGATAAAGTGCTTTTGTTACTACCGACAGACAGTAATCAAGTATTGCTTCAATGGAAAGGTCCTTATGAAGTGGTTGAGGTAGTAAACAGAATGGCTTATAAGATTGACGTCAATAGAAATGTTAACACATATCACGCTAACATACTGAAGCAATATGTGGAACGTCAAAATGTGACGTCACATTGCTTGCTTTCTGTAGAGTCCATTCCGTCAACTGAAAATGATGACGTTGACGAATTCTCATTGGAAAGTTGCGCTTTTCCTACTGCAAAGCAACCAGAGACGTTTAAGGACGTTAATATTTCAGAAATGTTTACGCAGGATCAGCGTAAAGAAATATAGACGTTGATAAAAGAATACCCGGACGTACTGTCCAGTGTACCAGGACGAACTGACCAAATAGAACACGACATAAAGTTGCTGACGTCGGAACCCGTGAGGTCAAAAGGTTATGCCATACCATATAAAGTACGGGATGTAATGGAAAAAGAAATTCAAGATATGTTAGATTTAGGAGTTATTGAGCCATCAATATCTCCATACTCATCCCCTGTACAACTTGTCCCTAAAAAGATGGTTCGGTGCGGTTCTGCATTGACTTCCGTAAACTTAATAAGTTAACTGCGTTCGATGCAGAACCAATGCCAATTATGGAGGAGGTTATAAATAGAATGTCGGGGCACAAAATACTTTAGCAAATTAGATTTGTCAAAAGGTTATTGGCAGGTAAAAATGACGTCCAAGGCAAAACCCCTAACTGCGTTCGAAACCCCCAAAGGCTTGTTTCAATTCAAAACTATGCCCTTCGGTTTGGTAAACTCAGGAGCAACATTTTGCAGGTTGATGAGAATGATTCTGTCCGAACTTTCTAACGTTGATAGCTTCGTCGATGATATGTGGATCTTTACCGAAACTTGGAAAGACCACTTGACGTCATTACGTGAAGTTTTGGATAGACTTAGGACAGCCAAGTTGACGGCAAAACCTTCCAAGTGTATGATTGGGTATAGCAGTATCGAATGTCTTGGTCACAGTGTAGCTGCTCAGTCAGTTAGACCGCAAGAAGACAAGATACAAGCTATAAAGGATGCTTTTCGAACTTCCACTAAGAGACAGCTAAAGTCATTTCTTGGGTTGGCTGGTTTCTACCGCCGTTTCATTCCAAATTTCTCATCTATAGCTTCCCCTTTGACAGATTTAACTAAGAAACGTAGACCAAAAAAGATCACAGACTGGCAGGACCATCATGAAAAGGCTTTCCAGACCCTGAAGAATAGACTCATGTCTAGTCCTTTTCTTCGCCTTCCTATCATTCATGAAGGGAATCCGTTCATACTCCGGACGGACGCTTCTGATGTTGGTAAAGGAGCCGTTTTGCTCCAAGAATTTGAAGGGGAAGGACGACTTCCCATAGCTTATGCCAGCAAGAAACTTTTGTCTCGTAAAAGAAACTATTCTGTGATAGAGAAGGAATGTTTGGCTATTATCTGGGGTTTTGAGAAGTTTCGCAAGTATCTTTACGGGGTAGAATTCTTGCTTGAGACAGACCACAAGCCCTTGTCTTATATGCAAACAGCAAAAATTCTCAATCCTCGAATTATGCGTTGGGCAATGAAACTACAGCCGTATAGATTTCGGAGTATTGCAATTCGGGGCCAAGAAAATTTGGGGGCAGACTACCTTAGCAGGTAATTTCGCACGGTTGCTATGTAAATAGCTGTCTTGTTTAGATAGGTTTCATCCTATTCCATCTCTGTACACAAAGAAAAAACATTTCTGATTGTTTTTTTCTCCAAAAGGGGAAACCTTTGTTACGAGATGGAATAAGAAACCTCTCTGGTGCTTAGACACATCTAAATTATTTAGTAGATATATGGTAGGGCGGTGCGAGTGAAATATTTTAGGTGAAATATGGAAGGCAAAATGTGCTGCTCCATGCACAAGTCATGCACATATCATACGATGTATGCATGAGTGGTTTGTGGAGATCTGTTTTTACAATACAGGGGGCCGCTATAAGGCTGAGTTCTATAAAATTTGCCTAAAATCGCCAACCGCCAAATTGTGCCATATATGATTTTCATTCCCGTCACGTGCTGTGTGGGTGTTCGTTTTGACAGGAGTCATGGCATTGATTTATAGGGTCGTTTCATCATTTTTTTTTCCTATGGGAAATCTATTTGAACGCAAATCCATTATCTACTCGATTTTTGCTATCTGGCTTTAATTGTGGACGGTATCTCCACCTCGCCACGACTTTAGCGAGCAAATATAAGTATGCATATAGATATAAAAACCCTGAGAAAAGCGAACACTTTAGCAGCAGGTCAAGTTGTAACGCAGCCACACAGCATTGTGACGGGACAGTGAAAGTATATTGAAAGGTATGTTCAATCTATGTTTAGTATTATTTTTGTATGAACATGCTTGTAGGTTTTGGAGGGGTTTACTTCTAGTATACCCCAACTTTCTGAAGCCTATTCTGAATTCACTGTTGAAGCCTGTAGTGATTAGGCTACTAGCTTCACCAGCTAGAGGTCGCAGGATCGACCCCAGGCTTCGCCAGAAGTAGAATGAGTCTTTCGTAGTGAGGTCCTGTCTCATTCTGACCCTAGATGTTGGTGAGACGTAAAGTTTGGACACCCGCTCATTCTAGATGCATTTAGGCTTTTAGACCCCATTTGTAGAATGTAATTAATAAACGCCGGGTCACTTGTTTGATCCATGACTTTTGACTAGCTGTGGTTAGAAAACCGTGGTACCGTCTCTATATGATATTAGGTATAGAGGGGACGTAAACTTCAGACGGGTCTAACCATATCTTCATCATCAGGGCAAACTCTTACAAGAGCCTGTCGGGTTATCCCTGATGATGAGCCATGATGAATCTGATTTTACAAGCGTGTTCATGTTGAGTAGAAATAATTTTGTTCAAGAAGAATTATAAGTTCATTTTGCAATGCTGCCGATTTTGTCTGAAATACTCAGTTTGTGCATGTATGTACAAGTAAAGAACGTGATGATGATAAGTGGGAGTATTTGGTCGCCACACGTCACAACGGCCTAAGCGGCGGGGATTACGTCAGCTGCGTCATCAGCGTCGCGAGGACGGTTGTGACGGGGTGCCTACCAAATACAGAGAGAATTTGCGGCAAACAGTGTTGGCCCTTATGAGACACTAACAAATGTTGTGGATTATCGATGAAAATCTTTCTGTTTGTAGTTTTATCTGTTGTTAATGTAATGAATTTGTGAAAAGCTATTTTTGTGAGCCGTGTCGCGGAGAAGGATATGAAATAGAGTTTGTTATGTTTCCTGTAATTGGCGGCTGACCAGGAAGCGCAAAGGCGTGGTTTGTTCAATTGCCTCTTAATTGTGATAATGTAGTAAGCACAAATTTGATGAGTATTATGCTCAGTAGTAGTGAGCATTAATTGATTTCTGTAGTGCTCAGTAAGGAAACATGAACTTTGTGTATTCTTGTGTCAAGCGCTGGATGCTGATAATTTGATGCACAGTCAAGTTGAGTTCTGCTGTACGGTTATTTGTCACATGCACTAATCAGCCTGTGTGTCTGGTCGGCGAATTCGCATTAACGGTATATGCATGAACATATTCTTTCTTCTCCGGGAGGGGGATCATGATATAGCATGTATGTTTTGTGAACTGTATCTTAGTCCAATTATCGTAATTTGCAGGCACAACAATGTGTGGTGATCTGCTGCTCCCTGCAATATAGCAGCAGGTACTGGTACGACGCTGTCGGTTAGGGTCCAGCAAGGGCGGACGAACCAACAAAAACAGGTTGTAGCAATGTGAAACGAATGTGAGACCATTCAAATGAAAAAGGTCCAATAAATAACCTGCAGGCGATTCAGGCGAATCAAACTAGTGCGCGATCGCTAAACATATCAACCTGTGGTCGACAACAATGTCGACAAACTAGTTTACACTAATGCGCGAGAGGGGGATTCACGCGATTGGGGGATTCACCCTAAGTTATAAACTGGCCAGTCGCGTCTTGTGTTTTTTCTTTTTTTTATTTTGTTGTTGTTTTGTTGTTTGCTTCTGTATACATTCGCGTCACCCGTTCCGAGCACAGAACATTGTTTTGCCTTCGGGGCGGACGTCGTGAGTTGGCTACAGAAGCAACAAATTGTGATGTTCTGTGTTAGTAAGTGTTGTATATAGATACTGTAAATAATTCATGTGATTCATCTAATATCTTTCTTGTGCCTTACCCCACAGCTGCCCGTACACCTGTCAGAGATCACGCTCGGTTGTCTTGTCAGCATGGGGGTTTGCGAGACGCCGTAAACCCACATGTAACAGATACTGGTTTCACGCGCGACACATCGGCTCATGAAAGTTAATATTTCTGCCAAGTAATTAAAAAAAAAAAAAAAAAAAAAAACATCCAGAAATAAGAAAGTTATTGACCGTGTTTAAGTTTCGGACCCTTTATTGACCTTTGACCTCTAAGTAGGACCTTGACCTGGAAGATACGGACCTGGGTTTTGCACGCAATACATTTTCTCGCTCATGATGGTTAACATTTATGCAAAAAAAAAAATCAAAATCCATCCAGAAATAAGAAAGTTCTTGACTGCGTTTAAGTATCGAATGGACGGACGAACAGACCGGGGCAACGCAAAATGCCCTTTCACCATTCTTCGAATAGCGGGGGCATACAACCATCCATATTCTGTATATAATATTTAGACACATTTGTTTTTGAGCTGTTGATAAAGAGATTTAAACATAAACTTGATTGCAGATACCTGAAACGTTCCCGACCTGAAGTAGCCGTAGAGTGACAGGTATTGTCAATACTTGTCAAATTTGTTGAGTCAACAAGAAGACACGGTAGAGCATCTTTCGCATGATTTTTGCAAGCAGACAAAAATGACCTTATACAGTATAGCTTTGTTTGTGTTCCCCGTCAACGTCAACACTATGTAGGTCATTTTGAATAGAAGAGAAAGCAATGATCAGGTATCGATTCAATTAACCCACAGCTCCCATCAGAGACACCAAAGGGAAAGAAGCAAAGCATGGGACAACTAGACCCGTTGCGTCCAATTGTGTAGGACTTTTACCCGACATTGAGATGAAATTACATCTCAAGCCCTGCCGCTCAATGAAACAAATAAGGTTTATAAGCATAGATGGCCCAACTTGCAACACCTATCTTAGACAGGCTTAGAAGACTCTGGTCGGGCCCATCGGAGTATAACTGTTGGTTTTCTTTTGCGCCAGCATTTCAGTGGTTTCTTGCGAGTCGAGTCCTCATCGTTGCTTCATCTCTGTGGTTGTTTCATTATTTATGATCACGGAGATGTTGCTCTGTTGAGTTAGGAGGATTTCATGCGGACTGAACAAATTATTTGTCTAAATCGCGACGGAAGTAAGGGCGAGAATTTTGGCCACGTAAAATCGATTTAAGCACCCCTATGGAATTTGTTTTCGCTGACCGTTCCGGGGCGGTTCTTCTGTCGCGGTTTACTTTGTGTTGTGGTTTGTCTTTGTGTGTTTGTGTCGCTTATACCATTTTATTTTGGATAGCCTATTGGCCATTTTGTAGGAAAGTAACTGTTCTTTTGGCTTTCCGCTATTGATATTTCAATTAGGGTCTGTTGTTTCATGTCTGTGTTTCTTTCCCTTTGGTGTCTCTGATGGGAGCTGTGGTTTGATTGTATCGATTACTGATCATTGCCTTTACTTCTATTTAGACTCACTAATCGGTTTTCCAGTACTCATGTGCAGTCGATTTCAGCTCTGCGTGGATTTAAATAAGAAAAATTAGAAAATCGCAGTACATGTGTTACGCAACCTTCTTAATTACATGCTAATCTGCGTATAGCATAAAACTGAGTATGATTCGTTGTCTTGTTGATAAATAATTCAATAAATTAATTCTGAGTAGTTCAGGTTTTCTCCCTTAAACTACAAACAATGAAACATGCCACCTGATGCGTGGTATACTTGTTGTACAGGACATGAAAACCAAAACAAGACAATCCTTCGTAGCCATATTATATAAATACCCGAAATTTAGACAACATATTCGAGAAAAATCTTTCTGTGTATGCATTTCATCGTGTAATGAATAAGTTAAACTTAATGCGTAAGTGTCGGGCGGTTTCGTTTATTTTCTTCTTAATAGAAAATTCTAAAGGCAAAAACTAGCCCAGCTTTATCTGTGGATTCTGTACTTAATAAAGCTGTCTTGCGAAATATAAAAAAGTGACTCAAAAAGGACGACCAATTCAGAAATGGGCGAGGTTAACGGAATATATACTGTGTGATATCATACATTGAGATATCTGTCTCTTGACGCAACATATATATATATAATTATGTATGGCGATTTTAGAATGGATCCTAACGTTTTCTGTTCTACGGATACTATGGGATGCATATTTTCGTTCAGCATCACATACAGTCGAACTTCGATAACTCGAACACCTTCGGGACCATTAAATTTTGTTCGAGATAGGTGTAGTTTGAGTTATTGAGGGCTACGTATACTGCCAGGCCATGAGGCATAACGGAGATGACCTTAGGATATAGTTTCGAAATTTTATAGAATGAGGCCATTCTAATGAGTACACACAGCATACCTTTGCAAGTTAAAATCAAACCTCTACAAATTAACATAAATCCATGAATATCTGGAGGTTTAAGAACAATTCTTTATGGACTCAAGAGTGAGTTCGAATTATCCGTAGTAAAGAATTATTCGTAATTGAGTTATCGAAGTTTCGCTGTATATGGAAAAAAGCCGAATAGAGGATATGTTCAGTTAACTGATCTTATTAACTGTTAGTCCGACAGACATTGGATGACACTACAGTAGAATTCCGCTTAAAGACCGCCCCTATATTAGGACCACTCCACTATTAAAGAGGGTCGCGCATAATTGACTCTGCCGTAATCAAGTTCGAATTTGTACCTCAAAATAGTTTTAGTTTGTATTTTGTTTTAAAGTGTTTTTGTGAGGTTTTTGTAAAATTTAATAATCATTACAATGTGTTTATGTTGTAAAATATTTTGTGACCTCATAGACTACATTCCGGTCTAGTTCGCATGGCTGTAAGCACAGGATAATAGTGGGGTAAACAGATTAACCCTGTATTTTTCCAGCTACTGATTTGTTTCCTCCGATTGCAGCCTATCAGCTTTCCACGGCAAATCTGAACTCTCTTTAACGAAAGAGAGTTTACTTTATTTTTCCATTGGCGTTAAAAATATAGCCTCGAAGAGTCTGCCACTGCACATTTTCCATGGCCATACTTTGTCAACACAAACAAAACAATGAATCAATAGTGACGTTTACTTTAGTCTGCGTGACGTCATATATGTGAAAAAAAAAACACTTCCATATTTACCTACCTAGTTATTGGTATGAACTAAAAGTGCAGACACAACTGTAATACCTGGCAGCGCACATTACTCTGTTAATTATCGGTCGCAGTCTCAGTTTCAATTTCTGCTAACCCACCTCAGTGATCCAAAACACACATTTAGGATCTTACACACAACAGAGAGAGAGAGAGAGAGAGAGAGAGAGAGAGAGAGAGAGTGCGAGAGAGAGAGAGAGAGAGAGAGAGAGAGAGAGAGAGAGAGAGAGAGAGAGAGAATCAAAATCGAGGCTCGAACTTTGTAATCGAGGATTGAGAATTGCATCAGTGTGCTTCGTCGTCCCAAATACTTCTCATATTGTTAGTCTGTACAATACATGATAGCCACCCCGCCAATCTGAACCGTCTTTACAAGCATATAGATTGGTTTCATTGGCCGTCAAGTTTCATCTCAATGTCGGGTAAAAGTCCCACATATTGGGAAGTCACGCCTTCAAAATGACCAATATTATGTTGACGTTAAAAATGACACCTCAAGCCCTGCCGCCCAACGAAACCAATGGAGTTTATATGACTCGTACCAGTTTTCCCGGTCAGGTTTAGACCATGTAGGCGCTTTACTAGTACTCATGTGCGGTCGGCTTCAGCTCTGCGTGAAAGCATGATGCAGCCCAATCTATTTCTTCAAGCCCCGATATGCGGGGGCCGGTACATTGACAAAGTTCTGTTATGATGGTAGCTGTTTTCTACTTTCCCAATATACTATATACCGCAACCTCAGGATTCCTCCTATTTCTTAGGAAAGCTCAAATTACCACATCCAGTGGCTTAATGACAGCTTAACAGTTAAAATTTTTCACAGAATGTTTACAAAATAAACACTTGTCTGTGTGTTAGCAATTCCTTATCACAAAGTTCATAACCCCTGTGCTGTCTCTAGGTACAGAGAGAGAGAGAGAGAGAGAGAGACTTTATCAAAGCACTGAGAGTACTGGTGGAGTAATTGGAAAAAAAAGTAAAAAACTGAGAATCGAACTGTTCATTTAACCCTTCAATTCCTGGCCTCCGCCCATAGGGGCTTGAAGAAATATATGGGCTGCATGATGCTTCCACTCAGAGCTGAATCCGGCCCGCACACTAGTACTGGTAAACGGCTTAGAGGATCTAAGCCTGTCCAGGAACCGCGGTGCGAGGCAGAGACCGTCCATGCTAATAAACCCTATTGGTTTCATTGGGCGACAGGGCTTGAGATGGCATTTCATCTCAGTGTCGGGTAAAAGTCCTACAAAATTGGAAGCAACGTCTTCAAATTGACCTTTACAGTGTTGACGGGGATGTTAAACCGCAAAACAAACAAACAAAAAAACAATCAAATCCAGTATTTTAAGCAAATACAGTAGCCCAGATCAGACAGTTATATGGCGTCTGATTAGGTATACACTGTTTGCAAATGCCCAAGAACACGAGCACAGTCCAGAATTTTACTTTTAACGCAGCGCTCTGACGTCTTAGGGAGGCGACTATCGATGCTATAAACTTGATTTTGTTCAGGGGCGGCGGCAGTCAGATGGTCAGTGATAGTCACGCGGCCAATAGCAAGCATATACTGTGGGTATAACGTAGAATGTACAATGTTAAAACGCTTCATTATAAGAAAGTATTTAGCACATTTTTGTCTGGAAAAAAAAATATAGTAGCATTCTCTGTCAAAATTTTCCAAATTACATGTCATGTGTATTTACTTGTCATTTGCTAATGTGTTTAATTATCTCCCTTCTGTATACACGTATATTCAACTACAAATCAAACAAACAAACAAACAGCACAGCAAATTCATCTTTCTGAACCAACAATATTTCCTTGATAATGCTTAACCTCATATGCAACTTAATCTGTGCTACATGTATAACATTTTATCTAGCTGCAAACTGTAGATCCATCAATGTCTACAATGTTTGTCATAGTTTCAACTCTCTCTCTCTTCTCTCTCAGTCCCACCAGTCATAGTTTCAACTCTCTCTCTCTCTTCTCTCTCAGTCCCACCACTGCATTCCAGCTCCCGAATACCAGTGATCAGAAACAGAGACCCTTCAGTGATATGTTTCAAAAATGGTTCATTCTACCTGTTGATGCACAGGGTGGAGAGACGTGCAAAGGCGCCCCCCCCCCCCTCTTTTTTTTTTTTTTTGAAAATTTTCCGACTCATACAGTTTTTTGCCCTCTGCAAATTATCTGAAATTCGCACCCCTCCCCTTTTTATGCACCGCCATTCAAAATTTGTGGGGTATTATGTTATACCCTTCGAAGCTTTGAGAGTCCCTCATTCCGTCCGTCCGCAGCACCTCATAGTTTTGTGTCCGCTCCATAACTTTGATACCATTTTAGATATCTTCACAAAACTTCACAAATATGTAGAGCACTATCAGACGACGTGCAGAATATTTGAACCGCAACTCTGATTTTCCTACTTTTGGAGTTGTTGCCCTTCCAACATTGAACATATCCATTTCTGTCATAGTTTCGTGTCCGCTCCATAACTTCGATACCGTTTGAGATATTTACAGAAAACTTCAAAGATATGTAACGCGCCATGAGGTGACGTGCAGAACATATGAACCGTAACTCTGATTTTCCTAATTTTGGAGTTATTGCCCTTTGAACTTTGAATACAGCTTTTGCTATCAGTTTCGTGTCCGCTCCATAACCCTGACTCGTTTTGAGATATTTTCACGAAACTTAAAAGATATATAGGGCACTATCAGACGACGTG
This sequence comes from Lucinisca nassula, assembly GCA_963580285.1. NCBI lineage: Eukaryota > Metazoa > Mollusca > Bivalvia > Lucinida > Lucinidae > Lucinisca > Lucinisca nassula. The sequence continues at coordinate 13,500,448 of OY757011.1, read as the reverse complement.
AACATATGAACCGTAACTATCCTTTTCCTACTTTTGGAGTTATTGTCCTTTGAACATTGAACATGGCCATTTCTGTCATAGTTGCATGTCCGCTCCATAACTTCGATACCCTTTGAGATATTTCCATGAAACTTCACAGGTATGTAGAGCACCATTAGACTACTTGTAGAACATATGAACACTAACTCTGATTTTCAAATTTTGGAGTTATCGCCCTTGAGCATTGAACATAGTCGTTTCTGTCATGTAGTCTGTTTGAAGCACTATATCTCCTTAGCCCAATGATTGATTCTGATCAAACGGGCATGGTTACGTCACTAAGATGGGGAAAAACAGCCATTAGGATTTTGATGACCTTGACCTTAATTTCAAGGGCACATCCCCAAAAAACTGTCAATATTGGGCCAAAGATGGCTTGTATGCACCCATGCTCATGAACACATCAATGAAATGTGTTCTAACCTGGTACGAAATATTGCAATTGACCAAAGATTTGACTAGATTTTGAAGACCTTGACTTTATTTAAAAGGGCACAGGCCCCCCAAAAAACTGAAAATGAGATGGCTCTTTTTACCCACAAGATGCCAATCATAACAAGTGTTGTCTGCTTTTTGTTTGCTTGTATTAAACTTTGAAAGTATTTGTTGCAATCAGTGTGGACCCAGATCAGAGTGCTCATGATCAGGATCCACACTTAAATATGTTTGAAAAGTTTGAAAGGCCATGAAGCAGAGGACAAAAACAGACGGCATTTTCAGAGTGCTGTTTTGCAGAGCATGTTAAGGGTAAGACATCTGTTTAAGGTATCGTGTATCTTACGTCACTGGGTAGGCTTACAGTAGGGCAAGGTCTACCATGATAATATATTTGTTAATTTGATTGAAAAGTGGCTTAAAGTGGCTTAAAGTCACCATAAACACTATTTGGGTAATTTGGAGACACTGCCCGACTTTTACCCGAACTTGAGATGAAATGACATCTCAAGCCATGCCCCAAACCAACCAAAAGGGATCATTCTGCTACCCGTTCATAAAACAAGCCAATACAAATACATGCAGATTGTAAATTTTACCGCCTAAAATGAAACTTTTAAGATGAAAAAAATCTTAGTTCTGGTCAAAATACAGATTGTGGGTATAGTATGTTAGAGATTATGGGTATAGTACGCCTCACCGTGGTGGTTCTAACGAGTACGCACACTCCACATTGTTTGTTTGTTTGTTTGATTTGACATTTAACGTCCCCGTCAACACTATTTAGGTCATTTTGGAGCCATTGCTTCCAATTTTGTGGGACTTTTACCCGACATTGAGATTAAAAATGACACAACCCCTGCCACCAAATGAAACCAATAAGGTTTATAAGCATGGACGGGCTAACTCGTAGCAATTTTCCTGGGCAGGCTTAGACCTTCCAAGCAGATTACCAGTTCTCATGTGCGGTCAGTATCAGCTTTGCGTCGAAGCATTGTGCAGCCAAATCTATTTCTCTAAGATCCACTCCACATTGTAGAACAGAAATAAGAAAAAATAAGGTTTACCCCTTACTATATATAAAAGTTGGGTTCAAGGGGGTCAGAATTATATAGGCGTGTTTTTCTGATGTGATTACTAAATAACTGATGTGTGTATATGGCAAACATTGTAGACCCTTATCAAATGTCATATTGTTAAGAGTCTGATCTGGGTCTACACTGTTGGCAAAGGCCTATTTGCCCCAATACTTAAGGTTTAAAATGAATGTGTGTGTGTTTTTAAGCAGTTAATGGATGATAACAAAAAAGCCATAAAAAGGATGACTTTGTTCATATTTAACCCTTAAAATTCCAATCACAACAATTGTCATCTGCTTTGTTGTCTGCTGATTACTTTAAAAGTCATTGTTGCGAACAGTGTGGACCCAGATCAGACTGCTCTTCCTGGTCCACAAAGTTTGCCTATTTGCAAAATTATGTTTGAAAAGTAAGCAAGAAGATTCAGCAGACAACATATAAAGATACAACATTTTTTGATGCAGTTTTTCTTTGCATCTTTAGAAGGATTTAAAGTTTTGTCTTTTTTTATACTTCCCAATAAAATTCAGTTTGGACTCACGCATCCAGTCAGTTAAAATATAGCAAGGAATTTTCTTTCAGAACTGCATCCATCTGTTGTGACTGAAACCTCATGTAGCTCTGAAGAGATTTATGGGGCTATTAGCAGGCTACAGTGATCTTATCACTAACTTGTATAAACAATCAATTTCACACTTCAACTTGGTCAAAAACTGGTTGGTGTAGGTTGCGAGCTAAAGTATATAATTATGGCAGGAACTAAAACGGGGAAAAAAAATTCTAACACTGGTTGCCTATATAGCCAATGGATAAATCTGGTGATATATCGAGTGATATCACTGGGCGGAAGAGTACGTCACGATGAGCTGCATTTTTGTTTTAGTTTCACGACGTCATTCATTGTTAAGTTGACGCTAGATTGTGTAACGTCGTTTTTTTTTTTTTTTGGGGGGGGGGGTATCAGAAATGTTATGAAAACAGGTAATCGCATGTGATACAGTCAGTTTATTGGCGGGATAACGTCACACAACGGTGGAAGGGAGGGGAGAATCTGAAGGAATCAATAGCATTCTCATCGACTTTGGGTGTGTTAGAATCGAAATAGATCAGCTCTAGTGACCTGATTTATTTAGTGATATATCACAGTTTGTCGGTCTGTTGTTAGTAGACAAATCATATTGCATTTTTTTATCAATTTAAACCGGTTTCATTCGGGGGGTGGGGGTAGGTGGGGGTAATAAATTGACAAGAAAGTTAATAAACTGACAAAAAAGTAAGATAAAAATATCAAATAATCTTTCCAAGGTCATTTAATAACATATAACTAACATTGTTTGACCATCTGCAACAATGTTAATAGCTTTTTATACTTTAAACACGAACACAATTAATGACAAAAATTGCATTTTTTTGCCAAAAAATCACATTTTTAAACAAATAATCTTATACATGAAAGTGTGTTTCACTTCAGATGAAGGAGTTTGGTTCATATCTCATTAAAGAAGCAGGAAGCAAACGTTTGTGCAATAATGAAGATATGATCCTTGTTATTGCCATTTAACTTATATCTTAGTGTGTTTTCTTTTTCACTCATTTTTAGTGGGGGGGGGGGGATTTATTCTGAATTACTTCAACCAGATGCATGGTACAGGGGGAAATTTCATGCCTATTTCGTGTATCTATTATGGTTATATGATATTTGTTAAAATAAGAAAAATCTAAAGACGACGAATGCGTTTTTTTATCAATTATAGAGAAAATTGCACATCCAAATAGCGAAAAATACAGTTTCATTCAGCTTGCGTAAATATGTTCAAGGTTCCACAATAGAATCCATGACTCTGAATGACAAGAAAATATAAACTACTCTCTGAAAGGCATGTAAATATTTTACGGCCGCCACACATTCCCTTACCACTAGCTCTAGTTATGTTAGAGACGTAAAAAAAAAATTATATGTATGACGCTTACCTCGCTGAATAAATTAATTTTGCCGAACCTATTTCTGACTGCAAACCAATAAAAAACTTTATATAATGCATTCGTTCATTTACGCAAGCTGAATGACAAACGGTTTAAATATTGCACAAATGGCGTCTCTAGGATCCATCTCATCAAGACCTACACTGTTTGTAAAGGTAATGGATAAACGTTCATCACAATAAGAGTCAACCCTTAGGCTGCTGAAAAAAAAATCTGGGCTATTAAGGAGGACATTTTCCCTTGATTTTGCCTACATTTGCTTGTTATTTCCTTCACACTATTTACCAAAATAGTCGTTTTACCGAAAGAAGTGGGCACGTAATTATCATATAAGGAATTCATGTGAATAGCGGGAGTCATTTAAGACACATTCAAACTGTTTCAAGAGACTAGCGATCATACGCAGATGTCATAACGGTTCAGAATACTGAACCGATTTAATGGCAAATACAGATTCTACTCATTTCACGGACATGTTCACGTGATGTTTGTTACTGAAAATGAGTTCGGCGAAATTTGTCTGTTTTTCTATAAATCAGTATCTATCTATCTATCTTCATATACTGAGTCGGTCAAACTTGGCCATTACCTCAGTTGGGTGGTGCGCTAAATTTAGAATTTAGCAAAAAAAAAAAAAAAAAACACCCACTGGATGAGTTCTTAAAACTATTTACAATCTGCTTTCAGAGGTGTACTAAAACGCACACCTCTGGATCCCAATCTACACTATGCGGGCTTTGAACTCCTCTGCAGTTTTGGCATTTACCACAGAGGAGGGAAGACTATTCCACTGAGGAATAGTTCTAGGGAAGAAAGAATTCTTCAGGGCATCACTATAGGCCTGGTACCTACGATATTGACTGTTGTTTAGTTTTGATGCCCTTGTTTGAGTTGAAGTAGTCACAGGGGTCAAGTATTTATCTTTATTAAGAGACACTGTGTCAGAGTGAATCTTATAAAAGAAGGTTAAAGAGGACTGCTCGCGACGGGCCTCCAAGGATGGCCACTCCAGCTCATCGAGCATATCACCAACACTGCTTCTGTTCCGCCATCGCCTGCAGGTCCATCGGGCAGCCGTTCTCTGAACCTTCTCAACCTGCTGAACCTGAGTTTTAATATGGGGGTGCCAAACAGGTGATGCATACTCTAATTGAGGTCTAACCAAGGTTTTGTATGCAACACCCTTTGTCTGCCTAGGTGCAAAAGCCAAATTACGTCTAAGAAACCCTAATGTCCTAGTTGCTTTAGAGGTAATCTCAGAAATATGTTGACCCCAATCAAGATTATCAGTAATGGTGATACCAAGATATTTTGCAGATTGGACATGTTCCAAAGTATGCTGATGTAATGAGTAGTTGAATTTAATCTGCTTGTCTGGAGGGTGCCGTGACACCCTCATTGAATGACATTTGGCCACATTGAACTTCATTTGCCAATCGGCCTCCCAACGTGCTAGGCTATCCAGGTCATCTTGTAAGATAAGACAGTCAGAAGTAGTATATATGTTCCTATACAAAACACAATCATCAGCAAACAAACGAACAGATGACCTGATATTATCAGGAAGATCATTAATAAATATCAAGAAAAGGACCGGTCCAAGTACCGAACCATGTGGGACACCGGACAAAACAGGGACTGGATCCGACGCTTGGCCGTCAAGTACAACTTGTTGAGTGCGTCCAGAGAGCCATGAGCTAACCCACTTAAGTGTGGATCCTCTAATCCCATAATGATCTAGTTTGTACAATAGCCTCCTGTGAGGTACCTTGTCGAAGGCCTTTGCAAAATCCATGATAATCAGGTCAGTCTGTTTGTGGCCACGATTAATGGCCCCATCCAGATTGCTCACTATGTCATGGTAGAACTGAACTAATTGAGTTTCACAAGACCTTCGACTTCGGAAACCATGCTGGCAGACAGCAAGAATGCTTTCAAAGGCTAGGTGCTTGTTAATGTTGCTGACTAATATATGCTCCAGGGTTTTGCAACAGATGCATGTGAGCGACACCGGTCTGTAATTCGCAGCATCATATTTTTCTCCTTTCTTAAAGACCGGGGTTACGTTTGCTTGTCGCCAGTCATCTGGTACAGTGCCCCGAGCAAGTGATTCATTGAAAATAAAGGCCAGCAGGGGAGATATTTCAGCACTACATTCCTTAAGCACCCTGGCATGCAGACCGTCAGGCCCAGATGCCTTATGTATGTTGAGCTTGTCCAACAGTTTTGCGACCCCTTTGGGGTCAACTGTTATGTCCCCCATAGAGGGGAACGGACTTGTACCTTTTGATGGTAGCTCACCGTCAGCTTCACGTGTAAACGCCGATTGAAACTGCTTATTACATATATTTGCCTTTTCGCGTGATTCAGTTTTCAAAATTCCATTTTCTCTAAGTGAAGTGATCCCAAATGATTCTTTTTTCAGGGACTTTACAAATGACCAAAATTTCTTAACTTTTCCATTCTTCTGGGGGCCCTCGGGATCAATATTTTCATCATCAAAGGTAAAGATGCTGGAAACATGATTCCAATATGCATCTCTAATTACCTTTTGTACATGTGCTCTGAACCTTTTGTAATGGTTCTTCACGTCGGGATTGCTAGACTTACGAGCACGAAAGTACATTCTGTCACGTCTTCTGATTAGGTGTTTGATCGTGTTATCGATCCATGGTACACTATGCTTTGTTTTGGTCATTTTTATTGGTATGTACCTTTCCATGGCCGTCGTAAGTTCGGTCTTAAAACTGACCCACAAGTCATTTACTGACATGCGAGAGAGGTCAGAGGAAAGGAAGGAATCCTTAAATCGCGCCATATGGTCTCGCAGACCATCCATATCCGCACGCTTATATAAATATATTTTACGCGGGACCTGTCGGATTCGCTTTGCTTTTATGTCATACTCAATATAAACTATATCATGATCGGCCTTGCCGATCGGGGGCATCCCTTTGACACGACTAACTGGGGATGGAGAATTTGTAAATAGCAAATCCAGGGTTTTTTCTTGCCGGGTGGGTATATTTACGACTTGAGAGAGGCAATGTTCTTTTACTATATCCAAAAGCTGTTGTTGCGTTTGCCTTTTAGACACCCCATGGGGTACCTGCTGGTTGCACCATTCAATATCACCACAATTGAAGTCACCTCCTACCAATACGTGGGCATTTCCATTTGACATTATCCTAGCCAAGGATGTATTGAAGGCCTCAAGATAATCTGGGTCAATCTGATCTGGTGGACGATAAAAAGATCCAAGGTACAGAGTCCTACACCCAATAATGTTCAACTTACACCAAACTATTTCACAGTCGGTGTCCAACTCCGAAGTTTCTGTGCAGAGCAGGTCTCTTTTAAATGCCACGAAGACACCACCATGGGCATCTCCAACTCTGTCTTTCCGGATGGCCTCGAATGAATCTGGGAAAATTTCCGAGTTTTTGATATCTGGGGTTAACCAAGACTCATTCCCCAAAATGATGTCTGGTTTAGCCGAGTCGATAATTGTGTGAATTTCAGCCCTTTTATTCTTAATTGACTGACAATTCATAATCAAGATTCTGAAGGGGTGGTTGAGGACCGCTTTTTTGGTCCTCGGTTTAGCTCCTCTTGGTTGCTGCACAATGGGCGAAGAAGCTGCAGTTGGTGGGCCAATATTGTCTGGTATCGGACTATCAGGCTCGGACAGGGATGATAATGGATCAAATCTATTATGAGTATCTAAAGTTGCTGAGTCACCAAATAGCGATGTGGAAAAGTTAGGCATTCCACATTTCAAGCAATCCCATGCCATGCTTGTACTCAATGGACTAGTATAAATGCTATACATAGTTGAAGACATGCCTTGACAGCCTATATGATACCAGACATTACAAGTATCACAACAAATTCCTCGGTCATCCCAACCAACACTTTCAGTACAGACCCCACATGGGAAATGTGTACTGTTACTTCGGGAATCTGGACCAGGATTAGTTTCAACATCCCAAGCATTTCCTATCATCACTGTAAATATGTATAAATAACAAAGTTTATTTGAGCCAGGAAATTCCTTAAACCTAAAAGATTTCTTTAGAATTGATACCGTGCACAACTGGGGTACATGAAACAAAAGGTTATGCTGGTTAGCTGTTGTACCTCTAGAGTCAGTGTAAACAGGGTAGAAGTCAATTGGAATTTCCTGTAGGTCTTGTCCACTGCAGTTAAAAAGTGAATCAAAACGTGTTGCCAACAGCAAGCAACACACTCCAAATAGGATGTCAAATACAAAATGACACATCATGGGTGGTTGAGTACTGACTTCCTGGGGTATGAAGGGCAAAAGTTACTGTGTGTGTCTTGGAAAATCTCCTCTGGTGGGCAATATCAGAATGAATAACTTTTATTCTATATTTTCATTATATTGTTGTTTACCTATTTGTGTCCAATCCGCGAACCGGAACTAAATTAAGTTCCGGTGACCGGTGCAGGGTAGAAAATTACCACTACAAAAATGACCGGGCTACGCACTTTACAGTTCAACAAACAAAAAACCTAGAGCTGAAAAAGAAGACTCAGGACAATAAATAAGTTAAGTTAAGATAAATAGCTAAACAACTCATCCAGGGTATTCCTAATTATTCCAAAAAAATCCAAAATTTGTCCCTGAAAATAGGGAAGCGCACAATTCGCGCGCATGCGCACCACCACTTGACATCTGCTGGTGAAACCTCAGTCTTTTGGTCATATTTTATATCCCATATTTGAGTCACATTTTCCGTTTGTAAAACCAAACACCTGGTTTCCGGGTAAAGGGTTAAAGTTCGGCCTTTTCTGTGAGGGAGCACCTGGTCTGAATGGGGGCACCTCATGTCTGGTGTGTTTGAGAGGTTACAGAAATGACATACCCCTCCAAAACCACTAATATCGCGCTTAGCAGCCGCCGAAGGGGTTAAAACTTCACATGTTAAAATTTTAACTGCGAGCTTTTTTGCAGGCATGGAAGGTGGGTGTATTGTGATGGACCCTGGACAATAATGTTTGCAACATACGAGTCTCCACCAGATCAAGTAAAATGGTATGAAGCAGAGAACGATTTATGGAAAAACTACTGCCTAACGTTTGACAATGAGTTCATGAGGTTCGAACCGTCTGGTCAGAGTACGTATTGCATATTTCATGTATATATCAATTTGTTTCAGAATATATATTTCGTACTCAGTTCACTTCAGCATTACATGCGCTGTGCTAATGAATGTTCATATATGTTAAAATAACGAAAGTATTGACATGTTATGTTAATAAGTATTCATGTTTATGAAGGGGAGCATGTTGCTGCCGTTCTGTCCGTCCGCCCGTGTTATCTTCCGTCCGCCCGACACTCGTTTGTCCGGAGCATTTCTCTAGAAGTATATGAGTAGTTTAGTAACTTTAATGAAACTTGGTTCACTGAAAGAGGTTGATGAGGAAAAGTAGATTAGACTTGAGCCTATTTTGAGGGTCACTGATGAGGTCTAAAAGGCCGAAACTAGCTAGTCTGGCCCAGAAGACATGTACACGCCGTATTTTCCAGTTTTGCGGAGTTTTCCATGCTTCCAAAGGATAACCCTTTCTAGAACATAAGTAAGTAAGTAAGTAAGTAAGTAAGTAAGTAAGTAAGTAATTCCTTTATTTAAAGAGGGTGGCTCGTTTGGTACAATTGCTAATCTTCCAAGAGGCCCTTTAGTTAAAACATAATACATAACATCGACAAACTATAAATGAGTATTTACAAATGTGATGAGGTTTCTTTACAATTAAATAATGTATGGAGAAGTGTGAGAAAATAAAGTGGAATGAAATTTTTACGGCGATGAAATATGGCGATGAAGGCATACGTTTCAATATCTAGGTATTAGTCATCCAGGAAATTAATCTATCTGAGAATGAGACCAAGGGTATCACTATTTGTTATCTCATATGGAATACTATTCCAAATAATTGGCCCTGAATACGAAATGCTTTCCTTGAATTTGGCTTAATTTAGTTTTGGAACAACGAAGACTTGACTTGAGCTAGATCTGAGCGTCATATTTAAAGGGTTTAATTCTCTTTTCTGGAAAAGCTAACACAAATAGTTCGGAGCTAAATGGTTAACAACTTTAAACATCATTTTTGCCTTGGTCAAGAATATAATTTGCTCAATTGACATAACTTTTAAGCTTGATTTAGCAGATTCATTGTCTGCATATTCTAAGATAAATTTGAAAGCGCGTTTCTGTAATTTTGTTATTTTAGAAATATTACAGTTTGATGAATTATCCCATATGACATTGCAGTAATTAAAATGAGGCTGAATATATGCTTTATAATAAAGAAGCCTATGTTCTGAACTTAAGAAATGACTTATTTTTGACAACAGCCAGATATAAGACGACACTTTCTTGCAAACAGCCTTGTAATGGGTACTCCATTGTAAATTTCCATCAATGTATACGCCAAGTATTTTATCACCGTTAGTTATCTGTAACTCAATATTATCAAAAGTTAGTTTAAATACGCTTTCATCAATATGAAAACGTTTCTGGTGTGTTGTGATAAGCATTAATTTTGTTTTTGCAGTGTTAAGTAACAAACCATTTAGTTGACACCAGTCATGTAATGTTATAAGACAGTTTTGCAAGTTTAGCCCGAGTTCATTAATATCAGCCTGTGCGTCATAAATAGTAGTATCGTCAGCATAAAGGTCTGTAGAGCAAATCTGATGGGAAGATGCAATGGCAGATCATTTATAAAAATAAGAAATAATAACGGGCCCAATATGGATCCTTGTGGAACTCCGCATTTGACGTAATCACGTTCTGATATTTTATTATTTACAGAAACTACCTGTGTTCTATCACTCAGATAAGATTGCATTAATGAAACAAAATTATTGCTACATTTATAGCATTTAAGTTTCTCTAAACGTAAGCCATGATCCACTAGGTCGAAAGCTTTTCTGAAATCTACCATGATAGAATCTGCAATTTTGCCTTGGTTTATAGCCTTGTGCCAGTTTTCTTTCATCAGTGTTAATGCACTTTCGGTAGAATGTCCAGATCGAAAACCACTTTGTGTTTGATGTATAAGGTTAAAATTGTTTAAATATGACATAAGATTTTTCTGTATATTTTTTCTAGAAGTTTTGGCCATCCTTTGTTTAGGTTTCCATTATGGTCTGGTCGCTTCATGTTTGTGTTTCTTTCCCTTTGGTGTCTTTGGTGGGTGGAGTTAGTTAATTGTATCGATTCCTGATCTTTGTTTTACTTCTACTTTGATAATGTTGGCAAGATAGATATGGGACGGTAATTGTTCAGTTCATCTTTTGCGCCACCCTTGTGGAGCGAGGTTACTTTTGCTTGTTTCCATAAAGTGGGAAAACTGTTGTCGTGTAAACATTTTTGGGCTATAAAAGTAAAGCTTTTCGACATAACACCCGAAGAAAGTTTTAATAGTTTGGGTCCAATTCCATCTAACCCCCCAGTGGAAATCTTCCACTGACCGTTCCAAGGCGGCTCTTCTGTGGCGATTTATTTATGTTGTTGTTTGTTACTTACTGTGTGTATCACTTGTGTCTTTTGGTTTTGGATTGCCATATGGCCATTTTGTGGGAAAGTAACTGTCCTTATGGCCTTCCTTTGTTTAGGTTTCCATTATGGTCTGGTCGCTTAATGTTTGTATTTCTTTCCCTTTGGTGTCTTTTATGGGTGGAGTAAGTTAATTGTATCAATTCCTGATCTTTGTTTTACTTCTAATTAATAAAATATTTTTTGAAATGCTCCACTAATTCTGTGTCATCTGAGACTTCCCTCGCCATCGATTCGCACTCCCAAAATACCATTACTTCTATTATTGCTATGTTTACTGGAGGCTCCAAAGTCTTTAAAAAAATCCAAATTGATTTCGGTTCATCTTTCCCTGATTCGATTTTTGTTCATATGTGGATTTTTTAGCTAATTTGATAGCTTGGATGTAGAGTGTACACAAAGGATTGTAAGTGTCCGTTTGTTCTTCTATCTGCGCATCTGTAGTTATCTCATTTAAACTTCCCTAGATGCATAACTATATTTTTTTGTATATACATAGTTTATAATTTGAACATTCATTGTTGAAAATCACCAACTATGGAACACAAAACTGAGTTTCTTAGTATTATATGTTCATGGTGACAGGCCTTCCAGGGAAAGTGTCTCACAGATCTCCTTATGTTTTCTTTCTCTGTTGATACCCACTAACTAGGGAACAAAAGCTGAATTTATTTGTTTTAGCTTTGTGTTTTTTTTTTCATATTTTGGATAGTTTGCTGAAGTGTATAGGACAACCATATTTATCCGATTCTCTTGTTCTGGTTAGTTGAGCATAAGCATTATAGATTGTTGTTATTTAAATACATATGAGCAATTGTGTGACCATGTTTCAGTCACCAGTCTCCAGTTTTCAATTACTATCCATATCGTTGCTAAAAGAACTGTGAAAACATTGATCATTTTGTATGGAAAATAAACTTTTGTTTGTCTTTTTACAGAAATATTTCGCAATATTTCAATACGCAAATGATGCATACAGTGTTTTCAGCAAACAAAAAAAAAAAAAAAAAAAAAAAAACACACAAACATGAAGCAACAAACCCTAATGGAAATACCAATAGCAGAAAGCCAGAAGAACTGATACTTTCCCACAAAGTGGTCAATTGGCTATTCAAAACAAAATAATATAAGCGATACAAACACTCAAGGTCAAACCATAACTAAAATAAACTGACAGAAGAACCGCCTTGGAACATTCAGTGAAACGAATTCCACTTGGGGGCTTAAATCGATTTTACATGGCCACAATCCTCGCCCTTACTTCCGTCGCGACTTAGACAAATAATTTGTTCAGTCCGCATTAATGCCTCCTAACTCATCAGTGCAAGATCTCCGTGAACAAAAAACAATCAAACAACCACCGAGATGAAACAACGGTGAGGACTTGACAGCAAGAAACCACTGAAATGTCGGAGCAAAAGAAAACAAGATAGCCTCTCATCCAGTATGATTTGACCAGAATAGCACTCTCCAGTATAAATAAATCATCCTCCACTTAAAATGCATCAACCGAAATCTCTCAACAGTATACATAAGCTTGAAATCCAGCTTGAATCAGCCAGCTATATCCAATTCCAGTGTAAATCAACAAGCTATCCCTCTCCAGTTCCAGTATGAATATATGAATTCCATCTGTATAATTCAACTCTCAGTATCGAAAAAACTATCTTCCAGTAAGAATAGGAAAGCTACAGGAAACACTATCAGTACATGTACTATAGCAAACATATATAAAGAAATTGCAAGGCAGGGTACTGGCCAACTGAAAGATTACTTAATGGCCAGAGGAAATCCATATTTTGGAAGCAGATTACAGCATTTGTCTAGAGCATTTATTACTTGGGAACAGACATCTGAAGAACGGACTTGTGAGAAAGAACTAATTGGGGAGACTAAACGAACGAATCATCCACCAGCGGAGATATCGACCCAGTGGTTGCATTTGAGGCGTAACTATACCAAATTTAATAACACAGAGCTCTTTCTGATATTTTATCTTCATCAGTGTGTCTCAACCTTTAAGTTATGAAACCGAAACGGATGATTGACAAGACCCGGCAAACACAGCACACCCCCCTCCGAGCACTAACCGACCGACATAGCTCATGAGACAGGTCAACTGGAGGCATCAGGCAAGAGAAGCCCTCCCGCGGACTTATAGGCGTCACCAACCGAGCTAACATCAGCGAACATGGCCCACGCTCCACGGAAGTCCCGGACATCAGAAAGGAGATTCCTAAGTAGCGAGACTTGCAAAATTCAAAATAAAATATGTATGTCTATGTAGCGACGGAAGTAAGGGTGAGGAACTTCTATCGCGGTTTATGTTTGGTTGTGTTTTGTCTTCTAGTATGAATAGCACTTATATCTTCTGGTTTTGGATAGCCGGTTCCCCATTTTGTGGGAAAGTCACTGACCTTTTGACGTTCCGCTATTGATGTTTACATTAGCGTTTATGTTTATGTTTCTTACCCTTTGATGTTTCTTTCTCGTAGGAGGTGTGGGTTAATTATGCCAATACCATGACATTGCCTTCACTTCTATATTTATCTTCCAAACTCATGCCAACTTCGACTCAATTAAGTTCACCAATAAGTACAAAATAAATGAAAACAATGACAATTGTATCGATTCCTGATCATTGCCTTCACTTCTATTTTACAGCTGTTGTTTCACAACAGAAATGCAGATGACCAGGATGTTACACATACACACCCCTGTAAACTACAGTTTTTAAAATAAAACAATTCCTTAACCCCAATGGCTCAAGTCGTTTCTCTTTGATGAACAAGCTGGCCACCAGAGCTAGAAAAAGAAGCCTTTTAACGAGTTTTTTCTCCTTAATCATCTCGATGGATTTTGAAAAATTACTTGCAGGATTGTTCCTTGGGTGACCCTCTACTAAAATTGCTCAAACCTTTCCGCTCTCATGAACAAGATGGCCACTCGATCTAGAAATATAACAGGAGGGTCATGATGGCTCTGGAACGCTCACATGATCCGCACTGCAGAAATGAAGTTTCAGATAATATAGTAATTTGTCTTGTCAGAAGAAACGTACATGCCGAATATAAAGGCTCGAACTCAAACGGTTCAAAAGTTATGATAAAATAGATCAAGGTCACGGGTCAAACATTTTGTAGTGAAGGGGAGTCACACGGAATATATGCATACCAGATATGAAGGCTCCATCTAAAATGGTTAAAAAATAATAGTTAAGTAAGTCACAGGCCAAGGTCACAGGCCAAAGTATAAAAGCTCTAATATAAATGGTTAAACAGGTATGGAAGAGTAGGTCAAAGGTTAGAAGTTTTGTATAGGCGAGAGGCTCTTATCAGGAGGAATGCATATGCCAAATATGAAGGCTTTATCTCAAACGGTTCGAAAGTTATGATAAAGTAGGTCAAAGGTCAAGATCACAGGTCAGAATCTTTGTATGGGCGGGAAGCCCTCGTCACAAGGAACATACGTGCAAAATATGAAGAATCTATCTCAAATGGTTAAAATGTTATGATAGTGGGTCACATGTCAAGGTCAAGGTCACATTATTTTTTATATGTGTGGGTAGCCCTTGTCATAAGGATCCTACATCCCTAATATAAAGGTTGTATCTCAAATGGATAAGAACGTATTACAAAGTAGACCATAGGCTAAGGGCAAAGATCGATATTTGTTTGTATGAGTCACAAGGAACCTACATGTCAAATTTGATGGCTTTATGTCAAATGATTCGACAATTATGACAAAATAGGTCAAAGAGCAAGGTCATAGGTAAAAGTTATTTATATGGTTGGTGAGGCCTTGTAAGCAGGAACCTATATGCCAAATATTAAGGTTTTATTTTATATGGTTCCAAAATTATAACAAAGTATGTTCAAGGACAATGCCACAGGTAAAATAATTGTATGGTTGGAAAGTCCTTGTCATAAGGAACATACTTGCAAATATGAAGGTTCTATTTCAAATGGTTCAAAAGTTATGGTAATGTATGTCTCATGTCAAGGTCAAGGTATAAGATCATTTTATGTATGAATAGGAAGCCCTTGTCACAAGGAACTTACATGCAAAATAGGAAGGCTCTATCTAAAATGAACAAGATGGCCACTCGAGCTAAAAATATAACAAGCTGGCCCGCTCACCTGGTCCACACTGTAGAAATGAAGTGGTAGGAAGTATAGTAAGTTGCCTTGTCAAAAGGAACACACCCGCCAAATATGAAGGCTCTGTCTCAAAGGTTATGATAAAGTAGGCTCTACCTCAAATGAACAAGATGGCTACTCGAACTAAAAATGTAACAAGATTGCCCGTTCACCTGATCCACACTGCAGAAATGAAGTGTTAGATAATATAGTACGTTGCCTATTCAAAAGGAACAAACACGCCAAATTTGAAGGATCTATCTCAAATGGTTAAAAAGTTATGATAAAGTAGGTCAAAGGTAAAGGTCATAAGTTAAACTTTTGTATGGTTGGGAAACCCTTGTCGCAAGGAATATGCATCTTAAATATGAAGGATCTATCTCAAATGATTCAAAAGTTATGATAAAGTAGGTTAAAGGAAAGGGCCATATGTCAAAATATTTGTATGGTTGGAAAGACCGTATCACAAGGAACATACATACCAAATATGAAGGATCTATCTCAAATGATTAAAAATGTATGATACAGTAGGTCACAAGTCAAGGTCACAGGTCATTTTTATTTGAATGGGAAACCCTTGTCACAAGGAACATACATGTCATATATAAAGGTTCAAAAGTTATGACAAAATAACCTGCTGATCTACGTGTTGAACCGACATGACCCATATTCGAACTTGACTCAGATATAATTGTCTAGATGATCATTCTGAGCAAGAATTATGATAATTGGACCAAATCTGTAATCTCTTTGATTTGACATATTCACATAATTTTTCACCCGAAATGACCCATTTTCGAACCAGACCGAGATATCGTCATGAAGATAATTATCAGCAAGTGTGATGCCAATCGGACCAAAACTGTGCCATCTAGAGTGTTCACAAGGTTTTCATTGATTTGACCTACTGATTTACTTTTTGATCCGACATGACCCATATTTGAATATGACTTAGATCTTTTCAAGGTGATCCTTCTAGGCAGTTTTGATAGAGGCAGGTGATCCTTCTAGGCAGGCCTCAACTTCTATTTTGATGATAATTAGACTAAAACTGTGGCCACTAGTTTGTTCACGAGTGTTTCTTTGATTTGACCTACTGATCTACTTTTTGACCCGACATGACCCATGTTCAAATCTGACCGAGATATTGTTCAGGTGATACTTCTGAGCTAGATTGATGATGATGGGACCAAAACTGTCGCCTCTAGTGTGTTCACAAGGTTTGTTCTATTATTTGACGTACGGACCTACTTTTTGACTCGAAATGACCCATTTGCGAACTTGACTGAGATTTTGTCAAGATGGTCAGTTTGAGCAAGTTTGATGAAGATCGGACAAAAAATGTGGCCTCTAGTGTGTTCACAAGGATTTTCTATGGTTTGACCTACTGACCTACTTGTTGACCCGAAAGGACCCATATTCGAACTTGACCGAGATATTGTCAACATAATCGTTCTGAGCTAAAAAATACCTTTGAGCGGCTTCTGCTCCTCAACCAGGAAACTTTAAATAACTTCTTTAATCAGTGGATGATTCTTTAAATATTTTCACCGGGATGTTCTTTTGTTGACTCTCTGTCATAATTGCTTAAACAATTCTGCTCTGATAAATAATTTCAAAAGACTGTTTTTTGGTAACCATCTGTCACAATTGTTGAACTTACTGGTCGCAAGAACTAAAAATATAACAAAAATAATTTGTTGTGTTTGAAATGAGGTTTAGGGTCCTCGTCAACACTATTTAGGTCATTCTGGAGACATTGTTTCCAACTTTGTGGGACTTTTGCTCGACATTAAGAAGAAATAGCATCTCAAGCCCTGCCGACCAATCTCGCCAATAAGGTTTAAATGCATGGACGGTTCGACTCGTATCACTTTGCCAGGGCAGGCTATGACCGTCTAAGCAGTTTACCAATACTCGTCCAGTCGGTTTCAGCTCTATGTAGAAGCACGTTGCAGCCCAGTCTGTTTCGCCAAGCCCTGCTTCGAGGGTACCAAAACCTACAAAAAACTTCTGTCTCCAAAAGGAAACAAAAATATAGAATTTTTTCATGTTTGTCTCTCTAACCAAATTGCCAAAACATTTTGCTTCTTTGAGCTTGAGGGACACCAGAGCTAAAAACTTCAAACTTCAAAATGCAATTCCCAAAATGACTTCTACTACTAAACAGTCAGACTGATTTAGAATTCCTGAAACACTCTGCTCAACAATATATTATATATAACTTCATTGGTAAAATATGGATCGGGTGAGCGATCCAGGGCCATCATGACCCCCTTGTTTTAAAAAAAATTCCATAAAACTTTACAGTGGGATAGTTATTGCTAGATGCTGTGGCTGCTACCCCTTAGGTGCCTGTTTTGAAATGAGCGTTGCCATGGTAACCAAAATGTAACCGACGTGCAGATAGTCTGCTGAGTTTGCAAATTGAATGTCCCTCGCAGTTTCAAAATTCTATGTTTGACTTAAATCTCTTCTGCAACAAAGCCTATCCGAACTCGAATTTTAAGGTGACTTGATGTATAAATCTATAAAACATATGCCTGCAATGACTTCAGTGCCCAATTAAGTAAAATCATTCCTCGATATAAAAAATGATGAAACGACGGACTGCATGCATGGTAGTTAACAATATCTTTTCTTCTGTCTTCAGTTGTGCGCCGGCGGGTAACGCCTAAGAGTCTATATCGATTAGTGAGGACTCGACCGCAAGAAACCACTGAAATGCTGGAGCAAACGAAAACCAACGGTTAGACTCCAATGGGCCCGACCAGAGACATAGCATCAGGCCCCAATCAACATTACCTAGTATTAGGTTTCTATAATGAAGGCTTTCTGCAACAGAGCATATCAGAACCAGAATTTTATGGAAATTTGGTTTTTAATTTCGAAGTCACCATAAAATTTTTTGTTCCGATAGACCTTGCTGCAAACGAGATTTATGTACAAATTGAATTTTAAAATTAAATCGGAATGATGTCTATAAAATTTAAAAGAGGCTTTAGGTAGTTTATGATGCCGATAACCCGATTAAGAAGTTTAGCAGTTAACAATTTGTTACGCGTGCTTAACTTGAGTCAGTTACATGACCAGACTCTCTGGCAAATCGAATCAACTGCTAAATACGAGGAAAAACGCCATCCATGAAAGAAAAATCTAAAATCTCTAAATCAAAACCATCGAGTTTATCATTAATTTTCTCAGGAAACAAACCCGTCCACAATAGATAGATTTAAACCCCAAAACGGGGCTTCAGTATCAAAATAGTTTGCCCAACTCAACTGTAGCTCCGGAGAGGGGTGCAAATTTGACAGATCAAATTAGCAAACTAGTTACTATCAATATCCCACAAACCATCGAGACTTCCAGAAGCCGAACCAAACGCCCAAACTATCGCAGATTGGCCCTCAACGGAAATGGACACCAAAAAAGTCTCCTTAATAACACAATAGAAACAGATCAGCCACAAAGGCGTGCGTCATTCGAACCCATCGGGATACCCGCAACTTGCCCAATCAATTCAGCACCGCAATATGTTCTTTTTAAAGGCTAACTTTTGGAAGCAAAGAATACACCATACAACTGAAAACCTTCGACTGAACAGGTGCTTCTGAGTCAGACTAGCTAGGTTCGGCCAATTGGGCCCCATCAGTGACCCTCGAATGTTTGCTAAAGTCAAATGAAATCTATGATCCCAAAGGTCAAGAAAGTATGAGCTACACTAAGACCATGCAAAAATTGTCAAGTAGAAAGGTGTGAGCTTCTCACACTTTCTGACCGGAACATAAAGTATAAAAAAAAAAAACATTTCTTACATTACATGAAAAAAAAAACAGGAAATCTTCCTAATGAAATGTACATTCAATTTAATCGTTAAGTGTTTCGTCTATAACATTATAAGGAAGAGAAGTCTAAAGCGGGGTTGGGGAACTCATAAGTAGAGAGACGTTAAATCGATTAAAGGTCCCTAGCGAATTTCGTTTCACTTACTGTTCCAGTGCGGTTTCTTCTGTCGCGGTTTGTTATGGTTTGTCTATGAGTGTATGTTTCGCTTATATGTTTTTGTTTTGGATAGCCAGTTTAAACTTCGGTAGGAAAGTAAATGTCCTTTTGGCTTTCCGCTATTGATGTTAACATTAGGATATAATTATATGTTATTTGAGGTTCTTTCTTCCCGGGGTCTCTGATGGCAGCCATGGGTATATTGTATCGATTTCTGATCATTGCCTTCACTTCTATAGGGCCTTCACTTCTATTTTGAAGCACGAAATCGTCTGGATTTCAATTGATTTGAAACTTCATCAGATTTTTTTATAGAACAAAATAGCTTTCTCCCTGATATTTCAAAGACTTTGTTGCAATATTTAATCACATGATTTTAACCCCATTGATGTGAAGTAAGTGACGTCACATTAAATGAGATGATACCAATTTTAACGATTGCGTACATGGCTATGGCTTTGAACCAGTACATATGTAACTTTAAGAATTTTCGAATTCACTGAACGTTCCAAGGCGGTTCTTCTGCCGTGGTTAATTTTTGTTATGACTAGTCTGTGTGTGTATCGCTTATACTATTTTGTTTGGGGTAGCCAATTGACCATTTAGTTGGAAACTAACTGTCCTTTTTGCTCTCTGCCAGTGACGTTTCCGTTAGGGTCTAGTTGTTATATGTTTGAATTTCTTTCCCGCGGTGTCTCTGATGGGAGCTGTGGGTTAATTGTATCTATTGCTGATCATTGCCTTCATTTCTATTTTTTATTTATCATATCCCGTTGTAGAATTAATCCATTTGCCAGAATAATCAGGTTGGCAATATACAGTTTTTTATCGGTTAACCCCTAAATCATTCTTTGATATAAAAATATTGGGTACAATATGGATGTTATAAGACAGACTGCATGCATGGTAGTTAACCCAATCACGGTTGGCAACTTTGCTTCCCTCTTTTATTGCACGCCGATGGGTCAGGCCTTAGATTCTATGACGGCTCCAACGTAAAGGCTTATTGAGAATTAGAGATATGTAACTCAAGGTAATGTTGGTTGGTGCCTGATGCTCTGTCTCTGGTCGGGCCCATCGGAGTCTAACTGTTGGTTTCCTTTTGCTCCAGCATTTCAGTGGTTTCTTGCTGTCGAGTCCTCACCGTTGTCTCACCTCTGTGGTTTTTTTTATTTTTAGTGTTCACGGAGATGTTGTACTGATGAGTTAGGAGGCCTTCATGCGGACTGAACAAAACAATTATTTGTCTAAATCGCGACGGAAGTAAGGGCGAGGATTGTGGCCACGTAAAATCGATTTAAGCCCCCCCCCCCCCCCAGTGGAAATCATTCCACTGACCGTTCCAAGGCGGTTCTTCTGTGGCGATTTATTTAAGGTGTTGTTTGTTACTTACTGTGTGTATCATTTGTCTTTTTATTTTGGATGGCCAAATGGCCATTTTGTGGGAAAGTTTCTGTCCTTATGGCCTTCTTTTGTTTAGGTTTCCATTATGGTCTGGTCGCTTAATGTTTGTGTTTCTTTCCCTTTGGTGTCTTTGATGGGTGGAGTAAGTTAATTGTATCGATTCCTGATCTTTGTTTTACTTATACTTTGCCTGATGACCTTGATATCAAATGACACGAACCTTGTTTTCTCTATCTATTAACTTAAGCATGCGTTTATATTCTCTAGGCTGCCCGGATGTAGATGACGATGACGATGTAATTACAATTTAATTGGTAGAGAGATGGATAGTGGATACAGGTGGAGTATCAGAGGCACAGAAGACATATTTGAAATGTATTTTTCAAAATACGATACTGATTGAAATAAATACAAAACTTCATAGAAATCGCTTTGCTGGTTTCCTCTTTGTTCACCAATAAACACCAAATTGATTCATATTTGCAATATGCTTGCACCCCATCACTAACACTAAATCTAACTAGTTCAGTGATTAGCTAAGAATGACTGGCGAAAACAAATATGTTCTGGTGGAAAATTGAGATGTTTCGTCGTTGTTTTTGCAAACATAAGAAATGGGTGTTCGTTAGAAAAACAATCAGGCGGCTCTAAGAATCATCTACATCTGTGTTTCAAGTGGAAATAAGGAAACAATGCGTAGCTTTAAAACTGACATCCATTATACAGTCGTTCGAATTACAAACGGGCTGTAGTGCTTCTATTCTTAGCAATACACAATTATTTAAACTTGTCAATTATTGCTCTGTCCCCAGCATTATGAATTTTGAGCAGCGGAGTGACTTGCCAACTGTTCATTTAGTTTTTACAAGAAATATAACTTTTCATTTGAAACGGAAATAACAACCAAAAGCACTCAGGGTGCTGGAGGGTCAATTGTCTCGGAGAGTAGGCTGTGAAATTAGTCAATTGGCTCTAACAGTAGGCTGTGAAATTAGTCAATAGTCTCTGAGAGTAGGCTGTGAAATTAGTCAATTGTCTCTGAGAGTAGGCTGTGAAATTAGTCATTTGTCTCTGAGAGTAGGCAGAGAAAAAAGTCAATTGTCTCTGAGAATAGGCAGTGAAATTAGTCAATTGTCTCTGAGAGTAGGCTGTGAAATTAGTCTAGTGTCTCTGAGAGTAGGCTGTGAAATTAGTCAAATGTATCTGAGAGTAGGCTGTGAAATTAGTCAATTGTCTCCGAGAGTAGGCTGCGAAATTAGTCAATTGTCTCTGAGAGTAGGCTGTGAAATTTTTCAATTGTCTCTGAGAGAAGGCTGTGAAATTAGTCAAATGTCTCTGAGAGAAGGCAGTGAAATTAGTCAATTGTCTCTGAGAGTAGGCTGTGAAATTAGTCAATTGTCTCTGAGAGTAGGCTGTGGAATTAGTCAATTGTCTCTGAGAGTAGGCTGTGAAATTGGTCAATTGTCTCTGAGGGTAGGCTGTGAAATTAGTCAATTGTCTCTGAGAGTAGGCAGTGAAATTAGTCAATTGTCCCTGGGAGTAGGCTGTGAAATTATTCAATTGTCTCTGAGAGTAGGCTGTGAAATTAGTCAATTGTCAAATCCAATATTAAGCGTAATTATATTGTAGAAACGGGCCTCCGTGGCCTGATGGAAAGAGGGCTGACTCTTATTCATTAGATCTCTAACCGCCGTGGTTCGAGTCTGGCTTGGGTCAACTGTGAGAAGCAAAGATATTCAACGAAAAGTAAGGTAGTTTTTCTCCGCGTACTCCGGTTTTCACCCACTTCTGATTAACAATCGGCTCGATATAAGTGAATTAATCTTGAAAGGGCCGTAAAATCCGTCTAAAATATATAATGTAGACCCTGATCAGACGCAGCGTTCTGTGGCGTCTGACCCTTTAATTCCTGTACTGTAATGAAACTGTGTAGACCCTGGTCAAATACCGCGTTCCGGGCGGCTGATCCGGGTCGAATCTCATTGCTAGGGGTGTAACAAAAGTCAGAATATGCCTTTGACATTGCTGCAAGAAGAACCATTGTGATATTGTTACTGTTACGAACTAATATTTTAACACTATTGCAATAGTATTGTCTAAACAAAAGAGCCATGATTGCCCTGAATCGCTCACCTGACACTGTAGCAATGAAATGGGCCCCGTCAAGCGATTTTGGTACTTATCGCCTATGCGAGCAGCGAAGGTTCTGGCGAGCCTTCGCATTCGCGCAGTCTCACCAGAACCTTCCCTGCTCGCTCATACAAGCAGTGAATCAAAAGGAACCTTCAGACAGAAAGCCATATCACTGGCCCCTCTGAATGGCTGCGCATGCGCAGTTAAAATTTGTCATGACGGAATGCTCGAAAACACAAATTCGCTTGGCGGGGCTCAAATGGTAGGTAATACAATAAGGTGCCATGTCAGAAGGAAAATGCATGCCAAATATGAAGACTATCTCAAATGGTTCAAAAGTTATGATAATGTAGGTCAAAGGTAAAGGTCGCAGGTCAAACTTTTTGCATGGATGTGAAGCCATTGTTACAAGAAACATGCATGCAAAATATGAAGGCTCTATCTCAAATGGTTCCAAAGTTACGATTTAGTAGGTCACAGATCAAGATCAAGGTCACAGATCAAATGTTTTTGCATGACGGGGAAAGCCTTGTCACAAGGAACATACATGCCAAATATGAAGGCTTTACCTCAAATGGCTCAAAAGTTACGGCAAAAAGGATCAAAAGTTACGGCAAAAAGGATCAAAGGTTAAGGTCACAGGTAAAAAATTTTTGCATGTTTGGCAAGCCCTTGTCACAAGGCCAAATATGAAGGCTCTATCTTAAATTGTTCAAAAGTTATTGTAACGTGACTTCCGGTGAGTGGGAGGTTGAGCTGGCCCGCGGCTCAGTTCAGCCTCACATACACCCAAAGGCAGCGTGCGTCTAGATAGACGAGGGGTGGTCTAATCGAGAAAGAACACAGTCCAAGTAACACATTTATTTACAACGTCACTTCACTAAAACAGTACACACTCACACTTACGGAAAAAAGTTACTTATGGCCATGCGCATAATGCTCTAAGAAGCATTTAGTTAATTCCTTATCTGTTCCCATTTAAGGATTGGAATATATGTGTTCATTTGTTTAACGATACACGTTTAATGAGATCTCTCTGGAAGTTATACGCGACGCCTGTATGCGTCCTTCATATGACTGTATGCGTCCTTCATGTTGGAGATGCGTCCTTCATGTTAGAGATTCGTTTCTGGCTCTACGTCAAGTATGGATTACCCTCTTTGCTTGACGAAGTAGTAGATTAGATGCTACTACGTGCCACATGCCATGATAGATCTTAAAGCCCTTGTAGATGTCTGAAATTAACGAACATCTCATAATAGTTTCTGCTAACCTCAGCTTTCCATATTCTCTCCCTGATGTGTGATGCGATGCCCGCGAAAGTGGGGGGTTGTGAAACTTTCAAGATAATTTGACCTTTGACAAATGCGATAGTTGAAAGCCACCCCTCATTGCACTGGAACCTGCATACACAGATCACTAGGAGCGGGCAAGCGAGCGTTATATCAACGTATATTCGACGTCAACGGTCATGACGTCAATGTCAATTTGACGTCACGACGTTGCGGCCGAATACACGTGGTGGGACTGATATAACCTCAGTGCACCAAAGCTTACTACATTCCGGACAAAACTATCACTTAAGAAACGAGCTTATACATGTACAAATAAAATACAGAAACATTACACTTTTAAATGATTGAAATTGTCCCTTAGAACGCCATTGCGCAAACAACCAATGTGTTACCATAAATATAATGTTCTTCTAACAAAACATATGGCTAAAAATGACGGTGCAAAAGTTTGCCATTGTTCCCTACTTCTGCCCAGAATACGGACCGCACCCACACGTTAGAACAGTATCACTGCGCGAAGTTGTTCTAACGAGTACCCACAATCCGCATGCGAAAGCAGAAACACGGAAAAATGAATGCATCTACTTCATATTAACATCTCAGCGGAGTACTCTGATATAAGTACACCGTATCAAAACTAAGAATAAAGGGTACCCCCTTATTATGACAACCAGCCATATATGCTGGGACTCCTCGCCTTGCCAACCGTCGACGAGTAAAGGATATCATTTTGTCAACCCTCATCGAGTACAGTATGCCCGCCCAGTCTTACAGGCTAGACCGGCGAGCAAAATGTACTCCCCTCAAAATAATAACTGAAAAATCTGCTAGAAGCCATATGTTTGATGAAAACATATCGCGCATAAACGCAAGAGGCGTCTGATCAGGGTCTACAGAAAATGCATCCTGGCAATATTTCATTAAACCTACCATTGAATCTGATCAGTCTTCAAACGAAAGAAGGAGAAAAAAATGAACAATAACATTAATGCGAAAATTCAATGCCGCATCTGATCAGGGCCTTCAATGCAATTAAGAGCAGATAATGGTGTGTGAGACATTAAACTGCGCCTGATCAGAATCTACACAAATTATATTGCAAAAAGATCCGTGCATGCGTGGCCTATGAACCAACGCCGTCTTACACGGTAACTTTCAATCCTAACGCAGTTATCTGCCCCTACAATATACGGTACATAACTCGCCAAAATTATCTACCCTTACAATAGATAGCGATCCATGTAAGCAATAGATCCAGCGCTTAATTTCCATTTCTTCTCCGCCCAACACTAGGGTGTCCCCCTTATGTGCTGTACAGGGGGAAAATGGCAATATTAACACAAGAAGGATACTGACAAGCAAGAATAGCGCTGCATCTAAGAATCAAAGATAATAAATAAAAATCATTTTACTCACTGCTATCGGCCTATGCTCGATACTGCAACATCGGCTCTGGAAATAATGTCCCACACCCGATGTTGAGCGGTCAGTTACTTATATATGGATGTGTCAGTACACGTATACGATCATGCGATGGCCTTGCCACAATAGCACGCAAAAGTCGGGTCGCCTGATCAACACGTCACCTGTATGGAGTACCACATATGCCAGCCAGCAGAGAATAACAGAGGGTTCAAGAAGATTAGTTGGTTAGAAAATACGCCCTCTGACAAGATCTGTCTGATGTGACAGACATTACTTCCATCAAGAACATATATTTAGCTGTGTGCTGGTTCGAAACCGTCCGAAAAGAACGAAGAAACCTACGTTTATCAAGGAAAAATAACTGGACAGTTTTCTTGACAATGCCTAGCTACCGTAGCACAAAAAAATATAAAAATTCGGTTAACTTGTAAACATGTCAGTATTGCTCTCTTGTAAGTGAACAAGTAATTACAATCCTATAAGTTTCGGGTTGAAAAAATAAAAAAAAACACCTTGTCGTGACAGTTATGAAAAAGAAGGTCAAGGTCAAGATCACAGGTCAAAATTTTTGTATGGGTGAAAGTCGTTGCCACAATGAACATACATGCTAAATATGAAGGATCTACCTCAATTGGTTCAAAAGTTATGATAAAGTAGGTCACATGTCAAGGTCATGTCATTTTTGTATGACACAAGGAAACCACATGCCAAAATATGAAGGCTCTATCTCAAATGCTTCAAAAATGACGACAAAGTAGGTCAAAGGTCAAGATCATAAGACAAAATTTTTGTATGGTTGTGAAAACCTTTTCACAAGGAACATACATGCCAAATATGAAGGCACTGTCTCGAACAGTTCAAAAGTTATGATAAAGTAGATCAAATGTCAAGGTAAAGGTCACAGATCGTTTCATGTATAAATTGGAAACCCTTGTCGCAAGGAACCCGCATGCCAAATATTAAGGCCATATCTCAAATGCTTAAAAAGTTATGACAAAGTAGGTCAAAGGTTAAGGTGATGGGTCAAATTTTTGAATGGTTGGGAAAATATGAAGGCTCTATCTCAAATGCTTCAAAAATTACGACAAAGGAGGTCAAAGATCAAGATCATAAGACAAATTTTTTGTATGGGTGTGAAAACCTTTTCACATGGAACATACATGCCAAATATGAAGGCACTATCTCGAACAGTTCAAAAGTTATGAAAAAGTAGGTCAAATGTCAAGGTAAAGGTCACAGATCATTTTATGTATGAAGGAACCTACATGCCAAATATGAAGGCCATATCTCAAATGCTAAAAAAGTTATGATAAAGCAGGTCACAGGTCAAGGTCACAGGTCAAATTTTTTTATATGAGTGGGAAGCCCTTGTCACAAAAACCAACATGCCAAATATATAGGCTCTATCTCAAATGGTTCAAACGTATGACAAAATAACATCCAAATCTACTTATTGAATTGACATGACCCATATTCGAACTTAACTGAGATATTGTCCAGATGATCATGCTGAGCAAGTTTTATGATGATTGGACTAAAACTGTGGCCTTTTAGAGTGTTCACAATGTTTTTCTATGATTTGACCTGCTGACCTACTTTTTGACCCGTCTTGACTCATATTCAAACTTGACCCGGATATTGTCAAG
Organism: Lucinisca nassula; assembly: GCA_963580285.1. Lineage (NCBI taxonomy): Eukaryota > Metazoa > Mollusca > Bivalvia > Lucinida > Lucinidae > Lucinisca > Lucinisca nassula. Next base: position 13,473,279 of record OY757011.1, on the reverse strand, counting down.
ATGATCATTCTGAGCAAGTTTGATGATGATCTGACCAAAACGTGTTCACAAGGTTTTTCTATGATCTGACCTACTGACCTACTTATTGACCCATATTCGAAATTAAATGATCATTCTGAGCAAGTTTGATCATGATCGGACAAAAACTGTGGCCTCTAGAAGGTTTTTCTATGATATGACCTACTGACCTACTTTTTGACCCAACATGACCCATTTTCAAACTTGACAGTGATATTGTCAAGATGATCATTCTGGGCAAGTTTGATGATGATCGGACCAAAACTGTGGCCTCCAGTAAGTTCACATGATTAGACCTCCTGACCTACTTTTGACCGATATGACCCATATTCAAACTCGACCGAGATATTGTCAAGATGATCATTCAGGGCAAGTTTGATGATGATCGGACCAAACCTGTGGCGTCTAGTGTGTTCACAAGGTTTTTCTATGATTTAACATACTGTCCTATATTTGACCCCACGTGACCCATATTCGAACTTGACCTAGATATTACCAAGAATATCATTGGCATTCTGAGCAAGTTTGATGATAATTAGACTAAAATTGCAGTCTCTAGAGTGTAAACAAGGTTATTTATGATTTGACCTACTTTTTAAACCCAAATGACCAATATTAGAACTTGACCTAGATACTGTAGGGATAAGCATTCTGAGCAAGTTTGATGATGATTCGACCAAAACTTTGGCCTCTAGAGTGTTAACATGGTTTTTCTATGATTTGACCAACTGACCTACTTTTTGACCCGACATGACACATATTCAAACTTGACCGAGAGATTGTCAGGATGATCATTCTGAGCAAGTTTGAGGATGATTGGACCAAACCTGGCGCCTCTAGAGTGTTAGCAAAGTTTTTCTATGATTTGACCTACTGACCTACATTTTGACCCGACTTGACCCATATTCGAACTTGAAGGAGATATTGTCAGGATGATCATTCTGAGCGAGTTTGAAGATGATTGGACTAAAACTGTGGCCTATAGTGTTTACAAGTTTTTTTTTCTATGGTTTGACCTACTGACATACTTATTGATGCCACATGGCCCATATTCGAACTTGACCGAGATATTGTCAGGATGATCATCCTGAGCAAGTTTGAGGATGATTTAACCAAAACAGTGGCCTCTAGAGAGGTAACAATTTTTTTGTATAGTTTGCCCTACTGACCTCCTTTTCGACCCTGCATGACCCATTATCGAACTTGACCGAGATATTGTCAGGATGATCATTCTGAGCAAGTTTGAGTATGATGGGATCAAAACTGGGGCCTCTAGAGTGTTAGCAAGGTTTTTCTATGATTTGACCTACTGACCTACTTTATTACCCCGCATTACCCATAATCGAACTTGACCAAGATATTGTCAGGATGATCATTCTGAGCAAGGTTGAGGATGACTGGACCAAAACTGTGGCCTCTAGAGTGTTAACAAGGCTTTTCTATGATCTGACCTACTGACCTACTTTTTTACCTGAAATGACCCATATTCAAACTTGACCGAGACATTGTCATGATGAACATCCTGACTAAGTTTGAGGAAGATTAGACCAAAACTGTGGCCTCTAGGGTGTTAACACGTTTTTTTTCCTATGATTTGACCTACTGACCTACTTTTTGACCGCAAAACACATATTCGAACTAGACCGAGAGATTGTCAGGATGATTATTCTGAGCAAGTTTGAGGATGCTTGGATCAAACTGGGGCCTCTAGAGTGTTAGCAAGGTTTGTCTATGATTTGACCTACTTTTATGACCCCACATGACCCATATTCGAACTTTCCGGGATATTGTCAGGATGATCCTCCTGGGAAAGGTTGAGGATGGATCATTTGGCCTCTTGAGTGTTAACAAGGTTTTTCTGTAGTTTGCCCTACTGACCCAACATTACCCATAATCGAACTTGACCGAACTATTGTCAGGATGGTCATTCTAAGCAAGGTTGAGGATGACTGGACCAAATCTGTGGCCTCTAGAGTGTTAACAATGTTTTTCTATGGTTTGACCTACTGACCTACGTTTTGACCCCACATGACCTATATTCGAACCGAGATATTGTCAGGATGATCCTGAGGCTGATTGAACCGAAACAGTGGCCTCTAGAGTGTTAACAAGGTTTTTCTATAGTTTGCCCTACTGACCCCCTTTTTGGTCCCACATGGCCCATAATCGAACTTGACCGAGAAATTGTCAGGATGAACATTCTGACGAAGTTTGAGAAAGACTGGACCAAAACTGTAGCCTTTCGGGTGTGAACACGGTTTTTCTATGATTTTACCTACTGACCTACTTTTTGACCGCATAGCACATATTCGAACTTGACCGAGAGATTGTCAAGATGATCATTCTAATCAAGTTTGAGGATGTTTGGATCACAAATGGGGCCTCTAGAGTGTTAGCAAGGTTTCTCTATGATTTGACCTGCTGACCTACTTTTTGACCCGACTTGACCCATTTTCAAACTTGACGGAGATATTGTCAGGTTGATCATTCTGAGCAAGTTTGAAGATGTTTGGACCAAAACTGTTGCCTCTAGAGTGTTAATAAGGTTTTTCTATGGTTTGACCTACAGACCTACTTTTGGACCCCACATGACCCATATTCAAACCTGACCGAGATATTGACAGGATGATCATCCGGAGCAAGGATGAGGATGATTGAACCAAAACAGTGGCCACTAGAGTGTTAACAAGGTTTTTCTATAGTTTGCCCTACTGACCTACTTTTTGACCCCACATGACCCATAATCGAACTTGACCGAGATATTGTCAGGACGATCATTCTAAGCAAGGTTAGGATGACTGGACCAAAACTGTGGCCTCTAGAGTGCGAACAATGTTTTTCTATGATTTGACCTACTGACCTACTTTTTGACCCGACATGACCCATATTCGAAATTAACCGAGATATTAACAGGTTAATGATTCTCAGCAAGCTTGAGTATGATTGGACCCAAACTGCTCTTGAGTGCTAACAAGGGTTTTCTGTGGTTTGACCTACTGACCTATGTTTTGACCCGACATGACCCATATTCGAACTTGACCGAGATATTCTCAAGGTGATCATCCTGAGCAAGTTTGAGGATGATTGGACCAAAATTGTGGCCTCTAGATTGTTAACAATGTTTTCTTTTGATTTGACCTGGTGACCTTATTTTTGACCCGACATGACCCATATTCGAACTTGTCCGACATATTGTCATGATGATCATTCTGATCAAGTTTGATGATGATTGAATCAAAACTGTGGGCTCTAGAGTGTTAACAATACAAGTTGACGGACGCACGACAAACAACGCCGGACATCTCACAGTCACAAAAGCTCTCCATGACCTTCGGTCAGGTGAGCTAAAAAAATATTTTCTTTTTTTTTTTTCTTTTGGAATAATTAAAAAATTGGCAAATAGTAGTGACGGCAATTATCAGGAATCGATACAATTAACCCACAGCTCCCACCAGTGACACCAAAGGGACAGAAACACAGACGCGAAAAAACTAGACCCTAATGGAGAAGCTACAAAGCCCAAAAATGATAGTTACATTCCCACAAAATAGCCAAAACAACATAATATAAGCGATGCACACACTCAAAGACGAACCATAACGAAAATAAACCGCGACAGAAGAACCACCTTGGAACGGTTAGAGAAACGAATTCCACTGGGGTAGGTTGTTGTTTCAACTCTGTGGTTGTTTGAGTTTTGTGTTCACGGAGATGTTGCTTTGATGGGTTAGGAGGTCTTCGTGGAGACTGCAAAAAAATATTTGTCTAAATCGCGACGAAAGTAAGGGCGAGGTTAGTGGTCACTTAAAATCGATGTAAGGCCCACAGTGGAATTCGTATCACTGACCTTTCCAATGCGGTTCTTCTGTCGCGTTTTTTTTTTGTTTTTTTTTTTTGGTATTGGTTTGTCTTTGAGTGTATGTATGGCTTATATTATTTTGTTTTGGATAGCCAATTTGCCATTTTTGTTGGAAAGTAACCGTCTTTTTGGTACGACTTACTGTTTGTATCACGTGTGTCTTTTTATTTTGGATGGCCATATGGCCATTTTGTGGGGAAGTAACTGTCCTTATGGCCTTCCTTTGTTTATGTTTCCATTATGGTCTGGTCGCTTAATATTTGTGTTTCTTTCCTTTTGGTGTCTTTGATGAGTGGAGTGAGTTAATTGTATCGATTCCTGATCTTTGTTTTACTTCTCCTTTATAGGGGTTAACCTTATTTTGTTTATTTCTGCACTAAAATATATATTGTGGGTACTCGTTACACCCACCTTGATAAAGATGTTTGTGTACCAACAATCAATATTATGAGCAGAACCAAGACAAAAATCCACATTTTTCATCATAATATTTCGATTTTCGGCGTTAAAATTTTCAATGTATTTTATAGGCGTATTTCTATAATGAGAGTACATGCTTTGTTTTGTTCGATTGATTTGAGGTTTAACGTCCCCGTTAACACTATTTAGGTCATTTTGGAGACGTTGCTTCCAATTAAGTGGGACTTTTACCCAACATTGAGATGAAATGACATGTCAAGCCAATGAAACCAATAGGGTTTATAAGCATGGACGGGCCTGGTCGAAATGCTTTGCCTTGACAGGCTTAAATCCTTTAAGCGGTTTACCAGTACTCATGTGCGGGACGGTTTCAGCTCTGCGTGGAAGCATCATGCAGCCTATATATTTCTTCAAGCCCGATGGGCGGGCGCTGGAAAGTACATGCATTGCCTTCAAATCACATGATCAGTGTATCAGTTCCTTAGTGCTGAGGTTGTACTGCGGTGTTGACGTCAGTACTCAAGTACTGATTTAAATAACTATATTATATCTTTAATTTTTGCAGTATAAATTTCTAATGTGTCTAAAACTAAGACTGACTTGTCAGGTGGGACATGTATCTTAGCGGATTTGGTTGCAACTTTTTGTAATATTATAATTTTTGCAAGTCTCGCTACTTTGGGCATCTCCTTCCTGATGCCCGGGACTTCCGTGGAGTGTGAGCCATGTTTGCTGATGTTGGCTCGGTGGGGGACGCCACCTCTCATGGGCTACATCGGTCGGTGTGTGCTCGGAGGGGGATGTGCTGTGTTTGCCGGGTCTTGTCCATCATCTGTTTCGGTTTCAAAACTTTGGGATTTAGACACACTGATGAAGATTAAATATCAGAAAGGCCTCTGTGTCACTAAATTTGGTATAGTTACGCATTATTGATAGTCACGTAGACTTTTGCACAGAAGAGTTTATTTGCCTAATTACTTTGGGTCGACCGATAAACAATCAACCTCAAAAGTCATTTTGTATTATATCATTGCGTGAAAGATTTTATAAGCAATGACAAACGTTTTTATTAGCTAGGCTGTTTTCGAAGAAAACGACGAGGTATTGTCATAGCTGTGGCGTCGTCTGCGTCATCGTCGTCTGCGTCGTCGTCGTGCGAACACTTGGACATTTTGTAATATCTATGTCATTACTGAACATATTTACTTGAAACTCAAACTAATTGTTCATTATGAAAAGGGGAACTCATACTAATAGGTGCAGTTACCCTCAAAATATTTTTGGCACAGTTATGCCCTTTTTTTCGACTTAGCATTTTAGCAGCCGAGCCTTGTCTGTGCAATTTATCTATCACAAACACAAGGTTATGTAAATATACAGTGAGAGAGCTGCAGAAATGCATGCATTCGCAACAAACTTTGCACTTTATGAATAAACATTTCTATCAAAGCCGGCGTGAAGGCAATGGGCAGGAATCGATACAATTAACCACAGCTACCAACACTATTGTGATCATTTTGGAAATGTTGCTCCCCAATTTGTGGGACGATTACTCGAAATTGGAATAAACGACATTCAAATCCCTGTCGCAAAATGAAACAAATAAGGATTATGTACCTGGACAGGCTTAGACATTCCAAGATATTATCAGCATAGTAGGGACGGCAATGATCAGGAATCGATACAATTAACCCACAGCCCCCATGGGTGACATCCAAGGGAAAGAAATATAAACATTAAATAACGAGATCCTAATGGAAACATCAACAGCGGAAAGCCAAAATGGCAGTTACTTTCTCACTAAATGGCCAATTGGCTATTCAAAACAAACCAATGTCAGCGATACACTCTCTCAAATTCAAACCATAACAAAGGTATACCGCGACAGAAGAAACGCCTTGGAGCGGCCAATGAACGAAATTCTACTGGAGGGATTATATCAATTTTACGCAGCTGCAATCCTCGCCCCTACTTTCATCGCGATTAAGACAAATAAATTGTTAAGTCGCATAGAGGCCTCCTTACTAATCAGTGCAACGTCTCCGAGAATAAAAAATTCAAACAACCTCAGAGATGAAACAACGGTTGGGATTCGACAGCTAAAACCCACTGAAATGCTTGATCAGAAAACGAAAACCAACCATAGAAACTGAGGCCTTACCCACCGGCATGCGACTAAAGAGGGAAACAAGGTTGCCATCCGTGATTGGGTTAATTATCATGCATGCAGTATGTCGTATAACATTTATGGTGTACCCAACCTTTTTATATCAAAGAATGATTTTACGAAATTGGGTACTGAAACCATTCCAAATATATATTTTTTTTCCAGAATTTATAAACCAAGTCACCAAAAAATTCGGGTTCTGATAAACCGCGTTGCAGAAGAGATTTAAGTCCGACATTAAACTTTGAAATCACGTCTATAAAATTTTGAAACGGCAGCACCCATCACAGTAGAATTAGTTTCACTTACCGTTCCAAGGCGGTTTTCTGTCGCGGTTTATTTTGTTATGGTTTGTCTTTGAGTTTGTGTATCGCTTATATTATTTTGTATTTGATAACCAATTTGCCTTTTATGTAGGGAAGTAGCTATGGCTTTCCGCTTTTTGGCTTTCCGCTATAATGATGTTTCCATAAGGGTCTAGTTGTTCCGTGTCTGTGCTTCTTTCCCTTGGTGTCTCTGATGGGAGCTGTGTGTAAATTGTATCGACCCTTGGTTAGTGGCTTCACTTGCGTAGTGTATGATACCGATACTCCTGATTAAGAAGTTCAGAAGAAAACAATTTATTACGGGAGTTTAAGTCAATAACATAACTAGGCACGCTGGCTAATCGAATTAACTGTGGAATCTAAACGCCATAGGATGCCGCACGAGTAACGTCACCATCCCAGAACGGAAAATTTACAAGCTCAAAGCCAAAATCATCGCGTTGATCTTATATTTTGCCAGGATTTAAGTCAAAAATAGGGCCTCGGTATCAGAAGAGTTTGCTTTATTTATCTGAAGTTCTTGGGGCTAAATTTCACTGATCAAACCATCGAAATAGTTATTGTCAATATTTAATAAATTGTCCAAGGGACATCATGAAGTCTCTTTTATAACACAATAAGAACAAATCTGCCTCAAGGGGTGGACAATTCGTACCCATCGGTATATTCACAATTTGTCTAAATAACTTAGTACCAAATCTTTTGTAAATACAATGTATTGTTAAGTAGAAAGGTGAGAGCTTTACATACTTTCAGACATGAACATAAAGTAAAATTTGTATGCACTTTAGAAAACGCACCAACCTGCGTGCAATTAAAGAGGGAAGCAAAGCTGTCAAACATTATTGGGTTAACTACCATGCATGCAATGCAGTCTGTCGCGTAGCATTTATGTTGTACTCAATCTTTTTATATCGAATAATGATTTTACGAAATAAGAGTGCTGAAGTCATTGTGGTGATTTAATTTTTTGTCCGAATGTATAAAATATGTCTCCATAAAATTCGGTTTACGATAGACCTTTTTGCAGAAGAGGTTTAAGTCCAATATTGCATTTTTAAATTAAATCAGAATTACGTCTATAAAATTTTGAAAAGGCTTTGCGTAGTTTATGGCGCTTATAACCCTAATAAAGAAGTGAAGTTTTATTCCGCTTTGATTCCAAACGACTAGACACTTGTTTCTTGTTTTGTAAATTTAATGGACAAGGCATCAGCATTGTGCTCATATCGAGCCAGACAGTCTCATACATAAGCGGTTATTTAGTAAAGTGGACAGTATTTTCTCCAAAACTTATAATTCTCATTCTTAAATAAGCGGAAGGGAGTGAAAGCCCATTGAAAAGATTTCATGATCAAACTCCACGATAGATTGTTGTCGACCTCAGCTGGTATCGAATCCGCCCGCCCCCCCCCCCCCCCCCCCGGATCACCAGTAATACGCGCACCCGTCTGAAATACCGAGGCAGGCCGCACTGCGGTGTAGTCGGCCAAAGGCTGCACTTCAACTTCAAATCGCACGATTCTTGACGATGTGCTTCCAAAATAGAAGTGAAGCCAATGATCCAAGGTAGGTGATCTTTTCAACTACATGCAATACTTTATCTTTCACTGTGATTTGTATGGTGTCCTTGAAAGGCGTGGTGGATATACCACCTGCGTCTTTTTTGTGACAGGTCGTGGCTGTCACAGAAGGCAGATACTGTATTTGATGCACGCCTTTTGGCATCTTATATTCTTTAGGAGCAACCTTTGCCTAATTATCTGCAAAATGCTTGCATGCATTTTTACCCGTTCCATGAAGAGTCTATGAGAATTGTCTCTAAGAGTCAGGCAGCATCACACCACCACCACCATCAGCACTTTATGCGCACACATCTATGCGGAATACGGAAGTTGTAACTGAACTTGCATTCTTTCTCTTTGTTTCGCCCGTATCGAAGAAAGCCAGTGGTTAAAACATATAGCTTCTGATATCATTAATATTGATATTACAATATATTATGATGAGCCTGAATAACAAAGTAGAAGTGAAGGCAATGATCAGGATTCGATACAATTAACCCGCAGCTCCCATCAGAGACACCAAAGGGAAAGAAACACAAACATGAAACAAGTTCATTTAATAATCGATTACGGGTATTGAAGTCATGTAAATGTCAAGACACTGGCGAACCTCACCAATTCCGATATATAAACATCGTACCATGCCACACGACGAGCACGGCCCCGCCCATAGGGGCTTGAAGAAATAAATGGGCTGCACGATGCTTCCACGCAGAGCTGAAACCGACCGCACACGAATACTATTCTGGTAAACCGATTAGACGATCTAAGCCTGCCCATATAAAGCGGTGCGAATTGGACTGTTCATGCTTATAAACCCTATTGCTTTCATTGGGCGACAAGGCTTGAGATGTCATTTTATCTTTATATCGGGTAAACGTCCCACCAAATTGGAAATAACGTCTTTAAAATGACCTATACAGTGTTGACCTTAAATCAAACAAAACTAAGACACACTAAATGCACACAAGACATTTAAAATGAATCAAAGACAATAAAACGGTACTGTGGTCTCAGAAGAATTCGTTTTATTTAATTGAAGTTCTGCTGCGTATATTAGGCCTATCAAATCATCGAAAGGAGCAGTCCCCATAAGGCCAATTTTATGGCCACTTTTGATTTTCTTTAAAGTAGAAGTAAAACAAAGATCAGGAATCCATACAATTAACTTACTCCACCCATCAAATACACCAAAGGGAAAGAAACACAAACATTAAGCGACCAGACCATAATGGAAACCTAAACAAAGGAAGGCCATAAAGACAGTTACTTTCCCACAAAATGGCCATATGGCCATCCAAAATAAAAAGACACAAGTGATACACACAGTAAGTAACAAACAACACCATAAATAAACCGCCACAGAAGAACCGCCTTGGAACGGTCAGTGGAATGCAGACTTTGCAGACTCGATATAGGATGTATTTTCTGTTATGTGGTGAAATTGCAGATCCACACAACATGTAATTTTATTGGCTCTATGAACAACCAAAGTGGGTGGGGTAATTCTACCCCATTAAGAGACATGTGGTTCTTACGCTATTATCTCTAGCACATAGCATCCTGGCAAGTGGTCTTTTTAGTATTGTTTAGACCTTTATAGATGTTAAACGTAATGTATATGCTTTTGTGGAAAAATTCTTCACTTTACCACTATACTCATTTATAAGTCATACCTACATTTCAGCTAAATTTACTGACCGTCTTTACGCAAAACCACAACATAAGTTTACTCTCAAAGGTATTGCAAAACCATTTGACAGGGATAACTAAGATGTAATAGGCATTGCCAAATACGAGCATTTCTTTCTTCTGTAATTACTTATAGAGTTATCTGTCCCTGTATCCATTTTTTGTCAAATTTTCTGTCATATTTAAAATGTATAGACATATGGCAAAAGGATTCTTCAAAACAATCAAAAACCCAGCAAACAATGGATTTCTGTTGATCTAAAGAAGCTATTAGGTGATTTGTAAATATCTCCTTTGATAATGAGTTAAACAATATGAGTGGCTTACATACACCCCTTTGCTATTTCTACTGCAAAAATTCCTTGGCTTTGTGTCAACTCATCTTAATAAATCTATCTGAGTGTTTTGAGTTTTACGTCCCACGAACAGCTAAGGTCATACGGAGACGGGACATCGGTTTAAAGACTCATCCGAAAGTCTAGAGAAGCCCGGGATCGATCCTGCGACCCCTGGTTTACAAGGCAAGTAGCGTAACCACTACACCACGGAGGCTTCTAATAAATCTATCTGACTGACAATATAGAGGAAGTTAAAAAACGAAGCTCTATCTGACTGACAATATAGATGAAGTTAAAAAAAACGAAGCTTTCTCATAATCTTTAGAATAAGTCTCCTTTTATGTCATACTAATCTATAACATTGAACTTTTACTGGACTTAATAAATCTTGCATTACATCACATTATTTATTATGAAGCTTTTCAGTTGATTTTGTTTGTATTTGGAACTGCAGCCAAAATGGTGAGTAGAAAATTGTGAATCGTCTTGTCCAGATTCCACAGCAGTTTTAGGCTTCATATGCTTTCAGGTAAACCAAGAAATGATTGCTTGCAGAGCCTATCAAGCACTTGCTTACTCTGTCCCTTCACTTGTATATCATTTTGGAGCCTTCAGTAGTCTCTGGTATTTGATTCTGGTACTCTTTGAACCTTTCATTTAACTCTTGACACCACAAATATGTATTATCTTTTATCTACTTACCAACTGTTAGGTGTTTTTTTTTTATGAATTTACCTATCAAGTGATTTTGACAGCCAATTTTCAATAGATTATCAGTTTTGGCTGGCCAAAATTGCTTAGGGATTTGGCACGAAGCAGATTCATTACACATATCCTGATTTACACACCGACAGTTATAGTAGAAATCCAGTAAACGAAACAAGCATTCAATATTTTACACCTGAACCCATGGTGAATGTTGACAGGACGTAGAGGGTCCTCCATCCCATTGGTAATCTGTGCTACCGACCATTCAAATGCATTTGTTCTGATGTAGTTCATGTAATACTTTGGCCTGTTGCTGTCCCCTTTGTGTGTTACATTGGTTGTGTGTCTTTTTTTCACATTCTAACCTCCCCTTGTGAGTTAGAAATTGTTGATTGTTGCATGTTATATTTGTATATCGGAGTCTAACTGTTGGTTTTCTTTTGCTCCAGCATTTCATCGAGTCCTCACCGTTGTTTCATCACTGTGGTTGTTTGATTTTTTGTGTGTTCACAGAGATGTTGCAATGATGAGTTACGAGGCCTTCATGCGGACTGAACATATTATTTGTCTAAATCGCGACGGAAGTAAGGGCGAGGATTGTGGCCACGTAAAATCGATTTAGGCGCCCCAGTGGAATTCGTTTCACTGACATTTCCAAGGCGTTTATTCTGTCGTGGTTTATTTTTGTTATGGTCTGTCTTTGAGTGTTTGTATCGCTTATATTATTTTGGTTTCTGATAGCCAATTGGCCATTTTGTGGGATAGTGACTGTCCTTTTGGCTTTCCGCTATTGATGTTTCCATTGGGGTCTGTTGTTTCATGTTTGTGTTTCTTTCCCTTTGGTGTCTCTGATGGGAGCTGTTGGTTAATTGTATTGAATCCTGATCATTGCCTTCACTTCTATTATGTCTGTCCTTGCTTTGGCCACATCTTGTGATTGTGGCTTTCCCTGAACCTTTCCTTTTTACTTTTGTTAATTGGATCACAAGTCTGATGTTTGAGTGTCCTTGCTTTGGCCACATCTTGTCATTGTGGCTTTCCCTGAACCTATCCTTTTGACTTTGTGTTAATGGGTTCACAAGTCTGGTGTTTGACATTGAAACTTTAATGTTTCAAATTATTTTCATAACCCCGTATCAACGAAATTGTTAAAACATATACCTGCAGCACCTTTGAAGACGTTCAATGGTATAAGTTAGTATACTCAACTGTCATTTTTGGACTTTTTGAATAACGCTTGTTACAACAATAGCTTAATCAAACAAGTAAATTATTTGAAACAGCTGTCGAAAATGTGTAAACAGGGCAAATAACTTTTTAACAATAAGACTTCTAAATTCTATTTACTTAGTTTATACCAATTTAATTTAGTTCGATTGCCATGAAAGCTTCAAGCTAATTGAATCGCTCTCGACCACACATTTCGGCTGTTATCACGTGCGCGAGAGACAGGCAGTGACTTTTGCTCCACTGCTAGCCATTTGCACCTGAGTGGAGTGGGGCAGTGCCAAGTTACGTGTCTTGCCGAAAGACACAGCTTGCCTCTGGTGGCCGAATTGAACCAACAATCTCGCGATTGTAAGTAGAACGCACTAGCCACTTAGCTATCGAGGCTATTTACTTTTAATAGAATGTAAAGTAGAGCAAAATAATAAATATAGAAACTCATGCAAAAGTAAGTGTTGTCATTCAATAAAAATAAATTTCTGTATAGCTTGACATTTCTGGTGTAACGAATGTGAACAATTATTGTTTCTACCACCATTTATAGTATACGCTAGTGCTTACTCTTCACTAGTGTGATTTGTGAAGATGAGTTTACATAAAGCCTAGGATTTTTTTGCAGTAGAAATGGCAAAGGGGTGTATGATACCCATAATGTTTAAGTCATTATTAAAAAAGATATTTACAAATTTTCTAATAGCTTCATTATTACGACAGAAGGCCATCGTTTGCTGAGTTTTTGACTGTTTTGAAGAATCCTTTTGCAATATATTTATAGATTTTATATTTGACATAAAATTTGACAACAACTGGATTCAGGGGCAGATAACACTATAAGTAATTATAGAAGAAAGAAACGCTCATAATTTTGCAATGCTTGTTATATCTTAATTATCCCTGTCAAGTACTTTTTGCAATAGCTTTGGAAACAAACTTATGTTGTGGTTTTGCGTAAAGCCAATCAGTTATTTTAGCTGAAATTTAGGTTCGACTTATAAGTGAGTATAGTGGTAAAGTGAAGAAGTTTTCCACAAAAACATATACATTATGTTTAACATCTATGAAAGTCTAAATAATATTAAAAAGACCGACTTGCCAGAATGCTTTGTGCTGGAGATACTAGCTTAAGAACCACAGGTCTCTCAATGGGGTAGATTTACCCTACCCACTTTGGTTGCTCATAGAGCCAATAACAATACATCTGTGGATCTGAAATTTCACCACATTACAGCAAATACATCCTATGTTGAGTATTCAAAGTTTAAAGAAAATCATAAGTGGCCATAAAATGGGCCTTATAGGGACTGCTCCTTTTTGTGTTATCAATACACCAAGTAGAAGTAAAACAAAGATCAGGAATTGATACAATTAACTTACTCCACCAATAAAAGACACCAAAGGGAAAGAAATACAACATTAAGCGACCAGACCATAATGGAAACCTTAACAAAGGCAGGCCATAAGGACAGTTACTTTCCCACAAAATGGCCATATGGTCATCCAAAACCAAACGACACAAGTGATACACACAGTAAGTAACAAACAACAACATAAATAAATCGCCACAGAAGAGCCGCCTTGGAACGGTCAGCGGAAGATTTCCACTGGGGGGCTTAAATCGATTTTACGTGGCCACAATCCTCGCCCTTACTTCCGTCGCGATTTAGACAAATAATTTGTTCAGTCCGCATGAAGGCCTCCTAACTCATCAGTGCAACATCTCTCTGAACACAAAAATCAAAGAACCACAGAAGTGAGACAACGGTGAGGACTCGACAGCAAGAAACCACTGAAATGCTGCCTGACAATCAATACAAAGGAGACCATCAGACAGGGCGGCATAGATAGATAGATAGATAGATAGATAGATAGATAGATAGATAGATAGATAGATAGATAGATAGATAGATAGATAGATAGATAGATAGATAACATGTAGGGTTAAAACGTCTACATGACAGAAAAGCGTTATACATGTAGGTATATAAATTAGAGAAGACATAATTAATGAGTAAGGCAAAGGTGTCGTTTTCCATGCGTCACTGTGGTGTTTTAACTCATATTAGCATACAGCTGAGCAGGGCTGCATGTCCATGAGGCAGTTAAGGGGGGAGGTATAAATGTTTTTTTTCTCTCTCTCTTCCGTTTCTAAACTAACATTCAATATTCTCTTTCTACCGTGTCCCTGACATTAATATTCTCTGCTGTCTCTTCTATCTCTATTTCCCATCACGAAAACACGCTTATATAATTTTGATCCCCTTGAACCCCACTTTTATATAGTAAAACTGGGGTTTACCGGGGTACACCTTATTTTTCTTATTTCTGTTCTAAAATATAGATTGTGGGTACTCGTTATAACCGCCTCGATGAGGCGGTTCTAACGAGTACCCACAATCTATAATTTGAGCAGAAATAAGAAAAATGTACCAATTTTTCATCATAAAATTTCCATTTTTTCGGCGATAAAGGTGGCAATGTATTTGTATAGGCGTGTTTTCTTAATGCCTTTTTTCTGTGAGACGACCAAAATGACCCACAAGTCTTGGCTAAACCTTAACACAATCAATCAAATCAAATAAGACATAAAACGTATTTAAATAGTGGCTTGGGGCAAACAAGAACAATTTATTTGACATAATATATATTAAGAGAGCTTACACCCTCACTCCTTATAATGATTGATGGATTGTTTTACATTACAAAAACACAGCTATACAAATACAATTTAATATTTACAGCCGAAAACTCGAAACTTTTATGACGAAAAACTGCGATATTTGTCTTATGTTTGGTCAAAATATAGATCGTGTGCAACCGTAAGAACCGCCTCTTTGAGATGTTCTAATGAGTACTGACAATCTATATTTTGAAAAATACGGTTTACCCCTGAAACCGCAGTTTTACTATATAAAAGGGGGGGGGGGGTACAAATGGATCAAAATTATATAGGCGTGTTAGGCGTGTCTTCGTGATGGGTTTTAACGACTCACCAACCGTTGTGAGTCACTTCATGTCCTCTTCCAGAGAAAAGGCGAAAAGAGTTAGAAGAGATAGTAGATCAGCTAAAAATGCTGGACAGAGGAGAAAGAGGAAAATGAACGAAAATGCAGGGACAGAAGAAATAGCAACATCCCCACTACCCTTACATGCTGCAAGGACAACAGGCCTGGTCCAAATGTAAGCCAATATCAGATGGACGCCCCCGTGACTCAAAATACGCGCCACCTCTGTCTCACACAAACTCCCCCACTCTTTGTAATGAAATGTTTGTGTTACAGTAAGAGGTTGAGGCACTCTCACGGAAACAATATCTTTGTCAAATCCGCCTTCAAATGTCCGCAACAAACGCACGGTATTACTTATTCTGACCAGGATCGAATGGAAACGTTACTCTGGAAGCTATTTAGTACATAATGACAGGCAAAAACTTACGTGTCCTTTTCCAGAGAAAAGGCGAATTTTATGGTGACTTAGTATATAAATTTAGAAACATTTATAAGCGCAATGACTAGATATAAAAAGATTGGGTACAACATAAATGTTATACGACAAACTGCATGCATGGTAGTTAACCCAATCACGGATGACAACTTTGCTTCCCTCTTTAATTGCTCGCCGGTGGGTCAGGCCTCAGATTCTATGACGGTTCCAACCTGATGCTCTGTCTCTGGTCGGGCTAACTTTTGGTTTTCTTTTGCTCCAGCATTTCTTTTGTTTCTTGCTGTCGAGTCCTCACCGTTGTTTCATCTCTGTGGTTGTTTGATTTTTGTTTTCACGGAGAGGTTGCACTGATGAATTAAGAGGCTTTCATGCGGACTGAACAAATTATTTGTCTTAATCGCGACAGACAAAAAGGGCGAGGATTGTGGGCACACAAAATCGATTTAAGACCCCCCCACAAGTGGAATTCGCTTCCGCTGACCGTTCCAATGCGGTTGTTCTATCGCGGTTTATTTTTGTCATGGTTTGTCGTTGGGTGTTTGTGTCGCTTATATTATCTTATTTTGGTCAGCTCTTTGGTCATTTTGTGGGAAAGTAACTGTCCTTTTGGTTTTCCGCTGTTGGTGTTTCCGTTTTGGTCTGTTGCTTCATGTGTGTGTTTCTTTCCCTTTGGTGTCTCTGATGGGAGCTGTGGGTTAATTGTTTCTGATCATTGCTTCTTCTTCTATTTTACAGCAGTTATACAGACTCATTTAAATGGTTCAATGTGACCTATCACTTATTTGGAGAAAATCTAGCTCCATTTATTTATATACAATAACCACGTATTCCCTAACGCCCAAAGGCCAGAGTGCTGCTTTAGAATGTTATTATTAGAACCAGGACTGGAACAATGTGGTGGGTTTGGCAAACAGGGAAGATCCAGATGAGACGCATTCAAATATATTAAGCGTTTAGCCAGTGTTAAATTTTCGTTGCTTTGCATCCATAATTGAACCATAAAAATATTTTGTTATGTTTAAAGGAAAGGACCCTCTGATGCTGTCATAACTTGTGTCCAATCCCTTCGGAAATTTTATGCAACAATTTATGTCTAATCTTATGAAAAAAAAAAAAAAAAAAAAAAAAACACACACACACACACACACACAACCAAACAATGGAAATAATAATTATAATATTTTTCAAACTTTGCTAGAAACATTTATTCTGGGGCATCGTTGGAACCACCTCGACGAGGCGGTTTTAACAAGTGTTCGCAATCTATTTTTTTAACTGAAATTTGAAAATAAGTATACACACTCGTTAGCTCCTGTTTTGCTAAATAAAATTTGGGTTTAGGCCCATCGGAGGCTAACTTGGTTTTCTTTTGCTCCAGCATTCCATCACGTGAACAAGTCCTTGAAATGAAGACCCCCTAAACCCCACTTCATATAGAGAAAACTGGGGTTTACGGTCGTATTCATATTTTTTCTTATTTCTGCTTCAAGACAGAGGTTGTGATAGTCGTTAGAACCGCCTCAATGAGGCGGTTCTAACGAGGACCCACAACCTATGTTTTTAGCATTTATAAGAAAATATCACGGATTTTAATCACAAAAGAAGCCATTTTGGATATGTGAAAAAAGATACTATGTCTCATGTAATGGTGGTTTCTTGCTGTCGAGTCCTCAGTGTTGTTTCATCTCTGTGTTTGTTTGATGTTTGTGTTCAGGGATATGTTCCACTGATGAGTTGGAAGGCCTTCATGCGGACTGAACAATTTTTTGTCTTTATCGCCACGGAAGTAAGGGCGAGGATTGTGACCAAGTAAAATCGATTAAATCCCAACATGGAATTCGTTTCCGCTGACCGTTTCAAGGCGGTTCTTCTTTCGCGATTTATTTTTGTTATGGTTTGTCTTTTTGTGTTTGTGTCGCTTATATTATTTTACTTTGGATAGTCTATTGGCCATTTTGTGGGAAAGCAACTGTCCTTTTGGCTTTCCACTATTTGTGTTTCCGTTGGGGTCTGTTGTTTCGTGTTTACATTTCTTTCCCTTTGGTGTCTCTGATGGCAGCTGTAGGTTAATTGTATCGATTTCTGATCATTGCCTCCACTTCTATTTTAAATGGGTCAAAATTATATATGCATGTTTTCGTGATGAATGGAAACCGTACCAAGTTGGTCTGACTGAATATGATGTATATGTACTGAAAGTGTATATTTATGTACTTTAAGCATATACTCGTACGAACATGTTTAAGTTGTGGTCGTATCTACTGAGATAGAAAGCAAACCACTTCTTCATGAGAGTACTGTTTACTTATCAATTTGGTATTTAAAAAATGGTAGGGTGGTCTGGGGCATATACTCTTACACGACGGAAACACCTATCAGAGGCGAGTAAAATGGGCATGGCCCGACAAGGATCACTATAACCCAGGATCTTTTGCATACTTGCGAGTGCTCTACGGACTGAAACACCGAGCCTCATACATGCAGTCTACGTGTTACATTGCCCTCATCCGCCCCCAACCACAGAGGTTGCGGCGGGCATATTCTTTAGATAATTACAAAATGTGTTTGTAAAATACTGTGACCACTCAATATGATTGGCCCTAAATACCCAAATTTTAAAGCGCAATATCTAAAGTAAACATGTCAGACGCGACGAAATTGAGGACGAGGATTGCGGCCGCATCACGAAAACACGCCTACATAATTTTGATCCCCTTGAACCCCACTTTTATATAGTAAAAGTGGGGTTTCAGGGGGTATACCTTATTTTTCTTATTTCTGCTCTAAAAAATATATATTGTGGGTACTCGTTAGAACCGCCTTGATGAGGCGGTTCCTACGAGTGCCAACAATCTATATTTTGAGCAGAAATAAGAAAAAATATCACATTTTTTTTCATTATACACTCTAACGACTTTTATATAGTAAAAGTTGGGTTTCAGGGGGTATACCTTATTTTTCTTATTTCTGCTCTAAAATATATATTGTGGGTACTTGTTAGAACAGCCTTGATGAGGCGGTTCTAACGAGTGCCCACAATCTATATTTTGAGCAGAATTAAGAAAAATATCACAATTTTTCATTTTAAAATCTAACGACTTTATTTTTTTCGGCGACAAAAGTGGCACTGTATTTGTATAGACGTGTTTGCGTAATGGCGTAAAATCGAGTTAAGCACACCGGTGAAATTTTTGTCACTCACCGTTCCAAGGCGGTTCTTCTGTCGCGGATTATTTTTTTATGGTTTAGTCTTTGAATGTGTGTTTTACTTCTATCATTTTGTTTTTGATAGCCGATTTGCCCTGTTGTCGGAAAGTATTTCGTCTTTTGGCTTTCCGCAGTAGATGTTTCCATTAGGGTCTAGTTTCTTTCCCTTTAGTGTGGACTCGACAGTAAGAAACAATTGAAATGCTCGAGCAAACGAAAACCATCAGACTCCGAATGGTCCACACAGAGACAGAGCTTAAGCTACCAACTGACATCAAATAAGTAAAATAGAAGTGAAGGCAATCATCAGGAATCGATACAATCCTTTACGCTGGAATTAAAAGGGAAAACAGAGTTATCAACCCTGTTTGTGTCAACTACCATGCATGTAGTCCGTCGTATAACATTTTGTTGTACTCAATATTTTATATCGAAGAAAGATTTTACGAAATTGGGTGTTGAAGTAGTTGCAAGTATACATTTTTCTGAATGTGCCTAGTCACCATGAAATTCGAGTTTCGATAGACCTTGTCGCATAAGAGATTTAAGTCCAACATTGAATTTGGAAATTAAATGAGAATGTCGTCTATAGAATTTAGAAAACGCTTTGCATAATTTATATTACTGATAATCCTGATAAAGATGTTTAGCAGTTACCATTTTTTTACGAGAGCTGAAGTCAGTTGTATGACTAGAAACTCTGGCAAATTGATAATTGCGAAATATAAACGCCATCTAAAACTTTTACCATTTGCTCTGTAAATACTTGGTCATAAAATAGAAATAGATGCAGTGATCAGGAATCGATACAATTTACCCATTATGCTGCCAAGGTAGAAAGGCCCAAATTAACAAGGCCATAACTCATAAAGTAGAAGTAAAACAAAGATCAGGAATTGATACAATTAACTTACTCCACCCATAAAAGACACAAAAGGGAAAGAAATACAAACATTAAGCGACCAGACCATAATGGAAACCTAAACAAAGGAAGGCCATAAGGACAGTTACTTTCCCACAAAATGGCCATATGGCCATCCAAAATTAAAAGACACAAGTGATACACACAGTAAGTAACACACAACAACATAAATAAATCGCCACAGAAGAGCCGCCTTGCAACGGTCAGTGGAAGATTTTCACTGGGGGGCTTAAATCGATTTTACGTGGCCACAATCCTCGCCCTTACTTCCGTCGCGATTTAGATAAATAATTTGTTCAGTCCGCATGAAGGCCTCCTAACTCATCTCAAGGTCGGGTAAAAGCCCCACAACATCAGAAGCAGCGTCTCCAAAATGACCAATATACATGTACCAAGGGTTGACGGGGGCTAAAAACCCCATACAAACAGCTAAAGAACCGACTCGACAATTACCCACAATCTGCGATTAGTCTTGATTAAAATGAGTGTACCTATAATCGACACATCAAACTAGAATTGTCAATAAGACACAGATGCCTCCGCCCGGGGGCCATCCTCACCAAGGAAATAAAGTATGTTGCAATAATAATAATAAAAATAATAATAAATAAAATAAAGACAGCATTTCTCGCTTGGAAAACTGTCCTTGAGGACATCGGCGTAGGTGGGGATAATGTCGTTTGAATCTTGGAAAAAGTGTGTACCATAATACCAAATATGAACCAAATCGCTCCACTCTGGACACACTATATATATTTCCAGAGTGCTCGCATGCTCTGTGCTGGGAACAGAACATCTATAAGTCCAATGCTGGCCTCGCTCCACGCTGGGCACACTATATATATTTCCAGAGTGCTCGCATGATCTGTGCTGGGAACAGAACAACTATAAAACCATTGTTGGCCTCGCTCCACGCTGGGCACACTATATATATTTCCAGAGCGCTCGCATGCTCTGTGCTCGGAACAGAACAACTTTAAGACCATTGGCGGCTTCGCTCCCCGCTGGGCACACTATATATATTTCCAGATTGGTCGCATGCTCTGCGCTGGGCACGGAACAACTATAAAACAATTGCCGGCCTCGCTCCACGCTGGACACACTATTATATATTTCCAGAGTGCTCGCATGCTCTGTGCTGGAAACAGAACAACTATAAAACCATTGTTGGCCGCGCCCGACGCTGTGCACACTATATATATTTCCAGAGCGCTCGAATGCTCTGTGCTTCGAACAGGCCAAACTCGCTCAGCGCTGGGCACACTATATATATTTTCAGAGCGCTCGCATGCTCTGTGCTGGGAACAGAACAACTATAAAACCATTGCCGGGCTCGCTCCAAGCTGGGCACACTATATATATTTCCAGAGTGCTTGCATGCTCTGTGCGGGGAACAGAGCAACTAAAAGACCATTGCCGGCCTCGCTCCATGCTGGGCACACTTTATATATCCAGAGTGCCCGCATCCTCTGTACTGAGAACAGAACAACTATAAGACCATTGCCGGCCTCGCTGGACACACTATATATATTTCCAGAGTGCTCGCATACTCTGTGCTGGGAACAGAACAACTTTAAACCATTGCCGGCCTCGCTCCACGCCGGGCACACTATATATATTTTCAGATTGTTCACATGCTCTGTGTTGGGCAACTATAAATCCATTGCCGGCCTCGCTCCACGCTGGACGCTATATATATTTCCAGAGTGCTCGCATGCTCTGTGCTGGGAACAGAACAACTATAAAACCATTGTTGGCCTCGCTCCACGCTGGGCACACTATAAATATTTCCAGAGCGCTCGCATGATCTTTGCTGGGAACAGAACGACTATAATACCATTGGCGGCTTCGCTCAACGCTGGGTACAATATATATTTCCAGATTGATCGAATGCTCCGCGCTGGGCACGGAACAACTATAAAACACTTGCTGGCCTCGCTCCACGCTGGACACACTATTATATATTTCCAGAGTGCTCGCATGTTCTGTGCTGGGAACAGAACAACTATAAAACCATTGTTGGCCGCGCTCCACACTGGGCACACTATATATATTTCCAGAGCGCTCGACTGCTCTGTGCTTGGAACAGGCCGGCCTCGCTCCGCGCTGGGCACACTCTATATATTTTCAGAGCGCTCGCATGCTCTGTGCTGGGAACAGAACTACTATAAAACCATTGCCGGGCTCGCTCCACGCTCGGCACACTCAATATATATTTCCAGAGTGCTTGCATGCTTTGTGCGGTGAACAGAGCAACTAAAATCCCATTGCCGGCCACGCTCCATGCTGGGCACACTATATATATTTCCAGAGTGCCCGCATGCACTGTGCTGGGAACAGAACAACGATAAGACCATGGTTGGCCTCGCTCCACGTTGGCCACACTTTATATATTTCCAGAGCATTCGCTTGCTCTGTGCTTGGAACGGAACAACTATAAGACCATTTTTGGCCTCTCTCCACGCTGGATACACTTTATATATTTCAAGAGTGCTCGCATGCTCTGTGCTAGGAACAGTACAGCTGTAAGACCATTGTTGGCCTCGCTCCACGCTGGGCACTCCATGTATATTTCCAGATTGCTCGCATGCTCTGTGCTGGGAACAGAACAACTATAAGACCATTGTTAGCCTCGCTCAACGCTGGTCACACTATCTATATTTAAAGAGTGCTCGCATTCTCTGTGCTGGGAACAGATCAACTATAAGACAATTGCCGGCTCCGCTCAACGCTGGACACACTATATATATTTCCAGAGTATTGGCATGCTCTGTGCTGGGAACAGAACAACTATAAAACCATTGCCGGCCACGCTCTACGCCGGGCATACTATATATATTTACAGAGTGCTAGATGCTCTATGCTGGGAACAGAACAACTATGAGACCATTGCCGGCCTCGTCCCACGCTGGGCACACTATATGTATTTACAAAGTGCTCGAATGCTATGTGCTTGGAACAGAACAACTATAAACCATTGCCGGCCTCGCTCAACGCTGTGCAAAGTATATATATTTAAAGAGTGCTCGCATGCTCTGTGCTGGGAACAGAACAAATATAAGACCATTGTTGGCCTCACTCCGAGCTGGGCACACTATCTATATTTCCAGAGTGCTCGCATGCTCTGTGCTCGGAACAGAACAACTATAAGACAATTGCTGGCCTCGCTCCACGCTGGGCACACTATATATATTTCCAGAGTGCTCGCATGCTCTGTGCTGGGAACAGAACAAGTATAAGACCACTTTTGGCCTCACTCAACGCTGGACACACTATATATATTTCCAGAGTCCACGCATGCTCTGTGCTAGGAACAGAACAACCATCAGACCATTGTTGGCCTCGCTCCACGCTGGGCACACTAAATATATTTTCAGAGTGCTCGCATACTCTGTGCTGGGAACAGAACAACTATAAGAACATTGTTGGCCTCGCTCAACGCTGCGCACAATCAATACTTTTCCGGAGTGCTCGCATGCTCTGTGCTGGGAACGGAACAACTATAAAAGCATTGTTGGCCTCGCTCCACGCAGGGCACACTATATATATTTCCAGAGTGCTCACATGCTCTATGCTGGGAACAGAACAACTATCTGACCATTGCTGGCCTCGCTCCTCGCTGGGCACACTATATATATTTCCAGAGTGCTCGAATGCTATGTGCTTGGAACAGAACAACTATTAACCATTGCCAGCCTCGCTCCACGCTGTGCACAGTATATATATTTCCAGACTGCTCGCATGCTCTGTGCTGGGAACAGAACAAATATAAGACAATTGTTGGCTTCGATCCACGCTGGGCACACTATGTTTATTTCCGTAGCGCTCGCATGCTACGTGCTGGGAAGAGAACACGAATAAGACTATTATTAGCCTCGCTCCACTCTTGGCACACTAAATATATTTTCAGAGTGCTCGCATGCTCTGTGTTGGGAACAGAACAGCCATAAGAACGTTGTTGGCCTCGCTCCACGCTGGGCACACTATATATATGTCCAGAGTGCTCGCATGCTCTGTGTTGAGAACGGAAAAACTATAAGACCATTGTTGGCCTCGCTCCACGCAGGGCACACTATATATACACTCTAGGTTATAATATTTTACAACACCAACACTATTTGTTCATTCTGAATGTAACTAAATTAATCAATGAATTATCACAGAATAACACACTAATTAGAACAACCTGAAATTCAAATCATATTAAATAACTGTGATGAAACAATTCTAGTTTTGAACTGACTATTGTAGATAGAGCAACAGCGGTTTGAGGAAGATAGCTCTTATGATGATGCCTTAGCTCTTCTTTTGTGTTGTGTATGTTTCTGCTCGGTTTCTAATATTCCCTAGCACCCCTCCTTATGAGGCCTCGCCGATTTGCTCGGTCCTGAGCATATTTTAACGACTCTGTTGATAGGTTGATTTTTTTAGGGTGACTTTGAGGGTGTCCTTGAAAAAGCCTCTTATAACCACTTAAGCACTATAACACCATTTCCTATTTCCCACAGAGAATTTTATTTCTCATGCATCCGGGAAACATCGCATTTCCTGCTGTTATAGAAATACCATTAGTTTGCAGCACGTTATGTTATCACGTATATCAAATCGGTAGGCTTTCACTGACTTTACATCACGTGAACAAGTTCGTGAAATAAAGCCCCCCCCCCCCCATAAACCCCACTTTATATAGAGAAAACTGGGGTTTAAGCGGGTATACATAATTTTTCTTATTTCCGCTTAGTGAGGCAGTTCTTAAGAGCACCCATAACCTATGTTTTTAGCATAAATAAGAAAAATATCACGGATTTTCATCAGACATGTAGATATTTTGGAGATGTGAAAAATGCACTATGTCCGACGGGTGTTATATCGTAATGAGCTTTTCTTTATACCTCACTGCAGCTGGTGTTAAGAGCCGTGTGACGTCAGTAAATCGTCTCCCCGTGCTTCATCATAGTTTCCTTTCCTTTGGGATCATGGAGCCCATTCAGGTTACTTGTAAAATCAAACATCGCTAAAGCCGGTGCTAGGAGGCATATGCATACGTTGCTGTGTATCAAGAGACTCAATAAGAAGAAGTAAAATAAAGATCAGAAATCGATACAATTAACTTACTCCACCTATCAAAGACACCAAAGGGAAAGGAACACAAACATGAAGAAACCAGACCATAATGGAAACGTAAACAAAAGAAGGCCATAAGGACAGTTACCTTCCCACAAAATGGCCATCCAAAATAAAAAGACACAAGTGTTACACACAGTAAGTAACAAACAACAACACAAATAAACCGCCACAGAAGAACTGGCTTGAACCGATTTTTCTATTTTCTATCACTTCTGTATGTTTATGTGTTTTGTTTTTTTTTGTTGTTTGTTTCCAAAGGCAACCTTTTAACTTTTTGTTTCGGGTTCAATCCGACAAGTTTACTACAGATAAGTGTCTAACATTTACAGATGAAGAAACTGTAGACGCATTATACAAACATGTAAACAACACACGTACCTCTTAGCTTTACACATAGAAATTCTCGGAATCATTCCACTTTTGTTGAGGGGATTTGTATATTTTTGAAGGCTGATATTTTATTTTTGGGTTCACTGGTGCGTTATGAGGCATGCATGCGGACTGAACAAATTATTTGTCTAAATCGCGACGGAAGTAAGAGCGAGGATTGTTGCCACTTAAAATCGATTTAAGCCCCCAAGTGGAATTGGTTTCACTGACCTTTCCAAGGTGGTTCTTCTGTTGCGGTTTATTTTTGTCATGGTTTGTCTTTGAGAGTGTGTATCGCTTATATTATTTTGTTTTGGATAGCCAATTGGCCATTTTGTGGGAAAGTAACTGTCCTTTTGGCTTTCCGCCATTGATGTTTCCATAAGGGGCTAGTTGTTTCATGTTTGTGCTTCTTTCTTTTTGGTGTCTCTGATGTGAGCTGAGGATTATTTGTATCGATTCCTGATCATTGCCTTCTCTTCTAGTTTGCAAACTATATTGCTGTGTATCAAGAGGCTCAATGAAACCGATTTTGTCCGATTTTCCTTCTTTAATGTATTCTTTGTTTCGGGTCCAGTCCGACAAGTTTACTACAGATAAACGTCTAACGTTTACAGATGAAAAAAAAAAAAACAAAAAAAAAAAAAAACACTGTAGACTCATTATACAAGCATGTCAACAACACGTATTCCTCTAACTTTGCACATAGAAATATTCGGATTCATTCCACTTTTGTTTAGGGGATTTGTATATAGTTGAAGGCTGAGCGATTTGAGTGGGGTTAAACATAATTGTGTTGCCTGCTCTATTGAACTAAATAAAAGCGGTCTGTCAAATACTGACGGCAACATAGTTATTTAGTTTTAAATGGAATCTGGAGTCTGTACAGAAGATGCGGGATGTAAGGGGAAATATTGTAAGTTTATATTTATTAGTAAAGTAGAAGTAAAACAAAGATCAGGAATCGATACAATTAACTTACTCCACCCATTAAAGACACCGAAGGGAAAGAAACACAAACATTAAGCGACCAGACCATAATGGAAACCTAAACAAAGGAAGGCCATAAGGACAGTCACTTTCACACAAAATGGCCATATGTCCGTCCAAAATAAAAAGACACAAGAGATACACACAGTAAGTAACAAACAACAACATAAATAAACCGCCACAGAAGAACCGCCTTGGAACGGTCAGTGGAAAGATTTCGACCGGGGGGCTTAAATCGATTTTACATGGCCAAAGTCCTCGCCCTTACTTCTGTCGCGATTTAGACAAATATTTTGTTCAGTCCGCATGAAGGCCTCCTAACTCATCATGAGGATTGGAAAATAAGGGCATTAAATGAATGTATGGGGAGACCTTTAACAATCAGAAGACGACAAAAACAATCTAGACCTGATATGAAAAAGAGAAGTGACAGGAACGATCAGGAATCGATACAGTAACCCCACACCTCCCATCAGAGACAACAATGGGAAAGCAACACGAATACGAAATAGGTAAACCCTAAGGTTAACATCCGCGGAAAGCCAAAATGACAATTACTTTCACAGAACATGGCCAAATGGCTATCGAAAATTAAAAAAAAAAAGATATAAGCAATACATACATGCAAAGGCGAACTTTAACTGCGATAGAAGACCCGCCTTACAACGAAAACTTTCCAACTCAACTCCGAGAACACACGAGAGTTGTTCGAAAAGAATTTCTTATTGCCCTCTAGCTCGATATCCCCGTGGGGCTCGATAAAAAGCAATGCGTACCTGAAAAGGGTTATTCAATACCTGAACAACCTGGTTCTATTATTTTGAGCACGTCAGAAAGGTTAGCAATAAGATCTGTGCCACTAAACACAGCAAACGCGCAATAATTGACAATCGTTCTTTGAGTACAAAGAAGGTTCTGTATGCAATCTTCTTCTCTGGTGAGGAAGTCGCAACAAAAGTGCTGATGTAAAAGCATCACCGGAAAGTACTACAAGGACGTAGTACTGAAGAAACTGAATAAGTAGTATCCGAAACGACGCTCTGCCACTGGTTTTAAATATGTCCGTCTTCTACATGACAATGGTCCACTCATATTCCGCAATGGTTACGGCGTTTTTGAAGAAAGAAAAAGTAACTGTTTTGCCTCACCCCCCGTATTCCCTAGACCTTGCCCCATGTGATTTCTTTTGGTTTCCAAAATTTTAATCTTTCCTTGCTGGGCGGAAATGCCAGTCCCGACAAGCACTTGGATCTGCCTTTGATCAGTACCTTATTACTGTGCCCAAATCAGCGTACCGTGACGCCTTCAAGAAGTGGATACATCGGCTGAAACATTGCATTTCTAGTCACGGGGAGTATTTCGAGGGCATGAAATGAGCACTTTTGGGCTAACTTGAAATTTCATCCCTCAATATGGAAATAAGCAATTCTTTTCGAACATCCCTCGTTAATATCAAACGAATACAAATATGCAACAATGGTGAGGACACAACTACATGAAATAACTGAAATGCTGGAGCGAAAGATAAACAACCATACATGTTCGTGTAACTTTCCCTTTGTTTTAATGGTAGGTGTGGCATTGTTCTATTGATTCCTAATTGTTCTCTTAACTTCTATTTTTTTTTGCATCTGGTCTGCTGCAAGTGTCAAAGACTTCTATGATGGCTCTTCATAGTGCAGATGTTATTTATCATTGATAGCATTGAGCACATTCTGGTTACTTTGAAAATCGAATATCGCTTAAGCCGGTGCTAGTAGACGTAAGCAACCTTGAAAGTGTTAAAGCAGAGTTTTCGATTTTCATTCTTTATGTGTTCTTTGTTTCGAAAGGCAAACTTTTAGCCTTTTATTTTAAGACTTCCATTTTCATAGGTTGGCGGGCAGACTGAATGCGTGAGTCGTGTTCGCTGGCATTAAGCCTGTGAGCTGTCCACCTGGCTGCACCGCACATAGTCTTTAATACACTCACATAATATCTGCCCTTGTTTCGAACTATGACATATTCAATTAGATTCCAGTGCTTGGTGCGAGGATGCATTCATGATGTTATGCACGGGAGACTGTGTTGATCTCAGATCATGTTCTACCTAATTTCCTGAAAAGAACGAGGCTAATACAATTACCGGCTCTTTACATCCCGATCTGTGGGCTGTGTCCTCACTAACGTTTATGTATCCCGGGATTATGATTTTGTCTGCCCGGTCGTAGCAGAAATCAAATAATCAAGTTTATCATTAAACGTGTATTTGACCTCATCTGGGTCGGTCATTGGTTGTGCATAGACATTTACAATAGTTGCATGAGTATTTCTACATAATGGTAGACTCAGTGTCATCAAGCGGGCATTATGCCATTTGGAAACCCAGACAGCTTGCCGATGTTGCTGATGTTTGATTTGATGGCGAAACCTCCTTCTGCTCCACGCCGCTCTTCCGTTTCGTCCGTTTCTGGAGACAAGATTCTCTCTTCAACGAGAGTCTCACACTGAGCTGCAAATCGACTTTGCGCCGACAACTGCCGCTTCCTGTGTTTAATGCACCTGCTGCTTCGCCGTGTTTGAAGTGATTTGCGTATATGCGTAATATGACAAGTGGATTATGGAGAGGGAGAGCAAAGCAGAGTAAACCTCACTCTCGCGTCCTGACATTTCTCGACTCAGAGTCAAGTCAGTGCCAATACATCTGGAGCTAAACCCGGATGTAGTGGATAAACATGATTTCTTTAGTGCCTTGTCTTGTCTCAATGCTCACTAGTAAGCTAATGCATAGCTGTTTTGGCCGTTGAATTACAGACCGAAAGGATTTCTTCTGCCCGAGCTGCCGACGACTTTACATAGCTGGAACAGGCAAATCCAGATACGTAGGTTTTTGTTAGAAGTAACCCTCTCCTAGACGCATTGCCGACCAGGGCTTGAGGGCTCCATCTGCACTAGGTATTTATACACACATTCAGTTAACAGCTATATTTAGTCAGCAACTCAAGTGTCACATACATTAGAAGTCACCGCAGTGTCGTAGAGATAAAACAGTAGAAAGTACAGCCCTTATGATATTACCAAACTTCTCCTCTAGAAATCATTCCTGATTCCAGGATACGTTATATTATAACTAAAGGACCGAACTATCGATCTCCTTCTAAAATTGATTTCAATAAATGTAGAGTTGAAATCGCTGCTGCCTTGATATTGATAATACTTATTTCGGTGGTTTTATCAGCCAGATTTACCCCCAGAACTTCAGTTAAATAAACAAATTCTTCTGATACCGAGGCACCTTTTTTGGATTAACATCTATCTATTGTAGATGGGTTTGTTTCATGCAAAATTTATGATAAACGAGATGACATTGATTTTGAGATTGTAAGTTTTCCTTTTTTGGATGGTGATGTTCCTCGTGCGCCATCCTATGTTTATATTTCGCAATTTATTCGATTTGCTAGAGTGTGTAGTCATGTATCTGACTTCAGCACTCGTAATAAATTATTAACGGCTAAACTTCTTAATCAGGGTTATCGGTACCATAAACTACGCAAAGCATTTTCAAAATTTTATAGACGCCATTCTGATTTAATTTCAGAATTCAATATTGAACTTAAATCTCTTCTGCAACTAGGTCTATCGGAATCCGAATTTTATGGTGACTTAGTATATAAATTCAGAAAAATATATAACCGCAATGACTTCAGCATCCAATTTCGTAAAATCATTCTTCGATATAAAAAGATTGAGTGTTATACGACAGACTGCATGCATGGTAGTTTACCCAATCACGGTTTACAACTTTGCTTCCCTCTTTAATTGCACGCCGCAGGGTCAGGCCTCAGATTCTATGACGGTTCCAACGTAAAGGCTTATTGAGAATTAGAGAGATCTTATTCAAGGTAATGTTGGTTGGTGTCTGATGCGCTGTCTCTGGTCGGGCCCATCAGAGTCTAACTGTTGGTTTTCTTTTGCTCCAGCATTTCAGTGTTTTCTTTTTTGCTGTCGAGTCTTCACCGTTGTCTAACCTCTGTGGTTCTTTGATTATTTGTGTTCACGGAGATGTTGCACTGATGAGTTAGGAGGCCTTCATGCGGACTGAACAAACTATTTGTCTAAATCGCGACGGAAGTATGGGCGAGGATTGTGGCCACGCAAAATCGGTTTCCACTGACCGTTCCAAGGCGGTTCTTCTGTGGCGGTTTAATTATGTCGTTGTTTGTTACTACTCACTTTGTGTATCACTTGCGTATTTTTATTTTGGATTATTTTGGAGTCTTCCATATGAAATGCTCATTCACTTAAATCATTAACATTTGCTTTTATAAGATTATGAGGGAGTGTAGTGTATAGGGTGGAAAATCATAAGAAGACAGACTGGTTTTCAGCAGAAAGGGACATCATGAAGTCTCTCTCATAATTTTGGCCATTTTGTGGGAAAGTAACTGTCCTTATGGCCATCCTTTGTTCAGGTTTCCATTATGGTCTGGTCCTTTCATGTTTGTGTTTCTTTCCCATTGGTGTCTTTGATGGGTGGAGTAAGTTAATTGTATCGATTCTTAATCTTTGTTTTACTTCTACTTTGAATGAATTTGGTAATCGATGATGTAAACGAGAGTATATTGAGCATAAAGCTCTTAAGGAATGGAAACTTAGCATTCTGAAATTAGTGAACAAACGCATTTATTTTTATTCGCAAAATACGAACTTATTACCTCCTCGACCTAGGACGTCTTTACGTCACCTTAAACTAGGTATTCAAGAATTTCATAGGAAGTTTGTTTTGGCTCCAACTGATAAGGCCGCTAACAATGTGGTCGTTATTTGACGGCTTCACTATGTTACAACTCTTCATCAAGAACTTGGTGGTACCAAGTCTTATGAACTTCAGCCTTTAGCTGTAAGAGAGGGCTTTTGTTGATGACCATATTTGTCATACAGCCACCAATGTTGCTGTCTGTGTAACAAAAGGCCAAGGCAAGCTTCCTTCGTTATATTGGTTACCTAAACTTCATGAAAGACCATACAAAGCACGGCTTATTGCAAATCCAAGCTCTTGTACCACCACTGAACTCTCCAAATTATTAACTTCATGTTTTACTGCCATCAAAAAGCATGTGATAAAATATTGCGTCAACGTCTTCGAAAGATCAGGAAGTATCTGTTTTGGTCTATAAAACTTCTAATGAAGTTTTAAATAAATTGAAATCCAGGCGTTTTAGTGCTTCAAGTCTGTCTACTTATGATTTTCCCACTCTTTACATTACACTTCCACATAATCTGAGAAAAGAAAAACTTAATGATTTTATTGAATGAACATTTCATAGGGAAGACTCTCTCTAACTTGCATGTAATGTAAGAAATGCCTTTTTCACTTCTGAAGACCATACAAATTATACTTAATGGTATTGTCAGAAAGTGTGTGAAGCTCTCATCTTACTACTTGATAATATTTACATAAGCTTGGTACTGAGTTATTTAGACAAGTTGTGGGTATATTGATGGGAACTAATTGCGCACCACTTGTGGCTGATTTTTGTTTTGTAATGAGAGACTTCAAGATGTCCCTTTGCTGAAAACCAGTCTGAAATCATTGAAGCTTTTAGCTCCACTTCTAGATAATTGGATGATTTATTAAATATTGATAATAACAGTTTCGATGGGTTGATCAGTCAAATTTACCCCCCGCCCCGAACTTCAGTTAAAGCAAATTCTTCTGATACCGAGGTCCCGTTTTTGGATTTACATCAGATCTATCTATTGTAGATGGGTTTGTTTCGTGTAAAATTTATGATAAACGCGATGATATTGATTTTGAGATTGCAAATTTTCCTTTTTTTGGATGGTGATGTTCCTCGTGCGCCATCATATGGCGTTTATATTTCACAATTAATTCGATTTGCCGGAGTGCGGAGTCATGTAACTGACTTTAACACTCGCAATAAATTGTTAACGGCTAAACTTCTTAATCGGGGTTATCGGTACCATAAACTACGCAAATAGAAATAAAAAATGAGTTCCTTAAAGAGCAATGAAAACATTCATAAGAAAGAAGATGGGTCATACTACGTAGTTTCGGCTAATAAAGCCTCATCAGTGACCCTGTAATGATCTGGCAAAGAAAGCCAGAGGAAACATACCGCAATTTTGCGAATTTCGAATAGGCAGTCGATTCAAAGGCTGATATAAATCAAAATGGGGTCTAAATATTTAAAAGCCTGTCTAGAATATGAGTCTAAACCAATAATTTATTTCTGATTTCCTAGAATATTCACGCTGATCTCAAAGGACCAAAAGTATAATATAAACTGCACTATGGTTGATGTACGGGGAGACGTTTTACGGCCGCCACACGGCACAACACCAGCTGCAGTGAAGGCAAATAAAAATAAAAAAATGAGTTCCTTTAAGAGCAATGAAAACATTCATAAGAAAGAAGATGGGTCATACTGCGTAGTTTCGGCTAATAAAGCCTCATCAGTGACCCTGTAATGATCCGGCAAAGAAAGCCAGAGGAAACATACCGCAATTTTGCGAATTTCGAATAGGCAGTCGATTCAAAGGCTGATATAAATCAAAATGGGGTCTAAATATTTAAAAGCCTGTCTAGAATATGAGTCTAAACCAATAATTTATTTCTGATTTCCTAGAATATTCACGCTGATCTCAAAGGACCAACAGTATAATATAAACTGCACTATGGTTGGTGTACGGGGAGACGTTTTACGGCCGCCACACGGCACAACACCAGCTGCAGTGAAGGCAAATAAAAATAAAAAAAAATGAGTTCCTTTAAGAGCAATGAAAACTTTCTTAAGAAAGAAGATGGGTCATACTGCGTAGTTTCGGCTAATAAAGCCTCATCAGTGACCCTGTAATGATCCGGCAAAGAAAGCCAGAGGAAACATACCGCAATTTTGCGAATTTCGAATAGGCAGTCGATTCAAAGACTGATATAAATCAAAATGGGGTCCAAATATTTAAAAGCCTGTCTAGATTTATGAGTCTAAACCAATTATATAATATAAACTGCACTATGGTTGATGTATGGGGAGACGATTTACAGCCGGCACACGGCACAACACCAGCTGCAGTGAAGGCAAATAAAAATAAAAAAATGAGTTCCTTTAAGAGCAATGAAAACATTCATAAGAAAGAAGATGGGTCATACTGCGTAGTTTCGGCTAATAAAGCCTCATCAGTGACACTGTAATGATTCGGCAAAGAAAGCCAGAGGAAACATACCGCAATTTTGCGAATTTCGAATAGGCAGTCGATTCAAAGACTGATATAAATCAAAATGGGGTCCAAATATATAAAAGCCTGTCTAGAATATGAGTCTAAACCAATAATTTATTTCTGATTTCTCAGAATATTCACGCTGATCTCAAAGGACCAAAAGTATAATATAAACTGCACTATGGTTGATGTACGGGGAGACGTTTTACGACGTTTTAAAGCCTTTTCAAAATTGTATAGACGTCATCCTAATTTATTTACAAAATTCAATATTGGACTTAAATCTCTTCTGCAAAAAGGTCTATCGGAACCCGAATTTTATGGTGACTTAGTATATCAATTCAGAAAAAATATATATCTCCATGGACATTTATATACAACTGAAGATTTTACTTCAACTCTTTACACAGTTGAAGAGTATTTGTCGTAGAGTCGTGGTTCGAGTGCATGACACGCCGTCTCAGCCTTGTGAACAACTGTGTCAGGTACCATTAATATATCTCAAAAGGTATTGGAGTTATGGCCATCACAAAGTAGTCATTCTATTTTATTAAAAAGGGGAGATTACTCAAGAAATATGTCATCCAGAGTTCTGGTTCCTGCGCTTGACACGCCGTCTCAGCCTTGTGAACAATTATGCCAAGGACCGTCGATGAATCTCAAAGAGTATAGGAGTTATGGTCATCACAAGGTTGCGTCGACGGACGGATGAACGAACGGACAGACGGACGGGCGCCAGGGTGATCGCTATATCCCCCGAACCTATTCGGTCGGGGGATAAAATGAAACATATTATACAGATGCTGGTCTAGGTCCGGCAGAACTGAAGGCCAGAAGAATTTCCTTGATTTTAAACAACTAGTGAGACGAGTCTCAGACCGGGCCTACCAAAAGTACCAGCAGGACATTTTGGGTGTATACAATGAAGAAGCTGACCTTGTTACTTCTCCCAAGATCAAAACCAAAAAGCTGTTCTCCCTGCTCTTACACGGCAAACAGGACACTAGTGGAATCTCGTCACTGAAAGCAAACAACCAAACTTTCTCAGAAGACATAGATAAGGCAAATGCTCTTAATGGACAATTTAACTATGTTTAAGCCCGAAAAGTCTCAAGCAACTTGTCAAGAGGACCCTGCGGGACTTACATAATTCTTGAATAATTCACCCGTTTCAACCCAGCCCGCATACCAAACTGTCTGACATCAAAATTTCTACCCTAGGCATTGAAAGTCCTGAAAGGCTTAAATTCCTACAAGGCTGCTGGGCCTGACAAATTTAAACCCATAATCAGGCAGATCCTGCACAAAACGCTAGCCCCCATACTTCAGTTTATCTACCAAAGATCCCTCGGTTCAGGAAAGCTCCCGCCCATACGGAAAGAAGCAAATGTAAGCCCTATTTTTAAGAAAGGTGATAAATCTGTCCCATCCAACTATCGGCCCATATCACTATCTTGCGTCTTCTGCAAAGTGCTGGAGAATGTTGTGGCTTCCGGGATCTCCAAGCACTTCACTGACCAAAATATCTGTTTGAACTACAGCATGGATTCCTGGAGAAGAGATCCCGCGAGACACAGCTTATCATGCTTGTCGATGAACTTGCAAAAATTGGCAATCTGGAAAACAAGCAGACCTTATCCTCCTTGATTTCAGCAAAGCTTTCGACAAAGTGGCACACGAAAAAATGCTTGTGAAATTACATTTTAAGGCATAAGGGGGAGCACACTAAATTGGATAAAAGCCTTTCTTGACAACGGATCTCAGTCAGTTGTACTCAATGGCGCTAATTCTGACAACATCCCAGTTCCTCCAGGTGTCCCGAAGGGCTCGGTTCTCGGACCCATACTGTTCTTGGCCTATATGAACGACCTACCGGATCAGGTAAGATCCAGCGTAAGGTTATTCGCAAATGACAAAACCATGTACCTTGCTTTCGATTCTCAGAAAGACTCAGAGATCCTCCAGGAAGACCTTGAGAAACTCGAAATATGCGAAAAACTCTGGGATATGAGTTTTAATCCCTTTAAGTGTCAGGTCGTTCATGTGACCCGACGTAAAACTCCACTTCAGATCAACTATTCTCTTCATGGCTGTGTTTTAGAACGTGTAAACTCCGCCAAATATCTTGGGGTCACCATTTCAGACGACCTCAGATGGACAGACCATGTAAATAACATTAGTAAAAATGCCAACCAGACCATAGGCTTCTTAAAACGAAATATTCGGGTCCACAATAGGGGCCTGAAGGCCACAGCATATAAAACTCTGGTTTCCCCACAGCTAGAGTGTGCCTCTACTGTGTGGTCCCTTTCACAGCATCAGAATCCTACAAACCTGAATCAGTTCAAAGAAGGACGGCTAGATGGGTAACCAGAGACTACCGATATACATCTAGTGTCTCAGGAATGGTTCAGGAGCTCAACTGGCGTACCCTTGACCGACGGCGCAGAGACAGTCGTTTGGCCCTTCTACGCAAGGTCACATTTGACCTTGTTGCGATACCTGCTGCTGACTACCTGATCCGGAACACCCGTCCTTCTACCAAAGATGATAAGTCATATGACTCCTTCGAAAACAATCCCCTTGCATACAGACGTATCATGACACTAAAAGACTACTACTAGTTCACATTCTTTCCCCGCACTATCATCCATTGGAATGCCATACCAGCCCTCATACCAGTTCTTCCGTTTGCGGCGCAGTTCACCACAGCTATCTGCCCGGTAATCCACTCAACACCTTAAATGCCAGTATCTATTTTTATCTTTTAACTATACTAACACTCTCGATCGCACTGTACAAACTTATTTCACCCACTTTTCTATCCCATTTTTTCCTTCAAATAACCCCCTTTAGCACTTGGTTTTACCGGAACACCATCTGAAGTCCTCTGTGGATGTCACGGAACATAGATATTAGATAGATAGATAGATAGATAGATAGATAGATAGATAGATAGATAGATAGATAGATAGCGTGTTATCGTGTTGTTATATGTTTGAAAATGCTATCCTGTTTATACCAATGGACACAGGTCATCCTGCAGATTCGGTCTTGTCTATACCATTTTATATACTGCTCAATAAATAACTAAACACCTGTTTAAACTTTGCTATTTTCGAGCTTTACTTGCTAAGATGGACATGAGCTTTCAATGGTATGTGTCATTAGGCGTTATTTATGAAAAGCCTTTAACTGTTATGATCTTTCACTGTTCATTTAAAGTCTATGACGCCCTTCATTGACTGCGTGCTATGGCCAACGAAAAACCCTTCGGGACAAAACGTGTATCCGTTGTCTAACAATGCTTAACAGCCTCAGGGGTATCTGACCTTACCTGACGGAAAAGCAAGTCTATTTCTAATATGTAATTAAAGTAATTCAAATAAGCTCAATAACTCCGTTTGGATTTTTATGCAACGTCAAAGTTTAACTATCAAACAACCTTTTATCTTCTTAAAGCTGATGTGTATCATTCATTAAGCTAGCTAGAACTGATTAATGCCTTTGAATATTACACGAGGCACAACATATCACGTGCCAAAAGTAACTACAGACATTGGTCCAAACACAAAATTTCGTAATAAAAAGATAAATAACGAACCGCGGGAAAGGTTTAGTCTTGTCTATACCATGGATATACTGCTCAATAAATAACTAAATACCTGTTATACTTTGCAATTTGCGAGATTTACTTGCTAGAACGTATCACCAAATGACGATATGAGAAGACAAAAATCTTCATAACACATATGAAAACCCCTGTGCAAATCAAATTATAATGCAACACAGTAAAATAGAAGTAGATGCAATGATCAGGAATCGATACAATCAACCCACAGCTCCCATCAGAGACACCAAAGGGAAAGACACACAAACATGAAACAACAGACCCTAATGGAAACACCAACAACGGAAAGCCAAAAGGACAGTTACTTTCCCACAAAATGGCCAACAGGCTATCCAAACTAAAATAACACAAGCGACACAAACACCCGAAGACAAACCATCACAAAAATAAACCGGGTCAGAAGAACCGCCTTGGAACGGTAAAAGACTGCTTAATAGGTAAACCGCTTAGACACTTCTCAAATTTATTTTTTAAAGCCCTAACTTTTTGCGATTTCCAACTTCTTCTCTACTGAATCTGCGACGTATTAATCCCTACTTTCCGTTCACTTCCATCTACCAGTCTTGCTTTTTGTTATTAACAAACGAATATATTCCGGAAAGAATGCTGTATCACACTATAAATTCTTCAGTTTGTCACAACGAAAGGAGCCCGCGAAAGCCAACGTTTTCATGGATAGGTCGCTGACTACCAATAAATCACTGGAATCAATGACTCTGTCACAAAATTCGATTATCATTTCCGAAGACAAAATAGAAGTGGAGGCAATGATCAGGAATCGATACAATCAACCCACCGCTCCCATCAAAGACACCAAAGGGAAAGACACACAAACATGAAACAGCATACCCTAATGGAAACACAAGCAGCGGAAAGCCAAAAGGACAGTTACTTTTACCACAAAATGGCCAATAGGCTATCCAAAATAAAATAACGTAAGTGACACAAACACCCAAAGACAAACCATAACAAAAAAATTCACGACAGAAAGACCGCCTTGGAACGGTCAGCGAAAACGTCTTTCTTTTTTATTTTGGATCCCCTTAACCGTTTTGCCGATTCAAGCAAGTTTTTTTCGAAAGTGTAATTCGTTTGATCTTCCAAACCGTTTATATCATGTGCACACTTAATGGAATATAAACCACTGATGAAATTGGATGCATGGAATCTAATAAACTCGTAATGTATATCGCTACATGCATATGCTGAGCCGGTTGTTACCAGTACAAAACTCCTGCCACTTTTTAAAACTGTAAAAGTACTTCTGAACCGTTTTGTCAATTTTCGAAGCATGCAAATAGTACGCCTGTCGATCTGCTAGCCCCTGATCTTCTATATCCGCACTCTGCAGAGTTGCACGCAGACCCTGTTTCAAACGGATGCCTGAAATAAATGAAATGTGTTATTTAATCAAACATGCCACCAATGAAATGAGCCTATATGGTCTAAAATATACTTTAACATGCTGTATAATCTATTTTCACAGCCAAAAGCTTGAACGGCAAAGGAATCTTGCTAAAAATGTCATTATTTCCATTACCAGGTAAAATGACATTGTACTGAGGCAATAACCTAAACTCTTTCACAAACTGGGTGAAACAATTCTCGGATGGCTGCAAAACTGGCCAGAATGGAGCTGACTTCCATAACGGCAGCACAACGGTGCCTTTTGCTTTGTCATTTTCAAGTTTCGCTAAAACACTCAGCACGTCCCTAGGTGCTGGGACAATCCAATAACACTCCTCGGACCAACATTGATCAAATGCATTAATCCCTTCAGTTCCTTGACACCAACACCTAGAATTGAACCTTCCGCAATTATTGTTTAGATTTGAAGCAAACCGATCGACGGTGTGCTTTCCCCATAAACTATTTATTTCGCAGAAAACCAATCTCTGGACTTGTAAGTCGTCGCTATCCAAACAAGTGCTGTGGCCATCAGCTGCCTCATTTTTAGATCTAGTTATTCACTCAGGTATCAGGGTTATATCCTGTTCATCAAAGGTCCGATTTATATCCAAAGCAATTTCCTGCAAATCAGGCTTGGACATTTTATTTTGGATAGCCTATTGGCAATTTTTGTGGGAAAGTAACTGTCCTTTTGGCTTTTCGCTATTGATGTTTCCATTAGGGTATGTTGTTTCATGTTTGTGTTTCTTTCCCTTTGGTGTCTTTGATGGGAGCTGTGGGTTAATGGTATCGATTCCTGGTCATTGCCTCCACATTTATTTTGCTACTACCCGATTTCAACACGCTTTTAACATTTGTATTTTCCGAAAATGACTTAACTTCCTTGCCCTGTTGCATATTGATATTGCTAATTAACACCCTACATACGGCCTCAAGCTCTCTATAAGTCGAGCTAGACAATTTTTCAATGGCATTCCATGCACTGAAAACTTCTGTGCCTTCAGACAAGGCTCCGACACAAAAGGACAAATAACCTCCGTAACCCACGGCCGAAGCATCAGAAAATGCTTCAATTTCACAAGTGTCATCTTTACAGTCCAATAGACGAACATTTTCTCTCCAGTATATTTCCTCGGCCAATGCTTCATCATCAACATGAACGAGAGAATTCGAACTCAGTCTAGCTAGTATACCTCTTTATGAAAATATCGTTCCCAGTCTGACTGACTTACCAATTGCGTTTTGCAACGAAATTATCTGTTCAACCACACAGGCTAAATACCCGATTGGAATCAAACTCACCTTGTCGACTACCAGCTGAAACAATAAAGATTCCAAAGTGGATTCCAGTCAACAGATTCGCTCTTCTGCAGCAAATAAAGATTTTACAAAATTCCATACATAACCTATCAGGGCAGGTCCCAGCTACATTTTGCTTCAGCAAGAAGAAAACCAAATTTTGGTAGCGATTCTCAAACAAATGACCTCACCTGCAAAGCTTCTTTGTAAGACCTATCCCCCTATCCCATCATCCAAAAACATGACTACTTTGTACCCGAGTGCTATCCAAAATGCAAAGACTATTCGCATGACTATAGAAAAGATAAATCCTGACGTGCATAAACCAAAGGGCAAAACGCAGAAGGTGTAAAATTCCGTTTTATCATGCTCCGTCCATGCAAATCCACAGTATGTCCTATGTAAATGAAACAGCTCGATATGGTGATATGCGCTCTTTAAACAAAGCAAAAGGCATAATAAACTTGCTTTAACAACTGCCTAACCACTGATACGTCTTCGTACTTATATTTATATGAATACAACAAATGACTGATGTGCCTACAATCGAGCACTAATGTCGGCTTACCGTTTAAATTGTAAGCCACCGTAAGTGGATTTATGACATAAGGTCTCTCACTTACCTTTACAATACACTGCTTTTTCCAATAGGGAAGTAATCTGTTATGATACAAAAGCAGGACTGTCCCTTGCCGACTTATTGTTCTTCAAATACACCGAATCAGGCAAGTACTTAAAAAAAGAATCATGTAGCCTCATTGAACCACAGATAAAATATACCCATTAGCCACTGCAGCTTTCCAATGATTAACAGTGGTTGTTTGATTTTTTTTTTGTGTGTGTTCACGGAGATGTTGCACTGATTAGTTAGGAGGCTTCATACTGACTGAACATATTATTTGTTTAAATCGCGACGGAAGTAAGGGAAAGGATTATGGTCACGTAAAATCGATTTAAGCCCCGCCCCCAGTGATATTCGTTTCACTGACCGTTCCAAGGCGGTTCTTCTGTCGCCGTTTATTTTTTGTTATGATTTTTCTTTGAGTGTTTGTATCGCTTATATTATTTTGTTTTGGATAGCCAATGGCACGGGTGGTAATCAGGGGAACTAGCTCGATAATGAGTCAATGGAAATTTGTTCCCTCGATATATCCAGGCACCCTCGAGCTAGCCCCATCACCAGGAAACTGGTAAACAAATGTAGGTATCGAAGAATTGTATTACCAGTGTTTTCTTTGTAATTTATTTATAAAGAAATCCGGCAATGCAGTGCCACATAGAAATGATTTAATTTTGTAGCCCGCTAGAATTTGCCATGGAAATTTGCAGCGCTGGAGTATGAATGAACGCAAACTTTTTATCACGGACCTGAAAAATTGTCAATTCATGTCAATAATGAGAATTTGGCCGACGACTTTTCATTTTCCGTAAAAAGTACGCCCTTCACACCCCCAAGAAATAACATCCCTAGTGAAATGAAACATGGAAAGTATGAAATAAGCAAAAGATTTTGGCTGGGATTAGGTAACTTGCGACTTATGAAGAAATTGCTGTCCGAGCTAGTCTTCTCGACAAGGAGCTAGTTCACTCGACATTGAGATAGTGCCCTAAACCGAAGATAAAACATTCATCAGATGACTGGGGCCGGAATCGATGTATTTCAATGGTCCCATCCAGTTTATCCAACTAGTTTCTTTACTTCTGACTAGTGGGCCTGGTGGTTAAGTATGCTGTCTGTCTGGTTTAACCATTTAGCTGCAAACTCAAATTGAGATTTGACATAATACATTGTTATATTGAATATTCGATTTTCTTTTTATTCCCTAGATTATTATAGTTATTCATGAATCATTCGACTAATTACTATCGCTAAAATTTTAGTATTATATCCGACAGAGGATCCCTTAAAATGCTTTTATGAACATAACTAACTCTAATAATCGACATCGGCAATATAATTATTGGGTATCACTAGTTCGAGCCATTGATATCCATAGTTTGATTAAGTGATATCAGTAAGTAAACCTACATTAAGAAACGACATATTTTGCATATTTCTTCCCTCTAACTTAAGATTCAACAACAATTTTCTTTTAAGCTATTAGAATTCAAGTACTTAGTCCTAAAACGCACTGCAAAATTTTTGAAAATCGGTCAAGACATAATGATTTTATGTAATTTTACTCCCGGTCCCACCCACGGGTGTGATCCTGAGGCAACTGTATCATGAACTGAAAGGTCTTGGGTTGAGTAAGAGTCATGCCAAATTTCAACTTTGTAGCATAACATAAATGGAAGTTATGACCTCCAAGAGAAATGCAGACGACATTTGTTAGACTCTGTTTATGAACCTGACTTTCCATTGCAGAACTTGGACATTCAGATATGACCCAAGAGAGGCTCGAACCACAGCGGCTGGATACTTAATCGAAATAGATTCGTGTTGTTACGTGATTAGTTGCTTGATAGATCACTGTCTGTCGATCAGTCATAAGTGCATAAATCACTCGCGCTACGGGCCCGTGATCACTCGCGCTACGCGCTCGTGATTTAATCACTTTAACGACTGACTTCCACCCTGTGATATGTTAAGCAACTTATCACTACCAGCACGAATCTATGTCTTATCTTTCAACAATTTAGTCGAACTTTGTATTGAGCCTTATGGGTAGGAGAAACTATAGTTTGTTCGCGACATCTTGGTCACATGACCAAGATGGCTACAACGCCCATATATGGTAAAATCATTAAAAAATCTTCTCTAAAACCCGTGGGCTGATTTTCAAGTAACTTGGGTACCTAGGACTGCAGCTCAACATAATTTGTTTAAACGATGACAAGTATCACAAATAAACAGATCACCTGCATTATTGAGTAAAACAAAAATCATCAAAAAGATTACCGGTAGGATTCAAATACTTCATTTATGTAATCAAGCCTTCACATGACACTGACATTTGTGTGTATATATACATGTTTTATTTCTTTCCATCCATCCTTCCTTCCATCCATCCACCCAACGACCCATCCATCCGCCCGTCCGTCCGTCTGTCTGACTATCCGTACGTTTGTTCGTTCGTTCATCCGTCCTCGAATGGAGCCATCCATCCAAATACCCCAATTATCCCACTCTGTAGTGAATTCATCCATCCATCCATCCATCCAACATCCATCCATCCATTGATTTAAATGGGCAGAGGCGAAGCAACTAGGTGGGCGAAACAACTAAAGGGGCGAAAAGACCAGGCTGGGTGGTGCGTCGTCGGGGCAAAGTATAACGTTACCCCGCTAGCCAGAGGTAAAGAAACTTGTTGGATAAACTGGCTGGAGCATAGACAGACATCGAATCAGGCCCCAACACCATCTCCATATCGAGTGAACTAGCTCCTTGTCGAGAAGACTAGCTCGGACAGTAATTTCGTCATGGGTCGCAAGTTACGTAATCACGGTCATTTTTTTTTTTGCTTATTTCAAACTTTCCATGTTTCATTTTACAAGGGATGTTGCTTCTTGGGGTCTGAATGACGTACTTTTGACGGAAAATGAAAATGCGCCGGCCAAAATCTCTGTGTTGACATAAATTGACAATTTTTCAGGTCCATGATAAAAAATGTACGTTCATTCATACTCCAGCGCTGCAAATTTCCAGGGCCATCACGAAAACACACCTATATAATTTTGAGCCCCTTGAACCCCACTTTTATATAGTAAAATTGGGGTTTCCGGGGTATACCTTATTTTTCTCATTTCTGTTCTAAACCATAGATTGTGGGTACTCGTTAGAAAATATCGATTGTGGGCACTCGTTAGAACCGCCTCATCGAGGCGGTTCTAGCGAGTGCCCACAATCGATATTTTGAGCAAAATTATGAAAAATATCACAATTTTTCATCATAAAATGTTATTTTTTCCGCAATAAAAGTGGCAATGTATTTGTATAGGCTCGTTTGCGTCATGAAATTCTAGCGGGGTGCAAAGTTAAATCATTTGTATGTGACACTGCATTGCCGGATTATTTTATAAATAGCTTAAAAAAAAACAAAAAAAAACTGGTGATACAATTCTTCGAGACCTACCTTTTTACCAGTTTCCTGGTGATGGAGCTAGCTCGAGAGTTCCCGGATGTGTCGAGGGAACAAATTTCCATTGACTCATTTTCGAGCTTGTTCCTCTGATTACCATCCGTGAATTGGCCATTTTGTGGGAAAGTAACTGTCCTTTTGGCTTTCCGCTATTGATGTTTCCATTAGGGTTTAATGTTTCGTGTTTGTGTTAATTCCGTTTTTTTTTTTTTTTGTTGTTGTTTTTTTTTTTTTCATATTATCAAGTTCCTGACGGACTTTTGGAAGCAAAGGAATGGAAACTTTGCGTGGTACTGGAAGTGTATACGGTTTTGTACCATCTTTGAGTGTGATGTGATATTCACCACTCATCATGCCTAGCTCTTTAAATAGGTTAGGATACCGTTTTCTAACCGTTTCTACAGAAATAACTTCGCTAAAGCTAAAGTTCTGACATTTTATCTCAAGGAAATTCAGCTTCGATATAGCCGGTCGGCCTAATAGGCATCTGTCGAGACCCTTAACTACAAAGATACGCTCGACCGCCGAGCTCGCATTGCTCTCAAGTTTAGCGGAAAATGAACCCATGACATCCAATGATACATTACCCGGACCATACAACCGTTTAGAACATGCAT
Source organism: Lucinisca nassula (assembly GCA_963580285.1). Taxonomy (NCBI): domain Eukaryota; kingdom Metazoa; phylum Mollusca; class Bivalvia; order Lucinida; family Lucinidae; genus Lucinisca; species Lucinisca nassula. The sequence continues at coordinate 13,428,646 of OY757011.1, read as the reverse complement.
CTAATGGTAATTTGCCTAATTTTAAATATGTTTTGTCAGAAACGACAGTACGATCGGCACCCGTATCGATGTTGATTCTGATACAAACTGGTCCTACATTGAGATCGATAGTTTATGATTCACTTCCTGAACTCACTGACTCCAGTGAAGCACTGTCGTCACTACTGTCGCGTGATTCGATAGTGCCAAGGTACAACCCCAAGGTACACATCCGAAACCCCGTCTCGATCGTCGACCTCGTGAATTTTCTTCGATAAACAAAAACGAACCTAATGACCTTTCATGCCACAACCTCGGTATTTCAAGTCCCTGGCTGGGCAATTATTCAGACCGTGTGTCGGAACAGCTCCACATCGGGTACACATCGGCTTTTCCCTGCTTTTTGGTTTCACATTTTTTCTGATCTGTGTCCTCTGCGGATGTTGGCCTGGTCTATGTTTGTATTTCACTGAGTCATGATTGGTATCTGATATTATTTGACTTCTGACGATGGACTGCTTCCTTTTGTCTGGCCTAGTGGACAGCCTTTTCAAGTGTTAAATATGTTCTATAAAAGGGTTATCCTTTGGAAGCAAGGAATACAATACAAAATTAGAAAATATGGAACATACATGTTTTCTGGGCCAGACTAGCTAGTTTCCGCCAAGTAGGCCTCATCAGTGACCCTTAAAACATTTTCAAAATTCCACAATGAAATCAATGATCCCAAAGGCCAAGAAAATATAAACTACACTTTGATGTAGGAATGATCAAGAATCAATAAAATCAACCCACAGCTCCCATCAGTGACACCAAAGGGAACGGAATACAAACATGAAATAACAAGACTCTGATGGACACATCAATACGGGAAAGCCAAAAAGACAATTACTTTCCCAGGAAATTGCCAATTGGCTATCCAAAACAAAATAAGCGTACACACACTCAAAGGACAAACCATAACAAATATACAACTCGAAAGAAGGCCGGTGGGTCAGGCCTCCGATTCTATGACGCTTCCAGCGTAAAGGCTTATTTAGAATAAGAGAGTATCTAATTTTAAATAATATTGGTTGGTGCCTGATGCTCTGTCTCTGGTCGGGCCTATCAAAGACTAACTGTCGGTCTTCTTTTGCCCAGCAATTCAGTGATTTCTTGCCGTGGAGTCCTCACCGTTGTTTCATCTCTGCGGTTGTTTGATTTTTGTGTTCACTGAAATGTTGCACCGAGGAGCTAGGAGACCTTCATTTTCGGACTGAACAAATTATTTGTCTAAATCGCGACGGAAATAAGGACGAGGATTGTGCCACGTAAAATCGATTTAAGCCCCCCCCCCCCCACGCCCATACCTCCACCCCCCCCCCAGTGGAATTCGTTACATTGATCGTTCCAAGGCGGTTCTTCTGTTGTGGTTTATTTTTGTTATTGTTTGTCTTTGAGTGTGTGTATCACTTAAAGTATTTTGTTTGGATAGTCAGTTGGCCATTCTGTTGGAAAGTAACTGTCGTTTTGGCTTTCCGCTATTGATGTTTCCATTAGGGGCTAGTTGTTTCGTGTTTGTGTTTCTTTCCCTTGGTGTCTCTGGGAGCTGTCGGTTAATTGTATCGATTCTTGATCATTGCCTTCACTTCTATTTTGGTTTGGTCAGCGAAACGAATTCCATTGGGGAGGGGGAAGACTTTAAATGATTTTCACATCTGCAATCCTCGCCCTTACTTCCGACGCCATTTTGACAATCATTTTGTTCTGTCTGTATGAAGGCCTCCTTACTCATCAGTGCAACATCTCCGAGAACACAAAAATCAAATAACCACAGAGATGAAACAACTGTTTGGTCTCGACAGCAAGAAATCACTGAGCTGGAGCAAAAGAAAGCAAACAGATAGACTCCGATGGGCCCGACCAGAGACAGAGCATCAGGCACCAACCAACATTACATGAAATTAAATTTTCCCTTATTCTCAGAAAGTCTTTACACTGGAACCGTCAAAGAATCTGAGGCCTGACCCACCAGCGTGCAGTAAAGACGGAAGCAAAGTTGTCAACGATGATTGTGTTCACTACCATGCATACAATCTGTCGTATATAATTTATGTTATACCCAATCCTTTATATCAAAGAATGAAGTAACGAAATGTGGTGCTGAAGTCATTGCCGTTATAAATTTTTCTGAATTTATATACTAAGTCAAAATAAAAATCGGGTTCCGATAGACTTTGTTGCAGAAGAGATTTACGTCCAGCATTGAATTTTGAAATTAAATCACAATGACGTCTATAAAATTTTGAAAAAGGCTTTGCGTAGTTTATGATACCGACAACCCTGATTAAGAAGTTTAGCAGTTGATAATTTATCACGAGTGTTGAAGTCAGTTACATGACTAAAAACTCGAATTAATTACGAAATACAAACGCCATAGAATGCCGCATGAGGAACATCACCATCTGAGAAAGGAAAATTTACAATCTCAAAATCAAAACATCGCGTTTATTATAAATTGTGCAGGAAACAGACGCATGTAAATCCAAAAACGGGGCCTGGGTATCAGAAGCATTTGCTTTATTGGAGGAGGAGAGGGGGTTAAATTGACTAAACGCTCCATTAGTGTTAAGGTAAATATTCCGTTACTACAAATATGTAATATAATCAGTTATGGTCAGTTATGATTGAGTGTTCTTGTATTGTTATGAAAGAGACTGTGGACTGAACAAATTATTTGTCTAAATCGCGACGGAAGTAAGGGCGAGGATTGTGACCACGTAAAATCGATTTAAGCCCCCCAGTGGTAATTTTCCACTGACCGTTACAAGGCGGCTCTTCTGTGGCGATTTATTTATGTTGTTGTGTGTTACTTGCTGTGTGTATCACTTGTGTCTTTTGGTTTTGGATGGCCATATGGCCATTTTGTGGGAAAGTAACTGTCCTTATGGCCTTCCTTTGTTTAGGTTTCCATTATGGTCTGGTCGCTTAATGTTTGTATTTCTTTCCCTTTGGTGTCTTTTGTGGGGGAGTAAGTTAATTGTATCAATTCCTGATCTTTGTTTTACTTCTACTTTTCATGTTGTCGCTTTCCATTGATAACCAATCTGAAATTATTGAAGCGTTTAGCTCCACTTCTAGATTTTTAGATGATTTATTAAATATTGATAATACCTCTTTCGATGGTTTGATCAGACAGATTTACCCCCAAGAACTTCAGTTAAATAAAGCAAATTCTTCTGATACCGAGGCCCCGTTTTTGGATTTACAGCTATCTATTGTAGATGGATTTGTTTTGTGCAAAATATATGATAAACGCGATGACTTTGATTTTGAGATTGTAAATTTTCCTTTTTTGGATGGTGATGTTCCTGGTGCGCAATCCTATGGCGTTTAAATTTCGCAATTAATTCGATTTGCTAGAGTGTGTGGTCGTGTGGCTGACTTCAACACTCCTAATAAATTATAAACGGCTAAACTCCTTAATCAGGGTTATAGGTACCATAAACTACGCAAAGTCTTTTCAAAATTTTATAGACGTCATTCTGATTTAATTTCAAAATTCAATATTGGACTTTAATCTCTTCTGCAACAAGGTCTATCGGAGTAGAAGTAAAACAAAGATCAGGAATTGGTACAATTAACTTACTCCACCCATAAAATATACCAAAGGGAAATAAATACAAACATTAAGCGACCAGACCATAATGGAAACCTAAACAAAGGAAGGCCATAAGGACAGTTACTTTCCCACAAAATGGCCATATGGCCATCCAAAGCCAAATGACACAAGTGATACACACAGTAAGTAACAAACAACAACATAAATAAATCGCCACAGAAGAGCCGCCTTGGAACGGTCAGTGGAAGATTTCCACTGGGGGGCTTAAATCGATTTTACGTGGCCACAATCCTCGCCCTTACTTCCGTCGCGATTTAGACAAATAATTTGTTAAGTCCGCATGAAGGCCTCCTAACTCATCAGTGCAACATCTCCGTGAACACAAAAATCAAAGAACCACAGAGGTGAGACAACGGTTAGGACTCGACAGCCAGAAACCACTGAAATGCTGGAGCAAAAGAAAACCAACAGTTAGACTCCGATGAGCCCGACCAGAGACAGAGCATCAGGCACCAACCAACATTATCTCTCAAATTTTCAATAAGCCTTTACGTTGGAGCCGTCATATAATCTAAGGCCTGACCCACCGGCGTGCAATTAAAGAGAGAAGCAAAGTTGCCAACCGTGATTGGGTTAACTACCATGCATGCAGTCTGTCGTATATTATCCATGTGGTACCCAATCTTTTTGTATCGAATAATGATTTTACGAAATTGGGTGCTGAAGTCATTGCGGTTATATTTGTCTGAATTTATATACCAAGTCACCATAAAATTCGGATTCCGATAGACCTTGTTGCAGAAGAGATTTAAGTCCAATATTGAATTTTGAAATTAAATCAGAATGGCGTCTATAAAATTTTGAAAAGGCTTTGCGTAGTTTATGGTACCGATAACCCTGATTAAGGAGTTTAGCCGTTATTAATTTGTTACGAGTGTTGAAGTCAGTTACATGACTAAACACTCTAGCAAATCGAATTAATTGCGAAATATAAACGCCATAGGATGGCGCACGAGGAACATCACCATCCAAAAAAGGAAAATTTACAATCTCAAAATCAAAGTCATCGCGTTTATCATAAATTTTGCACGAAACAAATCCATCTACAATAGATAGATGTAAATCCAAAACCGGGGCCTCGGTATCAATAGAATTTGCTTTATTTAACTGAAGTTCTAGGGGGTAAATCTGACTGATCAAACCATCAAAATAGGTATTATCAATATTTAATAAATCATCTAAATATCTAGAAGTAGAGCTAAAACCTTCAATAATTTCAGATTGGTTATCAATGGAAAGCCACAAAATGAAGTCTCTTTCATAACAATACAAGAACAGATCAGCCACAAGAGGTGCGCAATTAGTACCCATCGGAATACCCACAATTTGTCTAAATAACTTAGTACCGAATCTAATATAAATATTGTCAAATAGAAAGGTGAGGGCATCACACACTTTCTGACATGACCAAAGTGTATAATTATTATGCTCTTTAGAAGTGAAAAATGCATTACTGACATTACATGCAAGATAGAGAGAATCTTCTCTGTGAAAAGCCCATTCAATTTAATCATAAAGCTTTTCTTTAATAAGATTATGAGGAAGTGTAGTGTAAAGAGTGGAAAAATCGTAGGTAGACAGACTAGAAGCACAAAAATGTCTAGATTTCAATTTATTTAAAACCTCATTCGAATTTTTTATAGGCCAAAACAGATTTCTTCCTGATCTTTCAAAGACTTTATCACAATATTTAATTACATGCGTTTTAATAGCAGTAAGACAGGAAGTTAATAATTTAGAAAGTTCAGTGGTAGTGCAAGAGCTAGAATTTGCAATAAACCGTGCTTTGTAAGGTATTTTATGAAGTTTTGGTAACCAGTATAGCGTAGGAAGCTTGTCTTGGCCTTCGTTAACACACACAGTAAACTTGGTGGCTGAAAGACAAACATGTTTATCTACTATAGCTCTCTCTTCAGCTAAAGGCTGAAGTTCATAGGCCTTAGTACCACCAAGCTCCTGCTTAAGCGTGCTAACATAGTGGAGCCGTCACACAACGACGACGTTGTTAGAGGCCTTTTCTGCAGGGGCCAAAACAAACTTCCTATGAAATTCTTGAATACCTAGTTTAAGATGACGTAAAGACGTCTTGGGCTTAGGAGGTAATAAGTTAGTATTTTGAGAATAGAAAGAAATGCGTTTATTCACCAGTTTTAAAATGCTAAGTTTCCAGTCCTTAAGGGCTTTATGCTCAACATACTCTCGCTTACACCATCGATTACCGAATTCATTCAAGGAAGCAGCGATTTCATCTCTACATTTACTGAAATCAATTTTAGAAGGAAACCGATATTTCGGTCCTTTAGAAATTATATTCCTTATCCTAGAATCAGAAATAATTTTCAAATTGCCAGTAATTACATGACCAGCAGCAGGATAGCAATACTTTGAGTTTTTACAATCACATGGATCTGGAGTATTAGTATCAAACACGAATTTAATGGTGACTTAGTAAATAAATTCAGAAAAATATATAACCGCAATGACTTCAGCACCCAATTTCGTAAAATCATTCTTCGATATAAAAAGATTGGGTACAACATGGATGTTATACGACAGACTGCATGCATGGTAGTTAACCCAATCACGGTTGGCAACTTTGCTTCCCTCTTTAATTGCACGCCGGTGGGTCAGGCCTCAGATTCTATGACGGCTCCAACGTAAAGGCTTATTGAGAATTAGAGAGATCTAATTCAAGGTAATGTTGGTTGGTGCCTGATGCTCTGTCTCTGGTCGGGCTCATCGGAGTCTAACTGTTGGTTTTCTTTAGCTCCAGCATTTCAGTGGTTTCTGGCTGTCGAGCCCTCACCGTTGTCTCACCTCTGTGGTTCTTTGATTTTTTTGTGTTCACGGAGATGTTGCACTGATGAGTTAGGAGGCCTTCATGCGCACTGAACAAATTATTTGTCTAAATCGCGACGGAAGTAAGGGCGAAGATTGTGGCCACGTAAAATCGATTTAAGCCCCCCAGTGGAATCATTCCACTGACCGTTCCAAGGCGGTTCTTCTGTGGCGGGTTGTTTATGGTGTTGTTTGTTACTTAATGTGTGTATCACTTGTGTCTTTTTATTTTGGATGGCCATATGGCCATTTTGTGGGAAAGTAACTGTCCTTATGGCCTTCCTTTGTTTAGGTGTCCATTATGGTCTGGTCGCTTAATGTTTGTGTATCTTTCCCTTTGGTGTCTTTGATGGGTGGAGTAAGTTAATTGTATCGATTCCTGATCTTTGTTTTACTTCTACTTTAACTAAAACGTTAAGTTATTTGTGATACGCGTCGATGTAGCTAAAACGTCTGTATATTTATGCACATGCGATTTGAAATATCAAGTAATCTCAGCAAATTATGAAGATATGTACTGTCAGTCAAATAAGACGTCATAAGCTGAGGACGTTTACAGTAAAAGGCTACACTCTCCAGTTTCATCACATTACAGAACTTAGACTATAAAATGTTACCATAAATGTTTCTATTACCATCCATACCCGACTTCAGGCCACAATGTATGTGTTAACGCTACCTTAAGGAAGTTGTTAACGTCAGGAAAATGTTAACGCCACTATGTCAGAATCGCATGCGAGTAATATTAATTGTAACTCAACTAGTATGTTACATGTGGGTTTACGGCGTCCCGCAAACCCCCATGCTGACAAGACAACCGAGCGTGATCTCTGACAGGTGTACGGGCAGCTGTGGGGTAAGGCACAAGAAAGATGTTAAATGGATGACATGAATTATTTACAGTATCTACATACAACACTTACTAACACAAAACATCACAATTTGTTGCTTCTGTAGCCAACTCACGACGTCCGCTCGGAAGGCAAAACACTGTTCTGTGCTCGGAACGGGTGACGTGAATACCTACAGAAGCAAACAACAAAAACAACAACAAAACCAAAAAAAGAAACAACACAAGACGCGACTGGCCAGTTTATAACTTAGGGTGAATCCCCCACTCGCGTGACACTTCCTCTCGCGAACTAGTAAAACTAGTCTATCAACATAGTTGGTAATCTTAGGTTTAGCGATCACGTTTGCTGATCAGACGTTTAGTGATCGTCCAAATAACCTGCAGGTAAGTTGACCTCTTCCAGGGTCTCACATTTGTTTACAACGAACAATGATTTAGAAGATTCTGCTTCTATCCTGGTAGGCGCTGATTTCGGCGGTCTGTCCGCCCTTTCTGGACCCTAACGCCTAGCGTCGTACCAGTACCTGCTGCTATGAAGCAGGGAGCAGCAGGTCACACATTGTTGTGCCTTTCAATATACTTTCTATTTCCCCGTCACAATGTTGTGTTCACTCTTTACAACTTGACCTGCTGCTAAAGTGTCCGCTTTTTTCAGGGTTTATATATCTATGAATACTACCGGAAAATCATGCCTACTCTTATTACCTTGCTCAATTCGTGGCGAGGTGGAGATACCGGCCACAAACAAAGCCAGATAGCAAAAATCGAGTAGATAATGGATTTGCGTTCAAATAGTATATTTCCCATAGGAAAAATTGATGAAACGACCCTATAATCAATGACATGACTCCTGTCAAAACGAACACCCACACAACACGTGACGGGAATAAAAATCATATATGGCACAATTTGGCGGTTGGCGATTTTTAGGCAAATTCTATAGGACTCGGCCTTTTAGCGCCCCCTGTATTGTAAAAACAGCTCTCTATAAACCACTCATGCATACATCGTATGATATGTGCATGACTTGTTCATGGAGCCGCACAGTTTGCGTACCATATTTCACCTAAAATATTTCACTCGCACCGCCCTACCATATATCTACTAAAATAATTTAGATGTGCATAAGCACCAGAGAGGTTTCCTATTCCATCTCGTAACAAAGGTTTCCCCTTTTGGAGAAAAAACAATCAGAAATGTTTTTTCTTTGTGTATAGAGATGGAATAGGATGAACCTATCTAAACAAGACAGCTATTTACACAACAACCGTGCGAAGAATTACCTACTAAGGTAGTCTGCCCCCAAATTTTCTTAAGTAAAATTTAGCTAGTAAGCCAAGGTGGTTTGCCCCAGAATTTTCCTATTCCCCTGACACTCTGTTGTTTGTTAGAAAACGGATATCGTTTTAATCTCACTGGAGGTGGCCTTTCTGGCTTAACAGATTTGATTGTTTTCGAAGGTTCTGACATAAATGTGGTACATATAATTTGGTCTGTCTGACATGTCAGTCCTGCAAGGCGCTGTTCTCTCAGCCCTTCTGTCTCCTCACTCTCCTCTAACGTTAGTGTGTGTGGGACGCTAACGTCACCGTCACTTTCTGGTTGCTCTGCAGTTTCAAAACTGCTGTCTTCAAATGAAGACTCGTCGACGTCATTTCTGTCTGTCGACATAATTGGTTTAGAGATCAGACAATGAGACGTCACAGTCTGACGCTCAACATACTGTTTCAGTATATTAGCGTGATATGTGTTAACATTTCCATTGACGTCAATCTTATAATCCATTCTGTTCACTACCTCAACCACTTCATAAGGACCTTTCCATTGAAGCAATAATTTATTACTGTCTGTCGGTAGTAACAACAGCACTTTATCGCCGACGTCAAATTTACGCGACCTCGCGCCTTTATCATAATAAGCTTTCTGCTTAATCTGAACCTTCTTTAAATTATCACGCGCTAATTTGCATGTCTGCTCTAACCGTTCCCTAAGCTCAATAACGTATTGATACGTCGAAAGAACTTGCTCATCGCGTACCTCTTCAGCCCATAATTCTCTTAATATTTCCATTGGACCTCTGACGTTACGTCCATATAACAACTCAAAAGGGGAGTATCCTAAAGACTCTTGTGGGACTTCCCTTACCGCAAATAATAAAGCTGGAAGATATTTATCCCAATCTTTTGGACGTTCAGCACACATGCGACGTAACATCTGCTTTAACGTAGCGTGGAAACGCTCTATCAGTCCGTTGCAAATTGGGTGTCTCGGACTACACGTTAACTGTTGAAGAGAAAGAAGTCTGCTGACTTCCTTTATTACCTCAGCAGTAAACTGTGATCCACACTCAGTCAACATTTCATCAGGAATGCCAACCCTACTAAACATTTCAATAAGCGCTTCCGCGACACGTTCCGTCTCAATACTCGGTAAAGCTATCGCCTCTGGATACCTTGTCGCATAATCTATCGTGGTTAAAATATACCGAGATTTCCTATCAGACCGAGGCTCAATTGGACCAACTATGTCCACTGCCACCCTCTTAAATGGCGTATCAATCAATGGCATTTTTCCTAGAGGTACTTTAGTGACCCGACCTTTCTGAATAGTTCTCTGACAAATATCACAAGATTTACAAAATCTAGCGACATCACCGCAAATACCGGGCCAGTAAAACTCAGTTACAACTCTATCCAATGTCTTCCTAATACCCATATGTCCAGACATAAGCGTTTCATGAGCCAGTTTCAACACCTTTCCTCGGAAACTTTGAGGGACCACAAGTTGGAAAGAGACTTTGTTACCCTTGGTGAACTCCCTATATGCCAAACCTTTTTTCTCAATAAACCTAGTTTCACCTCGGTTTAAACCACGACTCACAGTCTTGTTCCCAGATACAACCCTTTTCCTGATGTTTTCCAAAGTTGGATCATCAACCTGAGCTTGCTTGAAAGCCTCCTTGTCATCGTTAATGATCTGATCGGGAACCTTAAGTTTTCTGTAAGGCTTCTCATCCTGCCTAGTTTGAGACCTAGTTACAGCCGCAGCTGAGAAATGAGACATATCAGGAAGTTTTGATCCATCAATGTTACCGATAACCAAATCGTACAACGTATCATCCATACACAAAGCTTCAGTTTTCCCAGTGAAAAAAGGACAATCAATGTCAATCATTGCCAAAGGATACCTTTGTGTGGATTCATCAATCAACGTAACATTTGATTCCTTCCCTATTAACTGACTATCCGAAACCAAACTTCTCCGAACGACACAGCCTGTACACCCAGTATCTCTTAATACAACCACCTTTTTATTATTAACCAATCCTTGTGCCGTCGGTAACCTTGCCTTTAAGAAGTAACAGACACCTTCCCTAGTTTCCTTACTAAACTCCTCCCTATCCGAAATCAAAGGATCACCAACCTTATTTTCAAAAATACTTCCAATCACATCACCTTTCCTAGTTACTTCCGTCTGACAAAAACTAACTTGGTGTGCTGCGCCACGTGGTGTGCTATTATTTTTACCGCGTCCGCAAAAAGACCCTCTAAAATTACCACGACCACGTGTATAACCACGACCTACATTCTGCGTATTCTCATTCTTAACCTGAGAACCTTGAGCCTCTACGCGCGTGTTAAAATTTTCCTTAACACCGCTATCCCCAACTCCAGTTGCTCCTACCTCTGCGCTATACAATTGTTTCCTGTCGGGGTTCTTAAAACATTTAATTGTTAAATGCCCCTTACCGCATATGCTACACTTGATATCCGGTCTACCACTCGGTTTGTTCGAGTCAACCTTGTCCTGTTTACCCTGCGCTGCGCCTCTATTATCGCGTTGCCCCTTATTAATGCAACTATATACGCCCCCGCGCGCTTCTGCAAACAAATCTGCCTCCCTAGCCATTTCATCTAAATTACCAAACTGTTTTGGCTTCAGATGTACATACAGTTCTCTATTACATGACTCCAGGAACCGATCCCTTGCCATGAAATCACAGACAGCCGGAAAAGATTTTTCTATCTTTGCCATATTAAGCCATTTTTCTAAATAACTTCTCAGTCTACTACTGAACTGTATGAACGTTTCTGATTTCTCGGGCCTACTATAACGAAACTGCTTCCTAAATCCGCGCTCTGTCATGTCAAAATTCTTTAATAAAGCGTCCTTTAACTTTTCATAATCTGCCGCATCCTCATTTGACAACCGGTCATATACATCAAGTGCGCGCCCTTTGAGCAATGCACTTAAATACGCGGCCCAAACACTCTTATCCCATTTATTAGCCGTAGCATATTTCTCAAACCTAGATAAATAACTATCCATTTTATCTTTACCCTCTTCAAAATAAGGTAACTTAGGATCCCGGGCATGAGCCACCTTCTCAGCTTTTTGCTTTTCCAATTCTAGCTCGAGCTTCGCTCTCTGCATTTCTAACTGATTCCTTAATTCTTGGTGCTGTAGCTCAAACCCATGTTTTATTTGTTCTAAATGGGCCTCACTAATCTCTTTTGCCTCCCTTTCAGTCTTAATGCGTGCCATATCAAGTTCCTTATTAACCTTCAACATAGCTAGTTCATGTGCCCTTTCCTTTTCCTTTTCCTCCCTTTCCTTTTCCTTTTCTTCTACTTCTAACTTAGCTAGTTCATGTGCCCTTTCCTTTTCTTTTTCTGCCCTTTCCTTTTCCTTTTCTTCAGACCTTAACCTTTCTAAATCCCTTTGCTCTTGCCTTTCTGCCCGCTCAATATCTTGCTGCTCTTTAACAAAACCTTGTAACTCCTTCCCCTCATAACCTAAGTCCTTTCCCATTTGCATTAAACGCTCCATTATTGATAACGTAAATCTCACGTTACTATCAAAACCACTATAAACTGATCAGTTATGATCAGTGATGATTGAATGGGCTTAACTAAAACGTTAAGATATGTGTTATACGCGTTAATCTAACTAAAACGTTAGTTATTAAAGCACACGCGATTTGAAATGTCAAATGCTTTCAGCACAGTATGACGTTGCGTACTGGTAGTCTAATATGACGTCATAAACCGACGACGTTTACAGTAAAATGCTACAATCCGAAGTTTTATCACATTACAAAACTCCGATCATAACAAGTCACCATTAATGTTTCTATTACGTCATACCTAACCTCAAGCCACAGCGTAAATATTAACGCTACCGTTATGTCAACGTCAGTAAATTGTTAACGTCACTACGTCAGAACCAAGTGTGGGTAAGATCAATTAGTAACTTCAGTTTAACTTAGAATGTCAGGTAACACAATTAAGTGGGGTCTACTTAAATTTTTCGTTACCAAGAAAAAGTGGGGTTTGCCTTGCCTTCCTGCTCAGAAATTATCGACTTGTCAGTATCCATTCAGTTGAATACATTGGTTTCGCACTTCATCAACGCAGGAAGGAAGATTAAAGTTAATTTCTAAATGTGGCTGTCAATGCATTATTTTTTTTTCTAAAGTTGATGATTCAGAGTATCAATGTGCTGTTCCACAGCCGGGAACACAAGCCAGAGATCAAATCCTCACTTCACTGACACCAAATGTTACATGTGGGTTTACGGCGTCCCGCAAACCCCCATGCTGACAAGACAACCGAGCGTGATCTCTGACAGGTGTACGGGCAGCTGTGGGGTAAGGCACAAGAAAGATGTTAAATGAATGACATGAATTATTTACAGTATCTACATACAACACTTACTAACACAAAACATCACAATTTGTTGCTTCTGTAGTCAACTCACGACGTCCGCTCGGAAGGCAAAACACTGTTCTGTGCTCGGAACGGGTGACGTGAATACCTACAGAAGCAAACAACAAAAACAACAACAAAACCAAAAAAAGAAACAACACAAGACGCGACTGGCCAGTTTATAACTTAGGGTGAATCCCCCACTCGCGTGACACTTCCTCTCGCGAACTAGTAAAACTAGTCTATCAACATAGTTGATAATCTTAGGTTTAGCGATCACGTTTGCTGATCAGACGTTTAGTGATCGTCCAAATAACCTGCAGGTAAGTTGTCCTCTTCCAGGGTCTCACATTTGTTTACAACGAACAATGATTTAGAATATTCTGCTTCTATCCTGGTAGGCGCTGATTTCGGCGGTCTGTCCGCCCTTGCTGGACCCTAACGCCTAGCGTCGTACCAGTACCTGCTGCTATGAAGCAGGGAGCAGCAGGTCACACATTGTTGTGCCTTTCAATATACTTTCTATTTCCCCGTCACAATGTTGTGTTCACTCTTTACAACTTGACCTGCTGCTAAAGTGTCCGCTTTTTTCAGGGTTTATATATCTATGAATACTACCGGAAAATCATGCCTACTCTTATTACCTTGCTCAATTCGTGGCGAGGTGGAGATACCGGCCACAAACAAAGCCAGATAGCAAAAATCGAGTAGATAATGGATTTGCGTTCAAATAGTATATTTCCCATAGGAAAAATTGATGAAACGACCCTATAATCAATGACATGACTCCTGTCAAAACGAACACCCACACAACACGTGACGGGAATAAAAATCATATATGGCACAATTTGGCGGTTGGCGATTTTTAGGCAAATTCTATAGGACTCGGCCTTTTAGCGCCCCCTGTATTGTAAAAACAGCTCTCTATAAACCACTCATGCATACATCGTATGATATGTGCATGACTTGTTCATGGAGCCGCACAGTTTGCGTACCATATTTCACCTAAAATATTTCACTCACACCGCCCTACCATATATCTACTAAAATAATTTAGATGTGCATAAGCACCAGAGAGGTTTTCTATTCCATCTCGTAACATAGTAAAATTAATAGGTAACTCAAGTTTATCTAAGTAGAATGGAAGGTATTACAATTAAAAGGAGGGTATTAAAAATGTCAGTACCAAGACAAAGTGGGGTTTGCGTTGCCTTCATGCTCAGATGCTTTGAACTTGTCAGTATCCATTCAATTAAATATATAGATTTCGCTCATCATCAACACAGGAAAGAAGGTTGAGTTAACTTTCGAATGTAATCATTAATACCAGATAGAGAAAAAAAAAACATGAGGGATGAAGAAGAAAAAAAAATCACCAACGATGTCTAGAACATCTGATGTTTATAATCATATGCTGTCATAAGCTGACAACACCTCTCAGAAATCAGCCAATTCCACTTCTGACACCAAATGATACATGTAGGGTTACGGCGATCTCCGACAGGTGTACGGCCAACCATTGGGAATATCACAATGAAGATATCATATGCGATACATTTATTATTAACAATAACTATACAAAACAATATTTAACGATTAACACTACACTAACGCAATAATTGTTTCTATATAATTTCACGGCGCTGTTGCAAAGACAAAACTAAATTTTACGCTCGGAACCACGACATGAAAATCATATACAAACGAATAACACAAAAACACCGCCCCCGCCGAAAACTGGCCGGCTTTAGCAATTCTACTTCAGTTGGACTTAAATTAACTCACACGAGCTGACCAATGATTCACATTACGCAATATTCCGCGTAAATGGACTTATTCCCAATTAATTTCTGAGGTCATAGATACAACTTGTCCGTTGTCACGGAACAGCTGACTCCTGGTTAATCAGGTGAGCAGGTATCATTACCCTTTTATAGTCATTAGAAGTATGGTGACGCCTACGTGTTCGTGTTCCGGTGTTTGTCTGCCTTTGCTGGGTCTCAACGGGTCGTTAAGTGCCTACTCACGTAGATCAGTGAGCAGTGGGTCACAAATTCAACCAATTAGGTGCCTTGAAACAATAACGGACATCTACAATACGGTTCTCTGAACACGTTTATGCATATACAGTTATCGCGCATGCGCTGATCTGACAACTAGGCTGTTCCGTACATGCGACAATAACCGCACCGCAGCATTCCGCTTGATTGAACGAAAAATTATCAGCAATGCTTGAATCAAGAATACTCAAAATTTACGCTCCCTTACTGATCACTACTGAAATCATTTTTATGCTCACTGCAACTGAGCACAACATCCAGCACATTCGTACTAACCGCACTAGCACAGACAAGGGGTAATTGAACAGACTGCCTTTGTGATGTCAGATCATTCGCCAGTTGCAGAACACAGAGCATGTTCAGACCCTTCTCCGCGACAAGGATCACAAATATAACTGTTAAAAAATGATTAAATAAACAACACCTTGAAACTAAAAACAGGACGATTGTTACCGTCCACTACACACCGCGGTTCTATTTTTGAGCGTGTCTACACTATTTGCCTTAAACATGATCGACTCATATCACTTCCGTGTTTTGTAGTCATAACGTAAGAACTGACTTTGTCGATGATGTCATTTACGTCGCTTAGACAATTGCAACGTGTGACGACCAAACACCCAAACTAGTCAATATACATATCAGTCTACCCTTAATTCGATGCGTGTAATAATAACAACATCGAGATAGGTAGTGTAAATATCTAATTAATCTTCCAAATATCAAGACGTCGAGCTAAAGATTTCAAATGTCATTTCAAATTCAACAAAAAGGGACATTATGCAGTCTCTTAGATTAAATCAGGCACACGGTGTGCGTAATTCGTTTAAACAACTAAGTACATAGACATACTTTCTGGCAACACCTGGTAGTTATCTTTAGGCATTTTGTGCATTAGAAGAACTAAATTAGAGTTGTCAAGACAATTACTTGTAATTGATGATGTTATAAAAAGATTTCATTTTGCCAATAACTCTACCAGCTGTTACCTGTACATAAGTGGAAGAACATTAACGCGTCTGGGTATTCTTTCTGACAACATCTGATTGTTATCTTTAGGCATTTTGTGCACTAGAAGAACCACATCAGAGCTGCCAAAATCACTTATAATTAATGATATTATAATAGAACTATTGTAATTATCCCTTTTTGTACCAAATGGAATCTTCCTCCTTATGTATACTAGGCGTCCATTTCAAAATTTAGGGGTGTCAGGTTGTCTTTTCTTCATAATTTATTTAGAAAGTGGCTTAACTTTTCGCAAACAGTGTAGACCCTGATCAGACGCCGCGTCCTGCGGCGTCTGATCTGGGCCTACACTGTTTGCTCTGGTACCCGTTTTGGGGTTTCTGGTACTAAATGGGTTAATGATTTAATAAACATATTTCATTTTGCCAACAATTATACCAGCTGTTACATGTTCTTAAATGGAAGAACATTAACGCGTATGTGTTTTTATTTGGCTGTACATAATTTTATCCCTGAATCTATCTCATACGGGTAACCGGAAAATTGAACAAATGCAAACATTGCAAAATAGAGGTGGAGGCAATTATCAGGAATCGATACAATTAACCCACAGCTCCCATCAGAGACACCACAAACATGAAACAAAAGACCCTAATTGAAACATCGATAGCGGAAAGCCAAAAGGACAGTAACTTTCCCACCCGCTTATCTGATCAAAATTTTATGTGCTTAAATAACGTCCAGTTACATCCAAAATCCATGTCTAACAAGAGCTGTCACTATAAGTGAGCAATGCCCCCGATAAGTGCGGACTTACAAACGCACAGACCCACAAACGCACAAACCCCAAAACGGAAAGTGCAAAATCTATATGCCCTCCTACGGGGCATAAAAATAATTCGATCTGACACCCCGTTATTTCGCATTAGACTCCTGCTATATTTTTCACGTCAAAATGAGCCAAACAAAAATGGTAAAACGATAGCCATTTGAGCGTGTTGTGCAAAAATGTGCCTAGGAACATGTACCATCACAGGACTCTTATCCGTCATGTACACAAGTTCATAAAATGAATACTCCTATAAAAATAGAAGTGAAGGCAATTATCAGGAATCGATACAATTAACATTAGAGACACCAAATTGAAAGAAACACATGGAAACATCAATATCGGAAAGCCAAAAGAACATCCACTTCCCAACAAAAGGGCCAATTGGCTATCTAAATCAAAAAATACAAACAATAAACACACACAAAGACAAACCATAACAAAATAAACCGCGACAGAAGAACCGCCTTGGAATGGTCAATGGAACGAATTCCACTCGGGGCCTTGGATAAATCCCACTGTATACAGAAATATGGTGTTTACGGATGTATACACCACTTTTTCTTATTACTGTTCCAAGAAATAGTTTATGTGTACTCGTTAGAACCGCCTATATTTGAGTGTAAATATGAAATAAATATCACGGATTTTCATCAGAAAAATAGCTATTTTGGAGATTTGAATCGTAATGCACACAGTCCTATCGGGATCTCATTTGGAGCTGTTTGGAGGCTACTGAAGCCATGATTCTTCAGATGTGCAGATAGGTTTATGTCCGGAATGTGGGTATCCGCAAGCTGATCATCAGGAGACATATAAAAAGTTTATGAAAAATTTACAGGAGTGTAATTATTCATTAGGATAACACGTCCGTGTAATATAGTACATTTTCCAAACCTTAAAAAGGGCAATTTTTTCTGATGAAGATTTGTGATATATGTCTTATTTATACTCCAAACATGGGTTTTGGATGCTCGATAGAACCGCCTCATTGATGCGGTTAGAACCGCCTCATTGAGGGGGTTTCTAACGAGTACCCACAACCTATGTCTTGGAGCAGAAATAAGGAAACTAATGTTTTCCCCCGTAAACCCCAGTTTTCTTGATACAATGTGGGGTTTAGGGGGTCTTTATTTCACGGACTTGTTCACGTGATGTGTCTTTATCATATGACGTCGCGTCTGGGAGTGTAATAACGCCATGTAATATTTTCGATAATCCACTAGTGGATTAAATATGCAAATTAGGTAGATACGCCCATAACGTTACAAGTACGCAGTCCTTAACGAAGTCGCGTTTACTAATGGCGGAATATTGACATTTTTGTAATCAATCGTGAATAAAATGCATTTTAAATGTCATATGATAAATAGAATCTTGCATTCGTGGTCATGTATTATTGAATTTATTAAGGGCATATGCTACGAAATACTTCCTACATTAAAATCTGTTTAAGAGTCTGTATATGTCCAGTACCATATACTGGCTCACCTCATTTGAAATAAAAATCATAATATGTCACCGTGCTGAATCTTAAGTAATCTGAACAAGAAGGAGATCACCCCAAACTGTTTTCCCAGAAATATCAGAAAACAACCATGTTAGTAAAAAGCATGTCAAAAATGACTTTTGCCTAGCTTTTAAACATTTATTTCAGTCAGAATGATGTAGTAAAAGATACTGCTGCCTATCTTTAGACTATTTTTCAAGCTCAGAATTTTTTTTTGGCAAAACCAATTTTGTCATCAACCAAAATATCTTTAAAAATAATTCATTATTTGCAATATTTTGGACCATACAGAAAAATGCTACATTGAAATTTTCATAAAACAAGGTTTTTTCTCTAGGAGATGGTTTCAGAGAATAGAAAATCAAAAGAAAACTAGGGGTCACCGTGCTAATTTCTGTTTTATTAAACAAACCTTTCCCCTACCCCCAGATGAAATGCATGGTAAAAATATATATAAATTCTATGAAAAGATGGCGAATCATTGACAGATGACTTCGAATTTACTTGTAAATAGTAGCTGGCCATAATATGCATTGCAGCATATCGTTTAAGTAAGTCTGTAACCATTCAGGTTGATCTGATCTTGAGTAAATGCGGAAAATTTAAAATTTGCAAAAATCGCAATGTTACTGTTTTCGTGAAGTTTATAGCGAAGTTGAACATGTTTAATTATGAAATGAACCCAAAACAATACCTGTTCCACAAATTTCAACCATTTCCTTACCCAAGAACGGTAAAATGTTGGCTCTAGCATAACTTTCATTTTTGATGATCATACAAAAATGGCGAATTCGTAGCATTTGTCTTTAAACTCGTTGAGGAAAAGGGATAAAATGCTCGGCAAAGCCTCGCATTTTATCCCTTTTCCTCAACTCTTTTAATAAATTCAATAATACATGAACACTCATGTAAGATCCTCTATTTATTTTTGCCAAAGAAACTATGGTTTCTTGGTACTCATTAGATAATCTATGTTTGATGTAAAAGTAAGGACAATTCATTCATCAAGAAAGCCCTGAATGGACTGGAGTTGTCTAAGAAATAGATCAGCTCTAACTGTGATTTGTTGAGTAATAAATCACAGTTTGGAGGTCAGTTGTAAAGTAGACCAAATCACGAGCGCGTAGCAATACTGCTGTTGTTTCCTTCAAAGTCTCACAACTTTTCGCCATTGTTAGAAGAAATCCCGCTAAAATTATCGACTGTAACACATGCATTTATTTCCTTTTCTAACGTTTTCGATGCGAGAATATGACGTTACACCGATTAATGTCACGGAAATCGACTAGTGACGTCATTAATTGGCAGTTTTTAATGACGTCACTCTTCACGTTCTTCCTTGTCGTGATTTGTTGCAGAATAAAACACAGTTATTTTCCATGGCCTATATAGGCGCGTTGTGTTAGAATCGTTACTTCAGCAAATACTAATATTGTTTAATTTATTAAATCGTTGTACCTGGCAATAATACTGCTAATTTCTTTTATTAGTCAATCAATAGTACCAAGTACTGATTGTTTAAACAGTTTAGTAGGTCGATTTTAAGCGCGAATATGGCAAGATAATCATACTAATAAACTGTATAAACTGTAGCTGACCCACTGATCCCTATTAAACAGTAGGTTTTGCCGAAAAGCCAATACTTACTATACCTTGATATGTTGTATGGAACCTTGTGGGCTATATTTTAATTTGGTGATTTGGGGAAAACACTTGAAATTGATAAGAAATACTTCGTCCAGGTTCTTTCCTGTTAAACTATTACATTTCACTGAAAGTATTTATCTTATGCATCACATAACTTTGATTTGTAAATTCAAGATTAATGAAAACTATACTTTAGATAAAACTGAAATTGGATTCACTACGTTAAAAATATCTAAGTTTCACGGTCTCTATTTTCTTCACACAACACTTCGAGTGGATACAACTTCTCTGTGGGTCTAGAGGTACATAGTCATTTACGGGTTCGTATCTTCGCGGCTCGGGTGTGTCTGTCCCCTCCGGTCATCAGCTCGCCGACCACAGCCAACCTCAATCCCGCCCCCCCCCCCGGGCAGCCATCGTGAACCTGTACGATATCTCCAACTCTGATAGTCTGACAGTTGGAACCAGGCGTTCGATAGTGTTCAAGAAGTGCAGTCAGCTACTCGGCGCTACATCTCCTCCAGAACTGACCAATCGTGTAGGCCAGTATCCTTCCTCGTTTGGTAAAATATTCGTGCCCACTGCGAACGTCGTTGGTTCCCGGCATCAATGTGTCATCAGTGTATGGCAAGGTCGTTATTCGGCGGCCATACAGAAGGTGTGCTGGGGTCAGCGGATCCGGATCATCCAGCTTGTTAGAGACGTTGGTCAATTGACGATCATTCATTATTGTCTCTATCTCTGTTACAACCGTTTGAAGTATCTCCAAGCTCCGATAGGCTCGTCCGACGATCTTCTTGAGTGTTGCTTTAGTGAGCCCGATGAGTCTTTCCCACCATCCTCTATACCATTGGGCCCGCTTTGGAATGAACTGCCATTCTAATCTCATGTTGGCGAAAGTCGTTTTCAGGTATGTAGAGGTGGACAGGAAAGTTGTCGAATTGTCCGACATACATGTAATAAGTTTCGGTAAGGACTTCCGGCTGATATATCTTCGACATGCTTGAAGGAAGGAGTGTGCCGACATGCTGGTGACAATTTCTAAGTGTACAACTCTGGTAGTGGCACACGTATATAAGCACATGTACGCTTTGCAATCTTACCGTTATATTGGGTTGACGTATGCTCAAAGCACCGGTGAAGTCAATGCCAGTTACACTAAACAGAGGCGATTCTTCTACTCTAATCTTTGGAAGTGGCGTCGGGTCAGGTGGTGTTGATTCAAGACAGTCATTAAGGCTAGGTTGGCTTTGAGACTGACGACAGCTACAGTCATACACAATTCTGACTTGAGTAGTAGATGAATCTTTCTTGACAGGGTGGTGGGGTATGTAGTGTACTTGCGACGGCGGCTCTTTCTCGACAGGCACCTTCTCTATAAATCCCCGCCTCTCCTGATCCCTGATGATTGCGTCATACTTTTGCAGGACTTCCGGTTCCCGTTGTAATCGGTTAATGGTACTCTCAGTTCTTTTCAGCGTGATGTCGTAGTTTGACGGCAGGGCTGCATGGTCTTGTTTCCAAGGTAGTTTTGCATAGTATCTGTCGTCTCGAAGCTCATTTGACTCGTCCTGGTACTGCTTCGTGTAATCCGTCGCTTTCTCATCTCATTTTTCAGAGACTATTCCCATGCTTTCTAGACTCTTCTGGTATACGAGAGGTGATGACGTTCAAAATGTGCTCGGTTGGTATCCCGTTATTACTGTTTTATCAGGATATATCGAGAAGTCAATTTATTTTTACTAGTACTATTTATTTCTATATACTATGGTAATACGATTATATGCTATCAGAGAGAACGTTAAAGAGAGAAAGCGCCCTGCAATGTTTTCAAGGTATTTTTATACTGCAGCTTACGAGTATAATCAAATGCGTATCATGTTTCTTAGCTTACCAAATATACAACGCCCCCCTTTTAAAGTCAATATTATGAGAGTCTATGGTATGCCGAAATTGTTCAACAATGTATCCATGAAAACATTACATGCACTTAATGATAAGAATCATAGTTCACTGAGTGTTTCTTTTATTTGACCCAAGTTCATGAATTATTTCTCAGTTTATCAAAACCTAGTCTGTTCACTGATAAACCAATTTACACTAATTGTTTTGTTGCCCAATTATTTAGTATTCTAATCTCTGGGGCGGTTTAGAGATTCTGCCAGAACGAGTTATGTAGTGTTTATCTTCAGCTTGTTGAGATATAATGTTTTTACTCTGCTCAGTATTGTAGGACAAGGGTGTATCAGATTCTTTCTGTGATAAATCTTTCTCATTTTCTGTTTCTTTGATTGCACGTTGTGGCTGGTCTGCGGGCAAATGTACCTACGGCCGATAGTCGGCTGGATCATATAATTCGACCGGTTTATTCAACTTAACTAAATGCCTCCTGTTACGTGAAATGATACCTCGCGGTGTATCGACAACATATGATCGCGGACGGTCGGCCGATTTCATTACTTTGCCGTCGACGTTGAAATTTTTGACGTGAACGCTATCGCCATCCCGAAGCGTATGCAATGTTCGCGCGCGTTTCGACTTGTCATAATTTGCTTTCGAGTATGCACGTGCCACGCTCTCCTTATCAAAAAGAACTTTTTGTTGAACCTGTCTCGGTTTTAACTTTTCTGGATGTTGCGGAAGGGTAGTTTTCATTTGTCTGCCATATAAAAGCTGACTCGGACTATAGCCGTTACGCAATGGTGTCGCACGATAGTGCATTAGTGCAATGTAAGGATCGTCTGCTTTTTCTAGCAACCGTTTGCATGTTTGCACAGTGCGCTCTGCTTCCGCGTTACCCAAAGGATATCTTGGACTTGAAGTCAAGTGTTTTAAACCGTACTCCTTCATGAACTTCGCAAACGACTCGCTTGCATAACAAGGACCATTGTCACTGGTTAAAACGTCGCAAACACCAAATCGACTAAACATAGATTTAAGATGATTGATTATTTCTTCTGAAGTTGCAGAATTTAATTTTGCCAACTCTATGAATCTCGAGTAGTAACACACCACTAAAAGATATGTGTGACCTTTCCAAAAGAATAGGTCAGACCCTAGATGTTTCCAAGGCCGGTCATCGAACTCAGTGCTTATCATTGGCTCAGAGTGATCATTTTGCAGCTTTGCACATGTGTCACAAGATTTAATAAGGTTTTCAATATCAGCATTGATGCCTAACCACCACACGGATTCTTTTGCTCTCATTTTGCACTTGGTAATGCCTTGATGAGCTCCATGAATTTTGGACAGTATATCTTGTTTCATTTCTGTGGGAATTATAATTCTATCACCCTTCATTAACAAGCCTCTATTTATCGTTATCTCCCTCTGAAAGGCCAATACACTTTCCCTATCTTTGTTGCATTCTGTTTTTTCTTAGGCCACCCATTAATACAGTAATTAGATAAAGTTTTACAAATTACATCTTTGTCTTGTTTTTCCCTTGTCTCTTGAAGCCTAAGATCCGTAGCTGGCAAGTGGTAGATAATCATGTCAACATAACTTTCCGTATCTACGGAATGCTTTTGTTCCTCCTCTGTTAATGAATGATTAACAGGGGAACGACTTAAAGCGTCTGAGATAATTTGGGCTTTTCCTCCTACATGGGAAATTGTATACGAAAAGGGCATTAACCGAATTCTGAATCTCATTATACATAAAGGTAAATCATTTAGGCCTTTACGACCTCCCAACAATGAAATAAGCGGCAGATGATCAGTTTCAATGTGAAACGTTTTGCCGATCAAAAAATCTCTGTTTTTCTCACAACCAAATGTTATCGCTAAAGCCTCTTTTTCTATGGTAGAGTAGCGCTGCTCAGTAGGTGACATGGCTCTAGATGCGTAACTAACAGGTTTCATATCTCCGTTTTCTTGCTCTTGAAATAACGCACAGCCTAGTCCGTAGCTACTTGCGTCAGTTTTCAAGACTGTTTTACGATTTGGGTCGTAGAGGGCAAGTACAGGTGTATTTGTGAGTAATTGCTTAATTAACACAAAAGATTTCTGCTGATCTGGACCCCAGTAGAATTGATTTTTGTTACTCAGCAGATCCCTGATTGGTTTAGAGTATTCAGCCAGCAAATGAGTAAATTTTTGCAGCTGATTAACCATCCCAAGAAACCTACGAACGCCATGTACGTCAGTAGGGGCGTTCATACCTGTGATGCCTTTGACCCTCTCTGGGTCTGCAGTAATCCCACTAGAGCTTATGATATGCCCCACGTATTTGATAGAAGTTTTCTTAAACTCGCACTTTGACGAATTAATAGTCAAGTTTGCGCCATGCAGTCGCGAAAGTACTATATGTAACCTTTCGTCATGCTCTGTCTCTGTGCGTCCGTACACGAGAACGTCATCTGTCTGGCATATTACGCCGTCTATCCCTTCCAAAAGCTGCGTCATGCGCTTCTGTAGGTACTCGCTCGAGCTATTCAGCCCCATTGGAAGACGATTAAAAACGTAACGTCCAAATGGCGTTATGAACGTAGTAAGCATTTTGCAGCGGCTAGACAATAAAATCTGCCAAAACGCAAAATTCAGATCAATTTTACTGAACTATTTCGCACCGGATAGAAGACCTAAACTTTGATCAATTGCAGGTAACGGAAAATTTTCACGTTTGACGTTTTCATTGAGATGTGTTAGGTCAACGCAAATACGGATTTTTCCGGCTTCTGTCTTAGGTACGACAACCAAGCCTGCGCACCAGTCTGAGGGTTGGTCTACACGTGAAATAACTCCGTTCTTTTCCATATTATCAAGTTCCTGACGGACGTTTGGAAGCAAAGGAATCGGAACTCTACGTGGTACTGAAAGTGCGTGCGGTTTTGCACCTTCTTTGAGTGTGATGTCATATTCACCACTCATCATGCCTAGCTCTTTAAACAGGTTAGGATATCGTTCTTTAACCGTTTCTATTGAAATAACCTCGTTTACACTGGCGTTCTGACATTTTATCTCAAGCAAATTCAGCTTGGATATAGCTGGTCGGCCTAATAGGCATCTGTCGAGACCCTTAACAACATAGATACGCTCGACCGCTGAGCTCGTATTGCTCTCAAGTTTAGCGGAAAATGAACCCATGACTTCCAACGGTACATTACCCGGACCATACAATCTTTTAGAACATCTATCTAAAGGTAATTTGCCTAAGTTTAAATATGTCTTGTCTGAAATGACAGTACAATCGGCACCCGTATCGATTTTGAATCTGATACAAACTGATCCTACCTTAAGGTCGATAGTCCATGGTTCACTTCCTGAATTCACTGACTCAAGTGAAGCACTATCGTCACTACTGTCACGTGATTCGATAGTCCCAAGGTACACTCCAGATTCGTCTGCCCCAAGGTACACATCGGATTCCTCGTCTCGATCGTCAACCTCGTGAACTTTCTTGGATAGGCAAAAACGAACCCAGTGCCCTTTTATGCCGCAACCCCGGTATTTTGAGTCTCTCGCTGGGCAATTATTCCGACCGTGTGTCGGCACAGCTCCGCACCGAGTACACTTTGGCTTTTCCCTATTTTGTTGTTTTAAATTGTCTCTGATCAGGGTCCTCTGTCGTGAATTTTGACCCCGTCTCTGTTTGTATTTCACTGAGTCAAGTTTGTTATCTGATATTTGACTTCTGACAATGGATTGTTGCTGGTGGACTGCCTCTTTTTGTCTGGCCTGATTGACAGCTGTTTCAAGCGTTAAATCTGCATCTAGCTGCAATTTCTCAGAAATTTTAGCGTCCCTCAGTCCAACAACGATTCTGTCCGGATTAACTCATTCTTTAAATTTCCATAGTTGCAATGCTCTGCAAGTGTGTACAGTGATGTAATAAATTTATCCACTGACTCCCCCTCCTCCTGTCGTCGCATATTAAATCGTGCACGTTCGAATATGGTGTTTCTTCGAATAACAAAGTAATTTCTGAATCGCTCCGTAACAGTACCATACACTGCTAATTGTTCTTCCGTGAGTCCGAACGATCTTAAAATATCATCCGCTTCTGTTCCCATACAGTATACTAGAGCATTCACTTGCTGTTCCTCCGGTTTTTCTGACAACCCACTTGCAGTCTTAAATCGTTCAAACCTAGTAAACCACTTTTCATACTCTGAAGGTCTCTTGAAATCAAATTGTTCTGGAGGGGTCACTTGAAAACAAGCCATTTTAGTGTAATTTAGTGTAAGTCGTTAGTCTGTTTAATTTTAGATTTATTTTTTTCACTGCACAAAATTTCCGTTTTATGAATGTTCAAAATTGAAATTTAAATCCTGGGAACCACTTCTGACACCATGTTTTATCAGGATATATCGAGAAGTCAATATATTTTTACTAGTACTATTTATTTCTATATACTATGGTAATACGATTATATGCTATCAGAGAGAACGTTAAAGAGAGAAAGCGCCCTGCAATGTTTTCAAGGTATTTTTATACTGCAGCTTACGAGTATAATCAAATGCGTATCATGTTTCTTAGCTTACCAAATATACAACAATTACTGGTTGATGTGTCCGAAACCGGTCCAGAAAGCAGGTATCCAATCTTCGACCGTACTGCTGTAGGTCAATTACCGCGATTGATTTCATCTTCTACGATGTCCCAGTAGTGATCTGCGCCGATTAACTAGGAAAAGGTATATGCGGTATCTCGTGTTAACGGATGTGCAAGTGTTAACCCTCGAAGATATGGTAAGTCCCGGACAAATTGTAGTTTGCTAGTGTCGATGTGTGCTGCTATGGACGGTGCCATCAGCACGCGGATAGGAATCTTCTGATAGGAATCGGTCTTTAGAAATACAGTTGATGTCTCTAAATGATGTACCTCGTTGCTGTTGCCCCCGAATGTTGACAAGCAAACTGTCTGTGTGTCATCTCGGTGAAGTTGTAGTTCATTGGCTAAATTAGCAGTAATAAATGACCTCTGGGCGCCTTCGTCAAATAAAATTGGTGCGTCACAGTGGGTGCTTGAAGAACTAATGCGGGCTATTGCTGTCTTCAGTAGTACTCCCGCGGGCGACTGTGGTGTTGCTGCGTGAAGAATAGCTGCACCATTTCTCGGCGTCTGTATATACGTAGGAGGGTTGTTGGGCTGTTGATTAGACGGCGGCGTCTGACAAATACTTGTTTGGTGCTTCCAGTGGCATTTCTGACATCTGCGTTTAGATTTGCAGGCTGAAACTTGGTGTCTGCCTAAGCAGTTGAAGCATAATCTGTTCCTTTTTATAACCGCTATACGAGCGACTGCGTTCACATATTTCTGGCAATTTACGGCTACATGCGGTCAATCATAAAAGACACATTTGATCTGTCACTCTGCTGTGACCAAACAACAAATTGGATTTACAGACGTTGCGATCTATGCGAGAGCGCCACCGCCGTGTGATTCTGCAGCAGTTGGACAAGATTTAGGAGGCGAAAGGGAAATCAACGATTACGGAATTTCATGCTCTTCTGGAGGCACTCACCGCTAAGGCAGAGACTCTACAAACACTCAACCAACAGATCCTGGTCACGGCACCAATTTCGGGAAAACACTTGAAATAAATAAGAAATACTTCGTCCATGTTCTTTCCTGTTAAACTGTTTAATGGCGTACATACCAGAAGTGACGTTATGCATAGTAACCTAGATTACAAAAACGTAACAATGTCGGTGACGTACGTTAACGCGAAAATATATGCTACTTGTACGTAAAGAAGTTAAGAAAATGCGGCATATCACGACATTCTGGGGGCCGCAAAATGTAATATTACATTTCACTGAAAGTATTTATCTTATGCATCACATAACTTTGATTTGTAAATTCAAGATTAATGAAAACTATACTTTAAATAAAACTGAAATTGGATTCACTACGTTAAAAATGTCTAAGTTTCACGGTCTCTATTTTCTTCACACAACACTTCGAGTGGATACAACTTCTCTATGGGTCTAGAGGTACATAGTCCTTTACTGGTTCGTATCTTCGCGGCTCGGGTGAGTCTGTCCCCTCCGGTCATCAGCTCGCCGACCACAGCCAGCCTCAATCCCACCCCCGGGCAGCCACCGTGAACCTGTACGGTATCTCAAACTATAATAGTCTGAGAGTTGGAACCAGTCGTTCGAAGGTGTTCACGAAGTGCAGTCAGATACTCGGCGTTCCATCTCCTCCAGAACTGACCAATCGTGTGGGCCAGTATCCTCCCTCTTTTGGTTAAATCTTCGTGCCCACTGCGAACATCGTTGGTTCCCGGCCTCAATGTGTCATCACTACATGGCAAGGTCGTTATTCGGCGGCCATACAGAAGGTGTGCTGGGGTCAGCGGCTCTGGATCATCCAGATTGGTAGAGACCTTGGTCAATTGACGATCATTCATTATTGGCTCTTTTACAGCCGTTTGAAGTGTCTCCTTGCTCAGATAGGCTCGTCCGACGATCTTCTTGAGTGTTGTTGTTATAGTGAGCCCGATGAGTCTTTCCCACCATCCTCCATACCATTGGGCCCGCTTTGGAATGAACTGCCATTCTAATCCCTTGTTGGCGAAAGTCGTTTTCAGGTATGCAGAGGTGGACAGGAAAGTTGTCGCATTGTCCGACTTAATAAGTTTCGGTAAGGACTTCCGGCTGACAAATCTTCGAAAGGCTTGAAGGAAGGAGTGTGCCGACATGCTGGTGACAATTTCTAAGTGTACAGCTCTGGTAGTGGCACACGTAAATAAGCAAAATGTACCTTTTGCCTTCGTTACCGTAAGGTTGACGTATGCTCGAAGCGCCGGTGAAAGCAATGCCAGTTACACTAAACGGTGGCGATTCTGCTACTCTATTCTTTGGAAGTGGCGTCGGGTCATGTGGTGTTGATTGAAGACCGTCAATAAGGCTAGGTTGGCTTTGAGACTGACGACAGCTGCAGTCATACACAATTCTGACTGGAGTAGTAGATGAATCTTTCTTGACAGGGTGGTGGGGTATGTAGTGTACTTGCGACGGCGGTTCTTTCTCGACAGGCACCTTCTCTATTAATCCCCGCCTCTCCTGATCCCAGATGATTGCGTCATACCTTTGCAGGGCTTCCAGTTTCCGTTGTAATCGGTT
Source organism: Lucinisca nassula (assembly GCA_963580285.1). Classification (NCBI taxonomy): domain Eukaryota; kingdom Metazoa; phylum Mollusca; class Bivalvia; order Lucinida; family Lucinidae; genus Lucinisca; species Lucinisca nassula. Next base: position 13,399,519 of record OY757011.1, on the reverse strand, counting down.
AATGGTACTTTCAGTTCTTTTCAGCGTGATGTCGTAGTTTGACGGCAGGGCTGCATGATGGTCATGTTTCAAAGGTAGTTTTGCATAGTATCTGTCGTCTCGAAGCTCAATTGACTCGTCCTGGTACTGCTTCGTGTAATCCGTCGCTTTCTCATCTGATTTTTCAGAGACTATTCCCATGCTTTCTAGACTCTTCTGGTATACGAGAGGTGATGACGTTCAAAATGTGCTCGGTTGGTCTCCCGTTATTACTGGTAGGTGTGTCCGAAACCGGCCCCGAAAGCAGATATCCAATCTTCGACCGTACGGCTGTAGGTCCATTACCGCGAATGATTTCATCTTCTACGATGTCCCAGGAGTGAAATGCGCCGATTAACAAGAAAATGGTAAATGCGGTATCTCGTGTTAACGGGTGTGCGAGTGTTAACCCTCGAAGATATGGTAAGTCCCGGACAAATTGTAGTTTGCTAGTTTCGATGGGTGCTGCTATGGACGGTACAATCAGCACGCGGATAGGAATCTTCTGATAGGAATAGGTCATTAGAAATACAGTTGATGTTTCTAAGTGATGTACCTCGTTGCTGTTGCCCCCGAATGTTGACAAGCAAACTGTCTGTGTGTCATCTCTGGGAAGTTGTAGTTCATTGTCTAAATTAGCAGTAATAAATGACCTTTGCGCGCCTTCGTCAAATAAAATGGATGCGTCACAGTGGGTGCTTGAAGATCTAACGGTGGCTATTGCTGTCTTTAGTAGTACTCCCTCGGGTGACTGTGGTATTGCTGCATGAAGAATAGCTGCACCATTTCTCGGCGTCTGTATATACGTAGGAGGGTTGTTGGGCTGTTGTTTAGTCGGCGACGTCTGACAAATACTTGTATGATGCCTCCTGTGGCATTTCTGACATCTGCGTTTAGATTTGTAGGCTGAAACTTGGTGTCTGCCTAAGCAGTTGAAGCATAATCTGTTCCTTTTTTTATAACCGCTGTACGAGCGACTGCGTTCACATATTTCTGGCAGTTTACGGCTACATGCGGTCCATCGCAAAAGACATATTTGATAGGCGGTCTGAGCTGAAAGTTCGGTTCCGCTGAATCGGATCTGTTACTCTGCTGTGACCAAACAACAAATTGGATTTACAGAAGTTGCGATCTATTCGAGGGGGCCACCGCCGGATGATTCAGCAGCAGTTGGACAAGATTGAGGAGGCGAAAGGGAAATCAACGATTACGGAATTTCATGCTCTTCTGGAGGCACTCACCGCTAAGGCAGAGACTCTTTAAACACTCAACCAACAGATCCTGGTCACGGCACCAATGTGGAGAAAACATTGAAATTGAAAAGACATACTCCGTCCAGGTTCTTTCCTGTTAAAATATTTAATGGTGTACATACCAGAAGTAACGTAGTAACCTAGATTACAAAACCGTAACAACGTCGGTGACGTACGTTACCGCGAAAATTAATGCTTCTTGTACGTAAATACGTTAAGAAAATACGGCAAATCGCGACAGGTGGAGTATGCTTTGGGCATCATCGATATACTAAAGACATGGGGTTCTGGTCTGATGTACCATAACTATCACTGAAGCGTATGAAATCATGGTGACTATTATTAATAGAGAAGAGTCAGGCTATACTTATCAATGTGAGCACAGAGTGCTGCGTAAGGAGGTAAGCAATATAATTTTAGTTGGAATCATGCGCTGGGTTTGGCAAACAGTGTTGACAAGATTTTATTTAACGGCCTTTTCAAGATTATTTCGAGTCGATCAGTAATGAGAGGTGGGTAAAATCCGGAGTACCCAGAGAAAAAAAAATACCTGACCTTCCGTTGTGTCTCAAATGTGAGCCGAGGGAGGGAGAGAGATTTAATGTTTAAGAATCAATGCTGTAGCACACGAGGCCGTGTAGACCAATATGATAAGGTCTGCACTGTTTTTCTTAACTACAGAAGTGTAAGGGTTCAACGAATTAATCTTAATTCCCGTCCAGCACCATTATTCAAAGAATTTATACATTCTAAGGGGAATGTGAATATCTTCGGGAGAGGCAACCCTAAAAAATGCATTTTTGTTTTCACTGTCAATTGGTGTCAACTCTAGAGGGTAAGAATTTGCTCCTGAGAGCAAATTCTTTCTTTTCAGAGTAGACTACCCTTTAAGTCGGACAGGGCTTACAGAAAGCGAACAGGAAGTCCCTAAAGTTGTCTCGCTTTGCAAAAAAAATGTCGGCAGAATGTGTCAGCTGTTCCCATCCCGCTTAAAAATTATCGAATTCATGTTTAGTCACAACATTCTTACGTATACGGTTTAAGCACACATGACTATTTTAAGATAGCCCATGAAGATCAAGTTGAACAAACAGGAGGCATTAACTTAATACACAAGGCTAACAGTGCCACTTAGTCTTACATTTATCTATTGTAGATGGATTTGTTTCTTGCAAAATTTATGATAAACGTGATGATTTTGATTTCGAGATTGTACATTTTCCTTTGTTGGACGGTGAGGTTCCTCGTGCGACATCGAAAGGGGTTTATATTTCACAGTTAATTCGATTCGCTATAGTGTCGAGTCATGTATCCGACCTCAATACTCGTAATAAATTATGTTACGAGCCAGGCGTAGCAGAAAGAAAAAGCGAACAAGCCTTTTGGGAAAATTTAACAAAATTTATTTACAAGTTAACTTAAACCTGTAGAAGTAAGAAAATTAAATGTACTTAGCTCTGTTATGAAACATCCTGAATGAATCTATTTTCCTTGATCCCACAGAATTCACAGTCCAAAATGAAAAGTAATATCCTTTAACAATCCAACACATAATTCAGAAATAAGTTTTCTTAAAAGCCCAAACTTCAAACTCCCAAGTAGAAGTAAAACAAAGATCAGGAATCGATACAATTAACTTACTCCACCCATCAAAGACACCAAAGGGAAAGAAACACAAACATTAAGCGACCTGACCATAATGGAAACCTAAACAAAGGAAGGCCATAAGGACAGTTACTTTCCCACAAAATGGTCATATGGCCATCCAAATAAAAAGACACAAGTGATACACACAGTAAGTAACAAACAACACCATAAATAAACCGCGACAGAAGAACCGCCATGGAACAGTCTGACTCAATGAGAAAAATCAAGCTCTTTTATAGACCCTAAAATTTCTCTAGAATGTTCCACAGGGCTGTGGAATAAGATGATGTAGTTTTCTAAAAATAATACAGACCTAAACTTTCTGGAAGGTTCCAAAGTACTTTTCCTTGTCAACAAGATGTTTACAAATTAAGATTATCTGTGTCGCATGTTTCGAGAATCTTCTATAAGAAGATAAACAAGATATTTATAGCAGTATTTGGTCACCCAATGGGGTGGCAGTGGGAATCAGAAAAATAATTCTTATGCATAACACTACCCCTTATCGAGGAAAAGAAAGTTTTATGCAATAAAGCTTTCTTTTGCTTTTAGAATAATAAAATATTAAACATAGCATATAAAATTACATGTATCTACAATCCACTGCAGTATGAAAGAAAAAAACAATTCCTGACACTGCTCAAGCTCTTGAAAAAGCATCAGGGATAATGTTATCTCTTCCTCTGATATGTCTTATGTCTAAATTATACTCTTATAGCATGAAACTCCACCTGAGCAACCGCTGAGTTTTGTTTTTCATTTTATGTATGAAAGTCAGTGGATTGTGATCACTGAAAACCAAAATCGGTGCAGTAATAGGGGTAATATAAACTTCGAAATGTTGCAGAGCAAGAATCAGAGACAAGCACTCTTTCTCTATGGTATAGTAATTTATCTGATGCTTACTTAACTTTTTGGAAAAGTACTAAACTGGATGATCCATTTCATTTTCATCTACCTGCAACAAAACACTACCTGCACCTACGTCACTAGCATCTAAAGCTAGCTTAAACTCCTTTTCAAAGTTTGGTGCTAAGAGAACTGGTTCACTCTTGAGTATGGCTTTAAGTGTATCAAAAGCATTTTGCATACTCCATTCCAATGAAATTTTGTTCTTTTGCTGAGCAAATTTGTCAAAGGGTCAGCAAGTATAGAGAAATTATTACAGAACTTTCTGTAATAACCAGCCATACCAAGAAATCGGTTCAGCTGTCTTTTGCACGTGGGTACGGGAAAATTTGAGATAGCCTCAACTTTATCATCAATGGGTTTCACATGACCTTGACCTACAACATGACCTAGAAATGTCAAACTTGCATGACAGAATTCACTTTAAGCAAGATTGATTGTCAATTTGGCATTACTCAGTCTATCAAAGAATGCTCTAATAGTCCCAAGTTGTTGATTCCACTGGTCATTGTATATGATAGCGTCATCGATATAAGCACTGCAACCTTTCAGCCCTGCAATTACCATGTTTATTAAGCGCTGAAATGTTGCTGCAGAGTTTTTCGTTCCAAATGGCATGACTTTATTGTTAAATAATCCGTCTGGTGTTGTGAATGCCAAAACGTCCTTTGCTCTATCTGTAAACGAAATTTGCCAAAATCCTTTAGAAGGTCGAAATTCGTTATGTATTTGGCATTCCCGATATTATCAATGCAGTCATCCATTCTTGGAATAGGAAAGCTATCTGCTTTACTTAAGGAATTAACTTTCCTAAAATCTGTACACATACGAGATGTCCCATCAAGTTTTGGTACAAGAATACAAGGAGAACTCCATTCACTTTGGCTTGGTTCAATAAAGACATTGTCTAATAGATACTGAACTTCTTCTTTAAGATATTTTTGTTTCATAGGACTCATCCTGTATGTATGTTGCTTTACAGGGTTAGAACCATTTATGTCCTCATCGTGAAATATTTGGTCCGTCCGTGTTTGAATGTCAGGAAATAAGTGTTCATATTCAAAAATCAGATGTTTCAGTACATTCCGCTGATTCGGCTCTAGATGTGACAGTTTCTGGTCGAGATTCCTCAGAATGTCAGAATTCTGAAGTTTTGATGATGTGGATCCGATTTCACTGAATTAGTATCCTCACAGTCATTGCCACATGAATTAAGTGGAACAGGGCTTACTAGATTGACTGAAGTTAAAGATGTATTATCCCTATCTATGTATTCCTTAAGCATGTTAATATGACATAGCTGCTTTAGCTTGCGCCTCCCAGGAGTGTTTATTATGTAATTTACGTAACTGATCTTTTTGTCTACAGTGTATGGACCATAATACCTGACCTGCAAAGATTTTCCTAGAATAGGCAAAAGAGCTAGTACCTTATCACCTGGTTTAAAATACCTTTCTTTTGTCCCATGTCATATAACTGTTTGATTTTCCTTTGGGCTGATTGAAGATTGGTCCGTGCAGCCTCACAAGCTTTTGAAAGTCTAGTTTTGAAATCCGATACATAATGAAGTCAATTTAAGGAAGTGTCATCATTAGAGAGAAATTTCTCTTTCAGAAGTTTCAAAGGACCACGAAAAGTATGGCCAAATACTAATTCAAATGGACTGAACCCAAGAGATTCTTGCACAGATTCTCTGACAGCAAATAAAAGCAGATGGATGCCTTCAACCCAATCCTTCTCTGTGTCAAAGCAATATGATCTTATCATGTTTTTTCAATGTTTGATGGAATCTTTCACGGGCGCCATGACTTTCAGGATGATAGGCCGATTACTTATACTGTACAATGCCTAGTTCATGCATTTCTTGTTGAAAAATTCCAAACATAAAATTTGAAACTTGGTCTGACTGATTTGGGAAGACCAACAAAGGTGAAAAACTTCACTAAGGCCCTGACGATTGTCTTAGTTTTAATATTTCTTAGTGGAATGGCTTCAGGAAAACGTGTGGAAGCACACATAATAGTCAAAAGATATTCACAGCCAAATTTAGTTACGGGCAAGGGACCCACACAGTCTATAATAATTCGACTGAAAGGTTCATCAAAAGCAGGTATAGGCTGAATTGTGTTTTCCTACCATTTGGCATGTATGACAGGACCTACAATGCTGAGAAACATCTGATTTTAACCCAGTCCAGTAAAAATGATTAAGAATCTTGTGATAGGTTTTATTCACACCTAAATGTCCTGACATGGGGGTTTCATGTGCCAAGTTTTATATTTCGGGACGGCAATCCCGTGGAACCACTATCTCGTGGTTGACAGTCCACTCGTCTTCTGCTGAGACGTCTGGTGGACTCCATTTTCTCATTAGAATGTCATTTTTGACATAATAACAGACTGGGACCTGAGATACTTCCTGCTCATCTAAAGCCCTTCCAAACAAAGGCGAAATTTCAGGATCCTTGTGCTGTTCTATAGCTAGTTGAGACCCGAACATTTTGTCATGGTCTAGATTGAAAGATGAGTTATTCTCATGAAAATCTTTCTGCTTATCAGGCAGGCTTGAAGACAGAGACCTTGTCATCTCGTCATTAAAAGACTGACCCAAAAAGGTATCAGTAAAATCAAAATCTTGTTTTCCATCAATTTGCTTTGCCTTACGAGCCATAGTCCTTGTGAATTCACAGAACGGATACAGATTAGGAATTTCCTGCTCAATGGGATCAGGTGGTTGATCAGTTCAAGGATTAGAAGTCAAAAGTGGGTTATAGACAACCTTATCTCCAGCTAAGTCATTGCCTAGCAATAAATGAACACCTTTAAAAGGTAAAGAAGGTCTAATACCAACAGCCAATGAACCGGATACCAAGTCTGATGACAAATAAACGTTATGAAGCGGAACATTAACAAATCAACATTCCACACCCTGAATAAGGACACTTTGGCCCAAAAATGTCTTCTCGAAAAAGGCAGAGTATCTGCTAGAATAAGAGATTGAGAAGCTCCGGTGTCTCGTAAGATTTTGATAGGGGTAGGATGGGCATAACTGTCACCATTGAGTGACACAAAACCATCTGATAAGAATGGTTCATGAATCTCCATAACGGAATTAGTCTCAGTTAATTTGGTATCAGAAAGAGTTTCCTCCCTTACACAAGACTGTGGGTGTGGCCTTATAGAAGTCAAGCCTGTAGGCTTAAGTTCCTCTTGTTTTTCTCTTTCTCTTCTTCGCTTTAATTTTAAACATTCAGCGATCAAATGACCTGTATTTTCACAATAATTACAAACTACCTGAGATTGAGATAAGGGAATCTGGTCTTTGCTTTCACTAGAAGGTTTTGAAAAATTCTGGCTTCTATTTTCACCAGAAAGTTTGGAAGGATTCTGGCTTTTATTTTCACCAGAAAGTTTGGGCATAGTACTAGATGCATGGCTATAACTACCAGATGGATTACTAGGATAGAATCTTGGACCTGTCTGTGGATTATAAGGTTTTCTAGGATAAGGCCTCTTCACAAATGAGACTTTATGAGTCAAAGGATTATCAGCTGCTAAAAGAGAAGCTTCCTTCAAAGTTTTAACCTGTCTCTTATCGAGAAAAGACTTAATGTCTGAATTTATGCATCGTTTGAACTTTCAACAAGGACAGGCTGTCTCAGTTTTTCATGATTAGAAGAACACCGCCTATCAAATAACTGTTCTTTGGTTCGAGCAAATTCCATATGGGTCTGGGAAATTTCTTTTTTTTACAATTCCTAAATTTTTGCCTGTAAGCTTCAGGGACCAACTCATATGCCTTAAGAATAAGCTCCTTAAACAAATCATATTCTGAGCTTTGCTCGACAGTCAGCTGAGTGTAAATGTCTCGAGCCTTTCCGACAACAACGCTTTGCAAAAGTAAGGTCCAATGCTCCTTTGGCCATTTTAAATTTTCTCCAACTTTTTCAAAATGCAAAAAAAAAAATACTTATCTACCCTTTTTTCCTGAAATAGCGGAACTAACCTTCTGTGCTCTGTGGCATCAAAGTAACTACCAGAGTCAAAAACATGGGTTGATTTCACCCTATCTTGACCCTTGAGTTCCAATTCCTTAAGCCTTAATTAAAATTGCCTTTCCCTTTCTTTTTCTTCAATACTATATCTCATTTTTTTAGTTTTCTAACTCAATCCGTTACTCCATTTCTAATCTTTCCATCTGCATTTGTCTCTCTTTTCCTTCTCTCTTTCTTATATCTCTCTTTGCTTTTCCTTCTCTCTTTCTTCCATCTCTCTTTGCTTTTCCTTCTCTCTTTCTTCCATCTCTAATCTTAACTTTTTTAATTCAATTTGCCTTCCTATTTCAATTTGTCTCATTTGTAATTCAGATTGTGAGACCATAATGATAGACAAAGCAGATGGATCAAAAAGTTCTTCATCAGCCAAACACTGTACCAAAATTTTCTTAATTTCATACTTTTTCATGCTTGTTTTGGCTGCAGTGACCCAATAATGGGAAGCAATTTCTAGCAAATCTGTCCTTTTGGCCAGATTATAAAAGTCCTGAGTAGGCTGAGCCAAAAAGCTTCTCAAATCAAACGACATGTTTGCTTTTTGATTGTTTTATAAAGTCTTTATGGAAATACAAATTAAGGTTAATTTGACAAAGATTTTTTTTTTGAAATGGAAAACGGAAATTTCAAATGAAATGACAAGTACTATTTCACCTGAAATGACAATTCACATGAAATGACAATTCACATGAAATGATAATCCCTTATATGCCTATGGGGAATTTCCAATCTTTTGAAGCTAGTGCCAAGTCTATATTCGATAAGAAATGACAATTACTTGCCTACAAATGAAATGCCAGTCCTTAAATGCTCAAGATGTTTTTATCCCGGACGAGCCCCCAATTTCTGTTACGAGCCAGGCGTAGCAGAAAGAAAAAGCAAACAAGCCTTTTGGAAAAAAAAAATATTTACAAGTCAACTTTAATCTGTAGAAGTAAGAAAATTTAATGTACTTAGCTCTGTTATGAAATAACCTGAATGAATCTATTTTCCCTGATCCCGCAGAATTCACAGTCCAAAATGAAAAGTAATATCCTTTAACAATCCAACACAGAATTCAGAAATAAGTTTTTATGAAAGCCCAAACTTCAAACTCCAAAGTCTGACTCAATGAGAAATTTCAAGCTCTTTTATAGACCTAGAATGTTCCGCAGGGCTGTGGAATAAGATGATGTAATTTTCTAAAAATAATGCAGAACTGAACTTTCTGGAAGGTTCCAAAGTACTTTTCCTTGTAAACAAGATGTTTACAAGTTAAAATTAATCTGTGGCTCATTTTTCGAGAATCTTCTATAAGAAGATAAACAAGATATTTATAGCACTATTGGGTCACCCAATGGGGTGAAAGTGGGAATTAGAAAAATAAATTCTTGTGCATAACAATTATAAACGCTAAACTTCTCAATCAGGGGTATCGGTATCATAACCTATGTGAAGCCTTTTCTAAGTTTTATAGACGTCATTCTGTTTTGGTTTCAATGTTGGACTTAAAACACTTCTGCAACAAGGCCTATCAGAACCCGAATTTTTGGTGACTTAGTATATAAATTTAGAAACATACATGTCTGTAATGACTTTAGTACCCAATTTCGTAAAATCGTTCGTCGGTATATAAAGATTGGGTACAGCATAAATGTTATAAAACAGACTGCACGCATGGTGGTTAACCCAATCACGGTTGGCAACTTTGCTTCCCTCTTTGATTGCACACCGGTGGGTCGGGCTTAAGATTTTATGACGGTTCCAGCGTAAAAACATAAATGGAATTTTATTTTAGTAGCCTTTATGTTGGTTGGCGCCTTATGCTCCACCTTTTGACGGGCCCCTCGGGGTCTAACTGTTGGTTTTCATTTGCTCCAGCAATTCTGTTGATGTATGCAATCGAGTCCTCAGCCTTGTTTCATCTCTGTAATGTTTTGATTTGTATGTTCTCGGAGATGTTACACTGATGAGTTAGGGAGCCTTCATGCGGACTAAACAAAGTTAGTGTATACGCGACAGAGGTAAGGGCGAGGATTATGACCATGTAAAATCGATTTAAGCCCCCAGTGGAATTCTTTCCACTGTCCGTTCCAAGGCGGTTCTTCTGTGGCGGTTTATTTATGTTGTTGTTGTTACTTACTGTGTGTTTCACTTGTGTATTTTTATTTTGGAGGGACATTTGGCCATTTTTTTTTTTTGGAAAGTAACTGTCCTTATGGCCTTCCTTTGTTTAGGTTTCCATTATGGTCTGGTCGCTTCATGTTTGTGTTTCTTTCCCTTTGGTGTCTTTGATGGGTGGAGTAAGTTAATTGTATCGATTCCTGATCTTTGTTTTTCTTCTACTTTGTGTGTGTATAAGAGTGTGCATACCGCTTGTAAGGTTTTCTATTGGATAGCCAATTTGCCATTTTGTGGGAAAGTAACTGTCCTTTGGCTTTCCGCTATTGATGTTTCCATTAGGGTCTAGTTGTTAGCTTTTTATGACATTAATTGGTTTTAAATAAACATATATAATAAGCACAAATCTTTATTGCTCAAATCTAAATATAATTTTGAAAGTGGCGTTGGGGAAGGACTGGGCCGGCCCATTGCTTCCCCACCTAAGATTTTTCTGTTTACTGAAAATAATTGTGATAAATTCTCTTCGCTTTTAAAGGTATAAATTGGTATTATTTGTTTGTTTGCTTTGAGGTTTAAAGTCCCCGTGAACACTGTAAAGGTCATTGATATGATTACACTGATTACACTCTTCTGGAGTTCATGCCTGCATGTCGGTCTGAACATTAATATTTGCCATGTCTCTATGGATTAATGATGTTGGATTAACGCTTTGGTTCTACAAACTAAACTACTTTGGATACGTTGCTTCCAATTTTGTGGGACTTTTACCCTCCATTGATATGAAAGGACATCTCAAGCCCTGCCGCCCATTAAAACCAATAGGGTTATAAGCATGGATGGGCCGACTCGCACCGCTTTGCCTGGGCAGGATTGTGGCCACGTAAAATCGTTTTAAATCCCCCAGTGGAATTCGTTTCCGCTGACCGTTCCAATGCGGTTCTTCTGTCGCGGTTTGTTTTTGTTATGGTTTGCCTTTTGGTGTTTGTGTCGCTTTTATTATTTTTTTTTGGATAGCCTTTGGCCATTTTGTGGGAAAGTAACTGTCCTTTTGGCTTTCCGCGTTTGATGTTTCCATTAGAGTCTACTGTTTCATGTTTGTGTATATTGTGTTTGTTTTTTGATAGCCAGTTGGTCATTTTGTGGGAAAGTAACTGTAGTGTTGGCTTTCCACTATTGAAATTTCCATAATGATCTACTTATTTCATGTTAGTGTTTTTCCCCTTTGGTGTCTCTGATGGGAGCCGTGGGTTAATTGTATCGATTTTGATAATTGTTGAACATCACGCTAACTGTCTTCCGTTGCCAGCAGGTAAAAGCACTGACACTTAATCATCAGATATCTTACTATTGTGGTTCGTACCTTGTTTCTGCCCACATGTTCTGCAACGGAAGGTCAGGTGGTTATTCTTCGGGTACTATTGGTTTCGGTCACCTCTGATTCACGCTCGGTTCACAATAAGTTAAATATTCATTCTCTCAAAAAGAATGAAAAATATCAAATTCAATCTCATACTCAGCACCTTCTTTGGAAGACACTTTGCCATCACCTTGGCGAGTCCATGTAATAAGTACACCTATCAACCACACTTTATACAGAGAAACCCGGCATTTACCAGGGGCATACATTATTCTTCTTATTTCTCATTGAAGCCATATATTGCGTTTACTCGTATAAACGTCACCCAGGCGGTTCTAACTAGTCTGAGGCAGAAATAAGCCAAAAATAGCATTTATATATATAAAAAAACAGTTGTTTGAAATCTTAAAGAATGTATAATATTTCAGGACTCTATAAACCTCCTTGGTATAGTGGATACACTACTGGCCTTATAAACCAGGGGTCCCGAGTTCGATCCCGGACTTCTCCATGCTCTTGGTTGAGTCTTCAATTCGAAGAGACCTTGGATGTTGCTGGGACTTAAAACTCAAACAAATATCACAGGACTCTGTTATCCTTATGTATGTTGTCCCATTGTGAGTGTTATACGCGTTGCCATACAACATCTGCTCCTGAGCCCGGTCATTAGAGGACTTGTAATCGGGGTTATGATCAGGTTTAACACAAACCAGTCTGCTCAGTAACATAGACTAGGAAGACTCGTGAAACTCTTAACGAAAACTAGATTACTTGTATATCCAGCGCACACTGAGACATTAATCTGCACCTTTTAAGTCGGCAAAGGTCCAAATTTTATATTCTCATGACACGTCTGATTTTAACTATAAGGGGAATGGGAACACCTAACTGGTTTTTCTGCCCTTTTTCAAAGGGAGATAACATTGGAAACTTCTTGTTCGCTTTTCTTTAAGCTCTGTCACACGGAAAAAGGGATCAACGCTTAAAAGAAACACTTTGCTAATCAGGTACAAATTCTTTCCTTTCAGAGTTGACCTCTATTGGCAAGTCAGACAAAACACTTTTGCATGAATTGCCTCCCCTGAAGGTGTATTCATTCCCCTTCATTTGAGCCCCGCCAAGCGAATTTGTGTCTTCGAGCATTCCGTCATGACAAATTTTAACTGCGTATGTCCAGCCATTCAGAGGGGCCACGGATATGGCTTTCGGTCTGGATGTTCCTCTTGATTCACCTAGTTGTATGAGCGAGCAGCGAGGTTCTGGCGAGACTGCGCGGATGCGCAGGCTCGCCTGAACCTTCGCTGCTCGCATAGGCGATAAGTACCAAAATCGCTTGACGGGGCCCATTTAACGTTATATAATTCACAAGTAACAAGCATGTTTGACATACAGAAGAATCGAACAGAAGTACAACTCGGAAAGCTGAACTGTTTCACTGAAGTCTAATTATGCGGATGTTAATGGTTTTCGGCTTGATTATTTTTATATGTGTGTCTGTACAAGCGGCTTTCCGATGCCGCCGTGGTAGAAACGAGAAGAGAGAACTCACAGAAGGAGCTGGAATCAATTTTCCGAAGCGACCACTGCCTAAAACAGAAGCTGACAAATCGGTGAGACCTTTTTCATTTTAGATGTAACAAACACCCCGTGCGTAACTTAGCTCTCTGGCAGACCAAGCATTGTTTTGCGGCGAGGCCTTTAGAGGTTTGTTAAGGAAGTATTGTTGTTGTTTATCATGTTATGTATATTTTTAATTCATTACAAAAACTCGTCTATACAAATACTTGTAAACTTTACCGCCGGAAAAAAGAAAATTTTAAGATGAAAAATTGCGATATTTTTCTTATGTCTACTCAAAATATGGATTGTGGGTACTCGTTAGAACAGCCTCAGTGAGGCAGTTATAATGAGTTATCTTGTGTGGACAACATTATCTTGTGTCAACAAGATAGTATCTTGTTCGCAATAGATATTATCTTGTGCGGACAGCATAATATCTTGGTCGCACAACATATTATCATGTGCGTACAAGATATTAAGTTGTGTGAACAAGACATTATCTTGTCCGCACAAGATATTGTGCGCACAACATACTAGATCTTGTGCCGACAAGATAATATCTTGTTCGCACAACTTGATGGCTTGTTCGCACAACTTGATGGCTTGTTCGCACAACTTAATGTCTTGTTCGCACAACATTAAAATCATTCATGTCCCTACGTGAGTTCCGTAAATAGTTGGTAAATATTTCGTTTGCAATAAAATAAAATAATAATCCGGAAATTTCCAGTACATCAAGAAGTTATTTTTGGAACATGACCAAACCTCTGTCTACAGGGTTCCAGTTACTATCTGGAGAAGGATGTTTTGGCTGGAAATAATCAACAACAGTGTTTGTGTGTATTCCATGAGGCGATTCTATTCCTCACATATTTTCAAAATTGTATAAATAAAAATTCTACATCGTCCCTCCTAAAGTTTTCATCTTGTATAATTGCAGAATTCTCTAGCGAAAGCTCAAAAACGAATTTTACTCAACCGGGGTCAGAGTCATCTATGATCGAGTTGTCTTTTTGTTTGTTTTCAGGTCTTACATACCCGTCAGCACTATTTATGTCACTTTTGAGACCACCACGAAAACACACCTATATGTTTCTGACCCTCTTCAACCCACCTTTTATATAGTAAAACTACGGTTTATTTGGGTAAACCTCATTTTGTTTATTTCTACGCTAAAATATAGATTGTGGGTACTCGTTAGAACCGCCTCCAAGAGGCGGTTCTAACATGTACCCTCAATCTATACTTAGGGCAGAAATTAGGAAAATATTACAATTTTTCATCTGAAAATTTTCGATTTTTCTGCGGTACAATTTACGATGTATTTGAATAGGCGTGTTTTCGTAATTCTTGCTTCCGGCTTGTCGGAAGTTTACCCAACATTGTGATTAAATGAAATAGCAGGACCTACTGATCAAGTAATCCGCTAGGGATTAAGGAGCCGTCCGATTTGACCTGCTGTGCAATTTCTCGAGTTCGGTCGGTTTTCAGCTCAATCTTATATAATATTGCTTAGGCCCGATGGACGAAGGCGCTCGATTTATCTTTGTTTTACTGTAGAAAGTGTCTGTAAGGCAGTAAAAGTTCTTGCTTCTGCTCAGTGACAGAACATCACGAAAACACCCTTAAACCCCACGTTTTTCTTATTTCTGTACAACAACAACGATTAATGGTGCTCGTTAGATCCGCATCCCCTAGGCGGTTGTATCGAGTTCCCACAATCTATGTTTTGAACAGAAATATGAAACATATCCACCTTTTTAATTTGGAAATTTCATCTTTTGGTGAAGAAATATTCAATATATTTAAATAGGCGTGCTTCATTGAGGCGGTTCTATCTATCTATCTTCTTATACTGAGTCGGTCATATATATTTGGCCATTACCTCAGTTGGGGGTTCTGGCAAGCAAACAAAATCGATCGTAATATAGATAAATCAGAACAGTTTGTCTTTATGAAACATAGAAAAGCAGAATACGATTACAAAGTTACGTTACCCTTTTGATAAAAAAGGGCAAATAAATTAATATATAAACCAATTGAAGGAAACATAACGAAAACACGCCTAGAGAAAAACATTGTAAAGGGGGTCTTTCACGGTATAGGAAATTTCCATTGGTTTCTGCCCACGCTTGGATTTTGATGAAATTATGCACAATAATTGCCTTGGGTATAACCATTTTAATTACGACGCATTCACTTTTAAATTTTTTTCCGTAGTAAATTTATTACATATTTAATGAAGTCTCCATCACAACAAAGAGTACGCTCATGTAAACTTGTCTACAGTATACAGAGTTTTATATATCTAATGCTGCTATATTTTATGAATTAAAGCCATAAATGGTGAGTTAGTTGATACTATGAATGACCTCATATGTCCAGTAATAGTGGCTGGGCATTCAGTTTTCTTTGATTGTGTCCCCATATTTCAGCTCCTATTTTTGTATTCACTAAAATTTTATTTGCATTTTTACCATGTTCCAATTTTTGTCAAGACACCATTTTAGCATAAAAATTACCCACATATCTTAGAAACATGTTGAGGAATTTTGATGGAAATTGAGGACCGGTAACATTGTGTTTTAACAGACTGAATATTGATAATCCTGATTCAGAAAAATGTGAAATCATATGATTATCATGTTTTGGTCATGCTGTTTAATAATACTTTACTATTGCTTTCAGTTTGGATAGCTATAGTATAGTATTGTTTGTGTAAGTAATTCATAGCATAATTATAAGTATTATTTCAAAACATCCATTTCGGTAAATTTGCCACCTATGGAACAAACTATTTTGTCTACAGAACTATACCGCAAAGGTTTTGATGACAAACGTCATCAAACGCACCCATGTAATCATGTGCACAGTTTTCTTTCTGTCTTTCTTGTTTAATTTGGTAATGGTGCTAAAGTGACGTTTAGATTTAACATTCAAATCATCAACATACCAGTCACTTTAGATGTTGCTTCCGATTTTGTGAGATTTGTTATCCGACTCGAGGTAAATGACTATCAAGTCAAACTGTTGTTAGTTTATTTAACCCTAACTGTCCATTTAAAAAGAAAGGTTTACTCTATGGAAAATCAATAGCACTTGAGATTACTTTTCCTGGACATTAAGTTTTCAGAATTTGTATCTGCATAGGCACTAGCCAATCTATCTTTATTGTAAAGCCCCTATGAACGAAATCAAACGGCTTCCTGAAGCTATATTCCAAAGCCATTTGAATTTGCTTTTAGAATTCACACGGTCGTACATTTGTCAGTGTTCCAAAACTTATGTGATCATGATTGTATTGTCTGTATATTTGTATAGGTCTTTCACTTCATTTACCTATTTCAGTAGTTGTTGCAGTAATTACAAAGCACATTATGTAAGATATCAAGAAGCATTTAAACTGTTGATAATAATTATTCAATCTGTGAGTAGTTATCGCATTACTCATAGGATTTTAAATTATTTTCAGTAAATACATTGTGATGTTTTTTCTGTCCAAACACTGCAATGCTCTTTTTAAGCTGAGAGATACAATGCACAGAAATGTACTGGTAATTATTAATGAACAAAAAGCAAGCAAGAACAGTGCTTACAAAAAAAAAAAAAAAAAAAAAAACAACAGTGAACTTGCATTCAGCAGAAACATTCAAGAAGTGGTTGAAAGTTTTACAACCAGAAAAAAATACTAAAAGCTCGCTTCCGATAAATTAACCACTATATTGACAAAGTAAATATAAAAATAAGACACTAAAGGAACGTCAACAATTACAATACCAATGCACAAAAGAGACATATTTATGCATGTGTACTATAAGGAAGGAAACTGTTTCTCTCCTTGTCTAATAGCAAAATGTCTCTAGGTCATGGAACAGCTTTGTTTACACCGAATATTCTGCGCCTCATCCATCAATGATATCTTTTGCAACAGAAACTCAATATCAGTGTCATTTCGATTTTTGGAAATACTAACCAATAATTACTGTAACTTTTTTTGTTAGGATAATAATCCAGCGTTCATAAAGACAGAGTATACCTTAGGCTTAATCTGGCCATGGATTTATCAACAGAACTATTTTTACTGGTAACAACAAACCACTGACCGTTGTGTCCTTGCATACCAGCTTGGTATGGAAATGAAAATAATGGATCTCCTTGCCTTACACCTATTTGAGTAGCATGATTTATGCAAAGTAGAAGTAAAACAAAGATCAGGAATTGATACAATTAACTTACTCCATCCATAAAAGACACCAAAAGGGAAAGAAATACAAACATTAAGCGACCAGACCATAATGGAAACCTAAACAAAGGAAGGCCATATTAAATAAAGTTGCACATGTTCACAATAATTTTGCTGCTAATAAAAAAGCAATATATGTTGTTAAGCCTAATTTGTTGATTAGAATACCTTTTGATGTAGTGTTTTACTATCTACTATTTTGGATAGATCATAGTGTATAAATGAAAGGAAAATATCAGTAATTCATGATATTTTAATAGTTTCTAAGCTAGATCAGCTCAATATGTTTTCATTTTGATTTGTATAATCTCATTTTTATTATCTAGGTGTTACGAATTGCCTTTTTGTAAGGTTCTTGGATGATTTCAATAAAATAGTAAATTTTGCAGAAACGACTTACATCCTTTAAAGGTGTAAAACTACAGTGTTACCGGTTTCGGATTTTCATGAAATTTGGCATAGCTAAAGAAGATACATATGGCAAGTTTTCCTAGCAAAATGAAATCTTGACAAAGACTAGAAGATATTTATCTTAGGGATTAAATTTTGATAATTTTTTTTTAAATTTTAATAAAAAAATGAGATTTTTGATAATTATTTTATCAGAAAATGTAAACGTTAATTAATTCAAAAGGTTTTCTAGTATCAAAGGAATGCCTATGGAGTTCTGCATTCAATCCAGTTCACAGATCTTGAAACTAAATAAAACATAAGATTTAAGGCGCACTTGTTTAGAGACAGACACCAGCTCATGAAGGTAGTCAGTTAGAGTTGCCTCCTGAGTCCAACTTTGATTTATATAATTTACTAAATACATTTTTATAGGTTGTTTATGCTGAGTTATTAATACACAACGTTTAAAGAAAAAACATGCATGAGCACAAATGAAAGACCCCCTTTTACGAAAAAAAAAAAAAAAAAAAAACACGAAAATTTTAAGATGAAAAAGTGTTATAATTGTCTTATTTCTGTTCAAAATATTGATTGTGGATACACGTTAGAACCGCCTCATCGAGACTTTTCAAAAGAGTACCTACAATTTATATTTTAGAGCAGAAATACCATTTCGAAAACACGCCTTTACAAATACATTGTGAACTTTACTGCCGAAAAAACGAGAAAATTTTCAGATGCAAAAATGTGATAATTTTCTTATTTCTGCTCAAAATCGTGTGGACAGCTATGTATGACGTAACCTAACGCCACAAAGCGGGGTTTAACCGTGATCGTATAGTTTTACATAATAAAAAATTGTACTTCGCAAATAATAAAAGTCAAACATTTTCAGTTTTTCTTTTTATTTTCGGACCAAGTTAAACTGGTCTTTCAATTATTAGTTTGGCCATCGCCATTGACAGCCGGCTGTCGATAGCGAATTCGCTATTGACAGACGGCTGTCGACAGCGAATTCGCTATTGACAGCCAGCAAACTAAATTGATGAAAATGGGTTATTGCAAATTTATTGTATGTTTTACTTTATAAACATTTATGGACAGGTTATTCAATATAATTTATTACATAATGGCGTCTGGTTCTGTGATTATCCCGTCAGTTGGTCTTTACCATTGAACCTGCTAAAGTAGTGATATAACCAGCTGTTGCAATGGTTTGGTGACTGTCTATCTTCTGATACATATCATTTCTATGACTAAGATTATTGTGAAGCCTTATTAATCTTCTTAATGCAAACAAATATTTACTGTTTTGCCTGTGACCGAGGCCATTGTTGGCGGAAATTCCTGAGTTTTTAGCTCACATGGTAAGGCTCCGTTGTCTGTCCGCCGTCTGTTGTTTGTCAACATTTTCAAACATTTTCTCCTCTGAAACCCCAAGGCCGATTGGAGTCATATTTCATGTGGAGCATCCATGGGATAGGGGAACGAAAGTTTGTTCGCAGGGTCCAGGTCACGTGACCAAGATGAGCCCCATGCCCATAAAAGGTAAACACCGTTCAAAAATCTTCTTCTCCGGAACCAGTGGGCCAATTGGCCTGAAACTTGGTATGTAGCATTAGGGACTCGGGTCCATCATATTTTGTTCAAATGATGACGCTTGACCAATTTTAGACCAAGGTCAAATATGGTCGCATAGACTTTTGTATGGGAAAAAGTCAATACTGTGTATTTTTTGGAAACTAATGCAGCCTGTGATCTGAAAAATAGTAAATGCAGTAAGCTGAATGGGTGGATGAAACTACATGAGTATTCAAGGTCAAGGTCATTCTTTGACCTTTGTTCAAGGTCATTCAGGTATGAGAATTAAAATTTATTTTTCTCAGAAACCACAAAGCCATTTGTAACGAAATTTCTTACGAAAGTTTTTAAGAACAAGGAAAATGAAAATTAATCAATATGAATTTGGTCACTTGACGAATATGGTTGTCATGCCCATATAACGTGAAAGCCCTTCGGAAATCTTCTTCTCTCTGGAACCAGAGGGCCGATTATCATGTAACTTGGCATGTGGCATTGGGGACTTGGGCCCATCAAAATTTGCTCAGATGATGACTCCTGAATGACCTTGACCTATTTTAGGCCAGGGTCAAGTTTGGTCGAATAGACTTTTGTATGGGGAAAAAGTCACCTGTCACGTAGTGACGAGGTAAGCTTTTGGGATCACTTTTTGACCGTTGTGCATCCGTGAAAGCGCATCAACGAAACGACATTTAGGGGGCAAAAATTTGGACAGTTTGACACTTAAGTATATATTCGTGAGTCCGGACGGAAAGTCCATTTGTGCGTCCGTCCGTCCATCCCTAAACAATTTCTTCAAACAACATCTCCTCCGAAACCATTGATCGTATTTTGACCAAACTTCACAGGAATGATCCTTAGGTGGTCTCCTTTCAAAGTTGTTCAAATCGTTCCGGTCCGTTGCACATCTAGGTCACAGAAGCTAAAATTAGATTTTTGTACTGAAAACTTTGAAAATCTTCTTCTCTGAAACCGCAAGGTCGAGGTCTTTGATATTTGGTATGAAGCTTCAACCAGTGGACCTCTACCAAGATTGTTCAAATTATAGCCATGGGACCAAAAATGCCACCGCGTCGGGGCCAACCAGTTTTACATAGACTTATATAGGGAAAACATCTAAAAATCTTCTTGTCTGAAACCAGAATGCCCAGGTCGTTGATATTTGGTATGAAGCTTCATCTAGTGGACCTCTACCAGGATTGTTCAAAATATAGTCCTGTGGCCAAAAAAATGGCCCCGGGCCAGGGCCCACTGGATCAGATATGCGTATATAGGGAAAACCTTTAAAAATCTTCTTGTCTGAAACAAGAAGGTCCAGGTCTTTGATATTTGGTATGAAGCTTCATCTAGTGGACCTTTACCCAGATTGTTCAAATTATAGCCCTAGGACCATAAATGCCCCCGCGCTGGGGCCCACCAGTTATACATAGCCTTATATAGGGAAAAAATAAAAATCTTCTTATCTGAAACCAGAAGACCCAGGTCTTTGATATTTGCTATGAAGCTTCATCTAGTGGACCTCTACCAAGATTGTTCAAAATATAGTCCTGGGGCCAAAAATGCCCCCGCACCAGGGCCCACTGGTTTCACATATTAGGCGTATATAGGGAAAACCTTTAAAAATCTTATTGTCTGAAACAAGAAGGCCCAAGTCTTTGATATTTGGTATGAAGCTACATCTAGTGGACCTCTACCAAGATTGTTCAAATTATAGCCTTGGGCCATAAATGCCCCACTGCTGGGTCCCACCAGTTTTGCATAGCTTTTTATAGGGAACACCTTTAAAAAAACCTTCTTGTCTGTAACAAGAAGGCCCAGGTCTTTGAAATTTGGTATGAAGCTTCATCTGGTGGACCTCTACCAAGATTGTTCAAAATATAGTCCTGGGGCAAAAATGCCCCTGCGCGGGGGACCGCTGGTTTCACATAGGCGTATAAGGGTGGGTTTAAAAAAAATGAAGCTTTTTTACTCATTTTTTATTATTCAAGCTTGGCTGAATAGTGTTCTACTTATAAGGGTTTGTTTGTGTACAAATTGTGTGGTATATGGGTGTTAAACTTCACAGAAAATTTCATCAAAAAAGATTGATGCAGTCAAAAGTTATGCAAGAAAATATACCCAAAAATGTCCCAATCGCAACGTTTTTAGCGTGACATTTTGAATCTTACATGATTTTCAAACGGATATAAAAGATAAAATATGGCCAGTTTTATCACAAAAACACCATGGATGCCAAAAACCATTACATAGTTGCATTTTCAATCTAATTTACGTGTGTTTTGGCTATGTTTACATGTCCAAACATAATATACAATGTTGACACCCCCCCAAAAAAAATTATACCAAATTTAACAAATGTTGAACTTTCATAAAAAATATATCTCACATCATAATCACTAGATGCATTGCTAGTTGTAAATAACACAGTATAATGTTTCAAGATTAATAATCGGCCATTATATAGCTACTACACTGCACAACATTTCAGAAAACAGCTGCTTTAATCTGTTACCCAGCTTTGTCCCAAGTGCAACGTTTGGAAGTTTTAGATCTATCATACGAGCATAACCTGTGTAACATATCATTTTTATCTATCTTTCATGTCAGCAAGTCAGGAGGAAGCCATCTAAAGCAATCCTTTACTTGTAGTGAGGCACTGGCTTCCTACAGGTTGCCAAAAGTGATGTCCCAAGTGCAACGCATTTTTACATGTTTAATGTTTGCAATATTAATGCTAAACAATAGACTTGTTCTTCAATGTAATCATTTTTTCCTTACTGTTAAATCATATATTTTAACAATTTATGAATTTTAAAGTCTGCAATAAGCATTTTTAGAAAATATTTAAAGAAAAGTGGATTTTTTAACTAATATACATTTTCAAAAGAATTTTATTTTCAAAACAAGAACATTGTAGCACAATCTTTGTTTGAAAAATATTTTTTCATAAAAGCAGATGTAAAATCAATCAAAACTTTATCTTAAAATGTCTGTTGGAGGTCATTTAAGAGGCCATTTTCAACTAACCTTCAAACGTTGCACTTGGGACAAAAAATCTGAAACCGACTGCACACAAGTACTGGTAAACTGCTTAGAGGATAACCGCTTAGAGGATCTAAGCCTGCCCAGGCAAAGATGTGTGAGTCCGATCGTCCATGTTTGTAAACCCTATTGGTTTCCTTGGGCGACAGGGCTTGAGATGTCATTTCACCTCAATTCCAAGTAAGAGTCTCTCAAAATTGGAAGCAACCTCTCCAAAATAAGGTATACAGTGTTGGCGGGGCCATTTAACCTCAATTCAAAGAAACAAAACCATGGTTGTCAGTGGTTTGGGTAAAAAATACAGTACGGCTATGGTTGGCTATAATGGATTGTTATAGTCAGTTGTCATATATGTCCAACTAACCATGGCCTACCATGGTTGTCCATAGCAGAGCATGGCTGCTAGTTAGTAGAAACTAGGGTCAAAATTACTATGGTCAATGACCATGGTTGATCATGGGCAACTGGCATAAAATTTCTAAATAATCATGGTCTACCATGGCCAACATAGCATCATGGTGGACCATGGTCATATTTAGCTCTGGTTAAATAGCTGTATAAAATACATCACTCTAATCCATAACAGCAAAATTTAACATTTGATTTTTTTTTTGCAGTCTTGACTTATAATGGCTTTTGGCTGTCTGTAAAAAAATCACCCTCCCCTAGAATTGCCCATAAACTAAGTGGACCATGTCAGTAAACCCAGTGGACATTTGCAATAGAATCAGTGGACAGACTGGACAATATCCATGGATTCAGTGCACTTGACATATTGTCAAGTGAGGTCAAAGCACAGTGGACAATGTCCATGGACACTGGCCAGTCTTATTTAGTTTAAGGGTAAAGGTTCAGTAGCCTCCCTTGAAATTTATATCCTCCCTTGATATTTATATTTATTTACCGTTTCAAATCTATATTCATTTACCTAAAAATTCTAATTATTTGAATTAATTAGTTATTCATATTTATGTAGACAAGAAGCATGTATCTAGCTTACCACCTATATATAAGTTTTGTATCCACACTTTGATCACCTCTAAGAGATGATTTTCGAGATTGCTGTCAACAGAATTTCATCAATATATAGAACATTGTTTAGTACATGTATCTGCCTGTTGGCCTGATTGCTTAAAGAGCATTGACTGTCATAAAATATGAGTGACAGGCATCTTGAACTGGAAGAATTCCTTCAGCTTGGTAGGGTTCCTATACATTAAGCGAATATAAAAATGTCTGCCTGTGTCAACACCATGGTCAAACATTGACCATTGTCTACTATGGTGTTCATGATCAACTAACCATCATTTTCACCTGAGACCATGGTATATGACCATGGTCATCAAATTATGTGGTTGTGGTGCCATTTTACAAATCTTGGCCAATCATGGTCCCAGGTCCATAGAATACCAAGGAAAACATGCTACTTAATGGTAAATGACCATTATTTTCACCTGGGTCAGTGTACTATCCGATTGCACACATGCAAGGGTTGATCTGCATCTATTTAATTTGCCAGTGGCAGAATTTGCCTCTTATAAGCCTGCAAGGTAAGCTGATAGGCTTCACAGGGCCCACATCTGGGCCATTCAACTTCATACCAAAACTGTGTAACTGAGCTTATCATCAAATTTGGTATAATGTCCTGAATAATAGAGGAGGGTTTAGTCCTCTCTTTCCACCAGATTGTGTAATACTTCTCCATCTCCAATAAGGCTTAAATAAGTTTCAAATGCTTGAAAGAATCCTTTATTGTTTGAGAACAAATGGCAGAAACTTGGCATACTGGTATATATACATAGACTGTTTTTATCAGGAAACTACCTCAAGGTGAAAAACTGATCCTGATTTCTTTAAAACAAAAGCTCGGCCAAGGGGAAATCTTCACAAAGTCAGTGAACCATGAACTGTGTGTCAAGGTGAAATGTGGATGCTCGCACCAAAGTTGCCATCCCAAGATGCAAGCTTTTACCAAGCTGAAGTATAATTAATGATTCTTATATAGTTCTTTGGACCTAAACATTGGGTTAAAAGCTAGGCTTGATACAATAATTCTCTAAGTCAGTGAACCATGACATGAGATCAAGGTCAAATATGGATTCTTGCAATGAAGTTACCATCGCTAGAAGCAACTTTGCACTTAGTATGATCCATGAAGCTCTTACAGTTAGAACTTCAGAAATGGACTTGAACATTTTGGTGAAAGTTAGGGTGGCCACAATAGTTCACAAAGTCAGTGAACTATAAAAAGTAGGTCAAGTGCAAAAAATGGATGCCTGCACTAAAGCTGCCATCCTTAGATGCTAGTTTGTACCAAGTATCATTGATGAAGTTCTAATAGTTCTTGAGAAATGGACTTGACCACATGGGTGAAAGCCTGGGTTGACACAATCGTTTACAGTTAGTGAACCATGAAATGTATGTCAAGGTCAAATACGAATGTTTGCATTAAAGTTGCTATCCCTACATGCAAGTTGCTTCATCAGGAATGAAGCACTTACAATTCTCAAGAAATGCACTGTACATCAGGCCCGGGTAAAAGTTAGGGTGGTTGCAAATGCTGTCAATGGCTTGAGGAATGGATGAACAAACAGGCAAATGGATGGAAAAGTGGACTCTTACATGTATATAGAGCCATGCTTCATGCAGGTGCGACAAAAAAAAAACTGGACAATATCACAGTAGGCAGCAGGATACTCTATCTTTATATCTGCACTTTTCGAAGAAAAGACAGATATACTGTGATAGGTCCCGTCAGTCTGTCTGTGTAATTCATACAAAAATTCTTAATACTAGAAGAGAACACAAAGTATCGATTTTGTCCCAAGTGCAACGTTTTCTTTCAACATGCATATCTGATACACAGCCATTAAAACACTTTTGCTTTCATCAAAAAGGATTTAAAAAATGATTCCCTACCATTTATGGTACAGAAGTACACCTGGTTTTAGTATTGCAGAATAATGTGATATAAAGAAATGACTGACACCCATACTCCAAAATCTGAAATGTTCATTGAATTGTTATCATGTTTTGTTATATTCTGTGTTTGAAGTTCACAGTTCTTCATGTTGATGAGTTATATGAAATAAAAAATGCATGACAAGTGCTAAAATATGTAGTGTCTTGCCTTATTGAAGGAAATCCAGAAAGACTGTTTTTGTCCCAAGTGCAACGAAATAAGGAAAAAGCAGCCAAATTTTCAAAGGCTCTTTTTTTCATGACATAATGTTTAGATTGAAACGAAATTTGAAGGGTGATCTAAAAATGTATTGGATTTTAACAAAATTGTATTGTTTTATGAATATTTGAACTATTCGAGTGATTATAAGCCTTTTATTGATAGATATACCCAATTCAGTATAAACGTTATCCAAAACTGACTGAAAAAACATTTTTCACTGTAACCACTAAAATTAATGACATAGACTTATGCCCCAATATATGTTTCATCAAAATGTACATAAATATTAATGAAAAAATAAGTGAAAAAATGCAGTGCTAGAGAAATCCAGAAAGACTGTTTTTGTCCCAAGTGCAACGAAATGCGGCAAAAATAGGCAAATTTTCAAAGGCTATTTTTTTCATGAAATAATGCTTAGATCGAAATGAAATTTGAAATGTGATTTAAAAATGTATCGAAGTTTAACAAAATAGTATTGTTTTATGAATATTTGAACTATTCGAGTGATTATAAAACTTTTATTGATAGATATACCCAAATTCAGTATAAACTTTATCAAAAACTGACTGAAAAAAATAAAATTCGCTGTAACCACTAAAATTAATGACATAGACTTATGCCCCAATATATGTTTCATCAAAATATACATAAATATTTATGAAAAAATAAGTGAAAAAATGCAGTGCTAGAGAAATCCAGAAAGACTGTTTTTGTCCCAAGTGCAACGAAATGCAGCAAAAATAGGCAAATTTTTAAAGGCTGTTTTTTCATGAAATAATGCTTAATAGATCGAAACGAAATTTGAAATGTGATTTAAAAATGTATTGAATTTTAACAAAATTGTATTTATTTATGAATGTTTGAAATATTCAAATGAATAAAAAAACTTTTATGGGTAGATATACCTAATTCAGTGTAAAGTATATCAAAAAATGACAGAAATTTTTTTTTTCGCACTAACAATTAAAATCAATGACATAGACTTATGCTCCAATATATGTTTCATCAAAATATATATAAATATTAATGAAAAAATATGTGAAAAGAATGCAGTGCTATTTACTAGGTGCATACCATGTTTTGAAAATAAACAGCAAAATATACTAGAAACATAGAAATTCCAAAAACAATAATGCTCAAACACAGTGTAAACTATTAATTTCTGACACTTTGACATCCATCGAAAAAACAGACAGCAAAATTAATCAGCTGAAAGATATTTTAATTTTTGACCTCAATGTCACACTTTTGCTTCATTTTTTTTGAAACCCACCCATAATGGGAAAATTTTTGTCTGAAACAAGAAGGCCCAGATTTTTGATATTTGGCATGAAGCTTCATCTAGTGGACCTCCACCAAGTTTGTTCAAGTTATAGCCCTTAGGCCTAGAATGTAATATAGACACTGATACTCAGGTGAGCGATTCAGCGCCCTGTGGGCCCTCTTGTTTCACAAGTTATCTTTGCATCACATCATGACCAATCATGCATATGGAAAGCAAACACTTTTATATAACAAATTGACATAGTAAAACTCCAAGGCCCACAACAATTAACCATTGTCCTGCTGGATGAATTAATTTTGCAACACCCATTTCTGTTTAATAACCAAATAAATTGAAGGGGTTAGTGCAAGAAGGGGCCTAAGTCCATTTTTGGAAAAATCTGGGATATTATCATTTTCAGATACATCATATCAAGACCTACAATCTGATATATAGTTTGTTATACCTTATTTCTTTACTGACATTAAAAATGACGGGTAATAAAATTTTTGGTAGGGTCCTAAGTCCAATGTCGTATTGTTGGTGCAAGAAGGGGTCTAAGTCCGTTTTACCACATAAAGCTTTGAGTTTCTATTGTATGTATTGTTCATTTGTTTCAGATTTGTGTTGTAATAAACTAATAGAGAGTCGTGATACGATAAAATATACATGTTCAACTAAATGGCATAGGTTTCTGCTTTTAATAGAGAAAACTTTGTTGTATTTGTTTAGTGCAAGAAGGTGCCTAAGTCCAATAAATCCTGGACTTAGGCCCCTTCTTGTACTAAACCATTATTGTAACAAATGAATATCTGCGATATACTCAGAACTATTTATGCGGTTTTTGCACCATTTCAGATGACACGATAACACAACAGAAGAATTTATTTAAATTCAAGTATGAAAAATATGAACATTTTGCAAAATATTTTTTTTTTTTCGCGTTTTTCTCGAAATGATAAAAATGTGACTTAGGCCCCTTCTTGCACTAACCCCTTCAATTGCAAAATACACAATGCTTAATATATTTGTTCAGTTCACAAACTAAATAACAAACATTTAATTCCTGATCAGTTGGCTTATTCAGAAGCCATCTGATCTGGATCTACACTGTTTTCAAAAGGTAGGGGTTGTCTTGATCATCAGAACAATGGTAAATAGTGATCTGTTGGAGATGTAGATAGGACAATCCACAATGTTATTTTAACCCCGCCCATCAGGGCTTGAAGACATAGATTGGCTGCAGGATGCTTCACAAAGAGCTGAAACTGACCCGCACACAAGTACTGGTAAACCATTTAACGGATCTAAGCCTTCCCAGGCAATGCGGTGCGAGTCAGCTCGTCAATGCTTATAAACCCTATTGGTTTCATTGGGCAGCAGGGCTTGGGGTGTCATTTCATCTCAATATCCGATAAAAGTCCCACAAAATTGGAAGAAACGTCTCCAAAATGACCTTAACAGTGTTGATGGGGAAGTTGAGCTTTAAATCAAACAAACAAAACAATGATATTTGTTTCCAGCCCATTTAACGTTCCTTCAGAGCTCTAGACCCATTTTGTCTAGTCAATGGTTAAAGGACAGATACATGTCTACTGAGAATCAGACAACTGGGCCTTGGTGTGGACATCAGTTTCCACTTGCAAGGCTTATGCTAAGGTAGGCTTAGAGGTCTAAATGTCTCTCAGACTAAATGCTAAGTAAACTGTTACAAAAGCCTGATGTGAAACTGAACTGCACCACAGCTCTAGATAAGGAGGAAAACCTAGATATTCAGATAAGCTTTCCTCAGGACTGGTGTTAACCCGGCATTTCTGGTATCTATTGGAAAAGCCTCAACAAGGCAATTCTAACACGTACCCATAACATATTTTAATGCCAGAAGTAATCTCGTTACTCCATCTCCAGAACTCTAATAAGTCTTCTGCTATGTTGGGATAAGGCTCATGTGTGACATGAAAATGTCTTTTCGTTTGTGCACGAATACTCAGCTGTACATATTGCTCCAGATTAGCAGCTCCTAGTATATCTATCCAATTTTGGAATTAAAAGAAAGGCGATCGTTATTGACAGCCAACATCCAAAAATTTTAAAAGTGATCTGCTAACTTGTACAGTAACAAGAGCTGTCGCATGACAGCATACATGTAGCTCGACTGTTTCGCGCCTTCAAGATATAAAGTAAAACTACTGAACCATGAAATATAGGTCATACTCAGCTAGATATATTTTGAGGTCAATGATCAGGTCACATGGAACATTTATTCCAGATATTACATTTTAGAATCAAATTGTGTCTGAAATCATTGAATCATGCAAATAGGTCACATTGACCCAGATATGTTTCTATGTCAATCATCTGGTCACATGAAACTTATAATTCAGGATTGAAGTTTCTCAAAAAGAAAATGGTATTCAAAATATGTGGCAGACGCACTGAAATATAGGTCACATTGACCTATATGTATTTTGTGGTCAGTTATCTGGTAACATTGAAGTAATATCCCAGGTTTAACATTTCTCCAACACAACGGTATTCAAGATAATAAGCAAAATCAATGATCCATGAAATATGGGTCACAATGACCTAGAAATTCTTTGAGGTAAATCGTCGGATCACACAGAACTCATAAACCAGGTGAGACATTTCTCCATCAAATAGTATTCAAGATAACAGGCCAGCTCACTGAACCATGAAATATAGGTCTCATTGACCTAGATAGAATTCAACGCGTCAATCATGGGGTCACATGGAATAAATAATCCAGGTATGACGTTTCTTCATCAAATAGTATTCGAGACATTAGGCAAAATCGCTGAACCAAGAAATATACCTGGATATATATTTTAGGTCAGTTATTAGATCACATGAAACTAATAATCCAGGTGAGACACATCTACATCAAATAGCATTCAAGATAGTAGGAAAAATCACTGAACCATGGAATATAGGTCACGCAGGATTTCCATTGATAACCAATCTGAAATTATTGAAGCTTTTAGCTCTACTTCTAGATATTTAGATGATTTATTAAATATTGATAATACCTATTTTGATGGTTTGATCAGTCAGATTTACCCCTAGAACTTAAGTTAAATAAAGCAAATTCTTCTGATACCGAGGCCCCGTTTTTGGATTTACATCTATCTATTTTAGATGGATTTGTTTCGTGCAAAATTTATGATAAACGCGATGACTTTGATTTTGAGATTGTAAATTTTCCTTTTATGGATGGTGATGTTCCTCGTGCGCCATCCTATGGCGTTTATATTTCGCAATTAATTCGATTTGCTAGAGTGTGTAGTCATGTAACTGACTTCAACACTCGTAATAAATTATTAACGGCTAAACTCCTTAATCAGGGTTATCGGTACCATAAACTACGCAAAGCCTTTTCAAAATTTTATAGACGCCATTCTGATTTAATTTCAAAATTCAATATTGGACTTAAAACTCTTCTGCAACAAGGTCAATCAGAACCCGAATTTTATGGTGACTTAGTATATAAATTCAGAAAAATATATAACCGCAATGACTTCAGCACCCAATTTCGTAAAATCATTCTTCGATATAAAAAGATTGGGTACAACATGGATATTATACGACAGACTGCATGCATGGTAGTTAATCCAATCTCGGTTGGCAACTTTGCTTCCCTCTTTAATTGCACGCTGGTG
Organism: Lucinisca nassula; assembly: GCA_963580285.1. Classification (NCBI taxonomy): domain Eukaryota; kingdom Metazoa; phylum Mollusca; class Bivalvia; order Lucinida; family Lucinidae; genus Lucinisca; species Lucinisca nassula. The sequence goes on along the minus strand of OY757011.1, from coordinate 13,369,237 downwards.
GGTCAGGCCTCAGATTCTATGCCGGCTCCAACGTAAAGGCTTATTGAAAATTAAAGAGATAATGTTGGTTGGTGCCTGATGCTCTGTCTCTGGTCGGGCTCATCGGAGTCTAACTGTTGGTTTTCTTTTGCTCCAGCATTTCAGTGGTTTCTTGCTGTCGAGTCCTCACCGTTGTCTCACCTCTGTGGTTCTTTGATTTCTGTGTTCACGGAGATGTTGCACTGATGAGTTAGGAGGCCTTCATGCGGACTGAACAAATTATTTGTCTAAATCGCGACGGAAGTAAGGGCGAGGATTGTGGCCACGTAAAATCGATTTAAGCCCCCCAGTGGAAATCTTCCACTGACCGTTCCAAGGCGGCTCTTCTGTGGCGATTTATTTATGTGTTTGTTTGTTACTTACTGTGTGTATCACTTGTGTCTTTTAATTTTGGATGGCCATATGGCCATTTTGTAGGAAAGTAACTGTCCATATGGCCTTCCTTTGTTTAGGTTTCCATTATGGTCTGGTCGCTTAATGTTTGTATTTCTTTCCCTTTGGTGTCTTTTATGGATGGAATAAGTTAATTGTATCAATTCCTGATCTTTGTTTTACTTCTACTTTACTAGATATAATTTATGGTCAATTATCGAATCACATGGAACTAATAATCCAAGTATGACATTTCTCCATCAAAAAGTATTCGAGATAATAGGGAAAATCACTGAACCATGAAATGTAGGTCACAGTGGCCTAGATCTTTTTTGACGTCATCAGAATACCCTCCCAGGTACTTCAGTTCCAAATATGAGTGCTCATTGATGAGTGACTGCTGATATATAAAAAGCATTTAAAAACTTTAAAACAGTGTGACGGGAACGCAAACGTGCACGCAGACGAGCGAGGTGACAACATATACATTATTTAGACTCCTTTATTTATTTATCGAGATTCTTAATATTCGACAAAACAAAATAAGTATTAATTTATTTATATTAGCCACAGCATGGAGTTACATATTCTAGAGTTCCAACCATTTATGCCTTAAGTGTAATGAACACTTTAATAGTTCATATTATTCTGATGAAAAATTTTCATTTGTATGAAAAAAAGTTTAATAGTTCAATTTTTTATTTATCCATTCATGTTTTTTTTTTTTTTTTTTTATTTATCAGATTATATTCATTTATATTTAAGTATATATATCCGATATCTTAGCTGGCTGTCAATAGCGAATTCGCTATCCACAGCCGGCTGGCAATAGCGAATTCGCTATCGACAGCCGGCTGTCAATAGCCACTTCCTGTTAGTTTTCATTGCTACATATTATAACGAAAATCGAAAGCTTCTGAGACGGTAGTGTTCAGGACTAGATCAAGCCCAATACACTGAACACGTCTGCTACATAACTGAAAACCTGACTGACTTGACATGATCAAACTGGATGTTTAATACGTTTCAGAGCATTCCACAGGCTTTAGTTCTCACGTTAACACAGATTCTGTTTATACCAAACGTCCATCATTAACTAAAATGTTAAAAATATCTCAACACCTGCTGACCACGTGAGCCTGCACCTGCAGGGTACTATGCACTCAGACAATGCCTAATGGTGCCGATAGGCGTAAACGGAAACATGCACCCCTATGATTGACTTTTTGTAGATACATTTCAGGTTTTTGTAATATTTTGAATTTTGCAAGTCTCGCTACGGTGGGGGGGCGCCTAAAAGTCCGCGGGTGGGCGTCTCTTGCCTGATGCCTCCAGTTGACCTGTCTAATGAGCTACGTCGGTCGGTGTGTACTCGGAGGGGTATGAGCTCCATCGGAGTCTAACTGTTGGTTTTCTTTTGCTCCAGCATTTCAGTGGTTTCTTGCTGTCGAGTCCTCACCGTTGTCTCACCTCTGTGCTTCTTTGATTTTTTGTGTTCACGGAGATGTTGCACTGATGAGTTAGGAGGCCTTCATGCGGACTGAACAAATTATTTGTCTAAATCGCGACGGAAGTAAGGGCGAGGATTGTGGCCACGTAAAATCGATTTAAGCCCCCCAGTGGAATCATTCCACTGACCGTTCCAAGGCGGTTCTTCTGTGGCGGTTTATTTATGTTGTTGTTTGCTACTTACTGTGTGTATCACTTGTTTCTTTTTATTTTGGATGGCCATATGGCCATTTTGTGGGAAAGTAACTGTCGTTATGACCATCCTTTGTTTAGGTTTCCATTATGGTCCGGTCGCACTATGTCTGTTTTTCTGTCCCTTTGGTGTCTTTGATGGCTAGAGTAAGTTAATAGTATCGATTCCTGATCTTTGTTTTACTTCTCCTTTTTTATGTAAACTGTACTTGTTTTTCTCCCGCCAAAGTATTTTAATAACAACACATGTAATGTACGTAATGCATAACTGAGGGGACATTTTATTTAAATATCAGCGGATTTGAATAGAATTCAAATAAATAATCTGTATGTATATTGTAGCTTCTGTGCAAAATGGTATTTTATAGAATGAATGGATTAAAATATGTGAAAGGTAAAAACAAATTTCATTTTTCTAACGGTAAAAGTTTATAATGTTTCATAGCCCAAACAACATAATCCTAAATACATTTATTACCCACTCAACATCATATTGGTCATATGAAGCTCTAACTTCATATCAACGTTGTTTCTACCCTTCATGCATTATGCCTGTGTAACAAAGGTGCATCTTTTACAATCCGTCAACACTATTTGGATCCTTAAGATCACACGCCCACGTAACTATTTTACATGTGTATTATCTTTTTCACTTAAGACTTACATCTTATAATTAAGGCGTAACTATACCAAATTTAGTGATACAGAGGCCTTTCTGATATTTAATCTTCATCAGTGTGTCTCAACCCCAAAGTTTTGAAACCGAAACGGATGACGTACAAGACCCGGCAAACACAGCACATACCCCTACGAGTACACACCGACCGACGTAGCTCATGAGACAGGTCAACTGGAGGCGTCAGGCAAGAGACGCCCACCAGCGGACTTATAGGCGCCCCCCAACATCAGCAAACATGGCTCACAATCCACGGAAGTCCCGGGCATCAGGAAGGAGATGTCCAAAGTAGCGAGATTTGCAAAATTCAAAATATTACAAAAAGTGGCAACCATATCCGCTAAGATACATGTCCCACCTGACAAGTCAGTCTTAGTTTTAGAAAAAAAAATAGAAATTTATACTGCAAAAATTAACGATATAATATAGTTATTTAAATCAATACTTGAGTAAAGACGTCAACACCGCAGTATCAACCTCAGCACTAAAGAACTGATACTGAGCGGATGATACCCTCGGGGACGAACGAATCATCCACCAGCAGAGATACCGACCCAGTGGTTGCAATTAAGGCGTAACTATACCAAATTTAGTTACTCAAAGGCCTTTCTAATATTTAATCTTTATCATTGTGTCTCAACCCCAAAGTTTTGAAACCGAAACGGATGGCGGACAAGACCCGGCAAACACAGCACATACCCCATCCGAGTACACACCGACCGACGTAGCTCATGAGGCAGGTCAACGGAAGGCAACAGGCAAGGGATGCCCAACCGCGGACTTATATGCGTCCCCCACCGAGCCAACATCAGCAAACATGGCCCACTATCCAAGGAAGTCCCGGGCATCAGGAAGGAGATGCCCAAACCGAAACGGATGACAGACAAGACCTGGCAAACACAGCTTATACCCCTCCGAGTACACACCGACCGACGTAGCTCATGAGACAGTTTAACTGGAGGCATCAGGCAAGAGACGCCCGCCCGCGGACTTATAGGCGTCCTTCACCGTAATTCAAAATATTACAAAAAGTGGCAACCAAATCCGCCAAGATACATGTCCCACCTGACAAGTCAGTCTTAGTTTTAGAAAAAAAATAGAAATTTATACTGCAAAAATTAAAGATATAATTTAGTTATTTAAATCAGTACTTGAGTACTGACGTCAGCACAGCAGTATCAACCTCAACACTACGGAACTGATACTGAGCTGATGATACCCTTAAGGACGAACGAATAATCCACCAGCAGAGATTCCGACCCAGTGGTTGTAATTAAGGCGTAACTATACCAAATTTAGTGACACAGAGGCCTTTCTGATATTTTATCTTCATCATCTTCATCAGTGCGTCTCAACCCCAAAGTTTTGAATTTAATGCGTACCTATACCAAATCTAGTGACACAGTGGCCTTTCTGATATTTAAGGACGAACGAATAATCCACCAGCAGAGATTCCGACCCAGTGGTTGTAATTAAGGCGTAACTATACCAAATTTAGTGACACAGAGGCCTTTCTGATATTTTATCTTCATCATCTTCATCTGTGTGTCTAACCCCAAAGTTTTGAAACAGAAACGGATGATGGACAAGACCCGGCAAACACAGCACATCCCCCTCCGAGCACACATCGGCCGACGTAGCTCATAAGACAGGTCAACTGGAGGCATCGGCCAAGAGACGCCTACTAGGGAACTTATAGGTGTCCCCCACCAAGCCAACATCAGCAAACATGGCCCACACTCCACGGAAGTCCCGGGCATCAGGAAGGAGATGCCCAAAGTAGCGAGACTTGCAATATTTATAATATAACAAAAAATAGGCAACCAAATCCGCTTAGATACATGTCCCACCTGACAAGTTAGTCTTAGTTTTAGAAAAATTAGAAATTTATACTGCAAAAATTAAATATATATTATAGTTATTTAAATCAGTACTTGAGTACTGACGTCACCACCGCAGTATCAACCTCAGCACTAAGGAACTGGTACTGAGCTGATGATACCCTCGGGGACGAACGAATCATCCACCAGCAGAGATACCGACCCAGTGGTTGCAATTAAGGCGTAACTATACCAAATTTAGTGACACAGAGGCCTATATGATATTTAATCTTCATCAGTGTGTCTGAACACCAAAGTTTTTAAACCGAAACGGATGACGGATGATGATAAGTTAGCACATTATATCGCTTCTCCAAAGTCAGGGCACAGTAAAATGCACATGTTGGCAGGTTTGAAACACAATGTCCCATACAACAACGCCAATGGTACTGAGCCCACTACGTTCCATCCTTAATATTCTACCCAAAATAATCAGACCCAATCTTATATTTTTTTCACAAAGTGTCTATGGAAAAACTTTTAATTGTTGTTAATAAATATAACATACACATTCTTTTTTTTTACTGAACTGCAAGGAAAATATACAGTTCAACTAATAGATCGTGCGAGTAACTTGTGTTAGAATTAATGTGTTGAAGTATTGAAGAACAATATTAGTGACTATAAAGAGTTAGGTAGTCTACAGCCCGAGTCACAACTAGGCATCGAAAAAAATGACCGCTTAGGAGAAATCAAAAATTGCATTTTGTCACCAGTAATGAATGATTGTTGTTGGGACCTAAACTAGTAGAAGTGTAAGCAATGATCACCAATCGAAACAAATATACCCACACCTCCTATCAGCGGCACCAAAAGGAAAGAAACACAAAGAAATAACTAGACCCTAATGAAAATACCAATAAAAGGACAGTTACTTTCCCATAAAATTGCCAGTTGGCTATCTAAAACAGAAAGATATAAGCGAAAACACATTAAAAGCATAACAAAAAATACCGCGACAGAAGATCCGCATTGAAACGGTCAGTGAACCGCCATCCTTGCCTTTAATTCCGTCGTGATTTAGGCGTAAAAATAGCTGCATTTCTACTAACATGCTGAAACAAATTGGCCGATATAGGAGAAATGTTGTTTTTTTTTTCTCCCGAAAAATAGGGTCAGGCCTGTATTTTTTATGTGGTTTTGTTTTATGTTTATAAAATTTTGTGAGATTTGCACTGTATATCATGATTCATTTTAATAGAGGCTAATAAAGTTTCCTTTTAAAAGGAAGGCTTCCCCAGTTTGTGAAGTTAAAAATCCGTCATTGTTGCTAGCCTTTCGAAAGTAAGGGGGAGCTACACAGATACTTGGGGTCAGTAGAGCTTTCTTGCGGTTAGAAGAGCGGATGATCCAAAATTGATCTCTTGGATTTTTTTCTTTATTTTTGTATTTTTAGCGTACTTGAACAACACCTGAATCCATACGAATGGCTGCATCACGTCTAGAAAATTACGTGAAGATAAACAACTTCGATGTGATCAATTGTGACCTCATTCCAGGTTAACAGCGCTGTGCCTTCCAAAATCAAAATAGCCATACAAATTACTCATATCCCTCATTTCTACAATCATTCGACTAAACGATGATGTGGATGTCCTTACAAAGGTGTTTTGATTTATTGCAATTTCCACCGAAATCTTTCTCAAATGCAAACAAAGCGTCGTATTTCACATCAAAGTGCGACTAGTGTCCCGGCTTGCCCTTCAAATCGTCGGTAACCCTCGGTGGCAGCTGCCGAGAACCAGTCTATGTTTCCCGGGGTTCAGGGCAATGTTTGCAATTAGCCGGGAACAGGGTCGCACTATGATACGAGATGTTATCATATGATACGCACTATGATACGAGATGTTACGAGATGGAATAGGAAACCTCTCTGGTGCTGATGCACATCTAAATTATTTTAGTAGATATATGGTAGGGCGGTGCGAGTGAAATATTTTAGGTGAAATATGGTAGGCAAAATGTGCTGCTCCATGAACAAGTCATGCACATATCATACGATGTATGCATGAGTGGTTTATGGAGATCTGTTTTTTACAATACAGGGGGCCGCTATAAGGCTGAGTTCTATAAAATTTGCCTAAAAATCGCCAACCGCCAAATTGTGCCATATATGATTTTCATTCCCGTCACGTGTTGTGTGGGTGTTCGTTTTGACAGGAGTCATGCCATTGATTTATAGGGTCGTTTCATCAATTTTTCCTATGGGAAATATACTATTTGAACGCAAATCCATTATCTACTCGATTTTTGCTATCTAGCTTCAATTGTGGACGGTATCTCCACCTCGCCACGATTTAAGCAAGGTAATATGAGTAGGCATGATTTTCCGGTAGTATTCATAGATATAAAAATCCTGAGAAGAACGAACACTTTAGCAGCAGGTCAAGTTGTAACGAGTATCAACAACATTGTGTCGGGAAAAAGAAAGTATATTGAAAGGTATGTTAAATCTATGTTTAGTATTATTTTTGTATGAACATGCTTGTAGGTTTTGGAGGGGTTTACTTCTAGTATACCCCAACTTTCTGAAGCCTATTCTGAATTCACTGTTGAAGCCTGTAGTGATTAGGCTACTAGCTTTGCCAGCTAGACGTCGCAGGATCGATCCCAGGCTTCTCCAGTAGTAGAATGAGTCTTTCTAAGTGAGGTCCTGTCTCATGCTGACCCTAGATGTTGGTGAGACGTAAAATTTGGACACCCGCTCATTCTGGATTCATTTAGGCTTTAACACCCCTTTTGAAGAATGTAATTAATAAACGCCGGGTCACTTGTTTGACCCATGACTTTGACTAGCTGTGGTTAGAAAACCGTGGTTCCGTCCCAATATGATATTAGGTGTAGAGGGGACGTAAACTTAAGACGGGTTTAACCATATCTTCATCATCAGGGCAAACTCTTACAAGAGCCTGTCGGGTTGTCCGTGATGATGAACCGTAATAAATTTTATTTTACAAGCGTGTTCACGTTGATTCGAAATAATTTTGTTCAAGAATGTATGTACATATAAAGAACGTGATGATGATAAGTGAGAGTATTTGGTCGCCACACGTCATAACGGCCTGAGCGGCGGGGATGACGTCAGCTGCGTCATCGGCGTCGCGAGGACGGTTGTGACGATGTGCCTACCAAATACAGAGAGAATTTACGGCTAACAGTGTTGGCTCTTATGAGACACTAACAAATGTTGTGGATTATAGATGAAAATCTTCTGTTTGTAGTTTCGATCTGTTGTTAATGTAATGAATTTGTGAATAGCTATATTTCTGAGCCGTGTCGCGGAGAAGGATATGAAGTAGAGATTGTTATCGAGGGGGGGGGGGGGGGTTCACCCTAAGTTATAAACTGGCCAGTCGCGTCTTGTGTTGTTTCTTTTTTTTTGTTTTTGTTGTTGTTTTTGTTGTTTGCTTCTGTAGCCAACTCACGACGTCCGCTCCGAAGGCAAAACAATGTTCTGTGCTCGGAACGGGTGACGTGAATACCTACAGAAGCAAACAACAAAAACAACAACAAAAACAAAAAAAAGAAACAACACAAGACGCGACTGGCCAGTTTATAACTAAGGGGGAATCCCCCCTCTCGCGTGAATCTTCCTCTCGCGAACTAGTGCAAACTAGTCTATCGACATTGTTGCCGATCACAGGTTTAGCGATCGCACTAATCTGATTCGTCCGAATCACCTGCAGGATATTTAATTGACCTCTTCCATTTGGAACTCAGCCTTATAGCGGGCCCCTGTATTGTAAAAACAGATCTCCATAAACCACTCATTCATACATCGTATGATAAGTGCATGACTTGTTCATGGAGTAGCACATTTTGCCTACAATATTTCACCTAAAATATTTCACTCGCACCGCCCTACCATATATCTACTAAAATAATGTAGATATGCATAAGCACCAGAGAGGTTTCCTATTCCATCTCGTAACAAAGGTTTCCCCTTTTGGAGAAAAAACAATCAGAAATGTTTTTTTCTTTGTGTATAGAGATGGAATAGGATGAACCTATCTAAACAAGACAGCTATTTACACAACAACCGTGCGAAAAATTACCTACTAAGGTAGTCTGCCCCCAAATTTTCTTAAGTAAAATTTAGCTATTAAAGTTATGGTGGTTTGCCCCAGACTTTTCCTGTTACCCTGACACTCTGTTGTTTGTTAGAAAACGGATATCGTTTTAATCTTACTGGCGGTGGCCTTTCTGGCTTAACTGATTTGATTGTTTTCACCGGTTCTGACATAAATGTGGTACATATAATTTGGTCAGTCTGACATGTCAGTCCTGCAAGGCGCTGTTCTCTCAGCCCTTCTGTCTCCTCACTCTCCTCTGACGTTAGTGTGTGTGGGACGCTAACGTCAATGTCACTTCCCGGTTGCTCTGCAGTTTGAAAACTGCTGTCTTCAAACTCGTCGACGTCATTTCTGTCATGACTGTCTGTCGACAAAATAGGTTCAGAGATCAGACAATGAGACGTCACAGTCTGACGCTCAACATACTGTTTCAGAATGTTAGCGTGATATGTGTTAACATTTCCATTGACGTCAATCTTATAATCCATTCTGTTCACTACCTCAACCACTTCATAAGGACCTTTCCATTGAAGCAATAATTTATTACAGTCTGTCGGTAGTAACAACAGCACTTTATCGCCGACGTCAAATTTACGCGACCTCGCGCCTTCACCATAATAAGCTTTCTGCTTAATCTGAACCTTCTTTAAATTACCACGCGCTAATTTGCATGTCTGCTCTAACCGTTCGCTTAGCTCAATAACGTACTGATACGTCGAAATAACTTGCTCATCGCGTACCTCTTCAGCCCATAATTCTCTTAATATTGCCATTGGACCTCTGAAGTTACGTCCATATAACAACTCAAAAGGGGAGTATCCTAAAGACTCTTGTGGGACTTCCCTAACCGCAAATAATAAAGCTGGAAGATATTTATCCCAATCTTTTGGACGTTCAGCACACATACGACGTAACATCTGCTTTAACGTAGCGTGGAACCGCTCAATCAAGCCGTTACAAATTGGGTGTCTCGGACTACACGTTAACTGTTGAAGAGAAAGAAGTCTGCTGACTTCTTTCATTACCTCAGCAGTAAACTGTGATCCACAATCAGTCAACATCTCATCAGGAATGCCAACCCTACTAAACATTTCACTAAGCGCTTCCGCGACACGTTCCGTCTCAATACTCGGTAAAGCTATCGCCTCTGGATACCTTGTCGCATAATCTATCATGGTTAAAATATACCGAGATTTCCTATCAGATCGAGGCTCAATTGGACCAACTATGTCCACTAACACCCTCTTAAATGGCGTATCAATCAATGGCATTTTTCCTAGAGGTACTTTAGTGACCCGACCTTTCTGAATAGTTCTCTGACAAATATCACAAGATTTACAAAATCTAGCGACATCACCGCAAATACCGGGCCAGTAAAACTCATTTACAACTCTATCCAATGTCTTTCTAATACCCATATGTCCAGACATAAGCGTTTCATGAGCCAGTTTCAACATCTTTCCTCGGAAACTTTGAGGGACCACAAGTTGGAAAGAGACTTTGTTACCCTTTGTGAACTCTCTATATGCCAAACCCTTTTTCTCAATAAACCTAGTTTCACCTCGGTTTAAACAACGACTCACAGTCTTGTTGCCAGATACAACCCTTTTCCTGATGTTTTCCAAAATTGGATCATCAACCTGAGCTTGCTTGAAAGCCTCCTTGTCATCGTTAATGATCTGATCGGGATCCTTAAGTTTTCTGTAAGGCTTCTCATCCTGCCTAGTTTGAGACCTAGTTACAGCCGCAGCTGAGAAATGAGACATATCAGGAAGATTTGATCCATCAATGTTACCTATAACCAAATCGTACAACGTATCATCCATACATAAAGCTTCAGTTTTCCCAGTGAAAGAAAGGACAATCAATGTCAATCATTGCCAAAGGATACCTTTGTGTGGATTCATTAATTAACGTAACATTTGATTCCTTCCCTATTAACTGACTATCCGAAACCAAACTTCTCCGAACGACACAGCCTGTACACCCAGTATCTCTTAATACAACCACCTTTTTATTATTAACCAATCCTTGTGCCGTCGGTAACCTTGCCTTTAAGAAGTAACAGACACCTTCCCTAGTTTCCTTACTACACTCCTCCCTATCCGAAATCAAAGGGTCACCAACCTTATTTTCAAACATACTTCCAATCTCATCACCTTTCCTAGTTACTTCCGTTTGACAAAAACTTACTTGGTGAGCTGCGCCACGTGGTGTGCTATTATTCTTACCGCGTCCGCGAAAAGACTCTCTAAAATTACCACGACCACGTGTATAACCACGACCTACATTCTGCATATTCTCATTCTTAACCTGAGAATCTTGAGTCTCTACGCGCGTGTTAAAATTTTCCTTAACACCGCTATCCTCAACTCCAGTTGCTCCTACCTCTGCGCTATACAATTGTTTCCTGTCGGGGTTCTTAAAACATTTAATTGGTAAATGCCCCTTACCACATATGCTACACTTGATATCCGATCTACCACTCGGTTTGTTCAAGTCAACTTTGTCCTGTTTACCCTGCGCTGCGCCTCTATTATCGCGTTGCCCCTTATTAATGCTACTATATATGCCCCCGCGCGCTTCTGCAAACAAATCTGCCTCCCTAGCCATTTCATCTAAATTACCAAACTGTTTTGGCTTCAGATGTACATACAGTTCTCTATTACATGACTCCAGGAACTGATCCCTTGCCATGAAATCACAGACAGCCGGAAAAAGATTTTTCTATCTTTGCCATATTAAGCCATTTTTCTAAATAACTTCTCAGTCTACTACTGAACTGTATGAACGTTTCTGACTTCTCGGGCCTACTATAACGAAACTGCTTCCTAAATCCGCGCTCTGTCATGTCAAAATTCTTCAATAAAGCATCCTTTAACTTTTAATAATCCGCCGCATCCTCATTTGACAACCGGTCATATACATCAAGTGCGCGCCCTTTGAGCAATGCACTTAAATACGCGGCCCAAACACTCTTATCCCATTTATTAGCCGTAGCATATTTCTCAAACCTAGATAAATAACTATCCATTTTATCTTTACCCTCTTCAAAATAAGGTAACTTAGGATCCCGGGCATGAGCCACCTTCTCAGCTTTTTGCTTTTCAAATTCTAGCTCGAGCTTCGTTCTCTGCATTTCTAATTGATTCCTTAATTCTTGGTGCTGTAGCTCAAACCCATGTTTTATTTGTTCTAAATGGGCCTCACTAATCTCTTTTGCCTCCCTTTCAGTCTTAATGCGTGCCATTTCAAGTTCCTTATTAACATTTAACATAGCTAGTTTATGTTCCCTTTCCTTCTCCTTTTCTTCTAACTTAGCTAGTCCATGTGCCCTTTCCTTCTCCTTTTCTTCAGACCTTAACCTTTCTAAACCCCTTTGCTCTTGCCTTTCTGTCCGCTCAATATCTTGCTGCTCCTTAACAAAACCTTGTAACTCCTTCCCCTCATAACCTAAGTCCTTTCCCGTTTGCAGTAAACGCTCCATTATTGATAAAGTAAATCTCACGTTACTATCAAAACCACTATAAACTGATCAGTTATGATCAGTGATGATTGAATGGGCTTAACGAAAACGTTAAGATATGTGTTATACGCGTTAATCTAACTAAAACTTTAGTTATTAAAGCACACGCGATTTGAAATGTCAAATGCTTTCAGCAAAGTATGACGTTGCGTACTGGTAGTCTAATATGACGTCATAAACTGACGACGTTTACAGTAAAATGCTACAATCCGAAGTTTCATCACATTACAAAACTCCGATCATAACAAGACACCTAACCTCAAGCCACAGCGTAAATATTAACGCTACCGTTATGTCAACGTCAGTAAATTGTCAACGTCACTACGTCAGAACTATGTGTGGGTAAGATCAATTAGTAACTCTAGTTTGACTTTGTAGATTGTCAGGTAACACAATTAAGTGGGGTCTACTTAAATTTTTCGTTACCAAGAAAAAGTGTGGTTTGCCTTGCCTTTCTGCTCAGAAATTATCAACTTGTCAGTATCCATTCAGTTGAATACATGGGTTTCACACTTCATCAACGCAGGAAGGAAGATTCAAGTTAATTTCTAAATGTGGCTGTCAATACATCTTTTTTTTTTTAATTGATGATTCAGAGTATCAATGTGCTGTTCCACAGCCGGGAACACCAGCCAGAGATCAAATCCCACTTCTGACACCAAATGTAACATGTGGGTTTACGGCGTCCCGCAAACCCCCATGCTGACAAGACAACCGAGCGTGATCTCTGACAGGTGTACGGGTAGCTGTGGGGTAAGGCACAAGAAAGATATTAGATGAATGACATGAATTATTTAGTCTCTATATACAACACTTACTAACACAAAACATCACAATTTGTTGCTTCTGTCGCCAACTCACGACGTCCGCTCCGAAGGCAAAACAATGTTCTGTGCTCGGAACGGGTGACGTGAGTACCTACAGAAGCAAACAACAAAATCAACAACAAAAACAAAAAAAGAAACAACACAAGACGCGACTGGCCAGTTTATAACTTAGGGTGAACCCCCCCCCCCCTCTCGCGTGAATCTTCCTCTCGCGAACTAGTGCAAACTAGTCTATCGACATTGTTGCCGATCACAGGTTTAGCGATCGCACTAATCTGATTCGTCCGAATCACCTGCAGGTTATTTAATTGACCTCTTCCATTTGGATGGTCTCACATTTGTTCACAATGGAGAATGGTATGCGCTGATTACGGTGGTCTGTCCGCCCTTGCTGGACCCTAACCCCCAGCGTCGTACCAGTACCTGCTGCTATGAAGCAGGGAGCAGCAGGTCACCACACATTGTTGTGCCTGCAAATTACGATAACTGGACTAAGACACAAGTCACAAAACATACATGCTATATCATGACCCCCCTCCCGGAGAAGTAAGAATATGTTCATGCATATACCGTTATTGCGCATGCGCCGACCAGACATACAGGCTGATTAGTGCATGCGACAAATAACCGTACAGCAGAACTCAACTTGACTGTGCATCAAATTATCAGCACCCAGCGCTTGACACAATAATACTCAAAGTTCATGTTTCCTTACTGAGCACTACAGAAAACAATTAATGCTCACTACTACTGAGCATAAAACTCATCAAATTTGTGCTCACTACATTATCACAAGTAAGAGGCAATTGAACAGACCACGCCTTTGCGCTACCTGGTCAGCCGCCAATTACAGGAAACATAACAATCTCTACTTCATATCCTTCTCCGCGACACGGCTCACAAATATAGCTATTCACAAATTTATTACATTAACAACAGATCGAAACTACAAACAGAAGATTTTCATCTATAATCCACAACATTTGTTGGTGTCTCATAAGAGCCAACACTGTTTGCGGTAAATTCTCTCTGTATTTGGTAGGCACCCCGTCACAACCGTCCTCGCGACGCCGATGACGCAGCTGACGTCATCCCCGCCGCTCAGGCCGTTATGAGGTGTGGCGACCAAATACTCCCACTTATCATCATCACGTTCTTTATATGTTCATACATGCACAAACTGAGTTATCTGACAAAAACGGCATCATTACAAAATGAACTCGTAATTCTTCTTGAACAAAATTATTTCTAATCAACGTGAACATGCTTGTAAAATAAAATTCATTACGGTTCATCATCACGGATAACCCGACAGGCTCTTGTAAGAGTTTGCCCTGATGATGAAGATATGGTTAAGTAGAAGTAAAACAAAGATCAGGAATTGATACAATTAACTTACTCCATCCATAAAAGACACCAAAGGGAAAGAAATACAAACATTAAGCGACCAGACCATAATGGAAACCTAAACAAAGGAAGGCCATATGGACAGTTACTTTCCCACAAAATGGCCATATGGCCATCCAAAATTAAAAGACACAAGTGAAACACACAGTAAGTAACAAACAACAACATAAATAAATCGCCACGGAATAAACCCGTCTTAAGTTTACGTCCCCTCTACACCTAATATCATATTGGGACGGAACCACGGTTTTCTAACCACAGCTAGTCAAAAGTCATGGGTCAAACAAGTGACCCGGCGTTTATTAATTGCATTCTACAAAAGGGGTGTAAAAGCCTGAATGAATTCAGAATGAGCGTATGTCCAAACTTTACGTCTCACCAACATCTAGGGTCAGCATGAGATAGGACCTCACTTAGAAAGACTCATTCTACTACTGGAGAAGCCTGGGATCGATCCTGCGACGTCTAGCTGGCAAAGCTAGTAGCCTAATCACTACAGGCTTCAACAGTGAATTCAGAATAGGCTTCAGAAAGTTGGGGTATACTAGAAGTAAACCCCTCCAAAACCTACAAGCATGTTCATACAAAAATAATACTAAACATAGATTTAACATACCTTTCAATATATTTTCTTTTTCCCGACACAATGTTGTTGATACTCGTTACAACTTGACCTGCTGCTAAATTGTTCGTTTTTCTCAGGGTTTTTATATCTATGAATACTACCGGAAAATCATATTACCTTGCTTAAATCGTGGCGAGGTGGAGATACCGTCCACAATTGAATCTAGATAGCAAAAATCGAGTAGATAATGGATTTGCGTTCAAATAGTATATTTCCCATAGGAAAAATTGATGAAACGACCCTATAAATCAATGCCATGACTCCTGTCAAAATGAACACCCACACAACACGTGACGGGAATGAAAATCATATATGGCACAATTTGGCGGTTGGCGATTTTTAGGCAAATTTTATAGAACTCAGCCTTATAGCGGTCCCCTGTATTGTAAAAACAGATCTCCATAAACCACTCATGCATACATCGTATGATATGTGCATGACTTGTTCATGGAGCAGCACATTTTGCCTACCATATTTCACCTAAAATATTTCACTCGCACCGCCCTACCATATATCTACTAAAATAATTTAGATGTGCATAAGCACCAGAGAGGTTTCCTATTCCATCTCGTAACAGAGGAAAACACGATTTGAGAAGGATTTCGTCGGAAATTGCAAGAATTCAAAAGACTTTTGTAAGGATATTCATATCACCGTAAAGGTAAATGATTGAAGAATCGAGAGATATGAGTAATTTGAGCTGTTGTTTTGGATTTGGAGGACGCAGCGCTGTTAACCTGGAGAGGGGTCAAAATTGATTACATCGAAGTTGTTGATCTTTACGAAATTTTATCCTATCCATTGTTTTCAAACACTTTTCTAGACGTGACACAACCATTTGTACGGATTGAGGTGTTGTTCAAGCACGCTAAAATTAAAAAAATAAAGAGAAAAAAATCCAAGAGGTCAGTTTTGGACCATCCGCTCTACTAACCGCAAGAAAGCTCGACTGATCCCAAGTATCTGCGGGGTGCTATTGCCATACCCCAGGCGTCCGTCGTCGGCGTAAGCGTCGGCGTCCGCATTTGGTTAAAGAGTATCTGCTGTTTTTCAAATTTATTTTCAAGTAGAGATATCAATTGGTAAAAAGAACCTAGAGGGCCAAATGGCCCTAAAGCGCTCACATGTGTACCAGAAAATCATTAGCGATGTTTAGAATGCCCATCGCGGCTTGAAGAAATAGATTGGGCTACATGGTGCTTCCATGCAGAATTGGACCACACATGAGTACTGGTAAAAAACTTAGAGGTTCTAAGTAGAAGTAAAACAAAGATCAGGAATTGATACAATTAACTTACTCCACCCATAAAAGACACCAAAGGGAAAGAAATACAAACATTAAGCGACCAGACCATAATGGAAACCTAAACAAAGGAAGGCCATAAGGACAGTTACTTTTCCACAAAATGGCCATATGGCCATCCAAAACCAAAAGACACAAGTGATACAAACAGTAAGTAACAAAAAACAACATAAATAAATCGCCACAGAAGAGCCGCCTTGGAACGGTCACTGGAAGATTTCCACTGGGGGGCTTAAATCGATTTTACGTGGCCACAATCCTTGCCCTTACTACCGTCGCGATTTAGACAAATAATGTTTTCAGTCCGCATGAAAACCTCCTAACTCATCAGTGCAACATCTCCGTGAACACAAAAATCAAAAAACCACAGAGGTGAGACAACGGTGAGGACTCGACAGCAAGAAACTACTGAAATGCTGGCGCAAAAGAAAACCAACAATTAGACTCCGATGAGCCCGACCAGAGACATAAGCCTGCCCAGGAAAAATGGTGCCAGTTGGACCGTCCATACATATAAAACATATTGGTTTCATTAGGCGACAGGGCTGAAGATGTCATAACATCTCACTGTCGGGTAAAGGTCCCACAAAACTGGAAGCAACGGATGTCTCCATAATGATCTAAACTGTATTGACGGGGATGTTAAACCTCAAATCAATAAAAAATCGGAGCCCTGTGGTTTCAGAGAAGACGATTTTTGAAGTTAATCCATTATAAGTCTATGGGAGCTAAGGAGCACTGGGGCATGACCAATTCGGACGCCAGGGGAATGGTTGACAGGATTTATGCAGGAAACCACTAGACATTGCTACATACTAATGATCTAGGCTCTGTGCCTTATAGTTTTGGAGAAGAAGATTTTTTTTTTTTATTTTTTTTTCCAGTATAATAAAAATAAAAAAATGAGTTCCTTTAAGAGCAATGAAAACATTCATCAGAAAGAATATGGGTCATACTACGTAGTTTCGGCTAATAAAGCCTCATCAGTGGCCCTGTACTGATCCGGCAAAGAAAGCCAGAGGAAACATGCTGCAATTTTGCGAATTTCGAATAGGCAGTCGATTCAAAGACTGATAAAAATCAAAACGGGGTCCAAATAATTAAAAACCTGTCTAGAATATGAGTCTAAACCAATAATTTATTTCCGATTTCTCAGAATATTCACGCCGATCTCAAAGGACCAAAAGTAAAATATAAACTGCACTATGGTTGATGTACGGGGAGACGTTTTACGGCCGCCACACGGCACAACACCAGCTGCAGTGAAGGCAAATAAAAATAAAAAAATGAGTTCCTTTAAGAGCAATGAAAACATTCATCAGAAAGAATATGGGTCATACTACGTAGTTTCGGCTAATAAAGCCTCATCAGTGGCCCTGTACTGATCCGGCAAAGAAAGCCAGAGGAAACATGCTGCAATTTTGCGAATTTCGAATAGGCAGTCGATTCAAAGACTGATAAAAATCAAAATGGGGTCCAAATAATTAAAAACCTGTCTAGAATATGAGTCTAAACCAATAATTTATTTCCGATTTCTCAGAATATTCACGCCGATCTCAAAGGACCAAAAGTAAAATATAAACTGCACTATGGTTGATGTACGGGGAGACGTTTTACGGCCGCCACACGGCACAACACCAGCTGCAGGAGTCTACAGGAGCTAATGAGTCCTGGGGCGTGGCCAGTTTTGGTCCAAACGGAATGATTGGCAGGAGTTATGTAGGCGACCATTTTATGTTGCTTTATACTAAATATCTAAGGTTTGCACTTCATGGTTTCAGACAAGAAGATTTCTGAAGTTTTGTTTTACAATTGCAAGTTTTATTGGAGATAAGGGGCCACAGGATTTGGCCAGTTTGGATCCCAGGGGCATGATTGGCAGGATTCATGTAGGCGACCACTGGACATTACTAAATAACTAAACTCTAGCCATATTGTTTCAGAGAAGAAGTTTTTTAAAGTTTTATTTTCTTCAAGGTGTTTTTCCATTGTAAGTCTGTGGTAGCTAATGGGCTCATGGGCGTGACCAATTTTGACTCAAGGGGCATGGCTGGTAGGATTTATTAAGAAGACAATTTCATGTTGCTACATACTAAATATCTAAACTCTGGGACGTATGGTTTCAGAGTAGAAGATTTTGGAAGTTTTCTTTTCCATTATAAGTCTATGGGAGCTATTTGGCTCATGGGCTTGGCCAATTTTAACCCCAGGGGCATGTTTGGCAGGATATATGTAGGTGACCACTTGATGTTGCTACAGGCTATATATTTAAGCTCTGGACCCTGTGGTTTCAGAGAAGAAAATTTTTGAAGTTTTTTTTTTTCAATTGTAAGTCTATTGGAACTAAGGAGCCCTGTGCTGTGGCATATTTGGATCCCAAGCTTTTTCCATTATGAGTCTATGGGAGCTAAGGGGCCCCGGGGCGTGTTCCATTTGGACCCAATCGGCATGATTGGCAGGATAAATGCACGTGACCACTTGTCATTGCTACGTGCTAAATAACTTAGCTCTGGGCCCTGTGGTTTCAGGGAAAAAGATTGTCTAAGTTTTTCCCATTGTATGGCAACCAGAATTCCAGTCCGATCAGACCAACAACCTTATGCAGCCTTTCCCCCTGCTTCTCATGAAATGTGATCAAGATTGGCCGTGGGTATTAGATATATATTTATTTGAAATTATTTACGGACGGACTAACCCAGGCACGCACGGACGCACGTACGACAGACGACGGACAAAATGTGATCACAAAAGCTCACCTTGTCACTACGTGACAGGTAAGCGAACACAAAACCGATGCATGTGCGCAGGCAACTACAACACATCTTCTCTTGTACATATCCATGAGCAGGAAAGGCTCTGGCAAGACTGCACGTCCGCGCCGGCTCGCTTGAGTCAGTGCTGGTCGCCTTTATGAAAAAGACCCATGTCATGCCCATGAAGTCTAAGTATAAAACCAACGCAATTTCATTACGTTGCATCGACTAAGCACGATTTTCCTGGTAAGGCTTTTTACGGAAACAGTTCCAGCGTTAGCCATGGTTAGCTGTCCTTCCTACTCGTTGAAAGGAGGACAATGTACGAAAAAAAATTATACAATTTAAATTCACGGACCGGCGAGGAGCGAAGCCGCAATGTCGGTGCACATCTCACTGAAATGGTTCCAAAAACAAAAAAGGCCTTTATGAACAGCGAATGCTAAATGGGGCGAGCTGTTCACTCACACAAATTTTATGTTGGTGGAAAATTTGTCAGAAAAGACTGAACCATGCACATGTTAAGCTTTTCAATTGTTCGTTTTACGCGCAATGAACAATGACATATTGTGTAAAATAGCCCATGTTGGTAGGTACATGCGCTGACTCATAAATTTGAGGTCTCTCTCTGCCTGCGTTCGAGGCACGTTCGAGTCAAGTTCTGCAATGGGAGGTCGGATGGTTTAAAACTGTTTTTCTCCATACATATTGGAGTTCACCAACCTATGATAAAGCAAGGGTTAATAAAAAAAAATGACATATCACTTTCATATAGACCACCCTACAAAAAGCACACTTAATTGATTACTTCATGAAATACAACCAGGAAATAACCTATTATACAATTAGTTATCAGCTAGTTCGACTATCCGCCTGTAACTGTAATTTGCAAAACTATTTTTACTGATTTCAGCTGTCAAACACTCTTGGTAAACTCAGAATGACCAGGTGGAGACTCCGAGAGAAGTGTAGCTCAAATGACAGACTTAACTTTTTCATGCTTAGGCATATAACTTTTGCATGCTTAGGCATATCTTTTTACAAATCCATAAGAAACGAAAAACACTACGCCAGAAACTCCGTGTACTGAACAAAATAGAAGTGGAGACAATGATCAGAAATCGATACAATCAACCCACAGCTCCCATCAGAGATAACAAAGGGAAAGAAACACAAACATGATACAACATACCTAATGGAAACACCAATAGCGGAAAGCCAAAAGGACAGTCACTTTCTCACAAAATGGCCAATAGGCTATCCAAAATTAAATAATATAAGCGACACAAACACCCAAAGACAAACCATAACAAAAATAAACCACGACAGAAGAACCGCCTTGGAACGGTGAGCAGAAACGAATTCCACTGGGGGCTTAAATCGATTTTACCCTGTTACCCAGCTTTATATAGAGAAAGTTGGGTGCTCAGGGGTACACATTATTTTCCTTGTTTTGGCTCAAAACACCGAGCACCTACAATCTATATTTGGACTAGAAAAAAATATACTTTCACATCACGCAAACACGCCTGCCTAATTTTGACCGCCTTAAATCCCACTTTCATATAGTAAAACTGTGGGTTAGGCTACAGGGATATACATTATTTTTCTTATTTCTGCTCAAACATAAACAGTGGATACTCGTTGGAACCGCGTCATCGAGACGGTTCTAACGAGTATCCACAATCTATGTTTAGAGCAAAAATATGAAAAAAAAAAACTGAATTTTTTATCGGAAAATTTTCATTTTTGGTGGCAAAATTCTCTATATATTTGAATAGGCATGTTTTCGTAATAAACTAAAAAATGCTAGTTCAAGAGATATAAAAAGTAAAAATAAAACAAAGATCAGGAATCGATACAATTAACTTACTCCACCCATCAAAGACACCAAAAAGCCATAATTTTAGCACATAGACGTTTCGTAATGATGCAAAAACTTTTGTCCCAGTGCAGAAGACAAGTTATACAGAAAACAGGGTTAGTTTCGAGTCACAACAAGTACGCTTATTACGTCGAACACGGTAGTTAAGATAAAACAACCATACACGGGGTAACGGGTCATGGGAAATAATTTGAGATGACTGGAATCAAGTATCCCTGCTTTTTCAAATTGATCTTCACTATTGTACTTAATTTATTTATGCCTAGCGACCCTTTTTGAGTCATTGGCAAATAGTGCCGTCCCAGATCATACGCCGCATCTGATATAAATCTAAACTGTTTGCTCAACGTACATTCATTTTTGTTAAACTAACCACGAAAAACAACTGACACCCCTATGCTTAGAAATTGACCACTCCACACTTATAAAGGTGGAATATTTATTGGCATCTATGGGTTAATTATCCCCCTTGGTAATTGAGGTGACACACACCAGCTTAGTGAAAGGACGAAATGGAAAGTGGCAGCTGTTTCTACTGTAACATTTTTTCTTTGGCTTGACTTCTTGGAAATGATTTTGGCCCGACTTCTTGGAAACGCTTTATAAATAAATATCTGGAAACGCTTTATAAATAGACATCGACGGTCGCTGCATTCTGTTTATTTCGAACGCTTGTTCACTGCGTAACTATGGAGAGCAGTCTTATTTTAGGGCTTCCCCAGTGACGTCAAAAGACGGTCAGAAATAAACTGGGGAATGCCCAATGCATCGAAAAAGTCAGCTCTGTAATTTGGTACTAACTGCCAAAATCTACAAAAATGTACTTAACTCGCGAATTTACTAAGGGAAAATGCAAGGACGACACTAGGTAGGGTTAGTAATTGTAAATGGTGGGTCGGTGTTTTAATTTCTATTTTGTTTCTATTACTGATAAAAAAAGTAGAGTCGGGGGTCTGAAGCAGGTTCGGACGGGTAAGCGGAAACACGGTAATTTTCAGGCCTTATTTGTTCAGTCTGCATGAAGCCTTCGTGATCTGTTTTGTTTACTGTCGTCACTCCATGTTTCGCCTTCTATCCCTTGTGATATTGTTGGGGTCTGATTGTATCAGTTCCTGCTCGTTTCTATTTTAATTTTTCATAACTCATAAGAGCAACATCTGCGAGAACACAAAAATCTAACAACCACATGGATGAAACAACTGTGTGGACTCGAAACAAACCACTGAAATGCTGGGACAAAAAAAAAAAAACACGGTAAAATTCCGCCCAACCAGAGACGGAGCACCAGGTACCAACCAACATTACAGAAGTAAGCCTTTACGCCGGAACCGCAATAGGATCTGAAGCCTGACACCTCGGCGTGTCATTACAGAGAGAAGCAATGTTATCAACCGTGCTTGGGTTAACCGCAATACATGCGGTCTGTCGTATTACATTTAAGTTGTTCACAATCTGTTTATAAAGAAGAAGGATGTTAAGAAATCGGGTACTGAAATCAATGCAAGTATGCATATTTAATTTGAATTTATATGCTATGTCTCCATAAAATTCGGGCTCCGATAGTCCTTTTTACAGGAATGATATAAGTTCAACATTTACCGGCCCCGATAGCTCAGCTGGTAGAGTGTCCGCTCCGGGGAACGGGAGGTCACGGGTTCGATCCCGGGCCGCGACATACCAAAGTCGTTAAAAATGGTACTAGCTGCTCCTCGCTTGGCACTCAGCTTTACGGGGTAGAGCTAGGACTGGTCGACCCAGTGTCAGGATAAGGTGACTGGGTGTGGTATCATGTAATGTGTCTGGGACATGATACTTCAGTGAGGCAGCACTATAAAAGTGAGCATTGAGCTCCCTGTCGCAACTAGACACCGTCGTGATATGACTGTAAAATTGTTGAAAGCGACGTTAAACCCGAATTCACACACACACACAGTTCAACATTGAATTTTGAAATTAAATCGGAATGACGTCTATAAAATTTAGAAAAGGTTTTGCGTAGTTTAAGATACCGATAAACCTGATAACGTGCTTAAACAATTAACAATTTATTACGAGTGTTGAAGTCAGTTACATGACAAAATAATCTGGCAAATCGATTTAATTGCGAGATACAAGCGCCATAGGATGCCACACAGGGAGAAAGGAAAATTTACAAGCTCAAAATCAACAATATCGCGATTATCATAAATTTTGCAGGAAACTAACCTCTCTACAATAGATAGATGTAAAAACAAAAATGGGGCCTCGGAATAAAATAGTGTATCCTATCACGAAACATGCCCAGCAGGCACATGACGTAATAGTGACGTCACATCGACGTCGGTACAACGTCATGACGTTAATACAACGTCACATCAACGTCGGTGCAACGTCATGACGTTGCACCGACGTTGATTTGACGTTGTCCTAGCGACGTGTGCCTGCTGGGTGCCTTTATAATACTGAAACCACTGGATCCAACTTTTATACAGTAAACCTTGGGTTAATTGGGGTAAACCTTATCATTCTTATATCTGCTATAAGTATCACAATGTTTCATTTGAAACATGTTCGTTTTTCTGTAGTAAAATTTACAATGTATTTGGATAGTCGTGCTTTCGAAATGAATCAAATTTTCCCTTCCAGGTATTCGATAGAAAACTTTATGTGATATACCGACTACGCAGCCCTGTGTTAGAAACAATTGGGGACTTTGTGCTATTTTATGAAAAACAAGCAAATGGAGATCTTATTGAACACTCGGATGGCAGGTATGCGTACACGATACAACCAATGTCAAACCGTTGCAATGTACTGCTCAGTTGATATTCGTATGTACAATATCGGAAGGCGATGATCAGGAATCATATACGATTGCCCAACACCTCACATCAGAGACACCAACGGTAGAAAAACACTAATATGAAATAATAAAATAGAAGTAGAGGCAATGATAAAGAATCGACACGACTTACCCACAGCTCCCATCAGAGACAACAAAGGGAAATAAATACAAACACGAAACAACAGACCCTAATGGAAATATCAACCGCGGAAAGCCAAAAGGACAGTTACTTTCCCATAAAAGGGCGAGCATTGTGGCCACGTAAATGATGGGAGCTGTGGGTTAATTGTATCGATTCCTGATCATTGCCTTCACCTCTATTTACCATGGTTACCGAAAACACTTGGGACAAAATACCGAAAAACTGACTGTTAGCGAACACGGAAAATTTATGAAAATACTTTTTCTCACAACTCATAGCAGAAAAGTTGTGATAAAAGGTTCGCTTTGAAGCACTTTTGCCACCAATTCCTTTGGCAGCAACAGAAAACCATCATCGGAGTGCTGGAAGAGACAACAATAATAGAATGGTAGCATTGCACGGAGTATCGGTCATGAGTAAAGTGTAATAGCTTCAACGAAATATTTAGCACATTACAAACACATTTGATATGCATATCTTATCTTTTATAGCTACAACGCAGTCCGTTTTTCGACAATGTTGTTTCAATGGTATCAACTTGTTTACAGATATTCTAAGACAG
The DNA here is from genome assembly GCA_963580285.1 of Lucinisca nassula. Taxonomy (NCBI): domain Eukaryota; kingdom Metazoa; phylum Mollusca; class Bivalvia; order Lucinida; family Lucinidae; genus Lucinisca; species Lucinisca nassula. Next base: position 13,344,642 of record OY757011.1, on the reverse strand, counting down.
AGAAAATTGTTTGTCAAAACAAGGATTTTTTCCATAAACAATGATTTGTATCCTGTCCGTTGCTTCTAGTTCAGGGAGCAAACTGACTCGCCATTCATTCAGTATGGCTTTCCGCTAGCCGCTATCCATGGCCTAGATGGGGCTGTCTTCTCTTTGTATCAAAGTGGCCACACATGTAGATATTTCCCACATGCACTTTGACGAAGATGTTGGAATGGTGGATCACGCACTTGGAGCAGCTGCTGCAAGTGAATTAAACCTTCGTGTAGCCTTGATGAATTCATCCAGCTCTCTTCTGATTGTCTCTTAAAGCTCTGGGATCTGCCTGGATTCATGTTCTCCGAGTAGTTGTTGCAGGTCTAGGTGGTAAATAGAGAATACCAGGGGAGTTTCTTTTGATATCAAGTTTATCAGACAAGGCTTCGAGAACGCTTGGAGTCGCGAGGCTTGCCGAGCGATTCTACAAGCGTTCTCAAATTCGAGCTTGATAAACTTTATATCAAATGACACGAATATGGTGTTCTATTTATCAGTTTACCCCTTGAAGAGTGTTAAATTAACAATTTACGATCAGTTATCAATGGTCCACAGTGCGTCCGAACATTTCGTAGGTCGATATATTTTGTATCAGCAGATCATATATTTTCCTATGATATTGTTTTTAAGTAATTTTAACATTTTTCCCAGTAACAATAACATTTTTGTCATTTTGCCAGTAGTTCGGTTCATTCATAAAAATGCAATATCACGTTGACGTGAAAAAGCACACTTGACCTGATATAGTATATCTTTATCAGGTCAATGTGTTGCAATGCAATTAATATAGAGGGTAACCGACAAAATCCAATACTTGTATGGTTCAGCGATGTTCCATTTGACTCTATGAAGAGCGATTTCCAAAAATTGAAGAAAGTCAATATTTAAACCTGTAACAAGTCTTCACCAAAAGCCAGCGTTTTCAAATCTTTCGATGTACTTTCGTTTGGTGTGCTAAGAGTTTGAAGTCCCAGTCAACAATGCGTTATATCGAGCCGGTCAGTGTACTCAACCACTTTTCGTGGGCCGAGCAAATCATTTGCCAGAAGCATTTCTTGGATCAGCAGAAGAGAGAGAATTACCATAGAGAATATTTCATGATCAATGTTGGTGACCCGGTGGGATTCGAACCCGCGACCTCCTGGCCATGATCATTCAGACACGTATTCGATAAGCCCACAGTTTACCTGCATATGCGAGAATATACGGGTCCGGTCGATATGCAAAATATGTAAACTAGTCTGAATGGGTTCATATTTATTTCACGACAAAATCTGAATGATTTTCTGGAAATACTTAGCAAACTTCATGCGTGGTAAAAAAGGTTTCGCTTTTCTCTCTTGCCACTTGTACAATCTCATGTCGGAAACGTATTTTGGACCCTTGCAATTAAAATGGCAAAGCCCGTCACTATTCTATTGTCCTTCCATATTCCATAAAACTACATTTTTTTATTTTTACAGCAAACATGTAGTCTTGCCAATCTACCATTAACCATCGAAAGTCTCCCTGCCCTACATCATAGTGTAGTTTATATTTTCCTGTCCTTTGGGATCATTGATTCCATTGTGGAATTTTGAAAATATTTGAGGGTCACTGATGAGGCCTAATTGGCCGAAACTAGCTAGTCTTGCCCAATAAACCTGTACACTCCATATTTTCCAGTTCTGTGGTGTATTCATTGCTTCCGTAGGGTAACCCTTTCTAGAACATATTTATTATTTATACTATCTCATAAAATGCACTTTCGCTCTTCGTATGGACAGCCGTTGATCAACCGAAACATTTAATGCGCTCTTAAGTGCGAAACATGGAAAATATAAAAACTGGCTCCAGTTAGGATTGCATTTTCTCCGTCGAGATGATACATTCTGAATTACATCGCTGCATGTGTAGATCTTACGGAACACCGATGTTAATGGCCAATCCCATTGGCTTTATGAAGCAATTCTTATAACTAATCATAAAACATGTATACTGTTGCCATATATGGATAACACATTTGAATGTAGAATATAGTTAACCCCTTTAAATGCCAACTCACTACAGAAATGTAAGATTACAAAGGTATACATTGCACGGACTTGTTTACATAATCTGATAAAATTGTAGAACAGTTCGTCATCTACTTCATCGTATATTGCAGGTAACCCCCCAACCGCATATGTAATTCAATTATAATGCTTTATTGGTAAGACTCAGTGTATACTGTTTGACAAATTTTAGACGCTCGCCGACAGATTCGTATGTTCAAAAAAAGTGACACGATTATTTGTATCATTTATCGCCACCTATTCAGAATATCTGAATTAAAAATCAAAATAATGATAGCAACGTAGGGAGATTGTGGAGAATAGCTTCCACGTCGCATCCAATGCTTGGTAGCTTCCACGGACCACATGGACTCACCAGTAGTTCTCGCTACTGACCATAGTAAGGCAGTGGTTCTAATGTTGTTTATTTTAAATGTAGCTTTGTCGGATTTTCTTCTTGTTGTATGTGTTAATGGTTGTGCATTTTTATTATTGCTTTAATTTTCGTAAATTGTGACTGTTGCACCTTGATCAGCTTTTGTGGGGAAGAAGGATTTGGCTGCTGTGCCGTTTTGGATTCGTTTTATTCCTTTCTTGTGTTCCTCATTGTCAGTTACTCTTCCTCTTGGTGACATTGGTAGGCTGTATTCTTTGATTGTGGCTTTTCTTGGGCATCTATTTATATATTTTTGGGAAAAAAGCAATTATTATAATGTTATTAATCAAGTATTTTCGTATTGGCCCAGTTACAGGTCCGAGGTCTGCTGTATTGGCACGAGGCCGAAGGCCGAGGCCAATACAGCAGACCTCGGACCTGTAACTGGGTTAATACGAAATAACTTGATTAATGGCAATTTTATTAATTGACGCAATTAAAAACATGATTTATGATTTTTGAATATTGGTTGACCTTGTGTAATATCGGATTATCAATTAATAATACCTGATATTGCTGACTTGTTTTCCAGAGAACGATTTTACGTAAATAATCTTGCACAATCAGAGGAATGTTATACTATATAATTCGAAACATGTGCCGCAAAACTTGAAGACGGTTATAGAATAAAGATTTTGAGCCGGAAATCAATATTGAATAGGGATTTTGCATTTGCAATTAGGCAGCTCGCCAGTCAAACGTTTCACTGGCATAATTGATGATTTGAATTGCAAGTTATGATTTCTGGTTAAATGTTCGTGTCATTTGATGATGGTTTGACGCAAAGCCTTTAAATGTTTAGGCTTTTTTTTTTCGTTTTATGCCCCCGAAATCAAAGATAGATTCAGGGGCATATAGTTTTTGGTCTGTCAATCCGCATGTTTGTCTGTCCTCTAAATAGAAGACGAAGCAATAATCAGGAATCGATTCAATTAAACCACAGCTCCCATCCGAGACACCAAAGGGAAAGAAACACAAACATGAAACAACAGACCCCAATGGAAACAATCTAAAATAAAATAATATAAGCATCACAGACACCCACAGACAAACCATAACAAAAATAAACCGCGACAGAAAAACCGCCTTGGAACGGTCAGCGGAATCGAATTCCACTGTGGGGCTTAAATCAATTTTACGTGGCCACAATCCTCGGCCGTACTTCCGTTGCGATTTAGACAAACAATTTGTTCAGCCGCATGAAGGCCATCTAACTCATCAGTGCAACATCTCCGTGAACACAAATAATCAAAGAACCCCAGAGGTGAGACAACGGTGAGGACTCGACAGCAAGAAACCACTGAAATGCTGGAGCAAAAGAAAACCAACAGTTAGACTTCGATGGGCCCGAACAGATACAGAGAATCAGGCACCAACCAACATTACCTTGAATTAGATCTCTGTAATTCTCAACCAGCCTTTACGTTGGAACCGTCATAGAATCTGGGGCCTGACCCACCGGCGTGCAATTAAAGAGGGAAGCAAAGTTGCCAACCATGATTGGGTTAACTACCAATGCTTGCAGTCTGTCGTATAACAACCATGTTGTACCCAATCTTTTATATCGAAAAATGATTTTACGAAATATTGTGCTGAAGTCATTGTGGTTATATATTTTTCTGAATTTATATACTCAGTCACCATAAAATTCGGGTTCAGATGCTAGTTTATGATACCGATAACCCTGATTAAGAAGTTTAGTCGTTAATAATTTATTAATAGGACGGCGCACGAGGAATATCACCATCCAAAATAGGAAAATTTACAATCTCAAAATTAAAATAATCGCGTTTATCAAAAATTTTGCACGAAACCAATCCCATCTACAATAGGTAGATGTAAATCCCAAAACGGGGCCTCGGTATCAGAAAAATTTGCTTTATTTAACTGAAGTTCTGGGGGGGGGGGGGTTTAAATCTGACGGATCAAATCATAGAAATAGGTATTATCAATATTTAATAAAACATCCAAATATCTAGAAGTGGAGCTTAAAGCTTCAATGATTTCAGACTGGTTTTCAGCAGAAAGGGACATCATGAAGTGTCTCTCAAAACGAAACAAAAACAGATCAGCCACAAGTGATGCGCAGTTAGTACCTATCGGAATACCCACAACTTGTCTAAATAACTTAGAACCAAATCGTATGTTAATATTGTCAAGTAGAAATGTGAAAGCTTCACACACTTTCTGACATGACCATAAAGTATAATTTGTATGCTCTTCAAAAGTGAAAAAGCATTTCTTACATTACATGCAAGATAGAGGAAGTCTTCCCAATGAAATGATCAATCAATTAAATCATTAACGTTTTCTTTTATAAGATTATGAGGGAGTGTAGTGTAAAGGGTGGAAAAATCATAAGTAGACAGACTAGTTTTCAGCAGAAAGGGACATCATGAAGTCTCTCTCATAATTTTGTCCATTTTGTGGGAAATTAACTGTCCTTATGGCCATCCTTCGTTTAGGTTTCCATTATGGTCTGGACGCTTCATGTTTGTGTTTCTTTCCCTTTGGTGTCTTTGACGGGTGGAGTAAGATAATTGTATCGACTCCTGATCTTTGTTTTCCTCCTCGTTTATATTTATATTAGATTCGGTACTAAGTTATTTAGACAGATTGTGGGTATTCCGATGGGTACCAATTGCGCAGCTCTTTAGGCCGATCTGTTCTTGTACTGTTATGAAAGAGACTAAATGGAATTTTATTTTATTTAAGTATTCTTTATGTTGGTTGGCGCCTGATGCTCCGTCTTTGGTGGGGCCCCTCGGAGTCTAACTTTTGGTTTTATTTTGCTCCAGAAATTCTGTTGTTGTATGCTGTCGAGTCCTCAACCTTGTTTCATCTCTGTAGGTTTTTGATTTGTATGTTCTCGGAGAAGTTAAACTGATGAGCTAAACAAAATTAGTGTATACCGCGACAGAGGTAAGGGCGAGGATTATGGCCATGTAAAATCGATTTAAGCCCTCCAGTGGAATTCTTTCCACTGACCGTTCCAAGGCTGTTCTTCTGTGGCGGTTTATTTATGTTGTTGTTTTTTACTACTTACTGTCTGTATCACTTGTGTCATTTTATTTTGGATGGCCATATGGCCATTTTGTGGGAAGTAACTGTCCTTATGGCCATCTTTTGTTTAGGTTTCCATTGTGGTCTGGTCGGTTCATGTTTGTGTTTCTTTCCCTTTGGTGTCTTTGGTGGGTGGAGTTAGTTAATTGTATCGATTCCTGATCTTTGTTTTACTTCTAGTTTTCATTTTGTCGCTTTCCATTGATAACCAATCTGAAATTATTGAAGCTTTAAGTTCTACTTCTAGATATTAGATGATTAATTAAATATTGACAACACTTACTTTGATGGTTTGATTAGTCAGATTTATCCCCTAGAACTTCAGTTAAACAAGGCAAATTCCTCTGATACCGAGGCCCCCTTTTTGGATTTACATTTATCTATGGCAGATGGGTTTGTTTCTCGCAAAATTTATGATAAACGTGATGATTTTGATTTCGAGATTGTAAATTTTCCTTTTTAGGACGGTGATGTGCCTCGTGCGACAACGTACGGGGTTTATATTTTGCAGTTAATTCGATTCGCTAGAGTGTCTAGTCATGTATCCGAAATCAACACTCGTAATAAATTGTTAACCGCTACACTTCTTAATCAGGGGTATCGGTATCATAAACTACGTAAAGTCTTTTCTAAGTTTTATAGACGTCACTTTGATTTGGTTTCAAAATTCAATGTTGGACTTAAAAAAAACTTCTGCAACATGGCCTATCGGAACCCGAATTCTATGGTGACTTAGTATATAAATTTAGAAAAATACATGCCTGTAATGACTTCAGTACCCAATTTCGTAAAATCGTTCGTCGATATATGAAGATTGGGTACAACATAAATGTTATAAAACAGACTGCATGCATGGTGGTGAACCCAATCACGGTTGTCAACTTTGCTTCCCTCTTTGATTGCACACCGGTGGGTCGGGCTTAAGATTATATGACGGTTCCAGCGTAAAAGCATAAATGGGATTTTATTTTATCTTAGTATTCTTTATGTTGGTTTGCGTTTGATGCTCCGTCTTTGGTCGGGCCCCTCGGAGTCTAGCTATTGGTTTTCGTTTGCTCCAGCAATTCTGTTGTTGTATGCTGTTGAGTACTAAACCTTGTTTCATCTCTGTTGCTTTTTTTTTATTTGTATGTTCTCGGAGATGTTACACTGATGAGTTAGGAAGCCTTCATGCGGACTAAACAAAATTAGTGCAAACCGCGACAGAGGTAAGGGCGAGGATTATGGCCATGTAAAATCGATTTAAGCCCCCCAGTGGAATTCTTTCCAATGACCGTTCCAAGGCGGTTCTTCTGTGGCGGTTTATTTATGTTGTTGTTTGTTACATACTGTGTGTATCACTTGTGTCTTTTTAGATCGAAATCAGTTAGTACCCTCTCTACAGCTAAAGGCTGGAATCCATAGGCCTTAGAACCACCAAGTTCTTGCTGCAGAATGTTAAAATAGTGCGGCCGTCAAACAACAACCACGTTTTAGCGGTCTCATCAGCTGGAGCCAAAACAAACTTCCTATGAAATTCTTGAATACCTAGTTTAAGGTGAATCCGTAATACAGAAATGGGTAATGAACTTAGAAAAGCAAGCATGGAGTGGCGTATTATGGACAGGCACTTTAGTCTGGTATTGTTTCTTTCAAAAGCACTCAAAAGCACTCAATTTCTGGTACCGTGCGATCTAGTTTTACGCTTTCGACACTCAAGAAATATCAAAGTCGGGCAATTTAGATATATAACAATCATGATAATTGTTGTCATTAAAGCCCTATGGGAAAGGCGTCTGTAATAATTTAGTCCATTTTAATTCAGTTTCATGCCGTTTAATAATTTCAAACCTAGCTGTAGAATTTATATCATAATTCATCTTTTCCCCTGGCTGTATAGAAATATCTTTTATAAAATGATCTGTGCGTCTGAAATGACGGTACAAGAAAGTGTCAGTTTTTAGGCTTACGATAGTGTTCGTTAAATCGTGTTTTTAACATGCGATTAGTTTGCCCGACATACTGCATTTAACAATTTGCAGTATGTCAGGTTATACATCTTAACTACAGAAAAACGTCTACCGTTTACAGACGAAGAAACTGTAGACGCAGTGCATAAATGTGAACGGCCCAGCACCTCTAAGCATTGCACTTGGAAATATTTCCAAGTGCAATGCTTATAGGTGCAGGTGCTCCAAGTAAAATGCTAAGAGGTACAGGTGTTGTTCACATTTTTGCACTGCGTCTACCGTTTCTTCGTCTGTCAACGGTAGATTTTTTTCTGTAGTTTACATATCCGATTTGACATATAAAGAAGAAGTAAAACAAAGATCAGGAATCGATACAATTAACTTTCTCCACCCATCAAAGAAACCAAAGGGAAAGAAACACAAACATTAAGCGACCAGACCATAATGGAAACCAAAACAAAGGAAGGCCATAAGGACAGTTACTTTTCCCCAAAATGGCCACATGGCCATCGAAAAATAATAAGACATAAGTGATACACACAGTAAGTAACAAAAAACAACATAAATAAATCGCCACAGAAGAGCCGCCTTTGAACGGTCAGTGGAAGATTTCCACTGGGGGGCTTAAATCGATTTTACGTGGCCACAATCCTCGCCCTTACTTCCGTCGCGATTTAGACAAATAATTTGTTCAGTCCGCATGAAGGTCTCCTAACTCATCAGTGCAACATCTCCGTGAACACAAAAATCAAAGAACCACAGAGGTGAGACAACGGTGAGGACTCGACAGCAAGAAACCACTGAAATGCTGGAGCAATAGAAAACCAACAGACTCCGATGGGCCCGACCAGAGACAGAGCATTATACGAAGACTACTCCCAAAAACATTAGTATTGCCTGCTCCCTTGAAATTAACTGAAGTTACGGAAGACAATTTTAAAGGTCTAACCAATACCGAAGGCAACCTAGTATTAAAGTTCTTAATAGAATGGGGAATCCGAACAGCTGAACAGAGTGTAACCTAAGGGTGATATTAATATTTTAAATGTATTTGTGATACTCATGTGGGTTAATAAGGTTATGATACCGTCAAAACCAAAACGATCTTCATACCGGTCATTAAATAAAACAAGTCTACGGATTTGATATATGTGATAACCTGACTTACTGTAAATTGTAAACCTTAACATTGGGCATAACTTTTGTACGGTAACTGATAGGACTTTCATACTTAAAATGTGCATTCCTTGTAACAAGATATTTCCAGTGGAACCAAAATTTTTGATCTCCTGTCATTGACCATGACGTTTTACCTACTTTTTAACAACTTCTACATTAGCCATAACTTTCAATTGGTAAGCGATAGGGCTTTCATATTTCAAATGTGCATTCTATGTCAAAATACCTTACCAACGGTACCATCATGTTTGACCTTATGGCATTGACCTTGACGTTTGACCTACTTTTAAAAAGCTATAACATTGGCGCCAGCTTTGATTGGTAAAAGATAGGGACTTTAATCTCCCACATGTGCATTCTATGTCAAAAGATCTTTCCAACCAACCCATAATTTGTGACCTTTTGACTTTCACCCTTATGTTTGACCAACGTTTTAACATTGGCCATAACTTTTGATTGGTTAAGGATGGGGCGTTCATATTTCTTTAATGCATTCCATGTCAAAAGCGCTTTCCAACGATTCCATATTTTTTACATAGTGACCCTGACCTTGACGTTTGACTTCCTTTTTAAGAAATTGCCTTATTGGCCGTAACTTTCGATTGGTTAGGGACAGGGATTTAATATTTCGCATGTGCATTCCTTGTCACAAGACTTTTCCAGTGATGCGAAACGTTTTGACCTTGGCATTTGACCTTCTTTTTAAAACCTCGACATTGGCCATAACTTTCGATTAGAAAGCGATACGGCTTTCATATCTTACATGTGCATACCTTGTCACAATAGCTTTCTAGTGGTAGAAGCATGTTGGACCTTGTGACATTGACCTTGGCGTTTGACCTACTTTTTAAATACTATAACATTGGACATTACTTTCGATTGGTAAGGGATGTGGCTTCAATATTTCTGGTGTGCATTCCTTGTCACAATACCTTTCTAGTGGTACCATAATGTTTGACCTTGTGACCTTGACGTTTGACTGACTTTTTAAAATCTTTAATATTGGCCATAACTTTCGATTGGTAAGTAACTGGGTTTCAAATTTCACGAGCATTCCTTGTAAAAGACCTTTTCAGTGGTACTATAATTCTTGACCTTGACCTACTTTTTTACGACTTGAACATTGACTAAACCTTTTGATTGGTTAGAGATAGGGCTTTCATATTCCACATGCCCTGTCCGGGATATCGGTGTTTCAAAAACACATGTTGTTATTCATTTTTTTTTTTAATTTGGCGGAATTTTTTTTTGCTTTTGATGTTATTTACATTAGATTAATTGCTACTCAAAATTACTTATTGGCAAAATACTTATAACAAGTAACAAATATTTCAGTACCAAATATTATACAATAGTAACGTGACTACGCCATGGTAAAGAACAGATTAAAATAAAATCCGTGCCAAATATCACATAGTCGGAAGTCGTTTTGAGTGACGCTAGTATTTGGAAATTAAGTGCTTCTTATCAACCGTGACTGGCATGCATGCAGTCTTTCGTATAACGTCTACATTGTACCCAATCTTTCTATATCGAGGAATAATTTTATAAACATTAATTTTAAGTGAGGGAACTAAATACATTCGCAAGCATGATTTTCGTTTCATAGTTATTTCTAGTTTTATCATTTAAGCCTCTATATAATCTTCTCCATCCTACAACATGAACACGTTGATACCTGTTATGGAGTCTAGATATCCTAGATACATTATGGGTCCGCGCAATCCTGGATCATAACAATATAGAAGTGGAGGCAATTATCAAAAATCAATACAATCAACCAAGAGCTCCCATCAGAGATATCAAAGTGAAAGATACACAAACATGAAACAACAGACCCTAATCAATAGCGGAAAGCCAAAAGGACAGTTACTTTCTCACAAAATGGCCAATAGGCTATCCAAAATGAAATAATATATGCAACACAAACACCCAAAGACAAACCAAAAAAAAAAAAAAAAAAAACGCGACAGAAGAACCGGCAGCGGAAACGAATTCCACTGGGGGTGGGGTGGGGGCTTAAATCGATTTTACATTGTCACAATCCTCGCCCTTACTTCCGTCGCGATTAAGACGATTTGTTCAGTGCGCATGAAAGCCTCCTTACTCACATGTGCAACATCTCCGTGAACACAAAAATCAAGCAACCACAGCGATGAAACGACTGTGAGGACTCGACAGCAAAAAAACACTGAAACGCTGGAGCAAACGAAAACCAACAGTTAGACTCCAAGTGCCTGCAAGTTTCCTTGCAGTATTACCGTCGGAAACACAACGTCAATATGTGATGTCATTTTTCGTTGGCTGCCGTGTGTTTTACGCAACTGACTGCGCTATACTTTTTATGCGATGAAAGCAATCTGCACACAACAAGTGAATAAGTGCATTAGAATTGGGATAGCGGCATTTGAAATTCCCATTTTCTCCTTTTGGGTGGAAAATTCAAAATTGTCGGTTTTGCGATCACAAAATCCGTTTTACGGCTCCACTAAGGTCAAACCAACGTCAAACCAACGTCATTACGAAAACACACCTATCAAATGCATTGTAAACTTTACCACCGAAAACGAAAATTTTAAGATGAAAAATTGTTGTATCCTTCTTATTTCTGCATTAAAATATAAATTGTGGGTACTCATTACAACCGCCTGATATATCGTGGCGGTTCTAAAGAGTACTCACTATCTATATTTTAAAGCAGAACTAAGAAAAATCAGGTATACCCTTGTAAAACAGATGTGAAAACAATGATCAGGAAGCGATACAATTAAACCACAGCTCCAGTCAGAGACACCAAACGGAAAGCAGCACAAACATGGAACAACTACACCCAAAATGAAACATCAATTATAGCGGAAAGCCAAAAGGACTGTTACTTTCCCACAAAATGGCCTAATGGCAATCCAAAAAAAATAATATAAGCGATACACACACTTACACACAAACCATAAGAAAAAAAAACCGCGACAGAAGAACCGCCTTCGAAAGGTCAGCGAAACGAATTCCACTGGAGGGGAGTGCTTAAATCTATTTTATATGGCCACAATCATATTCTCACCCTTATTTCAGTCACGATATAGACAAATAATTTATTTAGTCTGTATAAACCCCAATTTTACTATATGAAAGTGGGGTTCAAGGATGTCAAAATTATAGAGGCGTGATATATATTAGGCAGGCTATATATTTCATATTACCTTCGTGAAGGTTATATGAAATTTGCGACCGCGAAACCGTCGTTTGGTTACACTGCAGCAACTGACAATAGTCTGTTTTAATCGTCATCAGGGTGAGGGAAAAAAGGTTTTTATGGATTCATTTATTTTTCAGATTTAATGGAAAATGCTTTTCTAAAGCGTTTCTATATAATCCAGTTACGGACGACGGTAACAATGCAATCTACACTGCTGGTAAGTAAGGGAGATAAGGGAGTGCTAAGAAGGGAACAATAACCTTTTAATTATGACTTTGGGGTTCCATTAAGCAACACCGGACATGTCGATTATAGCATCAGACATTTTATTTCATTCATGCAAGTTTTACAAGGTATTCCGAAATAAAAGTAATCAGCTAAACCAGCCTTATCAGACACGACAGCCTCCTGCGTGTGAAGAGGTTATTGGTGTTGGCTCACATCTCTTTTGTGGATGGGTTTAACCAACTGGAATCTATATTCCCTTATGTGGAACAATTTGACCACTGCTTCGCCTTATTCTAAACAGTGAAATGGTTTTGTTGATCGTTTCAAGGCGGTCCTTCTGTGCATGTTTATTATTGTTTTAGTTTGTCTTTGCATGTATGTTTTGCTGATATCTTCTTATTTTGGGTAGCCGCCTGGCTAATATATTGGAAAGTAACTGTCCTTTTTGCTTCTTGCTTGTTTTTTTTTTTTTTTTTTTTTTTTTTTTTTTTGTTTTTCATTTGGGTTTAGTTATTGCATATTCGTTTCCCTTTGTTGTCTCTGATGGGGGTGTGTGGTGAATGTATCATTCACTTTTATTTAGTCTTTTTTTAAATGAAACAGATACGTTAGTACAAAGTTAAGTGTAGCATAAAACCTATTTTATCATATGAAATCGATGTTCCTCAGTGGATAATGCCATGTCATAAACATCATATGATCACATATGTTATAAGACATGGTTACTCGCGCGAACCATTATGGCACTGTCCCTGACAGTTGTGTGTTATCGTCTGTAATTCTTCGGCAGTAAAACATGATCTAAAAATATTATATGATATAATATAGATTATGCGCGTCTGACTGGTGATCAGGAGGACCCGGGTTCGACTCCCGCCGGGGTCGGCAACATTCGTTCGTGGAGATTGATCATGAAATCTTTTCTACGGTCATTCTCTCCCTTCCGTTGATTCAACAAGGGCAGTTGTCAGTTTCTGGCGAAAGAATGTGCACTTTACTGGTTAACCGCTTTTGTATAAGCCTGCCCAGGAAAGTGTTGATAGGTAAACTGACCGGCTCAAAAATGACCTAAACAGTGTTGACTGGGCCGTTAAACTGCAATACAAACAAACAAAATATAGATTATAGCGCTCGTGGTAATTTCATACGAAATATATGAAAAAGAAAAAAGAAAAAGAAATAGATGCCCAGGAGAAGACACATTCAAAACTTACATCTAAAATGGTACTCAGAGGAAGAGTAACTATCAACGAAGATAACTATCAACGACGAAAACAAATCAAAACCAAACAAAACAAAACCAAAAAACAAACATAAACCAAAAATAGAAATAAATAAAACAAACAAAAAAAAAAAAAAAAAAAAAAACGAACCACAATTAACACAACAGCAGATCTATCTTCCCACAGGAGGTGATCAATGTGCAAGAGGTAAAATTAATGCAAATTAAATTAAAAATAATAATGCACAACCATAAGCACACATACAACATCATAAGCCCCGTCAAGAAATCCGACAAACTAGTTTTAAAATAAACACCAGCAAACTACTTTTAAAATAAACAACATTATAACCACAGCCCTAGGACGGTCAGTAGCGAGAACCACTGTGAGTTTAAATCGATTCTATGAGCCCAACCTTCGTTTTAGGTTCTAGTTGATGACCATATTTGTCATTCAGCCACCAAATTGATGTCTGTGTTACAGAAGGCCAAGACAAGCTTCCTACGTTGTATTGGTTACCTAAACTTCATAAAAGACCACACAAAGCACGGCTTATTGCAAATTCAAGGTCTTGTACCACCATTGCTATTAAGTTAATGTTTTACTGGCATGAAAACAGGTGATAAAATATTGCAACAAATACCAATCAAAAATGAGTTCCTTTAAGAGCAATGAAAGTCTTCGAAAGATCAGGCAGAAATATGTTTTGGTCTACAAAAAAGTTCTATTGAAGCTTTAAATTGAAATCCACGCGTTTTCGTGCTTCAAGGCTGTCTACTTATGATTTTACCACACTTTACACTACACTTTCTCATAATCTTATAAAAGAAACACTTAATGATTTAATTGAATGGACAGTTCATAGAAAAGACACCCTGTATCTTGCATGTAATGTAAGAAATGCATTTTTCACATCTGAAGAGCATAAAAATTATACTTTATGGTCATGTCAGAAAGTGCGTGAAGCTCTCACCTTTCTACTTGACAATATTTACATAAGATTTGGCACTAAGTTATCTAAACAAGTTGTGGGTATTCCGATGGGTACTAGTTGCGCACCAATTGCGGCTGATCTGTTTTTGTTCTGTTCAGAGAGACTTCATGATGTCCCTCTCTGTTGAAAACAAATCTGAAATCATTGATTTCACTTCTAGATATTTGGATGACTTATTAAATATTGATAATACCTATAACTATGGTTTGATCAGTCAAATTTACCACCCCCACAGAACTTCAGTTGAAAAAAACAAAAACAAATTCTTCTGATACCGAGGCCCCGATTTCAGATTTACATCTATCTATTGCAGGTGGGCTTGTTTCTTGCAAAATTTATGAAAAACGCGATGATTTTGATTTTGAGATTGTAAATTTTCCTTTTATGGATGGTGATGCTCCTCGTGTGCCATCATATGGCGTTTATATTTCGCAATTATTTCGATTTGCTAGAGTCTGGAGTCATGTAACTGACTTCAACACTCAGAATAAATTGTCAACGGCTAAACATCTTAATCAGGGTTTCGATTTGCTAGAGTGTGTAGTCATGTAACTGACTTCAACACGGGCAGTAAAAATTCAAATTGACCTCCGCCGGTGGTCAATTGAAAACAATTTGACTTATATCCGGAGGTCAATTCGAACGTTTCCTGTTATTGGTATCCGTGGGCTGCAAGAAGGTCGCAGGTAAGATTATTCTTGATCAAAAGCATAGTTTAAAAATCGGAGAATGTCATGCTATCAGTTTTTTTTTGTACCTGCAACTTCATACCAAGTGTTATTGAAAGGTTTTCAGCCGTTTCGTCGCAATCATATTTGTCCCGCCCGCTCTGTGGTGAAATCGAAAGTAGAGAGTCAGCAAACACAGGTGAATTTGCTCTGATTGTCAAATGCCAAGCTTCAAGTGAGCAATTGTTGTTGCAGTCAGATACGGCGATACCATATCTGCTCCCAAGACGTACTTTTATAAATCTACATGTTTTCCATACAAAGTTTAGGACATTTTTGCATCGGAGGACAATTTGAATATGACGTGGTCAATTTGACTAATGGGGATTATAATGGAAAAATGCTTTTTTGAATGACAATCATGCAATATTATTCTTTTTGTCGTTTTGGGGTTATGTTTAGTATAATGTCATTATATCCGTCTTCTGGAAAGACTGACAGCCAAATTCAGGCTGTCAGGGTACTCAAACTTCACATTCTCCTTACAAATAGCCAATTCGTAAACAGTTCGTGAGCAGCAAACCAGGCGCACATTATCGCGTGCTAATCTTAATTTGTTTTAACTTTCTTCAGAGATTTGTCACTATGGATGAAACATGGGTCCATCATTTTACCACAGAGGCCAAACAAGATTCGAAACAACGGAAGCTACCTGGCTCACCCCGCCAAAAAAGGCAAAGACTGCTCCATCAGCTGGGACAGTTATGGTCTCGGTTTTCAGGGTTGCAGATGGTATTCTGTTGATAGATTATCTCAAAAAGGGACAAACACTCAATGGCACATACCATGCTTCACTTCTGACGCAGTTACGGGAAAACATTAAACTTAAGCGCCGCGGAAAGCTTACGTAAGGTGTGTTGTTCCATTAGGACAATGCTTCTGCAGTCATGGAGTCATGCAATGGTGAGATTAAGTGGAGGCTGGGGTCAAATTTTGGAGCCGTCACAGTACATGTATAAACCGATCCTATGCAATAGGTTTAGCCTAGTAGTTTAACCAAAATTTGACTCTACACTCCCATCCGAAATCTTTTCTATGATTCGGCTCCAAGCTTCAAATTCATAAAAATAGTTACAGTGCCTCCGTCTATTCTCTGTGTTGGAGTCGAAAAGTGAAATGCTGTAGTGTATTTGCGTCTGGCGTCAGATAGAGCAGTTTGTGTATAACCGGAGATATCCTGACCTTGATCTGAATTTTTTCACGACATTTTTGCTACAAACTCCATTCTGTAGAATTCATATGACAGACTTGTGAACAGGACCATTATTCTAATGGAACAACACACCTTTAGCGAGCTTTTCGCGGCGCTTAAGTTTAATATTTTCCCGTAACTGCGTCAGACGTGAAGCATAATATGTGCCTTTGATATTTTTAGATAATCTATCAGCATAATTAACATATGCATCCATGAAAACCGAGAAACAACAAGCTTCCTAGCTGGAAGTACAGTCTTTGCCTTCTTTGGCGGGTGAGCCAGGGTGCTTCCATTGTTTCGATTGTTGTTTAGCCTCTGGGGTAAAATGATGGCCCAATGTTTCATCCATGATGGCAAATCTCTGGACAAAAGTAGAAGTAAAACAAAGATCAGGAATCGATATATTTAACTTACTCCACCCATCAAAAAAACCAAAGGGAAAGAAATACAAACATGAAGCGACCAGACCATAATGGAAACCTAAACAAAGGATGGTCATAAGGACAGTTACTTTCCCACGAAATGGCCAAATGGTCATCCAAAATAAAAGACAAAAGTGATACACACAATGAGTAGTAACAAACAACAACATTAATAAACCGCCACAGAAGAACCGCCTTGGAACGGTCAGTGGAAAGAATTCCACTGGGGTCTTAAATCGATTTTACGTGGCCACAATCCTCGCCCTTACTTCCGTCGCGATTTAGACAAATAGTTTGTTCAGTCCGCATGAAGGCCTCCTAACTCATCAGTGCAACATCTCCGTGAACACAAATAATCAAAGTACCACAGAGGTGTGACAACGGTGAGGACATGACAGCAAACAAACCACTGAAATGCTGGAGCAAAAGAAAACCAACAGTTAGACTTCGATGGGCCCGACCAGAGACAGAGCATCAGGCACCAACCAACATTACCTTGAATTATATCTCTTTAATTCTCAATAAGCCTTTACGTTGGAACCGTCATATAATCTGAGGCCTGACCCACCGGCGTGCAATTAAAGAGGGAAGCAAAGTTGCCAACCGTGATTGGGTTAATTACCATGCATGCAGTCTGTCGTATAACATCCATGTTGTACCCAATCTTTTTATATCGAAAAATGATTTTACGAAATTGGGTGCTGAAGATATTGCGGTTATATATTTTTCTGATTTTATATACTAAGTCACCATAAAATTCGGGTTCCGATAGACTTTGTTGCAGAAGAGATTTAAGTCCAATATTGAATTTTGAAATTAAATCAGAATGGCGTCTATAAAATTTTGAAAATGCTTTGCGTAGTTTATGGTACGGATAAACCTGATTAAGAAGTTGAGCCGTTAATAATTTATTACGAGTGTTGATGTCAGATACATGACTACACACTCCAGCCAATCGAATTAATTGCGAAATATAAACGCCATAGGATGGCACACGAGGAACAGCACCATCCAAAAAAGGAAAATTTACAATCTCAAAATCAAAGTTATCTCGTTTGTCATAAATTTTGCACGAAACAAACCCATCTACAATAGATAGATGTAAATCCAAAAACGGGGCCTCGGTATCAGAAGAATTTGCTTTATTTAACAGAAGTTCTGTGGGGGGGGGGTAAATCTGACTGATCAAACCATCGAAATAAGTATTATCAATATTAAATCAATCATTTTAATATCTAGAAGTGGAGCTAAAAGATTCAATAATTTCAGATTGGTTATCAATGGAAAGAGACAACATGAAGTCTCTTTCATAACAATACAAGAACAGATCAGCCACAAGAGGTGCGCAATTCGTACCCATCGGAATACCCACAATTTGTCTAAATAACTTAGTACCGAATCTAATATAAATATTGCCAAGTAGAAAGATGAGGGCATCTCACACTTTCTGACATGACCAAAGTGTATAATTCTTATGCTCTTTAGAAGTGAAAAATGCATTTCTGACATTACATGCAAGAAGGCTCAAAATTATTAAGATAAGCATTCGATAATGTGCGCCTGGTGTGCTTCTGGTCCATTGTATCCAAATAGGCTATTTGTAAAGAGAATGTGAAGTTTGAGAACACTGACAGCCTAACTTTGGCTGTCACTCTTTCCAGAAAACGGACCCAATGACTTTATACTAAACATAACCCCCAAACGACATGAAGAACCATATTTCATTATAATCTCCATTTGTCAAATTGACCATCTCATATTCAAATTGACCACCGATGCAAAAATTGCCTGAACATTGTAGGGAAAACGTGTAGATTTATAAAAGTACGTCTTGGGAGCAGATATGGTACCGCCGTATCTGACTGCAACAATAATTGCTCCCTGGAAGCTTGTCATTGGGCAATCAGAGCAAATTCACCTGTGTTTGCTGACTTTCTACTTTCGATTTCAACACAGAGCGGGCGGGACAAAAATGATTGCGACGAAACGACTGAAAACCTTTCAATGTAGAAGTAAAACAAAGATCAGGAATTGATACAATTAACTTACTCCACCCATAAAAGACACCAATGCTTTTGATCAAGAATAATCTTACCGGCAACCACCTTGCAGCCCACGAATACTAATAACACTTGGTATGAACATGCAGGTACAACAAACTGATAGCATGACATTCTCCGATTTTTAAAATATGCTTTTGATCAAGAATAATCTTACCGGCAACCACCTTGCAGCCCACGAATACTAATAACAGGAAGCGTTCAAATTGACCTCCGGATATAAGTCAAATTGTTTTCAATTGACCACCGGCGGAGGTCAATTTGAATGTTTACTGCCCGTGTTCAACATTCGTAATAAATTGTTAACGGCTAAACTTCTTAATTAGGGTTATCGGTACCACAAACTACGAAAAGCCTTTTCAAAATTTTATAGACGTCATTCAGATTTAATTTCAAAGTTCAATATTGGACTTAAATCTCCTCTGAAACAAGGTCTATAGGAACCCGAATTTCATTGTGACTTAGTATATAAATTCAGAAAAATATATAATCGCAATGACTTCAGCACCAAATTTCGTAAAAGCATGTTCGATATAAACGATTGGGCACAACATAAATGTTATATGACATACTGCATGCATGGTAGTTAATCCAATCAAGGTTGACAACTTTGCTTCCCTCTTTAATTGCACGCCGGTGGGTCAGGCCTCAGATTCTATGACGGTTCCAACGTAAAGGCTTGTGTTGGTTAGTACCTGCTGCTCTGTCTCTGGTCGGACCCATCGAAGTCTAACTGTTGGTTTTCTTTTGCTCCAGCATTTCAGTAGTTTCTTGCTGTCGAGTCCACACCGTTGTTTCATCTCTGTGGTTGTTTGATTTTTGTGTTCACGGAGATGTTGCACTGATGAGTTAGGAGGCCTTCATGCGGACTGAACAGATTATTTGTCTTAATCGCGACGGAAGTAAGGGCGAGGATTGTGGCCATGTAAAATCGACTTAAGCCCCCGGTGGAATTCGATTCCGCTGACCGTTCCAAAGCGGTTCTTCTGTCGCGGTTTATTTTTGTTAGGGTTTGTCTGTGGGTGTTTGTGTCGCTTATGTTATTTTATTTTGGTTAGCCTACTGGCCATTTTGTGGGAAAGTAACTGTCCTTTTGGCTTCCCCCTATTGATGTTTCCATTAGGGTCTGTTATTTCATGTTTGTGTTTCTTTACCTCTGATGGGAGCTGTTGTTTACTTGTATCGATTCCTGATCATTGCCTCCACTTTTACTTCTGATATTATTGAAAACACATAACGTCGCTGGTGCCCCTGTAACCATCTCAGTCATCACAGAGCAACATACAAATTTGAGCGAACTGAAATGCAAACCGTCTACACTCGTTTAATACATTTCCTATTAAGTGACAACTTGTATTAGATAAGCCTGATGTATGATATACATGTCGAACTGATGTGGTTCTAATGAGCAAAATCGCCTTTTTTGCATCAAATTGGAGGATGAAATACATTGTCCTCAGGTTGTACTCAGATTTTCCTTTCGTAGAAACATCTGAAAGATAACCTTAACCTCATACATGTAGATTTTAGTTAAAGTTTTTCTTTTGTTACAGATGGGCCATTTCCGACCACAGGAGAGGGCTTAACCGCATCTTTCTTCAGTAGCCACCCAGAGGATTATATGTTCATATTCTTCTGTCTTGACAGGACTAAGGAAGTTGTCAGGTTTTACATATATTTGATATTTAATTTTTCAGCGCAAGATGTACTCGCATTTTATTTTTATCGAACGAACACCAAAAGAATTGTTTTCATTAGTCGTTGAGCACAACTTTTGTTGAACTGAAAAGCTTCAACCTTAAGCAACAAAGAAACATAATTATTATTCTTGTTTTGCTGCAAACTGCATCCTCATTATTTATTCATTTCTAAAGTGTAAGCCGTTATCTCAATTAACAAAACTGGTGTTCTGATGTCAATAAGAGATATTCAGTATGTTTACTAGGTATATTACCAGGCATTATTCCAGCGTATGTGCATTGAAAATAGCTTGGGTTCAAGCATCGTTTTGCGTTTTATTAAATTTACATTATTTCGGCAGTTAGCTTATTAATAGCTGGCTTGGAGACGCGTGCATTAAAAACGTTTAGTCAGCGCGTTGATTACGTTACGGCGGCTCTAAAAGTGACATTCTTGGCGTCTTATTGACACGAAAACGTGGGCGATATAATGTCAGCTACACATTGAAAACGTTTACCATATTAACATAGACTAGACAGAGGATATATTATGATAAGGTCGACGGGCTATATTAACCATATCGCGAGAATTAGGTCATCGGATGTGTGCGTATGGAAGACTTATGAAATGTAAAATCATTGGTGCCGTGTGCGTACGGAAGACTTACGAAATCAGAAATCATTGAAACCAATCTGAAATCATTGAAGCCTTTAACTCGACCTCTAGATATTTAAATTATTTACTAAATATTGACAATACCTATTTTGATGGTTTGATCAGTGAAAATTACCCCCGATTTCTAAGACCTTCAGTTAAATGAAGCACATTCTTCTGATGCCGAGGCCCTGTCCGTTTTGGATTTACATCTATCTTCTGCAGATGGGTTAGTTTCCCGCAAAATTTATGACAAACTTCCTTTCCCACTGGTGTTTCTGTTTGGGGGGGGGGGGTGTAGGTTAATTGTACCGATTCCTGATCGTTGCCTTCACTCTTATTTATGAAAACTAAATGAGCATACTTTAGGTACTGACCGACTCAGAACCTAAATATGTTTTATGGAAAGGCACCCTTTGAAAACAAGGACCACAATACTAAACTGGCAACCTTCAAATGGACAAGAAAGGGCCTTTCCCAACCACCGAGGGAAAGACGGAAAATCATATCTGAACAAAACAACGACATCACAGCCGAAAATCCAATCATTTTTTTTTTCAAAGAGGTCGCAACTCAATTACCTGTAAAGAACTTTATAAATTGGAAATAAAGAAACTAGCGGTAATAAAACAATTGAAACAGCAATTTAATTGTTGCCTTGGGAAAGCAAAAATGATTGAAATTACCGGTGATATAACCCGGTTTCATGCGGACTGAACAAATTATTTGTCTGAATCGCGACGGAAGTAAGGGCGAGGACTGTGGCCACGTAAAATCGATTTAAGCCCCCCCAGTGGAATTCTTTTCGGCTGACCGTTCCAAGGCGGTTCTTCTGTCGTGGTTTATTTTTGTTGTAGATTGTCTTTGGGTGTTTGTGTCGCTTATATTATTTTATTTTGGATAGCCTATTGGCCATTTTGTGGCAAAGTATCTGTCCGTTTGGCTTTCCGCTGTTGGTATTTCCGTTGGGGTCTGCTGTTTCTTTCCCTTTGGTGTCTCTGATGGGAGCTGTGGGTTCCAAAACCCGTTTAGGTTTCAGAACTTTGGGGCTGACACACACTGATGAAGATTAAATATCAGAAAGGCCTCTGTGTCACTAAATTTGGTATAGTTACGCCTTAATTGTATCGATTCCTGATTATTGCCTTCCTTCTATTTTACCGAGACACCACGTGTATATGCATCATCCGCCATTGTGTAAGTGTAAATAATTCATGTGGTCATCTCGGACAACAGTTGAAATGAACGAACCGACTGTACCGAAGCAAGGATGAGGATTCGACAGTTAAAACCCGTTGATACACCTGAACATCTTTGGGGCTGTCAGTAATACCACTGGACAGTGACGCAGCCATTACGAAAACACGCCTATACAAATACATTGTAAACTTTAATCCGGAAAACACGTAAAATTGTAAGATGAAAAATAGTGATATTTTTCTTAATTCTGCTCAAAATATAGATTGTGGGTACTCATTAGATCCGCCTCATCGAGGCGGTTCTAACGGGTACTGTCCAGGAACCGCGGTGCGAGGCGGACCGTCCATGCTAATAAACCCTATTGGTTTCATTGGGCGACAGGGCTTGAGATGTCATTTCATCTCAATGTCGGGTAAAAGTCCCACAAAATTGGAAGCAACGTCTCCAAAATGACATTTACAGTGTTAACGGGGACAAAATCAAATCAAACAAACAAACACACAATCTATATTTTAGATCGAGGCGGTTCTAACGGGTACAAACAATCTATATTTTAGAGCAGAAATAAGAAAAATAAGGTTAACCCCTGGACACCCCAGTTATAAAAGTGGGGTTCAAGGGGGTCAACAGATGGACATTGAAGACTATTGAATCTCAGAGTGCGAAGAAGCAGACATGTCCAGCCGGAACAACTCAGATATTGCGGCTATCATAAATAAAAATCAAAAATGAGTTCCTTTAAGAGCAATGAAAACATTCATAAGAAAGAAGATGGGTCATACTACGTAGTTTCGGCTAATAAAGCCTCATCAGTGACCCTGTAATGATCCGGCAAATAAAGCCAGAGGAAACATACTGCAATTTTGCGAAGTTAGAACAGGTAGTCGATACAAAGACTGATATAAATCAAAATGGGGTCCAAATAATTAAAAACCTGTCTAGAATATGAGTCTAAACCAATAATTTACTTCTGATTTCTCAGAAAATTCACGCTGATCTCAAAGGGCCAAAAGTAAAATATAAACTGCACTATGGTTGATGTACGGGGAGACGTTTTACGGCCGCCACACGGCACAACACCAGCTGCAGTAAGGCAAATAAAAATCAAAAATGAGTTCTTTTAAGAGCAATGAAAACATTTATAAGAAAGAAGATGGGTCATACTTCGTAGTTTCGGCTAATAAAGCCTCACCAGTGACCCTGTAATGATCCGGCAAAGAAAGCCAGAGGAAACATACTGCAATTTTGCGAATTTAGAATAGGTAGTCGATACAAAGACTGATATAAATCTGATATAAAGTCTGAATCCTGTACCAGTGGAGAGCAATTCTAGAGGACAGCAAATTAAACATGAACAGGTTCAGACGGTCGCATCCTATCGATTTTATAGCCTAGGCGTTTGTATTGCATGTTTTCGTTTGTTTGTTTGATTGATCAGACAAATGTGTCACACCCAATACAAGTCAGGTTTCGACAAGCAAGGGATATTCTGTTTTCCATTTTGTTTGTCATACAATCTGTGACTTCACTCGAAGCACATATTAAAAATCATGTTCACTATAATCTGCTGCAATATTAACACACCATTGTAACAATCTTGTAAAAAAACGAAAGATAAAAGGATTTATTGGATCGAAACGATTCAATATCGGCTCTGGATATGATGAAAATTGCGATATACTACATTATCGGCCATTGATGTCAGAAAAGATAGCTGGTCAATGACCTGCAACGCAAGTGGCACACGATGTGAAAAGCAAACCGCTATTGTGACAGGCCTCAAGGGGAGTCCGACACATTTAAAAGCTCTTATCCATCATAATCGACAAGACAGAATTATCCCTTTGTACAACCATTTTCTGTGTAAACATCTCTCTGATTGTCCAAAAGTAGCTTGTAATAGCTAATTTAGCTTAGTTGATTCATAAGATACTTGCACAGTCGATGTATCCCTCCTACAGCGTATTCCACTACACGGCAAGTTATAAGAGGTTTGTGAATATGTTCATTATTGGTCCATATTAGCTGTTTTATTTACAATCTTTTGCATGATGATCATTTTAATGTTTATTACAAAAGTATGCCCATGGTATGAATGCTTGTAACCCTATCTAGATCATTTTGACAGTCTTATACAACATATTATTCCGATAGAAAAAACTGGAAAACTCCACGTTATCCGAATTATCATACTAGGCCTTAGCGGGTGCTATGAAACTGTATATCTGTTTCGGCAGACATAACGATAACACAAGCGTGTGACAGAGTGTATATGGAGACACCAACGTGAAAGAAAAACAAGCATGAAACAACTTGACTCCAACGGAAACATCAACTGCGGGAAGCAAAAAGGACAGAGACTTTCCATAGAATGGTCAATTGGCTATCCCAAACAAAAATACACGCGATACACACAATCAAAGACAAACCATTACAAAAACAAACCTCGACCGAAAAAAACCGTCTTGAAACGGTCAGTGACACGAATCAAAGACAAGCCATAACAAAAACAAACCTCGACAGAAGAACCGACTTGGAACGGTCAGTGACACGAATTCCACTGGGGGCGTAAATCTATTTTACGTGGTCATTATCCTTGTCCTTACTTCCCTCGCTATTTAGACGAATAATTTGTTCAGTCTGCATGAAGGCCTCCTAACTCATCAGTGCAACATCTCCGTGAACACAAAAATCAAACAAACACAAAGATAAAACAACGGTGGGGACTTGACAGCACGCTACCACTGAAATACAGGAGCAACAAAAAAACAACAGTTAGACTCCCATGGGCCCGACCAGAGATAGAGCATCAGGCACGAACCAACATTACAGAAAATTAGATTTTCTCTAATTCTCAGCAAGCCTTTATGCTGGAACCGTCAATGATTCTGAGGTCTAACCCACCGGCGCGCATTTAAAGAGCGAAGCAAAATTGCCAACCGTGATTGGGGCAACCAACATGCATGCAGTCTCTCGTATAACATTTATGTTATACCCAATCATTTTATATCGAAGAATGATTTTACGAAATTGGGTGCTAAAGTCATTCCAATTATGTATTTTTCTGAATTTATATTCTAAGTCATCATGAAATTCGGGTCCCGATTGACCTTGTTGCAGAAGAGATTTAAGTCAAACATTGAATTTTGAAATTAAAGTGGAATGACGTCTTTGAAATTTTGAAAAAGGTTTTGAGTAGTTTATGATACCGATAACCCTGATTAAGAAGATTAGCAGTTAACAATTTATAACGAGTGTTGAAGTCACTTACTTGACTAGACAATCTGGAAATCGAGTTAATTGCGAAATATAAACACCATAGGATGGCACACGAGGAAAATCACCATCCAAGAAAGGAAAATTGACAATCTCAAAATCATAAACTTCGCGTCCACCACAAATTGTGGAAGACAAAATCCATCTATAATAGATAGATGTAAAATGGATGTGAAGGCAATGATCAGGAATCAATACATTGCAAATGCAATCACTGAGGAATGGAAAAAATACGAGCATTAAATGCATGTACCGGGAGACCTTTTACAGCCATCACAGGGCACAAACAAAACAGCGCTGATATGTAAAATATAAGTAAATCCAAAACCAGGGCCTCGGTATCAGAAGAATTAGCTTTATTTAACTGAAATTTTGGATGGTAAACTTGACTAATCGAACCATTGAAATTTCAATAATATCACATTGGTTTTCAATGGAAAGAGACAACTTGAAGTCTCTTTCATAACAAAACAAGAACAAATCTTACCATAAGGGGTGCGCAATTTGTACCCATCTGAATACCAACATTTTGTCTAAATAACTTAGTACCAAATCTTATGTAAATATTGTCAAATAGAAAGGTGAAGGCTTCACAAACTTTCTGACACGACCATATTTTGAAAACGATTTCTTTACGAGATGCAGATTTTGGCCTACCTGATTTCGGTGCAGTTTTGATCGACTCTACACCAGACTAAAAATTAAATCGATTATACGTATCCACAATCCTCGCCCTTACTTCCGTCGCGATTAAGACAAATACTTTGTTCAGTCCGCATGAAGGCCTCCTAACTCATTAGTGCAACATCTCCGTGAACGCGAAAATCAAACAACCACAGAAAGAAACAACGATGAGGACTCGACAGTAAGAAACCATTGAAATGCTGGAGCAAAAGAAAACCAACAGTTAGACTCCGATTGGCCCGACCAGAGACAGAGCATCAGGTTCAAACCAACATAAGCCTTTACGCTGGAACCGTTATAGAGTCTGAGGCCTGACCCACCGGCGTGCAATTAAAGAGGGAAGCAAAGTTGTCAACCGTGATTAGGTTAACTACCATGCATGCAGTCTGTCGTATAATATTTATGTTCTACCCAATCTGTTTATATCGAAGAATGAATTTACGAAATTGGGTGCTGAAGTCATTGCGGTTATATATTTTTTTCTGAATTTATATACTAAGTTACCATAAAATTCAGGTTCCGATAGACCTTGTTGCAGAAGAGATTTAAGTCCAATATTGAATCAGAATGACGTCTATAATATTAAAAAAGGCTTTACACATCCATCATAGTGCAGATTATATTTTCTGGTCCTTTGGGATCATTGAGTTCATTCAGAATCATTTTGAAAATAGGGGGCGTGGCCGGTGTAGCACATTTCAGTACTGGTCATGAACAGACTAAATAAAACCGAGTCTGCTATTTTCGTTTATTTGGTGTATTCTTTGCTTCCAAAGGATCAAACTATTCAGAACTTATTTATCTGCACTGCAGCTGGTGCTGTGCCGTGTGGCGGCCGTAAAACGTCTCCCCGTACATCCACCGTAGTGCAGATTATATTTTCTGGTCCTTTGGGATCATTGAGTTCATTTAGAATCATTTTGAAAATAGAGTTCTGCTTAAGCCGGTGCTAGGGGGCGTGGCCGGTGTAGCACATTTCAGTACTGGTCATGAACAGACTCAATAAAACCGAGTCTGCTTTTTTCATTTATTTGGTGTATTCTTTGCTTCCAAAGGATCTAACTATTCAGAACTTATTTATCTTCACTGCAGCTGGTGCTGTGCCGTGTGGCGGCCGTAAAACGTCTCCCCGTACATCCATCATAGTGCAGATTATTTTTTCTGGTCCTTTAGGATCATTGAGTTCATTTAGAATCATTTTGAAAATAGAGTTCTGCTTAAGCCGGTGCTAGGGGGCGTGGCCGGTGTAGCACATTTCAGTACTGGTCATGAACAGACTCAATAAAACCGAGTCTGCTATTTTCGTTTATTTGGTGTATTCTTTGCTTCCAAAGGATCTAACTATTCAGAACTTATTTAAAAAAATATATAACCGCAATGACTTCAGCACCCAATTTCGTAAAATCATTCTTCGATATAAAAAGATTGGGTACAACATGGATATTATAAGACAGACTGCATGCATGGTAGTTAACCCAATCACGGTTGGCAACTTTGCTTCCCTCTTTAATTGCACGCCGATGGGTCATGCCTCAGATTCTATGACGGCTCCAACGTATAGGCTTATTGAGAATTAGAGAGATAATGTTGGTTGGTGCCTGATGCTCTGTCTCTGGTCGGGCTCATCGGAGTCTAACTGTTGGTTTTCTTTTGCTCCAGCATTTCAGTGGTTTCTTGCTGTCGAGTCCTCACCGTTGTCTCACCCCTGTGGTTCTTTGATTTTTGTGTTCACGGAGATATTGCAATGATGAGTTAGGGGGCCTTCATGCGGACTGAACAAATTATTTTTCTAAATCGCGACGGAAGTAAGGGCGAGGATTGTGGCCAAGTAAAATAGATTTAAGCCCCCCAGTGGAAATCTTCCACTGACCGTTCCAAGGCGGCTCTTCTGTGGCGATTTATTTATGTTGTTGTTTGTTACTTACTGTGTGTATCACTTGTGTCTTTTAATTTTGGATGACAATATGGCCATTTTGTGGGAAAGTAACTGTCCTTATGGCCTTCCTTTGTTTAGGTTTCCATTATGGTCTGGTCGCTTAATGTTTGTATTTCTTTCCCTTTGGTGTCTTTTATGGGTGGAGTAAGTTAATTGTATCAATTCCTGATTTTTGTTTTACTTCTACTTTGCGTAGTTTATGGTACGGGAGTCATTTAAAACACATATAAAATGTTTCAAGAGAATAGGGATCAGTATGTGGAATACTGACAGATTTAATGACATATGTAGATTCTACTCTTGTCTCTTCATCCATTACGATAACACAACCGTGCGACATAGTGCATTCTTTTCACATCTCCAAAATGGCAACTTTTCTTTACAAAATCCTCGGTATTGTTCTTCTTTTTACTGCAAACACAGGTTGAGGGTTCTCGTTAGAACTACCTCATTGAGGCGGTTCTTAATAGTACCCACAACCTATGTTTTGGAGCAGAAATTAAAGAAAATATAATGTATACTCCCGTAAACCCTAGTTTTCTCTATATAAAGTGGGGTTTAGGGGGTGTTCTTTTCACGGATATTTTCACGTGATGTTTGTCACTGAAAATACATTCAGTGAAAATCGTCTGTTTTCAAGAAAAACGCTTTGACATCTGCTGGTGAAGGCTTAGTTTTTGGTCACATTTTATATCCCATATATGAGTCACGTTTTCCGTGTGTAAAACCAAGCACCTGCTGCGGCCTTTTCTGTGTGAGAGCTCCCGGTCTGAGTGGGGGCATCTCATGTCTGGTGGTTTTGAAGGGTTACAGAAATGGCATACCCCTCCAAAACGACTATTATCGCGCTTAGCAGCCGTCTAAGGAATTAAGATTTCACACGTTAAAATCTTAACTGCGTGCTTTTTTGAAGGCATGGAAGGCGGGTGTTTTGTAATGGACCCTGGGTATTAATGTTTGCAACATACGAGTTTCCACCAGACCAAGTAAAATGGTATGAAGCAGAGAACGATTTATGGAAAAACTACTGCCTAACGTTTGACAATGAGTCCATGAGGTTCGAACCCTCTGGTCAGAGTACGTATATCTTATTGCATGTACATATCAATTTGTTTTAGAATATATATTTCGTGCTCAGTTCATTTCAACATTATATGTGTTGTGCTCCTTTATGTTCATATATGTT
The DNA here is from genome assembly GCA_963580285.1 of Lucinisca nassula. Lineage (NCBI taxonomy): Eukaryota > Metazoa > Mollusca > Bivalvia > Lucinida > Lucinidae > Lucinisca > Lucinisca nassula. The sequence continues at coordinate 13,315,287 of OY757011.1, read as the reverse complement.
AAAATAACGAAAGTATTTACATGTTATAATAATAAGTACTCATGTTTATGAAGGGCAGCATACTGCTGCCACTGTGTCCGTCCGTCACACGTTTGTCCGGAGCATATCACTAGAACTATATGAGTAGTTTAGTGACTTTAATGAAAACTAGAAGTGGAGGCAATGATCAGGAATCGATACAATCAACCCACAACTTCCATCATCAGAGACACAAAAGGGAAAGATACACACACATGTAACAACAGACCCTAATAGCGGAAAGCCAAAAGGACAGTTACTTTCCCACAAAATGGCCTATAGGCTTTCCAAAATAAAATCATATAAGCGACAGAGAAACACCCAAAGACAAACCATAACAAAAATAAACGGCGACAGAAGAACCGCCTTTGAACGGTTAGCGGAAACGAATTCCACTGAGGGGCTTAAATCGATTTTACGTGGCCACAATCCTCGCCCTTACTTCCATCGCGATTAAGACAAATAATTTGCTCAGTCCGCATGAAGGCCTCCTATCTCATCAGTGCAACATCTCCGTGAACACAAATAATCAAAGAACCACAGAGGTGACACAACGGTGAGGACTCGACAGCAAGAAACCACTGAAATGATGGAGCAAAAGAAAACCAACAATTAGACTCCGATGGGCCCGAACAGAGATAGAGAAACAGGCACCAACCAACATTACCTTGAATTAGATCTCTCTAATTCTCAACAAGCCTTTACGTTGGAAACGTCATAGAATCTGAGGCCTGATCCACCGGCGTGCAATTAAAGAGGGCAGCAAAGTTGCCAACCGTGACTGAGTTAACTACCATGCATGCAGTCTGTCTTATAACATCCATGTTGAACCCAATCTTTTTATATCGAAGAATGATTTTTCGAAATATGGTGCTGAAGTCATTGCGGTTATATATTTCTTAATTTATATACTAAGTCACCATAAAATTCGGGTTCCGATAGACCTTGTTGTAGAAGAGATTTAAGTCCAATATTGAATTTTGAAATTAAATCAGAATGGCGGCTATAAAATTTTGAAAAGGCTTTGCGTAGTTTATGATACCGATAACCCTGATTAAGAAGTTTAGCCGTTAATAATTTATTACGAGTGTTGAAGTCAGTTACATGATTACACACTCTAGCAAATCGAATTAATTGTGAAATATAAACGCCATAGGATGGCGCACGAGGAACATCACCATCCAAAAAAGGAAAATTTACAATCTCAAAATCAAAGTCATCGCGTTTATCATAAATTTGCAAGAGCAAACCCATCTACAATAGATAAATGTAAATCCAAAAACGGGGCCTCGGTATCAGAAGAATTTTCTTTATTTAACAGAAGTTCTGTGGGGGGGGGATAAATCTGACTGATCAAACCATCGAAATAGGTATTATCAATATTTAATAATCATCTAAATATCTAGAAGTGTAGCTAAAAGCTTCAATAATTTCAGATTGGTTATCAATGGAAAGCGACAACATGAATTTGTACTATAAAAGGGATACCCTTTGGAAGCAAGGAATACACCACAGAACTGAAAAATAAGGGGTGAATGTGTTTTCTGGGCCAGACTAGCTAGTTTCGGCCAATTAGGCCTCATCAGTGACCCTCAGATATTTTCAAAATTCCAGAATGGAATCAATAATCCCAAAGGACAAGAAAATATAATCTACACTATGATGTAGAAGCCTCTTTCATAACAATACAAGAACATATCAGCCACAAGAGATGCGCAATGATACGTACCCATCGGAATACCCACAATTTGTTAAAATAACTTAGTACCGAATCTAATATAAATATTGTCAAGAAGAAAGGTGAGGGCATCACATACTTTCTGTAATGACCAAAGTATACAATTCTTATGCTCTTTAGAAGTGAAAAATGCATTTCTGACATTACATGCAAGATACAGAGAATCTTCTCTGTGAAAAGCCCATTCAATCAAATCATTAAGCTTTTCTTTTATAAGATTATATATGTTTTACGCCCCACCAACAGCTAAGGTCATACGGAGACGAGACCTTGTTTAAAAGACTTATTCGAAAGTGTATATCCACGTGGGGCACGAAAAACCAATACATACTTGAATAGGGTTATTCAATATGTAAACAATGGTGTATAAATATACGTGTTAGACTAAGTGTAAAACATACTATTAGCCATTTGAATACACGCAGTTATTGACCACTGCAGTAAAAATGGTTGGTAGAAGCGTCGACTAAAAAGATGAAATATGGGCTAACATCAAAGCTTGCTCAAAACTTGGTTGTTCTTCGAAGAAGCTGATGACTGAAATTTCTACTGCTTTTGGACTTTCTTGTGTGTCTTATAATTTAGATGGTCGGTGGAAAAATAATTTTGAGTCTGGTGTAGAGTCGATCAAAACTGCACCGAAATCAGGTAGGCCAAAATCTGCATCTCGTAAAGAAATTGTTTTCAAAATAATGAAAACCATTGAAGGAGATGCCAGATTTACAGTTCGAGCTATTGCACCAAAGGTAAGCATATCACAATCAACGGTTCACCTTATTTTGAAGAAGCATTTGAAAGTCAGGAAGCAGTCTGCTAGATGGGTGCAACATCTGTTTACTGACGAGCAAAAGAGGTAACGGGTTAAAGTGGCCACAAAGCTGCTTCAAATGTTTCAGAAATATGGCAAAAAGCAGTTTGCCAATGTCGTCACAGGTGATGCAAGCTAGATCCATTATTTTCAGCCCGTCCGAAAGGTTAGCAATAAGTTCAGGGACACCAAAAACAGTAAATGGTCAATAAATTGCCAAAGATTCGTTGAGTACAAAGAAGGTTTTATATGCAATCTTCTTCTCTGTTAAAGGATTCGCAATAAAAGTGCCGGTGAAAAACGTAAAGTACAACAAAAACGTAGTATTGAAGAAACTGATAAAGTATTATAAAAAATGACGCCCTACCACTGGTTTTAAACATGACCGTCTTCTACATGACAATGCAACCGCGCATACCTCCGCAATAGTTACGGCGTTTTGGAACATACGTTTGATACGTTGAAAGCTGATAAAGTATTATCAAAAAGCTGATGAAGTATTATCAAAAACGACGCCTACACATTTTTTTAAACATGTCCGTCTTCTGCATGACAATGCAACCGCGCATACCTCCGCAATAAGCAATTCTTTTCGAACACCCCTCTTAGCTTGTCCGGAGCATATCGCTGAAAATATAGAAATGAAATACATGGAATTTGATACGTTGATAAACTGATAAAGTATTATCAAAAACGACGCTCTACCACTGCTTTTGAACATGTCCGTCTTCTACATGACAATGCAACTGCGCATACCTCCGCGATAGTTACGGCGTTTGTGAAGAAAGAAAAAGTAATTGTTTTGTCTCACCCCCTTATTCCTCAGACCTTGTCCCATGTTATTTTCTTTTTGTTTCCGAAATTTAAATCATTCCTTGCTGGGCGGAAATCGCAGTCCCGACAGGCACTTGGATCTGCCAGTCATAAGTACCTTATTACTGTGTCGAAATCAGCGTACCGTGACGCCTCCAAGAAGTGGATACATCGGCTGAAACTTTGCATTTCTAGCCACGGGGAGTACTTCGATGGCATAAAATGAGCATTTTTGGGCTAACTTGAAATTTGAAGTCTCCAGATAGAAATAAGCAATTCTTTTCAAACATCCCTCGTAGCTTGTCCGGAGCCTATCGCTGAAAGTATAGAAATGAATTGAAAGGAATTTGATACGTTGATAGCTGGGATGTAGAGTGCACGCAAATGATCGGAATTGTCCGTTTGTTCATCTATCTGTGCATCTGTAGTTATCTCATTTAAACTTACCCTGGATACATGCTTTACATGCCGACCCGCACACGAGTACTGGTAAACCGCTTAGAGTGGTTAAGCCTGCCTAGGCAATGCGGTGCGAGTCGGCCCGTCCATGTTTATAAACCCTATTGGTTTCATTGGGCGTCTGAGATGTCATTTCATCTCAGTGTCGGGTAAAAGTCCCACAAAATTGGAAGCAACGTCTCCAAAATGACCTTTGCAGTGTTGAAGGGGACGTTAGACTTTCAATCAAACAAACAAACAGCCATATCTTACTCTTTTACCAACATTACCCTTTTACTACGGGGCATCTTCGAAAGACATCCTTCGGTTTTACCGATTCTCTTGTTCTGTTTAGTTGAGCATAAACATTATATATTGATGTTCTTTGAAAACATATGAGCAATTTTGTGAACATGTTTCAGTCACCAGTCTCTACTTTACCATTACTATCGACATCATTGATAAAAGTCTTGTTGACACCTTGATCATTTTGTATGGCAAATAAACGTTTTTTTTTTTTTTTGTTTTGTTATTTTTTTGTTTCGTTTTACAGAAACACTACGCGATATTTCCATACGCAAAGGATGGATACATTGTTTTAAGCAATAATAAACATTCATACGTATTGCACTTTCTTTAAAGTTAAACATTTCACCGCTAACAAAGTTGTTCAGAAACCGTTCCTTTGAAAAACAGGACCCAGATACACTGAGAGTTTTCATAAGGAGAGAACACATGCCTGAAAGGGGTTTAACAAAGTTACAAAGACACATAATGTTCATCGAGGTTCTCAATAAAGTGGTTACCTTTTACCGGTTTAACTGATTCTGAATCTCCTTTTAATTATATTTTGCTCCAGTATTTCAGTGGGTTATTGCTGTCGAGTCCTTACCGTTGTTTCATCTCCGTGGTTGGTTGATGTTTGTGTTCTCGGATATGTTGCATTGATGACACAAATTATATGTCTAAGTAGCGACGGAAGTAAGGGCGAGGATTGCGGCGTAAAGTCATTTTCTCGGATCGAAAACGTTAGTTTGTTTGTTTGTTTGATTTTAGGTTAAACGCCCCCGTCCACACTGTAAAGGTCATTTTAGAGACGTTGCTACCAATTTTGTGGGACTTTTACCCGACATCGAGATGAAATGACATCTCAAGCCCTGTCGCCCAATCAAACCAATAGGGTTTATTAGCATGGACGGTCCGCCTCGCACCGCGGTTCCTGGACAGGCTTAGATCTCTAAGCGGTTTACCAGTACTAGTGCGCGGGCCGGATTCAGCTCTGCGTGGAAGCATCATGCAGCCCATATATTTCTTCAGGGCCCTATGGGCGGGGGCAAAAACGTTAGAAAAGGATATAAATGCATGTGTTTCAATCGATAATTTTAGCGGGACTACTTCTAACAATGGCGAAAAATTGTGAGAATTTGAAGGAAACAACATCATTATTGCAGATTTTCAGCGGGTTAGAATCGAAATAGATCAGCTCTAGCCAGCGATTTGTTAGGTCATACATCACAGTTTACGCGCTCGTGAATTGTCTAATTTACAACTGACCGCCAAACTGTGATTTATTAATTGATTATCCTGTATTACACCAGGTCAACCAATATTCAAAAATCATAAATCATGTTGTTAATTGCATTAATTAATAAAATTGTCATTAATCAAGTAATTTCGTATTGGCCCAGTAACAGGTCCTCGGTCAGCTGTATTGGCCTCGGCCTTCGGCCTCGTGCCAATACAGCAGACCTCGGACCTGTAACTGGGCCAATACGAAATTATTTGATTAATAACATTATATTATTACTCAACAAACCACAGCTAGATCTGATCTATTTCTTAAGTGTAAGTGTAATCAGATGTTTACTTATTGAAAGACATTATGAAAAGAAACAACCGTCTCTCTACTTCTGGCGAGGCGATTGTAATGCCCTTAAAAATACAAAGAAACAGCAATAAATAAAACATATATATTAATATGGATACGAACAATACAATAAAGAATATACCCGCTAGAGCCATAGCGATAACACATCCGTGTGATATAGTGCAGTTTTCAAAACACAAAAACGGTAATTTTTCTGATGATTTTTTTTTTATATATATTTTTCTTATTTATACTCCAAACATAGGTTTTAGGTGCTCGTTAGAACCGCCTCACAACCTATGGTTTGATTCGTTTATAAGGAAAATAATATTTACCACCGTAAACCCCAGTTCTCTCTATATAAAGTGGGGTTTATGGGGGTATTTATTTTACGGACTCGTTCACTTGATTGCGATAAAAAGCGGCAACTAATAAGACTTCTTGTTTTCTTGCGAAAGAGACTTAATAATATCCTTTTTTTTCGCTGAAACCCATTCTGAAATTGTTAAATTTGTTCACTCGGCGTCACGATATTTGGATTTTTTCTTAAATATTGCCAATATATAATTCGATGATTAGATCAGTTCTCAGAACTTTAGTTCAATAAACTAGATAATTCGTCTGATACCCAAGTCCCATGTTTGGATTTACACTTATCTATTATAGATGCCAAAAATTATGATAAACGCGAGCGAAGATTTTGAATATGACGTCACGTTTCCTTCCTGGTATGGCGGTGCTCCTCGTGCGGCATCCCACGGTGTTTATATTTCGCATTTTATTCGATTTGCCAGAGTCTCTAGTCATGTAATTGACATCAACACTCGTAATAAATTGCTATCTGCAAAATTTTTTAAGCAGTGTAATCGGTATCATAATTAAGGTTTAACTATACCAAATTTAGTGACAAAGAGGCCTGCCTGATATTTAATCTTCATCACTGTGTCTAAACCCCAAAGTTTTGAAACCGAAACGGATGATGGACAAGACCCGGCAAACACAGCACATCCTCCTCCAAGCACACACTGACAGACTTACATAATGACGACATGTCAGCTGGAGACTTCAGGCAAGAGACGCCCGATCCAGATAGGCCTCTCCCACCGAGCCAACATCAGCAAACATGGCCCGCGCTCCATGGAAGTCCCGGGTATCAGGAAGGAGATGTCCAAAGTAGCGAGACTTGCAATATTTAAAATATTACAAAACATGGTAACCAAATCCGCTAAGATACATGTCTCACCTGACAAGTCAGTCTTAGATTTAGAAAAGTTAGAATTTTATACTGCAAAAGTTAAAGATATAATATAGTTATTTAAATCAGTACTTGAGTGCGGACGTCAACACCGCAGTATCAACCTCAGCACTAAGTAAATGATAATGAGCTGATGATACCCTCGGGGACGAACGAATCATCCGCCAGCAGAGATACCGACCCAGTGGTTGCAATTAAGGTGTAACTATACCAAATTTATTGACACAGGGGCCTTTCTGATATTTAATCTTCATCAGTGTGACTAATCCTCAACGTTTTGAAACCGAAACGGATGATGGACAAGACCAGTCAAACACAGCACATCCCCCTCCGAGCACACACCGACCGACGTAGCTCATGACGACATGTCAGCTGGAAGCATCAGGCAAGAGACGCAACGATCCAGATAGGCGTCTCCCACCGAGCCAACATCAGCAAACATGGCCCGCGCTCAAGGGAAGTCCCAGGCATCAGGAAGGAGATGTCCAAAGTAGCGAGACTTGCAATATTTAAAATATAACAAAAATATAACAAAACTAAGCAAAGCCCTTTTTACGTTTTATAGACGTCAATCCGATTTACGTTTGATAAAAAATGTAACATTCATTCATTTTATATTACACACAAATCATGTTTATGTTTACAATTTAAAACACAATTAACACAATCTGCTTTAAACGTGTTTCAACAGCAACACAATTCCTATTGCAATTCCGTTTCTTGGCAACTGAAGGATGCTACCAGAAAGCAATTGTTGCAAGTGTAACCATGGTAACAAGATGGTTTACATATGGAAACAATATTTGATAAACGTTTGTTTTATTAACTTATGTTGCTGTTGTGCATAATTTTACTAAATATATATTAATGACAAAATTATTCAAACCCATTGTCATTAAAATTCGATTATTATTAGAAACGAAGTTATTTTTGGCATATCCTTAACATAATGTTTCCATGTATTATACTAAAAATGCAATATTTTTTTTTATGCTACTATAAGCTGAATGACTAAGGAAGATAACATTTATATAACACAATCAACACTCCATATGAACTTTTGATTGATGTTGTCAATGGCAACGCAAATCTACTTGAATTATTTGAAATCTGATTTTTGTCGAAGCTTGTCAACAGTCTCAATAGAATCATACCATATTTTGCCTTGCTCAACACTATTCTATAGCTGCATTTCTAATATAAATAACGCATATTTTGGTTTGAACAATATCCAACGTTTTAGCTCACAAGAACACGAAGTGCTCAAGGGGGGCTATTGTGGTCGGTTTTTGTCCGTCGTCCACTTTTGCTTTTAACCTCTCCAAAACTGCTGGACTGATTTTGAAATAATTTCATTGGAATATTCCATGGGTGACCCTCTAGCGAAATCGGTAATACCGTTCCGCGCGATTGAACAAGATAGCCACCAGAGCTATAAATATAACAAACTTTCAAACAACCTACAGCTTAACCAGTCGATGGCTTTCGAAATATTTCACAGGAATGTTCCTTTGGTGACCCTCTACCAACACTGCTCAATTATTCCGCTCGGATGAACAACATGGCCTCCATGGCTAAAAATAGAAAACATCTTTATACGTCCTTTCCTTAACCAGTGGATCTATTTCGAAATAATTTCATAGGAATGCATTCTTTATACCTTTCTACCAAAATTGCTCAAGTCGTTCCTCTTTGATGAACAAGATGGTCACCAGGGGTAGAAATAGAAGATTTTAAACGACTTTTTCTCCTTTATCATTTAATGGATTTTGAAAATTATTTACAGGATTGTTCCTTGGGTGACCCTGTACTAAAATTGCTCAAACCTTTTCGCTCTGATGAAAAAGATGGCCGCTCGAGCTAAAATATTACCAGAGGGCCATGATGGCCCTGGATCGCTTACCTGATCCGCACTGTAGAAATGAAGTGGCAGATAATATAGTCATTTGCCTTTTCAGAAGAAACATACATGCCAAATACATGCCAGATTAGGATGAGGATTGTGGCCACGTAAAATCGATTTAAACCCCCAGTGGAATTCGTTTCACTGACAGTTCCAAGGCGATTCTTCTGTCGCGGTTTATTTTTGTTATGGTCTGTCTTTTGGTGTGTGTGTCGCTTATATTATTTTGTTTTGCATAGCCATTTGACCATTTTGTGGGAAAGTAACTGTCCGTTTGGCTTTCCGCTATTGATGTTTCCATTAGGGTCTTTTGTTTCATGTTTGTGTTTCTTTCCCTTTGGTGTCTCTGATGGGAGCTGTGGGTTTATTGTATCGATTCCTGATCGTTGCCCTCACTTCTATTTTCTATCTCAAATGGTTCAAAAGTTATGATAAAGTAGGTCAAAAGTAAAGGTCATAAGTCAAAATGTTTATATGTTTGGGAAGACCTTGTCACGAGGAACATACATGCCATATATGTAGGATTATTCTCAAATGGTTAAAAAATTATGATAAAGTAGGTAACGGGTCGAGGTCACATGTCAATTGTTTGTTCGAGTGGAAAACCCTTGTCACAAGGAACCAACATGTCAAATATGAAGGCTCTATCTAAAACTGTTCAAAAGTTATGACAAAATAACCTACTGATCTACATTTTGATTCGATATGACCCATATTCGAAGTTGACCGAGATATAATTGTCAAGAGGATCATTCTGAGCAATAATTGTGATAATTGAACCAAACATGTGGCCTCTAGAGTGTTCACAAGGTTTTTTTCTATGATTTGACCTGCTGACCTACCTTTTTACCCGACATGGCCCATATTCAAACTTCTCCCAGATATTGTCAAGATGATCATTCGGAGCAAGTTTGGTGATGCTGGGACCAAACCGAGAGCTCTTAGTGTGCTCACAAGTTTTTTCTATGATTTGACCCGCAGACCTACTTTTTGACTCGAAATGACCCATATTTGAACTTGACGGAAATATTGACAGGAAGATCATTCTGAGCAAGTTTGAAGACAATCTGACCAAAACTGTGCCAACCTAGAGTGTTCACACGGTATTTCATTGAGTTGACCTATTGATCTTCTTTTTGACCCGGCATCACCCATATTTGAACTTGACTTAGATATTGTCAAGATGATTATTCTGGGCAAGTTTGATAATAATCAGACTAAAACTGTGGCATCTAGTCTGTCCATGAGTTTTTTTCTCTATGATTTGAACTACTGAACCACTTTTTGACCCGTCATGGCCCATCCCGACATGTCCCACCTGACCGAAATATTGTCAAGATGATCATTCTGAGCTAGATTGATGACGATCCACCAAAACTACCGCCTCTAGGCTGTTTACAAGGTTTTTTTTGTTTCTATTATTTCACCTACTGACCTCCTTTTCGACTCGAAATGACCCATATGCGAACTTGACTGAGATTTTGTCAAGATGATCATTCTGAGCAAGTTTGATGATGATCGGACCAAAACTGTGGCCTCTAGTGTGTTCACAAGGTTTTTCTATGGTTTGACCTACTGGCCTACTTTTTGATCCGACATGCCCAATATTCGAACTAGACCGAGATATTGTCATGATATTTTTTCTTACAAAGTTTGATGATGATTGGATCAAAACTGTGGCCTCTAGAGTGTTTGCAAGAAAAAAACGACGGACGGACGACGACGCCGGACATGTCACGGTCACAAAAGCTCACCATTCGCTTCGGTCAGGTGAGGCAAAAATACCTTTGAGCGACTTCTGCTCTTCAACTTGGAGTTTTTAAATGACTTCCTTAATCGGTGGATGGATTTTGAAATAATTTCACCGGGATGTTCCTTTGATCACTCTCTGTCATAATTGCTTAAACAATTCTGCTCTGATAAATGAGTTCCAAAGAATGCTTTTTAGTAACCGTCTGTCACAATTGTTTAAATTGTTCCACTGGTCGCAAGAACTAAAAATGAACAAAAAAAATAATAAATAAAAAAAAAATAAATACGTTTTTATGTTTGAATTGAGGTTTAAGGATTTAGGTCATTCTGGAGACATTGTTTCTAATTTCGTGGGACTTTTGACCCACATAAAGAGGATATAGCATCTCAAGCCCTGCCGTCCAATGAAGCCAATGAGGTTTAATGTATAGACGGTCCGACTCGTACCACTTTGCCTGGGCAGGCTATGACCGACTAAGCGATTTACCAATACTCATGTGCAGTCGGTTTCAGTTCTATGTAGAAGCACGTTGCAGCCCAGTCTATTTTGCCAAGCCCTGATGGGAGGTGGGCAAAACCTTCAAAAGACTTGTGTCTCCAAAAGGAAACAATTTTATAATAATGTTCCCTGTTTGACCCTGTACACAAATTGCCAAAATAGTTTGCTTCTTTGAGCATGATGGACACAAGAGCTAAAACTTCAAATCTCAAAATGCAAATATCAAAATGATTTTTTACTGCCTAACAGCCAGACTGATTTAGAATTAATTTCACAGAAATGTTCCAGTTGCTGAAACACTCTGCTCCACAATATATTACATATAATTTCATTTGTACCATATTGATCATGGTAGCGATCCAGGGCAATCATGACCCTCTATTTATAAAAATGGTTCATAAAACTTCACAGCGGGACAGTAATTGCTAGATGCTGCGGCCGCTACCCCTTAGGTACCTGTTTTGAAATTAGCGTTGCCATGGTAACCAAAATGTAACCGACTTGCAGATAGTCTGCTGAGTTTGCAAATTGAATGTCCCTCGTAGTTTCAAAATTCAATGTTTGACTTAAATCTCTTCTGCAACAAAGCCTATCGGAACCCGAATTTTAAGGTGACTTAATAATATGCCTGCAATGACTTCAGTACCCAGTATCATCGCACTGCAAATTATATTCTTGGTCCTTTGGGATCATTGAGTTCATTTAGATTCGTTCTGCTTGAGTAGGTGCTAGAGGGCGTGACCGGTGTTGCACATTCCAGTATTGGTCCTGAACAGACTCAATAAAATAGATGTGAAGGCAATGATCAGGAATCTATATACTCAACTCACAGATCCCATCAGCGACACCAAAGGGAAAGGAACACAAACATGAAACAACTAGACCCTAATGGAAACATCAATAGCGGAAACCCAAATGGACAGTAGATTTCCCACAAACTGGCCAATTGGTTACCCAAAACAAAACATATAAGCGACACCCGCAACCCCCCCCCCCCAACATACATACATACATACATACATACATACATACATACATACATACATACATACATACATACATACATACATACATACATACATACATACATACATACAAACCACTACGAAAATAAACCGCGACAGTCGAACCGCCTTGGGACTGTCAGTGAAACGAATTCCACGGGGGTGTGGGCTTAAATCGATATTTTAAGCTGCTGCAATCCTCGCCCTTACTAGCGTCGCGATTAAGACAAAAAATGTGTTCGTCCGCATGAAAACCTAGTCTGCTATTTTCACTTACTGGGTGTAATCTTTACTTCCAAAGGATCTAACCATTCATAACTGAGTCAGCAAAGCGTTTTCTTTCTTTGAGTTTAATCGTTCCACATAATGACACAATAGCGAACAAGACCCTCCATTTGAGCCTACTTAATTGTCTAAACGTCAATTGAAGATCAGTATGACGTTTGGGGCCTAATCAAACCCTTCTAACCTTCCACCCACTCCCCACCCTCCCCATCCCCCACCCCCACCAACTTCTCCTACAATTATCATTTGCTTTGCGACCATAGGTGGTACTTGCCATCACGAAAACACACCTATATAATTTGGACCCCACTGAACCACAATTTTATATAGTAAAACCTTATTTTTTTGTCGAAATATTTGATCTGAAAATTTTCATTTTTTGTTGGTAAAATTTACAATATATTTGTTTATTGAACGCGGCCGCAATCCTCGCCCTTTCTTCCGTCGCGATTTAGACAAACACAGGAAAACCGAGTCTGTTTTTGTTCATTTACCTGGTTTTGTTTGCTTACAAAGGAGCTAACCATTCATAACTTATTCAGTTTAATCGTTTCACATAATGAAACACTGACGAGCTAGATATAACATAACGAAAACACGCCAATACAAATACATTGTGAACTTTACCGCTGAAGTAAGACATTATGATATTTTTCTTATTTCTGCTCAAAATATAGATTATTGGTGGTCGTTAGAACCGCCTCGTTTAGGCGGTTCTAACGACCACCCACAATATTTATTTTAGATCAGAAATACGAAAAATAAGGTTTGCACCTGTAAACCCCAGTTTTACTATATAAAAGTGGGGTTCAAGGGGGTCAAAGTTATATAGGCGTGTTTTCATGATGTGAGCCGGCAAAATTGTGTAGACGTCAGCTGATGATCAGTTTTGGCGTAATTAAACTGTTCTACCCCCACCCCACCCCCTATCCCTTTCCCACTTCCCCAACAATTATCACTTACTTTGCGACTCAAGGCGGTACATGCCATCACGAAAACCCACTTATATAATTTTGACCCCCTTGAACCCCAGTTTTATATAGTAAAATTTGGGTTTACAGGGGCAAACTTTATTTTTCTTATTTCTGCTCAAGAATGTAGATTTTGGGTACTCGATGTGTACCCGCAATCTATGTTTTGAGCAGAATTAAGAAAAATATCGAAATTTTGAATCTGCAAATTTTCTTTTTTTTTTTGGGTGGTAAAATTTACAATGTATTTGTATAGGCGTGTTTTCGTTATGGTTGTGCTTTTATTTGTCGCATGTCCAATGTTGTTCATGTTTTGTTTTTCACTTAAACACTTTTGTTTATCCAAATTTATTTTTACACTTTTCATTTCGATAACATACATGTGCGACTTTATCAGGTCAAAGTGACATTGCATTTCTACGAACTGGACTACTGAAAAAATGGCAAAACTGGAGGAGTGTTCAAAAGGATTTACTGTTAAATGGAATACCAGATTCGTGTCAGTTGATATTAAGTTTATCAAGTTCGGCTTCGAGAACGCGTTTAGAATCGCTCGGCAAGCCTCGCGATTCTACAAGCGTTCTTGAAGCTTGTCTGATAAACTTGATATCAAATGACACGAACCTGGTATTCTCTATCTAATAACTAAAGCATGCGTTTATATTCTCTAGGCTGCCCTGATGGTACAGATGATGTACAGATGATGTCGACTAATTGATAAAGAGGTTGATAGTGTCTGATAAAGGTGTAGTATCTGAGGCATAGAAAACATAATTGAAATGAAGATTTCAAAATAACTGATTAAAATAAAAACAAAACTTCACAGAAATTCGCTTGACTGATTTCCTTTTAACTCACTTTATGTTCGCCAATAAATACCAAATTGTCTCGTATTTGCATTATGCATGTATCCATCACTAATTCTAACTAGTTCAATGACTGGCGAAAATAAATATGTTCTGCTGGAAAATTGAGATACTTTTGTCGTTTTTGCAACCATAATACGTGGATGTTCGTTCGAATAGCAATAAGACGGCTCTAAGAATCATCTACATCATTGTTTCAAGTGGAAATAAGGAAACAATATGTAGCTTTATAAATAACATCCATTATACTGCTTTCGAATTACAAACGGGCTGTAGTACTGCTTTTCTTATCAATACACAATTATTTAAACTCATCGCCTATTGCTGTGTTCCCAACGTTATGTAGTTTGAGCAGCTGAGTGATTTTTCAGGTGTTCATTCAGTTTTCACAAGAAACATTACTTTTCATTTAAAACAGAAATAACCAACAAAAGCACTGAGAGTGCTAGAGGGACAATTGTCTCTGAGAGTAGGCTTTGAAATTAGTCAATTGTCTCTGAGAGTAGGCTGTGAAATTAGTCAATTGTCACTGGGAGTAGACTGTGAAATTAGTCAATTGTCTCTGAGAGTAGGCTGTGAAATTAGTCAATTGTCAAATCCAATATTAAGCATAGTTATATAGTAGAAACGGGCCTCCGTGGCCTGATGGAAAGGGGGCTGACCCTTATTCATTAGATCTCTAACCGCCGTGGTTCGAGTCTGGCTTGGGTCAAATGTGAGACGCAAAGATCTTCAACGAAAGGTAAGGTGGTTTTTGTTCCGCTTACTCCGGTTTTCACCCACTTCTGATTAACAATCGGCTCGATATAAATGAATTAAACTGGAAAGGGCCGTAAAATCCGTCTAAAGTATATAATGTAGACCCTGATCAGACGCAGCATTCTGTGGTGTCCGACCCTTTAATTCCTGTACTGTAATGAAACAGTGTAGACCCTGGTCAGATACTGCGTTCCAGGCGGCTGATCCGGGTCGAATCTCATTGCCAGGAGTGTAACGAAAGTCAGAATATGCCTTTGACATTGCTGCAAGAAGAACCGTTGTGATATTTATACTGTTACGGACTACTATTTTAACACTATTGCGATAGTATTGTCTAAATAAGAGGGCCATGATGGCCCTGAATAGCTCACCTGACACTGTAGCAATGAAATGGTAGGTAATACAGAAAGGTACCTTGTCAGAAGGAAAATGCATGCCAAATATGAAGGCTCTATCTCAAATGTTTCAAAAGTAATGATAAAGTAGGTCAAAGGTAAAGGTCACAGGTCAAACTTTTTGTACGGATGTGAAGCCATTGTTACAAGGAGTATACATGCAAAATATGAAGGCTCTATCTCAAATGGTTCCAAAGTTACGATTAAGAAGGTCACAGATCAAGATCAAGGTCACAGATCAAATGCTTTTGCATAGACGGGTAAGGCCTTGTCACAAGGAACATACATGCCAAATATGAAGGCTTTACCTCAAATAGCTTAAAAGATACGACAAAAAGGATCAAAGGTCAAGGTCACAGGTCAAAATTTTTGCATGGTTGGGAAGCCCTTGTCACAAGGACCCTACGTGCCTTATCTTACATTGTTCAAAAGTTATTGTCACGTGACTTCCGGTGAGTGGGAGGTTGAGCTGGCCCGCGGCTCAGTTCAGCCTCACATAGACACAAAGGCAGCAAGCGTCAAGATAGACGAGAGGTGCTCTAATCGAGAAAGAACGAGAGGTGGTCAAAAGAACAAAGTCCAAGTAACACATTTATTTTCAACGTCACTTCACTAAAACAGTACACAAAACACACTCACACTTACGGAAAAGAAAAAAAAAATATCGCCATTCGCATAATGCTCTAGGGAGCCATAAGTCAATTCCTTATCTGTTCCCATTTTAGGATTGGAATATATGTGTTCATTTTTTTAACGATACACGTTTAAGGAGATCTCTCTGGAAGTTATACGCGACGCCTGTATGCGTCCTTTATATGACTGTATGCGTCCTTCATGTTGGAGATGCGTCCTTCATGTTACAGATTCGTTTCTGGCTCTACGATAAGTATGGATTACCCTCTCTGCTTGACGAAGTAGTAGATTAGATGCTACTACGGGCCACAAGCCATGGTAGATCTTAAAACCCTTGTAGATGTCTGAAATTAACGAACATCTCATAATAATTTCTGCTAACCTCAGCTTTCCATATTCTCTCCCTGATGTGTGATGCCATGCCCGCGAAAGTGGGGAGTTGTGAAACTTTCAAGATAATTTGACCTTTGACAAATGCGATAATTGAAAGCCACCCCTCATTGTACGGGAAACCTGCATACACAGATCACTAGGAGCGGGCAAGCGAGCGTTATACCAACGTATATTCGACGTCAACGTCAATTTGACGTCACGACGTTGCGGCCGAATACACGTGGTGGAACTGATATAACCTCAGTGCACCAAAGCTCACTACATTTAGGACACAACTATCACTTAAGAAACGAGCTTATACTTGTACAAATAAGGAACAGAAACATTACACTTTTAAATGATTGAAATTGTCCCTTAGAACGCCATTGCTCAAACAACCAATGCATTACCATAAATTTAATGTTCTTCTAACAAAACATATGGCTGAAAATGACGGTGCAAAAGTTTGCCATTGTTCCCTACTTCTGCCCAGAATACGGACCGCACCCACACGTAAGAACAATATTACTGCGCGAAGTTGTTCTAACGAG
This sequence comes from Lucinisca nassula, assembly GCA_963580285.1. Lineage (NCBI taxonomy): Eukaryota > Metazoa > Mollusca > Bivalvia > Lucinida > Lucinidae > Lucinisca > Lucinisca nassula. The sequence goes on along the minus strand of OY757011.1, from coordinate 13,298,360 downwards.
TACCCACAATCCGCATGCGAAAGCAGAAACACGGAAAAATGAATACATCAACGTCATATTAACATCGCAGCGACAATGAATCGCTCGGAGTACTCTGATATAAGTACACCGTATCAAAGCTATGAATAAAGGGTACCCCTCATTATGACAACCAGCCATATATGCTGGGACTCCTCGCCTTGCCAACCGTCGACGAGTAAAGGATATCATTATGTCAACCATCATCGAGTACAGTATGCTCGCCCAGTCTTACAGGCTAGACCGGCGAGCACAATGTTCTCCCCTCAAAATAATAACTGAAAAATCTGCTTGAAGCCATATGATTGATAAAAACATATCGCGCATAGACGCAAGTGGCGTCTGATCAGGGTCTACAGAAAATGCAACCTGGCAATATTTCATTAAACCTACCATTGAATCTGATCAGTCTTCAAACGAAAGAAGGAGAAAAAAATGAACAATAACATTACTGCGAAAATTCAATGCCGCATCTGATCAGGGCCTTCAATTCAATTAAGCACAGATAATAGAATATCGGCTGTCATATATTATAATGAGTATCTGCAGCATGTTCATACGAAGGAGAGATACTGGCTACCGCATAATGATGTTAATGTGCAAACGAGATACTGGATGTATTGTTTTGTTTTGTTTGTTTGATTTGAGGGTTAACGCCCCCGTCAACACTGTAAAGGTCATTTTGGAGACGTTGCTTCCAATTTTGTGGGACTTTTACCCGACATGGAGATGAAATGACATCTCAAGCCCTGTCGCCCAATGAAACAAATAGGGTTTATTAGCATGGACGGTCCGCCTCGCACCGCGGTTCCTGGACAGGCTTAGATCGTCTAAGCGGTTTACCAATACTAGTGTGCGGGCCGGATTCAGCTCTGCGTGGAAACATCATGCAGCCCATATATTTCTTCAAGCCCCTATGGGCGGGGGCCGTCTGGATGTACTGTAGCGAGTATCCATGTGTTCATGTGGAAAGAAAATAAATGATTATCATACAATATGACAAACATGTTCATATTGGCCACATGTATCATGCTTTTAACAAATACCTGCAACAGTGAAATAAAAATACTGGCTGGTAGTGTATATGAAAAGAATATCATACCATCTTAAAAAGGATGATCGACCTTCTAATTTTTAACATGTGTTATGTAACAACTTTTACAAATAGTTGCCAATATATTACATTGGTGAGAGTATGAATTTGATAATAAATAAGTAAATAATTAATTGGTTATTGATTACAGTCGAACTTCGATTGCTCGGGCACCTCTGGGACCTCGAATAACTGTTCGAGACAGGGGTAGTTCGAGCCACTGAGGTTACTGCCAGGAGGCATAACGAGATACTCTTACACATCTTGTCGATCTCCTATAATGAAAATGTATGCTGTGTGTACTCATTGGAATCGCCTCATCGAGGCGATTCTAATGAGTACACGCAGCATACATTTGCAAGAAAAAAGACTAAAATCTCCTTAATTATCCCCCATTATCTCTTATGTAGAGGATTTCGCTAGGGGCTCAAGAATGGGTTCGACACATCCATGGTAAACGAGCCATCGGTGTTCGAGCCATCGAGGTTCTACTGTAAATAAGTTAATGATTAATTAATTAATTAATTGATTGATTAATTAATTAACTGATAATTAACCTGTTGTAATTGGATGAATTTGATTGGGCAAAATACTCTCATCTCTTTTTATAGAACTACTTACGGGAAAACGTCAGCAACAAATTAAAAACAAAGACCGTGTAGATGATTTGCAGTGAGATAAAAACAAAACCCAATTCGTCACCCTATTGTATGTTATATGACTTTGCCAAAATGGCTGGTGATATATTACACTTATTCTACTATACTTTGAGTATAAGCTGCTGCCTGCATGAATATGGTGTACTTTTAATCACTTCCCAACATAATCCATGAATTTACCTATATGTTCTGTCAATGTTAGAGGTCTGGGCAATAAAACAAAACGACAACAAATGTTCACTTGGCTTAAACAAAACAGTTACGCAATAATGTTATTACAAGAAACCCATTCTGGAGAAAATACACACAGCTTATGGAAGCAAGAATGGGGAAACGAGGCATATTTCAGCGGCAATAGCACAAATAGTGAAGGCATAGGCATTTTAATAAATCCTAATTTATCATATACTGTTTTAAATTATACCGAAATAATTGTCGGTAGAATACAAGCTCTGGATTTCATTATAAATGAAAAAGAAATAACTATAATAAATATATATGGCCCAAATTTAGATGATGCAACCCACTTCGAAATTCTAGAGAATTATTTAAACGAGAATGACGAAAAAACGTTCATCATTGGAGGAGATTTTAATACAGTACTCGACCAATTACTGGATAAAAAGAACGGAAAATTAGATACACATAAACTATGCAGACGCCAAATAAAACACATAATTGATAAGTATAATTTTGTAGACATCTGGAGACACAAACATCTTAATTTAAGCCAATATACATGGCACTCTTCTCATAAACCACCTATATTTAGTAGGCTAGACTATTTTCTAATTTCAGAAAATTTGACAAATTCGGTAGTGTCCTGCGAACATAAAATTAGTTATAAAACAGATCACAATTTGGTTTTACTGAATCTCGATCTAATGAAAATTAACAGAGGACCTGGATACTTTAAAATTAATAACAGTCTCATCTTAGATACCGAATATCAAAATATAATTAAATCAAAGATAAACGAAATAGCAATACTAAACAATGAAGCCAACCCGAATACACTATGGGAAATCATTAAGGGAACAGTAAGAAACGAAACAATCAAATATGCGACAAAGAAAAAGAAAGAAAGTAATGAACTTGAAAATCAACTTAAGTTAGACATAGATAAACTTTATAAAGATATCATTGAATCGACTAATATGGATAGACAAGAAATACTCAAAAACGAACTGCAACAAAAATACAATGAATTGGAAATACTTACTGAAAATAAATTAAACGGATTGATACTAAGATCAGAAGCTAATATAATCGAAAACAACGAAAGAAACAGTAGATATTTTGCAAGCTTAGAAAAAAAGCGATCAGAAAACAAACTTTTATCTAGGCTAATAATAAAAAATGAAACTTGCACAAACCAGAAAGAGATATTAAGTGAAGCAGAAACATTTTATAAAAATCTGTATGAAAAGCGGACAACCGAAAACTCAATTTTCGATTTTTTCGATAACACTATAAACAAACTCAACGAAAACGACAGAAATTATTGCGAAGGATTAATAACAGAACAGGAATGTGAAAAAGCTCTTAAAGATATGAAAAACCAGAAAAGCCCTGGATCAGATGGACTAACTGTTGAATTTTACAAAATATTTTGGAGTACTATTAAACAATATTATGTTAATTCGATTAATTATTCTTATGAAAATGGACATCTAACAGAATTACAAAATCAAGGCATAATTACACTCATTCCGAAACCCAATAAAGAAACAACAAACCTTGAAAACTGAGGCCTATAGGCCTACTTAATATTGACTATAAGATTGCTACAAAAGTAATAGCCAATAGAATAAAACATATTATAACAGATATAATAGACGTCTCTCAGACTGGTTTTATAAAAGGGCGATATATAGGAGAGAATATAAGACTCCTTTTTGAAATTATAGAAAATACAGAGGATCAAAATAAGCCAGGCATGATTTTTTTCTCTGACTTCGAAAAGGCGTTCGATAGTCTCGACCACCAATACATGATAAATTGTTTAAGACATTTTAATTTTGGTGAAAGCTTGATAAGATGGATTAAGCTATTTTATGTAGAGGCGAAAAGCTGCTTTTCAAACAACGGCTACCTGTCAAACTTTTTTCCAATAAAACGTGGAGTTCGACAGGGTTGTCCACTCTCCCCTTACTTATTTATAATTCGTATTGAATTATTGTCTCGTAAAATTGATACTTCGGAAGAAGTAAAAGGAATAAAACTTACTGGTCATGAATTCAGAAGGTCTCTATTCGCCGACGATGCATCATTTATACTTGACGGTTCCCCAAAATCCTTTCAAACATTAATTGAAATATTGGACAACTTTAGCTATGTTTCAGGGTTAAGACTTAATAGTAAGAAATGCCAAGTTCTACGAATAGGTTCACTGACAAGAAGTGAAATAATTTATCTTAAACATCGAAAATTTCATTGGAGTTCGACAGAAGCAAAAGCATTAGGAATGAAATTTACAAAAAAGCGAAACTCTATCTTTCAACTAAATTTAGAACCCAAAATCATCGACTTTGAAAAATGCTTAAAACAATGGCAACATAGGAAACTTACTCTCATGGGCAAAATAACAGTCATAAAAAATTATGCTCTTCCAAAACTAATATATGCACTATCAACGTTAGAAAACCCGCCAACAGAAATAATTAAACACATTGAAAAAATTATGTATAACTTTATATGGGAAGGCAAACCAGAAAAGATCAAAAGAGAAATATTAACGAAAGAATACGAACAGGGAGGGATAAAAATGATTGATCTACAAACGTTTATAATGTAGTTAAAAATAAGTTGGGTAAAGCGAATACTGAATGCTGAAAACGGAGGAATACTTCAAACTTTTTATATGAGGAAACTAAAAGCATATGGAGATAAACTATTATTTGAATGTAATTTTTCCGAAAAAGATGTAAACAAAATTGCCAAAAATAATGTATTTCTTAAGGACATTATACAAGCATGGTGCAAAAGTAATTTTAAAACAGTTATATTAAGCTACAGGAATGAAATATTATGGAATAATAACAACATAAAAGCTGGAGGAAATACTCTCTTTTTTGCGCAATGGTACCGAAATGGGATTATGTATTTCAAAGATATTTATAATGATTCAATGAGGAAAATATATACATTTAACAACCTAAAAGAAAAGTATAATTTACCCGATAGCGACTTCCTCAAATACTTAAACTTAATTAACAGTATACCATATAAATGGAAAGCAAATATACAGAATGAAATTGTAAACGTTACAGTGACACCAACATTGATCAGTCAAGTGATAAAAGTAAAACAAACAAATAAATATATTTATAACTATCTCAGAAATAGGCAAGCAATAACGGAAAAAAGATCTGAATTAAAATGGAACGAGACATTTAATGATGACGTTTTAAACTGGAAAATGATTTACACAAACACGCTTAATGCAACCATCGACATAAAAATTCAAAACTTCCAATACAAGTATCTAATGCGCATAATCCCTACAAACAAATATTTACTGAAATGTAACATTGCAAATTCTGCATTGTGTGACTTTTGCTCCATGGAGATCGAAACTATTAACCACTTATTTTAGGAATGTATACACGTGCAACAGTTTTGGACGGAAGTGTCAACCTTCCTGCAAGATCATAATTTAGACACAAACTTAGATTTAAAAACGATCACATTCGGTATAACATATTCAATACAAAAAACAACAATACAGGTAAAAAACTTTATACTCCTTTTTGGAAAGTATTTTATATTCCAAAATAAATATAAAAATACAATACCATCTTTTGCACTCTTTAAATCATCTTTACGTCGAAGAATCAAAGTAGAAAAAGAAATGGCTTTTATGAAAGATAAGCTTGCCCAGTTTGATAGAAAATGGGGAAATTTTCGTACATTTTAATAATACCAACTGATCATAATGAATCCACACCATGTAAGGCAGCAGCTCCTCTTTTCTTCTTTGTTTTTATTATTATTTGTTTGTTTTCCGACTCTTTGCTTGAATCTTTTTTGTTAATGATTTTATTACCTAAGATACATATATATGTATATATACACATTTCTTTACTATTATCATTACATTTTTTTTTTTTTACCCTCAAAATGTTTTTTTTTTTTTTTTTTTGTCTCAAAAAGTCTGATAAACATTGTAAAAAGATATTTTATGACAACAAAGCTGATGTGATAGCACATATATTATGCATGTAATGTACGAACACTTGTTTTGTTAAACAATGTTTGTTAAAGAATAGAGATATACTTTTCGCTGTTAAACTATTGTATCACATATATGTACATATGTATTTGTATTAGATGATGTCATTTGAAATATGTTTCTACACTGTATATTCAGAAATAAATAAAATAAAAAAAAAGTTAAAAAAAAAAAAAAAAACATTACTGCGAAAATTCAATGCCGCATCTGATCAGGGCCTTCAATTCAATTAAGCACAGATAATGGTGTGTGTGACCTTAAACTGCGCCTGATCAGAATCTACACAAATTATATTGCAAGAAGATCCGTGCGTGCGTGCCCTATGAACCAACGCCGTCTTACACGGTAACTTTCAATCCTAACGCAGTTATCTGCCCCTACAGTGAACAGTACATAAATCGCCAAAATTATCTACCCTTACAATAGATGGCGATCCATGTAAGCAATATATCCAGCGCTTAATTTCCATTTCTTCTCTGCCCAACACTAAAGTAGCCCCCTTATGTGCTGGACAGGGAAAAGAAATGACAATATTAACACAAAAAGGATACTTACAAGCAAGAATAGCGCTGCATCTAAGAATCAAAGGTAATAAATAAAAATCATTGTACTCACTGCTATCGGCCTATGCTCGATACTGCAACATCGGCTCTGGAAATAATGTCCCACACCCGATGTTGAACGGTCAGTTACTTATTTATGGATGTGTCAGTACACGTATACGATCATGCGATGGCCTTGCCACAATAGCTCGCAAAGTCGGGTCGCCTGATCGGCACGTCATGTGTATGGAGTACCACATAGGCCAGCCAGCAGAGAATAACAGAGGGTTCAAGAAGGTTAGTTGGTTAGAAAATACGCCCTCTGACAAGATCTGTCTGATGTGATAGACATAACTTCCATCAAGAACATATATAGGTGTGTGCAGGTCCGAAACCGTCCGAAAAGAACGAAGAAACCTACGTTTATCAAGGAAAAAATAACTGGACAGTTTTCTTGACAAGGCCTAGCTATCGTAGCACAAAAAGTATAAAAATTCGGTTAACTTGGTGAACATGTCAGTATTGCTCTCTTGTAAGAGAACAAGTAATTACATGCCTATAAGTTTCGGGCTGAAAAATAAGAAACACCTTGTCGTTACAGTTATGAAAAAGATGGTCAAAGGTCAAGATCACAAGTCAAAATTTTTGTATGGGTGAAAGTCGTTGCCACAAGGAACATACATGCTAAATATGAATATAAAAATCAAAATTAAGTTCCTTTAAGAGCAATGAAAACATTCAAAAAAAGAAGTGTCAAACTACGTATTTTCGGCTAATAAAGCCTCATCAGTGACCCTGTAATTATCAATAAAAACCAGCGGAAACATACTGCAATTTTGCGAATTTCGAATAGGCAGTCGATTCAAAGAGGGGAGACGTTTTACGGCCGCCACACGGCACAACAACAGCTGCAGTGAAGGCAAATGAAAATAAAAAATGAGTTCCTTTAAGAGCAATCAAAACATTCAAAAGAAGGAAGAATGGCCATACTACGTAGTTTCGGCTAATAAAGCCTCATCAGTGACCCTGTAATTATCCGGCAAAGAAAGCCAGAGGAAACATACTGCAATTTTGCGAATTTCGAATAGGCAGTCGATTCAAAGACTGATATAAATCAAAATGGGGTCCAAATAATTAAAAACCTGTCTAGAATATGAGTCTAAACCAATAATATATTTCCGATTTCTCAGAATATTCACGCTGATCTCAAAGGACCAAAAGTAAAATATAAACTGCACTATGGTTTATGTACGGGGAGACGTTTTACGGCCGCCACACGGCACAACAACAGCTGCAGTGAAGGCAACTAAAATAAAAAATGAGTTCCTTTAAGAGCAATGAAAACATTCAAAAGAAAGAATATGGGTCATACTACGTAGTTTCGGCTAATAAAGCCCCATCAGTGACCCTGTAATGATCCGGCAAAGAAAGCCGGAGGAAACATACTGCAATTTTGCGAATTTCGAATAGGCAGTCGATATAAAGACTGATGTAAATCAAAATTGGGTCCAAATAATTAAAAACCTGTCTAGAATATCAGTCTAAACCAATAATTTATTTCCGATTTCTCAGAATATTCACGCTGATCTTACAGGACCAAAAGTAAAATATAAACTGCACTATGGTTGATGTACGGGGAGATGTTTTACGGCAGCCACACGGCACAACATCAGCTGCAGTGAAGGCAAATAAAAATAAAAAAATGATGAGGGTCTACCTTAATTGGTTCAAAAGTTAGGAAAAAGTAGGTCACATGTCAAGGTCATGTCATTTTTGTATGACACAAACAAACCACATGCCAAAATATGAAGGCTCTATCTCAAATGTTTAAAAATTACGACAAAGTAGGTTAAAGGTCAAGATCATAAGACAAATTTTTGTATGGGTTTGAAAACCTTTTCACAAGGAACATACATGCCAAATATGAAGGCTCTATCTCGAACAGTTCAAAAGTTATGATAAAGTAGGTCAAATGTCAAGGTAAAGGTCACATATCATTTTATGTATGAATGGGAACACTTGTCGCAAGGAACCTAATGCCAAATATGAAGACCATATCTCAAATGCTTAAAAAGTTATGACAAAGTAGCTCAAAGGTCAAGGTGATGGGTCAAATTTTTGAATGGTTGGGAAAATATGAAGGCTCTATCTCAAATGCTTCAAAAATTACGACAAAGTAGGTCAAAGGTCAAGATCATAAGACAAAATTTTTGTGTGGGTATGAAAACCTTTTCACAAGGAACATACATGCCAAATATGAAGGCACTAACTCGTTCAAAAGTTATGATAAAGTAGGTCAAATGTTAAGGTAAAGGTCACAGATCATTTCATGTATGAATGGGAAACCCTTGTCTCACGGAACCTACATGCCAAATATGAAGGCCATATCTCAAAAGCTTAAAAAGTTATGATAAAGTAGGTCACAGGTCAATTTTTTATATGAGTGGGAAGCCCTTGTCACAAAAACCAACATGTCAAATATGAAGGCTCTAGCTCAAATGGTTCAAATCTTATGACAAAATAACATCCAGATCTACTTTTTGATTTGACATGACCCATATTCGAACTTAACTGAGATATTGTCCAGATGATCATGCTGAGCAAGTTTTATGATGATTGGACCAAAACTGTGGCCTCTTAGAGTCTTCACAATGTTTTTCTATGATTTGACCTGCTGACCTACTTTTTGACCCGCCATGCCTCTATTCAAACTTGACCCGGATATTGTCAAGATGATCTTTCTGAGCAAGTTTGATGATGATCTGACCAAAACGTGGGCCTCTAGTGTGTTCACAAGGTTTTTCTATGATCTGACCTACTGACCTACTTATTGACCCATATTCGAAATTAAATGATCATTCTGAGCCAGTTTGATCATGGTCGGAAAAAACTGTGGCCTCTAGAATGTTCACAAGGTTTTTCTATGATATGACCTACTGACCTACTTTTTGACTCAACATGGCCCATTTTCGGATTTGAAAGAGATATTGTCAAGATGATCATTCTGGGCAAGTCTGATGATGATCGGACAAAAACTGTGGCCTCTAGTGTGTTCACAATATTTTTCTATGATTTGACCTACTGACCTACTTTTGACAGATATAACCCATATTCAAACTTGACCGAGATATTGTCAAGATGATCATTCTGGGCAAGTTTGATGATGATCGGACCAAACCTGTGGCGTCTAGTGTGTTCACAAGGTTGTTCTATGAATTAACCTACTGACCTACTTTTTGACCCCACGTGACCCATATTCGAACTTGACCTAGATATTGCCAAGATGATCATTGGCATTCTGAGCAAGTTTGATGATAATTAGACTAAAATTGCAGTCTCTAGAGTATAAACAAGGTTATTTATGATTTGACCTACTTTTTTTAACCCAAATGACCCATATAAGAACTTGACCTAGGTACTGTAGAGATGATTATTCTGAGCAAGTTTGGTGATGATTCGACCAAAACTGTGGCCTCTAGAGTGTTAACATGCTTTTTTCTAGGATTTGACCAACTGACCTACTTTTTGACCCGACATAATACATATTCAAACTTGACAGAGAGATTGTCAGGATGATTATTCTGAGCAAGTTTGAGGATGATTGGACCAAAACTGGCGCCTCTAGAGTGTTAGCAAAGTTTTTCTATGATTTGACCTACTGAGATATTGTCAGGATGATCATTCTGAGCAAGTTTGAAGATGATTGGATTAAAACTGTGGCCTAGAGTGTTTACAAGGTTTTTCTTTGGTTTGACACTCTGACATACTTATTGACGCCACATGACCCATATTCGAACTTGACCGAGATATTGTCAGGATGATCATCCTGACCAAGTTTGAGGATGATTTAACCAAAACAGTGGCCTCTAGAGTGTTAACAATGTTTTTGTATAGTTTGCCCTACTGACCTCCCTTTTGACTCCGCATGACCCATAATCGAACTTTACCGAGATATTGTCAGGATGATCATTCTGAGCAAGTTTGAGGATGATTGGATTAAAACTGGGCCCTCTAGAGTGTTAGCAAAGTTTTTCTATGATTTGACCTACTGACCTACTTTTTGACCCCGCTTGATCCATAATCGAACTTGACCGAGATATTGTCAGGATGATCATTCTGACCAAGGTTGAGGATGACTGGGCCAAAACTGTGGCCTCTAGAATGTAAACAAGTTTTTTCTATGATCTGACCTACTGACTTACTTTTGACCTGAAACGACCCATATTCAAACTTGACCGAAATATTGTAAGGATGAACATCCTGACTAAGTTTGAAGAAGATTGGACCAAAACTGTGGCCTCTAGGGTGTTAACAAGGTTTTTCTATGATTTGACCTCCTGACCTACTTTTTGACCGCACAACACATATTCGAACTTGACCGAGAGATTGTCAGGATGATCATTCTGAGCAAGTTTTAGGATGATTGGATAAAAACTGGGGCCTCTAGAGTGTTTGCAAGGTTTTATATGATTTGACCTATAGACCTACTTTTTGACCCGACTTGATCCATTTTCAAACTTGACGGAGATATTGTCAGGATAATCATTCTGAGCAAGTTCGAAGACGTTTGGACCAAAACTGTGGCCTCTAGAGTGTTAACAAGGTTTTTCTATGGTTTGACCTACTGACCTACTTTTTGACCCCACATGACCCATGTTCGAACTTGACCGAGATATTGTCAGGATGATCATCCTGAGCAAGGTTGAGGATGATTGAACCAAAACAGTGGCCTCTAGAATGTTAACAAGGTTTTTCTATAGTTACCCTACTGACCTACTTTTTGACCCCACATGACCCATAATCGAACTTGACCGAGATATTGTCAGAATGATCTTTCCGAGCAAGGTTGAGGATGACTGGACCAAAACTGTGGCCTCTGGAGTGTTAACAAAGTTTTACTATGATCTGACCTACTTTTTGACCTGAAATGATCCATACCCAAACTTGACCGAGATATTGCCAGGATGAACATTCTGACTAGGTTTGAGGAAGATAGGACCAAAACTGTGGCCTCTAGGGTGTAAACGCCGTTTTCTATGATTTGACCTACTGGCCTTCATTTTGTCTTGAAATGATCCATATTCAAACTCGACCGAGATATTGTCAGGATGAACATTCTGACTAGGTTTGAGGAAGATTGGACCAAAACTGTGGCCTCTAGGGTGTTTACACGGTTTTTCTATGATCTGACCACTTGACCTACTTTTAGACCCCACATGGCCCATATTCGAACTTGACCGAGATATTGTCAGGATGATCATCCTGAGCAAGATTGAGGATGATTGAACCAAAACAGTGGCCTCTAGTGTGTTAACAAGGTTTTTCTATAGTTTGCCCTACTGACCTCCTTTTAGATGCCACATGACCCATAATCGAACTTGACCGAGATATTGCCAGGATAAACATTCTGACTAAGTTTGAGGAAGATTGGACCGAAACTGTAGCCTCTAGGTTGCTAACACGGTTTTTCTATGATTTGACCTACTGACCTACGTTTTGACCGCATAACACATATTCGAACTTGACCGAGAGATTATCAGGATGATCATTCTGAGCAAGTTTGAGGATGATTGGATCACAACTGGGGCATCTAGAGTGTTAGCAAGGTTTTTCTATGATTTGACCTTCTGCCCTACTTTTTGACCCGACTTGACCCATTTTCAAACTTGATGGAGATATCGTCAGGATGATCATTCTGAACAAGTTTGAAGATGTTTGGACCAAAACTGTTGCCTCTAGAGTGTTAACCAGGTTTTTCTATGGTTTGACCTACTGACCTACTTTTTGACCCCACATGACCCATATTCGAACTCGACCGAAATATTGCCAGGATGATCAACCGGAGCAAGGACTAGGATAAATGAACCAAAACAGTGGCCTCTAGAGTGTTAAAAAGGTTTTTCTATAGTTTGCCCTACTGACCTCCTTTTTGACCCCACATGACCCATAATCGAACTGTACCGAGATATTGTCATGTTGATCATTCTAAGCAAGGTTGAGGATGACTGGACCAAAACTGTGGCCTCTAGAGTGTCAACAATGTTTTTTCTATGATTTGACCTACTGACCTACTTTTTGACCTGACATGACCCATATTCGAATTTGACCGAGATATTGACAGGATAATGATTCTCAGCAAGCTTGAGTATGATTGGACCAAAACTATGGCCTCTAGAGTGCTAACAAGGCTTTTCTGTGGTTTGACCTACTGACCTATTTTATGACCCGACATGAACCATATTCGAACTTGACCGAAATATTTTCAAGATGATCATCCTGAGCAAGTTTGAGGATGATTGGACCAAAATTGTGGCCTCAAAAGTGTTAACACTGTTTTCCTTTGATTTGACCTGGTGACCTAATTTTTTACCTGACATGACCCATATTCGAACTTGTCCGACATATTGTCATGATGATCATTCTGACCAAGTTTGATGATGATTGGATCAAAACTGTGGCCTTTAGAGTGTTAACAAGAAAAGTTTGCGGACGCACGACGAACGACGCGGGACATCTCACAGTCACAAAAGCTCTCCATGACCTTCGGTCAGGTGAGCTAAAAAAATGTTTTCTTTTTTTTTTTCTTTTGGAATAATTAAAAAAATTATTGGCAAATAGAAGTGAAGGCAATGATCAGGAATCGATACAATTAACCCACAGCATCCACCAGTGACACCAAAGGGAAAGAAACACAGACGCGAAATAACTAGACCCTAATGGAGAAGCTGCAAAGCCCCAAAAATATAGTTACATTCCTACAAAATAGCCAAAACAACATAATATAAGTGATACACACACTCAAAGACAAACCGTAATGAAAATAAACCGCGACAGAAAACCCACCTTGGAACGGTTAGAGAAACGAATTCCTTTGGGGTAGGTTGGTGTTTCATCTCTGTGGTTGTTTGAGTTTTGTGTTCACGGAGATGTTGCATTGATGTGTTAGGAAGTCTTCGTGCGGACTGCACAAATTATTTGTCAAAATCGCGACGAAAGTAAGGGCGAGGTTAGTGGTCCCGTAAAATCGATGTAAGGCCCTAAGTGGAATTCGTTTCACTAACCGTTCCAATGCGGTTCTTCTGTCGCGTTTTTTTTTTTTTTTTTTTTTTTTTATTATTTTTGGTATTGGTTTGTCTTTGATTGTATGCATAGCTTATATTATTTCGTTTTGGCTAGCCAATTGGCCATTTTTGTTGGAAAGTAACTGTCTTTTTGGTACGAATTATTGTGTGTATCACTTGTGCATTTTTATTTCGGATGGCCATATGGACATTTTGTGGGAAAGTGACTGTCCTTATGGCCTTCATTGTTTATGTTTCCATTATGGTCTGGTCGCTTAATATTTGTGTTTCTTTCCCTTTGGTGTCTTTGATGGGTGGAGTAAGTTAATTGTATCGATTCCTGATTGTTACGAGATGGAATAGGAAACCTCTCTGGTGCTTATGCACATCTAAATTATTTTAGTAGATATATGGTAGGGCGGTGCGAGTGAAATATTTTAGGTGAAATATGGTACGCAAACTATGCGGCTCCATGAACAAGTCATGCACATATCATACGATGTATGCATGAGTGGTTTATAGAGAGCTGTTTTTACAATACAGGGGGGCCGCTAAAAGGCCGAGTCCTATAGAATTTGCCTAAAAATCGCCAACCGCCAAATTGTGCCATATATGATTTTTATTCCCGTCACGTGTTGTGTGGGTGTTCGTTTTGACAGGAGTCATGTCATTGATTATAGGGTCGTTTCATCATTTTTTCCTATGGGAAATATACTATTTGAACGCAAATCCATTATCTACTCGATTTTTGCTATCTGGCTTTGTTTGTGGCCGGTATCTCCACCTCGCCACGAATTGAGCAAGGTAATAAGAGTAGGCATGATTTTCCGGTAGTATTCATAGATATATAAACCCTGAAAAAAGCGGACACTTTAGCAGCAGGTCAAGTTGTAAGAGTGAACACAACATTGTGACGGGAAAATAGAAAGTATATTGAAAGGCACAACAATGTGTGACCTGCTGCTCCCTGCTTCATAGCAGCAGGTACTGGTACGACGCTAGGCGTTAGGGTCCAGCAAGGGCGGACAGACCGCCGTAATCAGCGCCTACCAGGATAGAAGGAGAATCTTCTAAATCATTGTTCGTTGTAAACAAATGTGAGACCATGGAAGAGGTCAACTTACCTGCAGGTTATTTGGACGATCACTAAACGTCTGATCAGCAAACGTGATCGCTAAACCTAGGATTATCAACTATGTTGATAGACTAGTTTTACTAGTTCGCGAGAGGAAGTGTCACGCGAGTGGGGGATTCACCCTAAGTTATAAACTGGCCAGTCGCGTCTTGTGTTGTTTCTTTTTTTGTTTTTGTTGTTGTTTTTGTTTGTTGCTTCTGTAGGTATTCACGTCACCCGTTCCGAGCACAGAACAGTGTTTTGCCTTCGGAGCGGACGTCGTGAGTTGGCTACAGAAGCAACAAATTGTGATGTTTTATGTTAGTAAGTGTTGTATGTAGATACTGTAAATAATTCATGTCATTCATCTAACATCTTTCTTGTGCCTTACCCCACAGCTGCCCGTACACCTGTCAGAGATCACGCTCGGTTGTCTTGTCAGCATGGGGGTTTGCGGGACGCCGTAAACCCACATGTAACATTTGGTGTCAGTGAAGTGAGGATTTGATCTCTGGCTGGTGTTCCCGGCTGTGGAACAGCACAATGATACTCTGAATCATCAACTTTAAAAAAAAAAATGCATTGACAGCCACATTTAGAAATTAACTTTAATCTTCCTTCCTGCGTTGATGAAGTGCGAAACCCATGTATTCAACTGAATGGATACTGACAAGTCGATAATTTCTGAGCAGGAAGGCAAGGCAAACCCCACTTTTTCTTGGTAACGAAAAATTTAAGTAGACCCCACTTAATTGTGTTACCTGACATTCTACTAAGTTAAATTGGAGCTACTAATTGATCTTACCCACACTTGGTTCTGACGTAGTGACGTTAACAATTTACTGACGTTGACATAACGGTAGCGTTAATATTTACGCTGTGGCTTGAGGTTAGGTATGACGTAATAGAAACGTTAATGGTGACTTGTTATGATCGGAGTTTTGTAATGTGATAAAACTTCGGATTGTAGCATTTTACCGTAAACGTCGTCGGTTTATGACGTCATATTAGACTACCAGTACGCAACGTCATACTGTGCTGAAAGCATTTGACATTTCAAATCGCGTGTGCTTTAATAACTAACGTTTTAGTTAGATTAACGCGTATAACACATATCTTAACGTTTTAGTTAAGCCCATTCAATCATCACTGATCATAACTGATCAGTTTATAGTGGTTTTGATAGTAACGTGAGATTTACGTTATCAATAATGGAGCGTTTAATGCAAATGGGAAAGGACTTATGTTATGAGGGGAAGGAGTTACAAGGTTTTGTTAAAGAGCAGCAAGATATTGAGCGGGCAGAAAGGCAAGAGCAAAGGGATTTAGAAAGGTTAAGGTCTGAGGAAAAGGAAAAGGAAAGGGTACATGAACTAGCTAAGTTAGAGGAAAAAGAAAAGGAAAGGGCACATGAACTAGCTATGTTGAATGTTAATAAGGAACTTGAAATGGCACGCATTAAGACTGAAAGGGAGGCAAAAGAGATTAGTGAGGCCCATTTAGAACAAATAAAACATGGGTTTGAGCTACAGCACCAAGAATTAAGGAATCAGTTAGAAATGCAGAGAGCGAAGCTCGAGCTAGAATTTGAAAAGCAAAAAGCTGAGAAGGTGGCTCATGCCCGGGATCCTAAGTTACCTTATTTTGAAGAGGGTAAAGATAAAATGGATAGTTATTTATCTAGGTTTGAGAAATATGCTACGGCTAATAAATGGGATAAGAGTGTTTGGGCCGCGTATTTAAGTGCATTGCTCAAAGGGCGCGCACTTGATGTATATGACCGGTTGTCAAATGAGGATGCGGCGGATTATGAAAAGTTAAAGGACGCTTTATTAAAGAATTTTGACATGACAGAGCGCGGATTTAGGAAGCAGTTTCGTTATAGTAGGCCCGAGAAATCAGAAACGTTCATACAGTTCAGTAGTAGACTGAGAAGTTATTTAGAAAAATGGCTTAATATGGCAAAGATAGAAAAATCTTTTCCGGCTGTCTGTGATTTCATGGCAAGGGATCAGTTCCTGGAGTCATGTAATAGAGAACTGTATGTACATCTGAAGCCAAAACAGTTTGGTAATTTAGATGAAATGGCTAGGGAGGCAGATTTGTTTGCAGAAGCGCGCGGGGGCGTATATAGTTGCATTAATAAGGGGCATCGCGATAACAGAGGCGCAGCGCAGGGTAAACAGGACAAAGTTGACTCGAACAAACCGAGTGGTAGACCGGATATCAAGTGTAGCATATGCGGTAAGGGGCATTTAACAATTAAATGTTTTAAGAACCCCGACAGGAAACAATTGTATAGCGCAGAGGTAGGAGCAACTGGAGTTGGGGATAGCGGTGTTAAAGAAAATTTTAACACGCGCGTAGAGGCTCAAGGTTCTCAGGTTAAGAATGAGAATACGCAGAATGTAGGTCGTGGTTATACACGTGGTCGTGGTAATTTTAGAGGGTCTTTTCGCGGACGCGGTAAAAATAATAGCACACCACGTGGCGCAGCACACCAAGTTAGTTTTTGTCAGACGGAAGTAACTAGGAAAGGTGATGAGATTGGAAGTATATTTGAAAATAAGGTTGGTGATCCTTTGATTTCGGATAGGGAGGAGTGTAGTAAGGAAACTAGGGAAGGTGTCTGTTACTTCTTAAAGGCAAGGTAACCGACGACACAAGGATTGGTTAATAATAAAAAGGTGGTTGTATTAAGAGATACTGGGTGTACAGGCTGTGTCGTTCGGAGAAGTTTGGTTTCGGATAGTCAGTTAATAGGGAAGGAATCAAATGTTACGTTGATTGATGAATCCACACAAAGGTATCCTTTGGCAATGATTGACATTGATTGTCCTTTTTTCACTGGGAAAACTGAAGCTTTGTGTATGGATGATACGTTGTACGATTTGGTTATCGGTAACATTGATGGATCAAAACTTCCTGATATGTCTCATTTCTCAGCTGCGGCTGTAACTAGGTCTCAAACTAGGCAGGATGAGAAGCCTTACAGAAAACTTAAGGTTCCCTATCAGATCATTAACGATGACAAGGAGGCTTTCAAGCAAGCTCAGGTTGATGATCCAACTTTGGAAAACATCAGGAAAAGGGTTGTATCTGGGAACAAGACTGTGAGTCGTGGTTTAAACCGAGGTGAAACTAGGTTTATTGAGAAAAAAGGGTTGGCATATAGGGAGTTCACCAAGGGTAACAAAGTCTCTTTCCAACTTGTGGTCCCTCAAAGTTTCCGAGGAAAGGTGTTGAAACTGGCTCATGAAACGCTTATGTCTGGACATATGGGTATTAGGAAGACATTGGATAGAGTTGTAACTGAGTTTTACTGGCCCGGTATTTGCGGTGATGTCGCTAGATTTTGTAAATCTTGTGATATTTGTCAGAGAACTATTCAGAAAGGTCGGGTCACTAAAGTACCTCTAGGAAAAATGCCATTGATTGATACGCCATTTAAGAGGGTGGCAGTGGACATAGTTGGTCCAATTGAGCCTCGATCTGATAGGAAATCTCGGTATATTTTAACAATGATAGATTATGCGACAAGGTATCCAGAGGCGATAGCTTTACCGAGTATTGAGACGGAACGTGTCGCGGAAGCGCTTATTGAAATGTTTAGTAGGGTTGGCATTCCTGATGAAATGTTGACTGATTGTGGATCACAGTTTACTGCTGAGGTAATGAAGGAAGTCAGCAGACTTCTTTCTCTTCAACAGTTAACGTGTAGTCCGAGACACCCAATTTGCAACGGACTGATAGAGCGTTTCCACGCTACGTTAAAGCAGATGTTACGTCGCATGTGTGCTGAACGTCCAAAAGATTGGGATAAATATCTTCCAGCTTTATTATTTGCGGTAAGGGAAGTCCCACAAGAGTCTTTAGGATACTCCCCTTTTGAGTTGTTATATGGACGTAACGTCAGAGGTCCAATGGCAATATTAAGAGAATTATGGGCTGAAGAGGTACGCGATGAGCAAGTTCTTTCGACGTATCAATACGTTATTGAGCTTAGGGAACGGTTAGAGCAGACATGCAAATTAGCGCGTGATAATTTAAAGAAGGTTCAGATTAAGCAGAAAGCTTATTATGATAAAGGCGCGAGGTCGCGTAAATTTGACGTCGGCGACAAAGTACTGTTGTTACTACCGACAGACAGTAATAAATTATTGCTTCAATGGAAAGGTCCTTATGAAGTGGTTGAGGTAGTGAACAGAATGGATTATAAGATTGACGTCAATGGAAATGTTAACACATATCACGCTAACATACTGAAGCAATATGTGGAACGTCAAAATGTGACGTCACATTGCTTGCTTTCTGTAGAGTCCACTCCGTCAACTGAAAATGATGACGTTGACGAATTCTCATTGGAAGATTGCGCTTTTCCTACTGCAAAGCAACCAGAGACGTTTAAGGACGTCAATATTTCAGAAATGTTAACGCAGGATCAGCGTAAAGAAATAGAGACGTTGATAAAAGAATACCCGGACGTACTGTCCAGTGTACCAGGACGAACTGACCAAATAGAACACGACATAAAGTTGCTGACGACGGAACCAGTGAGGTCAAAAGGTTATGCCATACCATATAAAGTACGGGATGTAATGGAAAAGGAAATTCAAGATATGTTAGATTTAGGAGTTATTGAGCCATCAATATCTCCATATTCATCCCCTGTAGTACTTGTCCCTAAAAAAGATGGTTCGGTGCGGTTCTGCATTGACTTCCGTAAACTTAATAAAGTGACGGAGTTCGATGCAGAACCAATGCCAAATATGGAGGAGGTTATAAATAGAATGTCGGGGCACAAATACTTTAGCAAATTAGATTTGTCAAAAGGTTATTGGCAGGTAAAAATGACGTCTAAGGCAAAACCCCTAACTGCGTTCGAAACCCCCAAAGGCTTGTTTCAATTCAAAACTATTACCTTCGGTTTGGTAAACTCAGGAGCAACATTTTGCAGGTTGATGAGAAAGATTCTGTCCGAACTTTCTAACGTTGATAGCTTCGTCGATGATATGTGGATCTTTACCGAAACTTGGAAAGACCACTTGACGTCATTACGTGAAGTTTTAGATATACTCAGGACAGCCAAGTTGACGGCAAAACCTTCCAAGTGTATGATTGGGTATAGCAGTATCGAATGTCTTGGTCACAGTGTAGCTGCTCAGTCAGTTAGACCGCAAGAAGACAAGATACAAGCTATAAAGGATGCTCCTCGACCTTCTACTAAGAGACAAATAAAGTCATTTCTTGGGTTGGCTGGTTTCTACCGCCGTTTCATTCCAAATTTCTCATCTATCGCTTCCCCGTTGACAGATTTAACTAAGAAAAGTAGACCAAACAAGATCACAGACTGGCAGGACCATCATGAAAAGGCTTTCCAGACCCTGAAGAATAGACTCACGTCTAGTCCTATTCTTCGTCTTCCTATCTTTCATGATGGGAATCCGTTCATACTCCGGACGGACGCTTCTGATGTTGGTATAGGAGCCGTTTTGCTCCAAGAGTTTGAAGGGGAAGGACGACTTCCCATTGCTTATGCCAGCAAGAAACTTTTGCCTCGTGAGAAAAACTATTCTGTAATAGAGAAGGAATGTTTGGCTATTATCTGGGGTGTTGAGAAATTTCGCAAGTATCTTTACGGAGTAGAATTCCTGCTTGAGACAGACCACAAGCCCTTGTCTTATATGCAAACAGCAAAAGTTCTCAATCCTCGAATTATGCGTTGGGCAATGAAACTACAGCCGTATAGATTTCGGATTGTTGCAATTCGGGGCCAAGAAAATTTGGGGGCAGACTACCTTAGTAGGTAATTCTTCGCACGGTAGTTGTGTAAATAGCTGTCTTGTTTAGATAGGTTCATCCTATTCCATCTCTATACACAAAGAAAAAACATTTTTGATTGTTTTTTCTCCAAAAGGGGAAACCTTTGTTACGAGATGGAATAGGAAACCTCTCTGGTGCTTATGCACATCTAAATTATTTTAGTAGATATATGGTAGGGCGGTGCGAGTGAAATATTTTAGGTGAAATATGGTACGCAAACTATGCGGCTCCATGAACAAGTCATGCACATATCATACGATGTATGCATGAGTGGTTTATAGAGAGCTGTTTTTACAATACAGGGGGCCGCTAAAAGGCCGAGTCCTATAGAATTTGCCTAAAAATCGCCAACCGCCAAATTGTGCCATATATGATTTTTATTCCCGTCACGTGTTGTGTGGGTGTTCGTTTTGACAGGAGTCATGTCATTGATTATAGGGTCGTTTCATCAATTTTTCCTATGGGAAATATACTATTTGAACGCAAATCCATTATCTACTCGATTTTTGCTATCTGGCTTTGTTTGTGGCCGGTATCTCCACCTCGCCACGAATTGAGCAAGGTAATAAGAGTAGGCATGATTTTCCGGTAGTATTCATAGATATATAAACCCTGAAAAAAGCGGACACTTTAGCAGCAGGTCAAGTTGTAAGAGTGAACACAACATTGTGACGGGGAAATAGAAAGTATATTGAAAGGCACAACAATGTGTGACCTGCTGCTCCCTGCTTCATAGCAGCAGGTACTGGTACGACGCTAGGCGTTAGGGTCCAGCAAGGGCGGACAGACCGCCGTAATCAGCGCCTACCAGGATAGAAGGAGAATCTTCTATATCATTGTTCGTTGTAAACAAATGTGAGACCATGGAAGAGGTCAACTTACCTGCAGGTTATTTGGACGATCACTAAACGTCTGATCAGCAAACGTGATCGCTAAACCTAGGATTATCAACTATGTTGATAGACTAGTTTTACTAGTTCGCGAGAGGAAGTGTCACGCGAGTGGGGGATTCACCCTAAGTTATAAACTGGCCAGTCGCGTCTTGTGTTGTTTCTTTTTTTGTTTTTGTTGTTGTTTTTGTTGTTTGCTTCTGTAGGTATTCACGTCACCCGTTCCGAGCACAGAACAGTGTTTTGCCTTCGGAGCGGACGTCGTGAGTTGGCTACAGAAGCAACAAATTGTGATGTTTTATGTTAGTAAGTGTTGTATGTAGATACTGTAAATAATTCATGTCATTCATCTAACATCTTTCTTGTGCCTTACCCCACAGCTGCCCGTACACCTGTCAGAGATCACGCTCGGTTGTCTTGTCAGCATGGGGGTTTGCGGGACGCCGTAAACCCACATGTAACACTGATCTGTGTTTTACTTCTACTTTACAGGGGTTAACCTTATTTTGTTTATTTCTGGACTAAAATTTATATTGTGGGTACTCGTTACACCCACCTTGATAAAGATGTTTGTGTACCAACAATTAATATTAAGAGCAGAACTATGACAAAATCCACATTTTTCATCATAATATTTTTATTTTCGGCGTTAAAATTTTCAATGTATTTTATAGGCGTATTTCTATTATGAGAGTACATGCTTTGTTTTGTTCGATTGATTTGAGGTTTAACGTCCCCGTTAACATAATTTAGGTCATTTTAGAGACGTTGCTTCAATGTTTTGGTACTTTTACCACACATTGAGACGAAATGACATGTCAAGCCATGCCGTCCAATGAAACCAATAGGGTTTATAAGCATGGACGGGCCGAGTCGCAATGCTTTGCCTGGACAGGCTTAAATCCTCTAAGCGGTTTACCAGTACTCGTGTGCGGGACGGTTTCAGCTCTGCGTGGAATCATCATGCAGCCTACATATGTCTTTAAAGCCCGATGGGCGGGGGCTGGAAAGTACATGCATTGCCTTCAAATCACATGATCGGTGTATCAGTTCCTTAGTGCTGAGGTTGATACTGCGGCGTTGACGTCAGTACTCAAGTACTGATTTAGATAACTATATTACATCTTTATTTTTTGCAGTATAAATTTTTAATGTTTCTAAAACTAAGACTGATATGTCAGGTGGGACATGTATCTTAGCGGGTTTGGTTTCCACTTTTTGTAATATTATAATTTTTGCAAGTCTCGCTACTTTCAGCATCTCCTTCCTGATGCCCGGGACTTCCGTGGAGTGTGAGCCATGTTTGCTGATGTTGGCTCGATGGGGGACGCCTATAAGTTCCCTGGTGGGCGTATCTTGCCTGGTGCCTCCAGTTAACCTGTCTCATGGGCTACTTCGGTCGGTGTGTGCTCGGAGGGGGTGTGCTGAGTTTGACGTGTCTTGTCCATCATCCGTTTTGGTTTCAAAACTTTGGTGTTTAGACACACTGATGAAGATTAAATATCAGAAAGGCCTCTGTGTCACTAAATTTGGTATAGTTACGCATTATTGATAGTCACGTATACTTTTGCACAGAAGAGTTTATTCGCCTAATTACGCTTGGTCGACCGATAAACAATCAACCTCAAAAGTCATTTTGTATTATATCATTGCGTGAAAGATTTTATAAGCAATGACAAACGTTTTTATTAGCTAGGTTGTTTTCGAAGAAAACGACGAGGTATTGTCATAGCTGTGGCGTCGTCTGCGTCATCGTCGTCTGCGTCGTCGTCGTCGTGCAAACACTTGGACATTTTGTAATATCTCTGTCATTACTGAACATATTTACTTGAAACTCGAACTAGATGTTCATTATGAAAAATGGAACTCATACTAATAGGTGCAGTTACCCTCAAAATATTTTTGGCACAGTTATGCCCCTTTTTATGACTTTGTATTTTTGCAGCCAAGCCTTGTCTGTGCAATTTATCTATGACAAACGCAAGTTTATGTAACTATACAGTGAGAGAGCTGCAGAAATGCATTCATTCGCAACAAAATAGGCACTTTATGAATAAACATTTCTATCAAAGCCGGCGTGAAGGCAATGGTCAGGAATCGATACAATTAACCACAGCTACCAACACTATTGTGATCATTTTGGAGATGTTGCATCCCATTTTGTGGGAAGATTACTCGACATTGGAATAAACGACATTTCAATCCCTGTCGCCAAATGAAACAAATAAGGATTATGTACCTGGACAGGCTTAGACATTCCAAGATTTTACCAGCATAGCAGGGACGGCAATGATCAGAAATCGATATAATTAACCCACAGCTCCCATGGGTGACATCCAAGGGAAAGAAATATAAACATTATATAACGGGATCCAAATGGGAAACATCAACAGCGGAAAGCCAAAAGGGCAGTTACAAATTCTCACAAAATGGCAAATTGGCTATTCAAAACAAACCAGTGTCAGCGATACACTCTCTCAAATTCAAACCATAACAAAGATAAAACGCGACAGAAGAAACGCCTTGGAGCGGACAGTGAACGAAATTCTACTGGAGGGATTAAATCATTTTTAAGCAGATGCAATCCTCGCCCCTACTTTCATCGCGATTTAGACAAATAAATTGTTAAGTCGCATAGAGGCCTCCTTATTAATCAGTGCAACGTCTCCGAGAATAAAAAATTCAAACAACCTCAGAGATGAAACAACGGTTGGGATTCGACTGCTAAAAACCACTGAAATGCTTGATCAAAAAATGAAAACCAACCATAGAAACTGAGGCCTCACCCACCGGCATGCGACTAAAGAGGGAAACAAGGTTGCCATCCGTGATTGGGTTAACTACCATGCATGCAGTCTGTCGTATAATATTTATGGTGTACCCAACCTTTTTATATCAAATAATGATTTTACGAAATTGGGTACTAAAACCATTCCAAATATATATTTTTTCCAGAATTTATAAACCAAGTCACCAAAAAATTCGGGTTCTGATAAACCCGTGTTGCAAAAGAGATTTAAGTCCGACATTAAACTTTGAAATCTCGTCTATAAAATTTTGAAACGGCAGCCCCCCTCACAGTGGAATTAGTTTCACTATCCATTCCAAAGCGGTTATTCTGTCGCGGTTTATTTTTGTTATGGTTTGTCTTTGAGTTTGTGTATCGCTTATATTATTTTGTATTTGAAAGCCAATTTGCCTTTTATGTAGGGAAGTAATAAGGCTTTCCGCTTTTTGGCTTTCCGCTATAATGATGTTTCCATAAGGGTCTAGTTGTTTCGTGTCTGTGATTTTTTTTCCCTTGGTGTCTCTGATGGGAGCTGTGTGTAAATTGTACCGACCCTTGGTCATTGGCTTCACTTCTGTTTTGCGTAGTGTATGATACCGATACTCCTGATTAAGAAGTTCAGCAGAAAACAATTTATTACGGGAGTTTAAGTCAGTTACAAAACTAGACAGGATGGCAAATCGAATTAACTGTGGAATCTAAACGCCATAGGATGCTGCACGAGTAACGTCACCATCCTAGAATGGAAAATTTACAAACTCAAAGTCAAAATCATCGCGTTGATCTTATATTTTGCAAGGATTTAAATCCAAAAATAGGGCCTCGGTATCAGAAAAATTTCCTTTATTTAACTGAAGTTCTTGGGGGTAAATTTCACTGATCAAACCATCGAAATAGTTATTGGCAATATTTAATAAATTGTCCAAGGGACATCATGAAGTCTCTTTTATAACAAAATAAGAACAAATCTGCCTCAAGGGGTGGACAATTCGTACCCATCGGTATATTCACAATTTGTCTAAATAACTTAGTACCAAATCTTTTGTAAATACAATGTATTGTCAAGTAGAAAGGTGAGAGCTTCACATACTTTCTGACATGAACATAAAGTATAATTTGTATGCACTTAAGAAGTGAAAACGCACCAACCTGCGTGCAATTAAAGAGGGAAGCAAAGCTGTCAACCATTATTGGGTTAACTACCATGCATGCAGTCTGTCGCGTAACATTTATGTTGTACTCAATCTTTTTATATCGAATAATGATTGTACGAAATAAGAGTGCTGAAGTCATTGTGGTTATTTTTTTTTTTTTTTTTTTTTCTGTTGTTTTTTTTTCCAAATGTATAAAATAAGTCTAACTTCATAAAATCCGGTTTACGATATACCTTGTTGCAGAAGAGATTTAAGTCCAATATTGCATTTTTAAATTAAATCAGAATTACGTCAGACTCTATAAAATTTTGAAAAGGCTTTGCGTATTTATGGCGCTTATAACCCTGATTAAGAAGTTAAGTTTTATTCCGCTTTGATTCCAGACGACTAGACACTTGTTTCTTGTTTTGTAAGTTAAATGGACAAGGCATCAGCATTGTGCTCATATCGAGCCAGACAGCCTCATACATAAGCGGTTAACCAGTCAAGCGGACAGTATTTTCTCCAAAACATACAATTCTCATTCTTAAATAAACGGCAGGGAGCGGAAACCCATTGAAAAGATTTCATGATCAAACACCACGATAGATTGTTGTCGACCTCAGCAGGTATCGAATCCCCCTGATCACCAGTAATACGCGCACTCGGCTGAAATACCGAGGCCGGCCGCACTGCGGTGTAGTCGGCCAAATGTTGCACTTCACCTTCAACTCACAGGATTCTTGACGATGTGCTTCCAAAATAGAAGTGAAGCCAATGATCCAAGGCAGGTGATCTTTTCAACTACATGCAATACTTTATATTTCACTGTGATTTGTAGGGTATCATTGAAAGGCTTGGTTGATATACCAACTGGGTCTTTTTTTTGTGACAGGTCGTGGCTGTCACAGAAGGCAGGTACTGTATTTGATGCACGCCTTTTTGCATCCTATATTCTTTCGGAGCAACCTTTGCCTAATAATCTGCAAAATGTAACTCGTCTAGTACATCTGTTTGCAACTTGGATTTAGCTTGCAGACATTTTTACCCGTTCCATGAAGAGTCTATGAGATTGTCTCTAAGAGTTAGGCCGCATCACACCACCACCACCATCAGCACTTTATGTGACACATCTATGCGGAATACGGAAGCTGTAACTGAACATGTATTATTTCTTTTTGTTTCGCCCGTATCGTATTGGCGAATGGCTCAACCCTAACCCAATCAATCAGATCAAATTAGACATAAAATTTATTTAAATAGTGACTTGGGGCAAACAAGAACAATTTATTTGACTGAATATATCTTAAGCGAGCTTACACTCTCACTCCTTATAATGATTGATGGATTGTTTTACATTACAAAAACACACCTATACGAATACGTTGTAGCATTTACCGCCGAAAAATCGAAAATTTTATGACAAAAACCTGTGATATTTTTCTTGTTTCTGCTCAAAATATAGATTGTGTGCACTCGTAAGAACCGCCTCATTGAGGCGGTTCTAATGAGTACTCACAATCTATATTTGGAAAAATACGGTTTACCCCTGTAAACCCCAGTTTTACTATATAAAAGGGGGTAGGGGAGTTACAAATGGATTTAAATTATATTGGCGTGTTAGGCGTGTCTTCGTGATGGGTTTAACGACACGCCAACCGTTGTGAGTCACTTCATGTCCTCTTCCAGAGAAAAGGCGAAAAGAGTTAGAAGAGATAGTGGATCAGTTAAAAATGCTGGACAGAGGAGAAAGAGGAAAATGAACGGAAATGCAGAGACAGAAGAAATAGCAACATCCCCACTACCCTTACATGCTGCAAGGACAACAGGCCTGGTCCAAATGTAAACCAATATCAGATGGACGCCCCAGTGACTCAAAATACGCGCCAGCTCTGTCTCACACAAACTCCCCCCTCTCTTTGTATTGAAATATTTGTGTTACAGTAAGAGGTTGAGGCACTCTCACGAAAACAAAATGTTTGTTAAATCCGCCTTCAAATGTCCGCAACAAACGCACGGCATTACTTGTTCTGACCAGGATCGAATGGAAGCGTTACTCTGGAAGCTATTTAGTACATAATGACAAGCGAAAACTTACATGTCCTTTTCCAGAGAAAAGGCGAATTTTATGGTGTATAAATTTAGAAACATTTATAAGCGCAATGACTTCAGCACCCAATTTCGTAAAATCTTTCTTCGATATAAAAATATCGGGTACAACATAAATGTTATACGACAAACTGCATGCATGGTAGTTAACCCAATCACGGTTGACAACTTTGCTTCCCTCTTTAATTGCACGCCGGTGGGTCAGGCCTCAGATTCTATCACGGTTCCAACCTGATGCTCTGTGGTCGGGTCAATTGGTATGTAACTCTTGGTTTTCTTTTGCTCCAGCATTTCTTTTGTTTCTTTCTGTCGAGTCCTCGCCGTTGTTTCATCTCTGTGGTTGTTTGATTTTTGTTTTCAAGGAGAGATTGCACTGATGATTTAGGAGGCCTTCATGCGGACTGAACAAATTAATCGCGACGGAAAAAGGGCGAGGATTGTGGTCACGTCGCGGTTTATTTTTGTTATGGTTTGTCTTTGGGTGTTTGTGTCGCTTATATTATTTTATTTTGGATAGCCCTTTGGTCATTTTGTGGGAAAGTAACTGTCCTTTTGGTTTTCCGCTGTTGGTGTTTCCGTTGGTGTCTGTTGCTTCATGTTTGTGTTTCTGTCCCTTTGGTGTCTCTGATGGGAGCTGTGGGTTAATTGTATCGATTCCTGATCATTGCCTCTACTTCTATTTTACAGCAGTTTTACAGACTCATTTAAATGGTTCAATGTGACTGCCACGTATTTGGAGAAAATCTAGCCCCATTTATAAATAGACAATAACCGCGTATTTCCTAGAGTCCAAAGGCCAGAGTGATGCTTTAGAGGGTTATTATTAGAACCAGGACTAGAACAATGTGGTGGGTTTGGCAAACAGAGAAGATCCAGACGCATTCAAATATATTAAGCGTTTAGCCAGTGTTAACTTTTCGTTGCTTTGCATCCATAATTGAACCATTAAAAATATTTTTGTCATGTTTAAGAGTGGACCCTCTGATGCTGTCATAACTTGTATCTAATTTTCACACTTTGCTAGAAACATTTATTCTGGGACATCGTTAGAACCCCCTCGACGAGGCGGTTTCAACAAGTGTTCACAATCTACATTTTTAACTGAAATTAGGAAAAAGTTTACACACTCGTTAGCTCCTGTTTTGCTAAAGAAAATTTGGGTTTAGGCCATCGGAGGCTAACTGTTGGTTTTCTTTTGCTCAAGCATTTCCATCACGTGAACAAGTCCGTGAAATATAGAGCCCCTAAAGCCCACTTCATATAGAGAAAACTGGGGTTTACGGTCGTACATATATTTTTTCTTATTTCTGCTTCAAGACATAGGTTGTGGGTCCGCCTCAATGACCCATGTTTTTAGCATTTATAAGAAAATATCATGGATTTTCATCAGAAAAGTAGCCATTTTGAAGATTTGAAAAAAAAGGTTCTCATGTAATTGTGTTTTCTTGCTGTCGAGTCCTCAGCGTTGTTTCATCTCTGTGTTTGTTTGATTTTTGTGTCACGGAGATGTTCCACTGATGAGTTGGAAGGCCTTCATGCGGACTGAGAAATTATTTGTCTTAATCGCGACGGAAGTAAGGGCGAGGATTGTGGCCAGTTAAATCGATTAAATCCCAACAGTTGAATTCGTTTCCGCTGACCGTTCCAAGGCGGTTCTTCTGTCGCGATTTATTTTTGTTATGGTTTGTCTTTTTGTGTATGTGTCGCTTATATTATTCTACTTTGGATTGCCTATTGGCCATTTTGTGGGAAAGCAACTGTCCTTTTGGCTTTGCGCTATAGGTGTTTCCGTTGGGGTCTGTTGTTTCGTGTTTATGTTTCGTTTCCTTTGGTGTCTCTGATGGCAGCTGTAGATTAATTTTTACGATTTCTGATCATTGCCACCACTTCTATTTTTAATGGTAAAAAATGTATATGCATGTTTTCGTGATGAATGGAAACCGTACCAAGTAGACGTAAAACAAAGATCAGGAATCGATACAATTATCTTACTCCACCCATCAAGGACACCAAAGGGAACGAAACACAAACATGAAGCGACCAGACCATAATGGAAACCTAAACAAAGGAAGGCCATTAGGACAGTTATTTTCCCACAAAATGGCCATCAAAAATAAAAAGACATAAGTGATACACACAGTAAGTAACAAACAACAACATAAATAAACCGCAACAGAAGAACCGCCTTGGAACGGTCAGTGGAAAGAATTGCACGTGAAGGAGTGGGGGGGGCTTAAATCGATTTTACATGGCCATAATCCTCGCCCTTACCTCTGTCGCGGTATACACTAATTTTGTTTAGTCCGCATGACGACTTCCTAACTCATCAATGTAACATATCCGAGAACATACAAATCAAAAAAATACAGAGATGAAACAAGGTTGAGGACTGGACAGCATACAACAAGTTGGTCTGACTGAATATGATGTATATGTACTTTAAGTGTATATTTATGTACTTTAAGCATACATTTTAAATATCCGATGTTTCCTTATCTTGCGGAATAACATTCATCTTCTGAACCTATCCTCGAAAATGTTTAAGTTGTGGTCGTATCTTCTGAGATAGAAAACAAACCACTTCTTCATGGAAGTACTAGTTTACTTTTCCATTTGGTATTTAAAATAAATGGTAGGGTGGTCTGGGGCATATACTCTTACACGACGGAAACACCTATCAGAGGCGAGTAAAATGGGCATGGCTCGACAAGGATCACTATAACCCAGGATCTTTCGCATACTTGCGAGTGCTCTACGGACTGAAATACCGAGCCTCATACACGCAGTCTACGTGTTACATTGCCCTCCTCCGCCCCCAACCACAGAGGGCAAACTATGGCTTTCCAATCTAAATATAGCCCACAGGTTTATTTTCCATAATGTCCGTTAGTTGCCCGATAAGGTCCATCAAGGGGTTGCATCCGTAAATAGTGATTCCAGAGAACACGTAACTTTAACTCACAAAAAACAATTTCGTTTGTTTTGTTGTCTACTGCATGCTTTAAAAGTTATTTTTGCAGACAAAGTAAACCAAGTTCAGACAGCTACCCCAGGAGCAGTTTTATCCACTATGTTTGCCTACATACAAAATATAGGTGTGAAAAGTTGGCAAGAATATTAAGCAGACAACATAAACAGAAAACATTTTCAGATCCATTTTTGTTTGCATCTTAAGGGTTAATTAGACAGCACGAATTGGTTTAAGGTCCTGAACTGAAACTTATAAATAGAAGTGAAGGCTATGATCAGGAGTCGATACAATAAAGTCACACCTACCATCAGAGGCACCAAATGGAAAGAAACACAAACATGAAACGACTAGACCCTAATGGAAATATCAATAGCAGAAAGACAAAAGAACAGTTACTTTCCCAAAAAATGGCCAATCGGCTATCCAAAACCAAAAATAAATATAAGCGATATACATATTCAAAGACGAACTATAAAAAATAACCGCAACAGAAGAACCGCTTTGGAATGGTAAGTGAACTTAAATTGATTTTATTTGACCACAATCCTCACCATTACTCCAACCGTTATTTAAACAAATAATTTGTATAGTCCGCATGAAGGATTCCTAATTCATCAGTGCAACATCTCCGAGAACACACAAAAAAAAAAAAAAACAGCCACAGAGATGAAACAATAGTTATGCAGGAAGTAACTGAAATACTGGAGCAAAAGAAAACCAACAGTTAGACTCAGATAGGCCCGACCAGAGACCCTTAAATACCAGCATTTTTAGAAAACAGTGTAGCTTCTGATCAGACGCCGAGTTCTGCGGCATCTGATCTGGGTCAATTCTGTTTGCCAAGCCCAATCAGATTCTATTGATAACCCTTCTGCAACGCTCTGACCTAAAATTGATAAGAACAGTGTAACTATTTTCTATTAATAACCTGGGTTTCCCCAAATAAGTGATAGTCACGTGGACTCCAGCACTAAAAGAGATTTTGTGCTTAGTAACTTTGGGTCAATATATTAACAACTGACCCAAAATGAGGGTCGAGTTATGGAGATCACAATTACAGTTGCACCCACTGAGTTGTGGCTCTTGCTCATAACATGCTGTGTCAACGTGGTGTACAATTGTTCCAAGCATCATCAACAATTTAAAGAGTGTTAGTGCTTTGGGGACCACAAGGCTATTCTGGCAAGGGAGATAACTAACACAGCTATGGGTCTGCTTGTGACATGCCGTCTCAAACTTGTGTACAACTATATCAAGTACCACCAATATATATTTCAAAGGTTGTTGCAGTTATGGCCATTACAATATTATACTGTCAGGGGAGATAATAACAGCACCATGGCACCTATATTGTGGTTCTTCCTCATGACACACCTTCTTAACATCATGTAAAACGGTACTCAGTATCATCAGATTACTAACTAAAATACAATTGCAGCCAACTTGCCTACTAAGAACCATCATTACTACTTACAGGGATTCAAGCTATAGTTATCACAAGATACTATTGCAAAGGTAACAGTATTGCCAAGGTATTAGACTAAAATACGATGACAGCTAGAGTTTGGTTCTTGCTAATGACATGCCTTCTTAACCTTGAGTATAATCTTACCACGTGACATCAGTATAACTCAAGTATGTGGAAGCTATGTTGAACACGAGGTTATGTTGTTTTGAGAGATAACTAAAATACTATGGCATCTGAAGTTCTGGTTCTTGCACATTTTGCACGCCTTCTCCTCCTCGTCTATTTTTGTACAATGTGACATCATCATATATCAAAGGGTACAAAGGCCACCTACTTGTGGCTCTTGCACATGACATGTGTACCACGGTATAGGACCTTGATTATTATCTCAAACAGTAACGGAGCTGTCAAATTATAGATAGTTTGTTTGATTTGAGGTTTAACGTCCCCGTCAACACTGTAAAGGTCATTTTTGAGACATTACTTCCAATTTTGTGGGGCTTTTACCCGACTTTGAGATGAAATGACTTCTCAAGCACTGTCGCCAAATTAAACCAATAGTGTTTATAAGCATGGACGGTCCGACGCGCACTGCTTTGCCTGGGCAGGCTTAGCGTCTAAGCTGTTAACCAGTACTTGTGTGCAGATCGGTTTCAGTTCTACGTGGAAGCATCATGTAGCCCATCTGTTTCTTCAAACCCCGATGGGCGGGGCCAAAATTATTAATAAATAAAGGGATAAGAATAACTGATTTCCATGCTTCCTTATAAGCTTTAATTACATTTCATTTTTTATGCAAGAGAAGTAGAGTGAAAGGGCAGTCTCTCCCTCATCAATGGTTTAGATAAATCTTTACACGACCCTCAGTCATTCTATGGTATAATTGTAAATTTGAGGTGAGAATAAAATCTATTTTTTAAGTTTGTGCTGAAACAAACAATTACATCATAATCATTAACTCACTTTCTACTTAATGCAACACTTCAAACTGCTTCAACACCAGATTTGTCCATAAGATAGACTAGTTTCGCGCTAATCATTTTGGCCGTAAATGTTCAATTTCAACGCGTAACTAGTCCATGTGATGATTTTTGTTTTTATTTTTCAGATATGTTCAATAAAAACTGTCCACAATGTTTACAACACACATTTTAAAAATCAAACACTCTTTCAGAATTGTTATAGAAGACAAAACCGTAAAGAATTTCACTTTTTTCCTTCTTCTATAAAATTATGAAAAACGCAGATAGAATAATTTCGCACTAAAGCCTCGAGACGAATGGACGAACAAAGGCAAGCAAATATGCCCCAGCGACATTTTAAATGTGTTTAACAATATTTTCTCTATTATTACCGTCAACGACCAACAAAAAAGAACGAGTCACAGACAGCACAGCAGCCAACTCGTCTTCCCCACAAGAGGCGATGACGGTAAAACAGGCACAATTAAATAAAATAAAATAATCAATAATACATAACCATAAGCACATACAACATGAATACACTCGTCGGAAGATCCGACAAAGCTACATTCAGATATGCAAAATCAAAACCATTGCCTTATGACAGTTAATAGCGTAAACGACTGGTTTAAACTGGGTCTTCGGGCCCAACCTTCACTCCAGGTTATAATATTTTACAACACCCAACTAGCTGGTCAATCTGAAAGTAACTAACTAAATCAATGGATTATCACAGAATAACAAACTAATTAGAACAAACTGAAATAAAAATCAAATTGAATACATATAAACGTGATGAAACAGTTCTAGCTTAGAACTGACTGTTGTAGATAGAGCAACAGCGGTTTGAGAAAGCTCTTTTGGTGATGCCTTAGCTATTTCTCTGTGTTGTGTATGTTTCTGCTCGATTTCTAATATTCACTAGCACCCCTCCTTATGAGGCCACGACAATTTGTTCTGTCCCGAGCATATTAGAACGACTCTGTTGAT
This sequence comes from Lucinisca nassula, assembly GCA_963580285.1. Classification (NCBI taxonomy): domain Eukaryota; kingdom Metazoa; phylum Mollusca; class Bivalvia; order Lucinida; family Lucinidae; genus Lucinisca; species Lucinisca nassula. The sequence continues at coordinate 13,264,505 of OY757011.1, read as the reverse complement.
ATATTGATTTTTAGGGTGACTTTGAGGCTGTCATTCAAACGCCTGTTATAACCACTATTACACTATAGCACCATTAAAGTTTCCTATTTCCCACAGAGGCTTTTAGTTCTCAGGCATACTGGAAACATCGCATGACCTGCTGTTATTTACATATCATTAGTTTGCAGCGCGTTATGTCATCACGTATATTATCGGTCGGCTTTCGCTGACCTTAGCTATTTGTTTTACCTCACTGCAGCTGGTATTAAGTGCCGTGGGATCATGGAGCCCATTCTGGTTACTTTGAAAATCGAATATCGCTTAAGCCGGTGATAAGAGGCGTATGCATACATTGCTGTGTCTCAAGAGACTCAATAAAACCGATTTTCCCATTTTCGTTCTTTTATGTTTTTGTTTGTTTGTTTGTTTCCAAAGGCGACCGTTTAGTTTTTAGTTTCGGGTCCAATCCGACAAATTTACTACAAATAAGTATTTAACGTTTATAGATGAAGAAACTGTAGACGCATTATACAAACATGTGAACAACACATGTGCCTCTTAGCTTTATACAAAATATTCGGATTTATTCCACTTTTGTTGACGGGATTGCTATATTTGTGAAGGCTGTTTTTATTTTTTGTGTTTACGGAGATGTTGCACTGATGATTTAGGAGGCCTTCATGCGGACTGAACAAAGTATTTGTCTAAATCACGACGGAAGTGAGGGCGAGGATTGTGGACACATAAAATCGATTTAAGCCCTAAAGTGGAATTCGGTTCACTGACCGTTCCAAGGCGGTTCTTCTGTCGCGGTTTATTTTTGTTATGTTTTGCCTTTTGGTGTGTGTATCGCTTATATTGTTTTGTTTTTGGATAGCCAATTGGCCATTTTGTGGGAAAGAAACTGTCCTTTTATCTTTCCGCTATTGATTTTTCCATTTGGATCTAGTTGTTTCATGTTTGAGTTTATTTCCCTTTGGTGTCTTTGATGGGAGCCGTGGGTTAATTGTGTATCGATTCCTGATCATTGCCTTCTCTTCTATTTTGCAAACTATATTGCTTAAGCCCCCCAGTGGAAATCTTCCACTGACCGTTCCAAGGCGGCTCTTCTGTGGCGATTTATTTATGTTGTTGTTTGTTACTTACTGTATGTATCACTTGTGTCTTTTGGTTTTGGATGGCCATATGGCCATTTTGTGGGAAAGTAACTGTCCTTATGGCCTTCCTTTGTTTGGGTTTCCATTATGGTCTGGTCGCTTAATGTTTGTATTTCTTTCCCTTTGGTGTCTTTTATGGGTGGAGTAAGTTAATTGTATCAATTCCTGATCTTTGTTTTACTTCTACTTTGTAGAGACTCAATAAAACCAATTATCCTTCTTTTATGTGTTCTTTGTTTCCAAAGGTAACCTTTAGTTGTTTTTTTTTTTGTTGTTTCGGGTCCAATCGGACAAGTTTACTACGGATAGGCGTCTAATGTTTACATGTGAAGAAACTGTAGACCTATTATAAAAAACAAGTGAACAAAACATGTTCCGCTTAGCTTTGACATAGGTATATTCGGATTCATTCCAAAGGGGGTTTGTATATTTTTGAAGGCTGAGCGATTTGAGTCGGGATAAACATATCTGTTTTGCCTGATCTACTGAAATGAATGGAATCACAAAAATAAAGGTCAGACAAATACTGACAGCAACATAGTTCTTTAGTTTTAATGGAATCGGGATTCTGTACAGAAGATATGGAACGTAAGATAAGGTGGTATATTGTAAGTTTATATTTATAAGTAAAACTCATGCGGTTGAAATGTGACAATACCTTCAATTGAAAAGCGATATTCATTACGTCAGAAATAAAGTTAAATCCTTCAAATGGAAGGAAGGTATATAACAAGAGCTCCCAGAACTGCTATGCATACTAAAGGTCCACATATATCAAACAACCCATTTAAAAAAAAGAGGTACTGATATCGGTCAACTTGTCAACTTCAATTAAATATTTATATGCAACCCATGATGATTCGAAAATTAGGGCATTAAATGAATGTACGGGGAGATCTTTAAAAACCACAAGACGACAAAAACAATCTAGACCTGATATGAAAAAAGGGAAGTCACAGTAATGATCAGGATCGATACAATAACCCCACACCTCCCATCAGAGATGCCAATGGAAAAGAAACATGAATATTAAATAAGTAAACCCTAAGGTTAACATCAGCGGAAAGCCAAAATGACAATTACTTTCCAAAAACATGACCAAATGGCTATCGAAAATTAAAATAAAAAATATATATATAGGAAATACATACATACAAAGGCGAACAGTAACAAAAATAAACCACGATTGGAGACCCGCCATGCAACGAAATCTTTCCAATTCATCTCCATGAACATAAATATAAAACATTTACATATATATGCAACAATGTTGGGGACACAAATACATGAAATAGATCTAACTAAATTGCTGGAGCAAAAGATAAACAACCATACATGTTCGTGTTACTTTCCCTTTGTTTTTTTTTTTGTTTTTTTTTTTGGTAGTCGTGGGTAGTTCTATCGATTCCTGATCGTTCTCTTTACTTCTGTTTTCCGTTGCATCTGGTCTGATGCAAGCGTTAACGATTTCTGTGATGGCTTTTCAAAGTGCAGATGTCATTTGTTTGATCTTTGGTATCATTGGGCGCATTCAGGGTTACATTAAAAATCGAATATCGCTTAGGCCGATGCTAGAACGCGTATGGAATCTTTTGGCCATTTTGGTTTGAAAGTAACTGTCCTATTGGATTTCCGCTGTTGGTGTTTCCGTTGGGGTCTGTTGTTTCATGTTTGTATTTCGTTCCCTTTGGTGTCTCTGATTGGAGCTGTGGGTTAATTGTATCGATCCCTAATCATTGCCTCTGCTTCTGTTTTGTTCTCTTGTTGGGCCCACCGGAGTCTAACTTGAGTTTTTCGTTTGCTCCAGCATTTCAGGGGTTTCTTGCTGTCGAATCCTTATCATTGTTTCATCTCTGTGGTTGTTTGATTTTTGTGTTTACGGAGATGTTCCACTGATGAGTTAGGAGGCCTTCATGTCGACCGAACAAATTATTTGTCTTGATCGCGACGGAAGTAAGGGCGAGGATTTTGGCCACGTAAAATTGAATTAAGCCCACAGCACCCCCCACCCCCCACACACACAGTGTAATTCGTTTCCGCTGACCGTTCCAGTGCGGTTCTTCTGTCGCGGTTTATTTTGTTATGGTTTGTCTTTAGGTGTTTGTGTCGCTTGTGTTATTGTATTTTGGATAGCCTATTGGCCATTTTGTGGGGAAGTGACTGTCCTTTTTGATTTCCACTATTGATGTTTCCATTAGGGTCTGTTGTTTCGTGTTTGTGTATATTTCCCTTTGAGGTCTCTGATGGGAGCTGTGGGTTAATTGTATCGATTCCTGATCATTTCCTCCACTTCTATTTTGCAAACTATATTGCTGTGTTAAAGCAGAGTTTCTGATTTTGATTCTTTTATGTGTTCTTTGTTTCCAAAGGCAACCTTTTAGCTTTTTTTATTTAAAGACTTCTATTGTTATAGGTTGCCGGGCAGACTGAATGCGCGGGCGGGTTTGCTGGCATTAAGCATGTGAGATGTCCAGCTGGCTGCAAAACACGCAGTCCAAGTTATTCTGGCGTCATATCTGCCTTTATTTCGAACTATGACATATTCAGACAAATCCGGCTTTAAATCTTCCACTGACCGTTCCAAGGCGGCTCTTCTGTGGCGATTTATTTATGTTGTTGTTTGTTACTTACTGTGTGTATCACTTGTGTCTTTTAATTTTGGATGGCCATATGGCCATTTTGTAGGAAAGTAACTGTCCTTATGGCCTTCCTTTGTTTAAAGTAGAAGTAAAACAAAGATCAGGAATTGATACAATTAACTTACTCCACCCACAAAAGACACCAAAGGGAAAGAAAGACAAACATTAAGCGACCAGACCATAATGGAAACCTAAACAAAGGAAGGCCATAAGGACAGTTACTTTTCCACAAAATGGCCATATGGCCATCCAAAATTAAAAGACACAAGTGATACATACAGTAAGTAACAAACAACAACATAAATAAATCGCCACAGAAGAGCCGCCTTGGAACGGTCAGTGGAAGATTTCCACTCGGGGGCTTAAATCGATTTTATGCCCACATTAAACAAATGACATACAACTTATTATAGTGGAATCTCCATGGGAGTCTGAATAACTATACCGAATCTCGGCAGATATGCAGTTAGAATTGTGTGTTTTGAAACAATAGTAGTATAGGGTACAACTATGGCTACAACTATGGCTACAAAATTAAAGCTACGCGTAGCAGGAGTTGGCTTTTAGTACTGTGGACTTAGTCTCCGGCCTGGCGTATCTATACTTTTGTAGCTATAATTTTGTAGCCATAGTGGCACCGCTTGATCTAATCTTGACTAGGCTAGGTTGGGTCTTGGGTGATCTGTAGTATTTTGGTTGTGTGGCTTCAGAGATGGACTTAGTCTTTGTGTTGATTGACCTAGTCCCTATAAATTTTCAGTTTTTGAAATTTATAGGGACTTGGTCCCTATAAATTTGATGTTCGTTGAAATTATAGGGACCAAACTTGAAAAAGACTTAAAAAGCATAAAACTAGATCGCACGGCATCAGAAAAAAATGGTGATTATAAACGTAAATTGCGTGCTTTTAAAAGAAACAATACCAGACTGAAGTGACTGTCCATAATATTATTGAATCGTGGACGCCACTCTGTGCTTGCTTTTCTAAGTTCTTTACCCATTTCTGTATTACGGATTCTGGATACCGAAGCGAATAAATTCTACGACAGTTATACGACGGTGCTCTTTTAACTAGAGGTTTTACTCAGCATGCTTTTCGTCCTTTTATCGATTCTGAAATTAATCACAAATGTCATTACATCAAAATATCCCCCATTAAGAAGGGTTTGATTTCATAGATTTACCTAGAATTTTCCGAGACAGTTCGGTTATTTCATCCATTACCGCTAATTTTCAAAATACTGAATCACCCATAATTTGCTATAAATACAATAAGCCTGTTAGATCTATTTCTTTTAATTTCAATAAACTTGTTTCTGATCTTGATATTGAAACTAACACTCCTGATACATATGATTGTAAAAATTTAGTGTATTGTTATCCGGCTGCTGGTCATATTATAACTGTCAATTTAAAAATTATTCCTGATTTAAGGATACGCAATATAATATCTAAAGGGCCGAAATATCGATTTCCGTCTAAAATTGATTCAATAAATGTAGAGATGAAATCGCTGCTGCCTTGAATGAATTTGGTGATCGATGTTGTAAACGAGAGTATGTTGAGCATAAAGCTCTTAAGGAATGGAAACTTAGCATTCTGAAATTAGTGAACAAACGCATTTCTTTTTATTCGCAAAATACGAACCTATTAACTCCTAAACCTAAGACGTCTTTCCGTCACCTTTAACTAGGTATTCAAGAATTTCATAGGAAATTTGTTTTGGCTCCAGCTGATTAGGCCGCTAACAATGTGGTCGTTGTTTGACGGCTTCACTATGTTAACACCCTGAAGCAAGAACTTGGTGGTACTAAGGCCTATGAACTTCAGCCTTTAGCTGTAGAGAGGGCTTTAGTTGATGACCACATTTGTCATTCAGCCACCAAGTTTGCTGTCTGTGTTACAGAAGGCCAAGACAAGCTTCCTACGTTTTATTGGTTACCTAAACTTCATAAAAGACTATACAAAGCACGGTTTATTGCAAATTCAAGCTCTTGACTGAACTCTCCAAATGATTTACTTCATGTTTGACTCCCATCAAAAATCATGTGATAGATTATTGCGACAAAGTAGAAGTAAAACAAAGATCAGGAATTGATACAATTAACTTACTCCATCCATAAAAGACACCAAAGGGAAAGAAATACAAACATTAAGCGAGCAGACCATAATGGAAACCTAAACAAAGGAAGGCCATATGGACAGTTACTTTCCCACAAAATGGCCATATGGCCATCCAAAATTAAAAGACACAAGTGATACACACAGTAAGTAACAAACAACAACATAAATAATCGCCACAGAAGAGCCGCCTTGGAACGGTCAGTGGAAGATTTCCACTGGGGGGCTTAAATCGATAGTCTTCGAAAGATCAGGTAGAAATTTGTTTTGGTCTATATAAAATTCTAATGAAGTTTTAAATAAATTGAAATCCAGGCGTTTTCGTGCTTCAAGTCTGTCTGCTTATGATTTTTCCACCCTTTACATAACACTTCCTCATAATCTTATAAAATAAAAACTTAATGATTTAATTGATGCTTTTCATAGGGATGACTCCCTCTATCTTGCATGTAATGTAAGAAATGAGAAATGCGTTTTTCACTTCTGATGAGCATAATTATTATACTTTATGGTCATATCAGAACGTGTGTGACGTTCTCACCTTTCTACTTTAGAATATTTATATAAGATTTGGTACTAAGTTATTTAGACAATTTGTGGGTATTCCGATTGGTACTAATAGCACACCACTCGTGGCTGAATTGTTTTTGAGAGAGATTTCATGGTGTCCCTTTCTGCTGAAAACCAGTCTGAAATCATTGAAGCTTTTAGCCCCACTTCTAGATACTTGGATGATTTATTCAATATTGAAAATACCTATTTTGATGGTTTGATCAGTCAAATTTACCCCCCAGAACTTCAGTTAAATAAAGCAAATTCTTCTAATACCGAGGCCCCGTTTTTGGATTTACATGTGACTATTTAAGATGGGTTTGTTTCGTGCAAAATTCATGATGAACGCGATGATTTTGATTTTGAGATTTTAAATTTTCCTTTTTTGGATGGTGATGTTCCTCGTGCGCCATCCTATGGCGTTTATATTTCGCAATTTATTCGATTTGCCAGAGTGTGTAGTCATGTAACTGACTTCAACACTCGTAAATTGTTAGCGGCTAAACTTCTTAATCAGGGTTATCGGTACCATAAACTACGCAGAGCCTTTACACGATTTTATAGACGTCATTCTGACTTCTACTTTACTTAATTTCAAAATTCAATATTGGACTTAAATCTCTTCTGCAACAAGGTCTATCGGAATCCGAATTTTATGGTGACTTAGTATACAAGTTCAGAAAAATATATAACCGCAATGACTTCAGCACCCAATTTCGTAAAATCATTCTTCGATATAAAAATATTGGGTAAAACATAAATGTTATACGTCAGACTGCATGCATGGTAGTTAACCCCATCACGGTTGACAACTTTGCTACCCTCTTTAATTGCACGCCGGTGGGCCAGGCCTCAGATTCTATGACGGCTCCAGTGAAAAGGCTTATTGAGAATTAGAGAGATCTAATTCAAGGTTATGTTGACTAGTGCCTGATGCTCTATCTCTGGTCGGACCCATCGGAGTCTAACTGTTGATTTTCTTTTGCTCCAGGATTTCAGTGGTTTGTTGCTGTCGAGTCCTCACCTTTGCTTCATCTCTGTGTTTTTTATTATTTGTGGTCACGGAGATGTTGCACTGATGAGTTAGGAGGCCTTCATGCGTACTGGACAAATTATTTATCTAAAACGCGACGGAAGTAAGGGCGAGGATTGTGGCCATGTAAAATCGATTTAAGCCCCCCCCCCCCCCAATGAAATGCGATTCCACTGACCGTTCCTAGGCGGTTCTTCTGTCGCGGTTTATTTTTGTTATGGATTATCTATGGGTGTCTGTGATGCTAATATTATTTTATTTTGGATAGCCTATTGGCCATTTTGTTGGAAAGTAACTGTCCTTTTGGCTTTCCGCTATTGATGTTTCCATTAGGTCTGTTGTTTCATGTTTGTGCTTCTTTCCCTTTGGTTTCTCTGATGGGAGCTGTGGGTTGATTTTATTGATTCCTGATCATTGCTTTCACTTTTATTTAGTCTTGTGATGTTGTTTGTTGGAAATGTGATAATCTTTCAAGAGGTACAGGGATATGATACCACACGATGTCATTATGTTGGCCTTGTATCTCAAGACTTCCACATCACAAATATGTAACCTCAACATCACATAATTGAAATTTTGTAGCCTCCAAATTGAAATTATGGAACCTCCACATCTCCACATTGAAATTGTGGAGGTAATGTGGAGCTATTGTGGATGTAATGTGGAGAATGTGGATCCACAATGTGGAGATTCCAAATGTCCACATCTACACATTTGGCAGTTTTGCAAACAGCCCTTTCTGGTTTCTAAAACTCATCTCAAGATGCAAATGTGGAGCAATGTGGATGTGGAGAATGTGGATCCACAATGTGGAGATTCCACATGTCCACATCTACACATTTAACAATTTGGCTAAGAAAACTGACTTCCCTGACCGGCGGCGGGTATGACTAACCTTGTGGTTGGAAAATATACCTTTGGTAGGACCATGCTGTTTTGAAAACAAAAAAGAACAAGAGAATTAGATGCCACCTCTGACGGCAAACAACCTCCCCAGTGTGCTTGTGAATTGCATTCTTGGGATTCCCTGCAACTTGGGACTCCTGGTGATTTAAGATTATCTCGAATACACATTAGAACCGTCTGAATGTCCTTATGAACCTTATGACACCATCACAAGTGCTGAACATCACTGAAGAAAATAACTTTTTTTTTATTTGTTTTTTTTTCTAGATACAGGTTACATAAGAAGACAGGGTTTCCAAAATGTCACAGAAATGAGCAGAAATACGAATTCATGTAACATATTTAAACTGATCATCCCACCTGGCAATTATGTTTCTCCCAAACATTTGGCACAAGCAATGAAATCTTCTATCAATGCGTTTGAGCACGGATTATTGAAACGTGTAATTTTTGACATTGGAGATGTTTTTGATGAACATTCTAAACGGTTGAAAATAATTTGTCAAGATGAAAGACAAACTAGATTACAATTTTCCAAAGAAAAGTTTGGAAAGTTATTGGGAGTCAATCCTTCGGTATTCGGGAAACGTATTGGCAATGAAAAAAAAATCATTTATTTCTAATGTAGACCTGAATGCTCCACATGATACGTTTTTCATATATTCAGAAATTGCAGATTTAACTAATGTTGGTGATAAGAAGGCACCGTTTTGGGAATCTTTCCATTTAATCATACAAAGTATTCAACTTATTTTCATACAGAACTAAAACATTTGCACTACGTGCCTGTAGCCAAATCTTTCATTGACCAAGTTCATATGTGCATAAAAACAGCCACGTGTAAAAGAGTACCTTATATGACTGGAAAATCTTTGGTAAAATTACACTTTAGACACAAACAGTTTTTGAAAATGATATAAATACGCTGCATTAATACTAACGTTGTCAGTTTATCAGACTCCTGAAAGGAAATAAGATTGTAAGTTCAGAGAAACAGACAAAAACCTCCTGCAAAAAGATGGCCAAATGTAAAAAGTTTCCCGTGACACAAAAACCAAGTAAATACGATACAAGTTATGGACAGATGCGGTACTTGATAAAAAAGACTGAACACAGTTCTGAGCAATAAGCTCAGGGAAGGACGTTGCTTCAGATTCTGCAAAATATGTAACGCAGAAATGCAACAAATTGCGAAAACTAGACATCAGAAAATACGTCGTCTGGCTGAACCAGGAAGAAAAATGAAACAACAGTGCCCTGATACTCCAAGGAGACCTACGTCTTTATCACTAACGAATATCAAGCGTAACAGAAGAAGTGAACTTAGAGACAAACAGTCACAGACAGTTGCAGCAATTTGTACAGAAAGTTAGAAAGTTTTGTGGAAGAGTATAAAAGAATTGACAGGACTGAATAAAAATCAGTTCATTATTTGATATCCATGGGGAGGTATCAGTGACATAAGTTTTTTCGATTGTTTGCAAGATCAGACAGTTTGAGAAGATATAGATCCAGTTGTGTTTGTAAAGAGGATAATACAGATATGTCAGCTGACGAACAAAGTGTAGCGTCTTCAAGCCCACGCTTGATTTGGGAAAAGGAGAAGATGTATTTGGAAAATATGTCTATACCATTGATTCTGAAGAATACACCGAAGACGATGATACTGATGACGAAGATGAGATACCCAAAAAGAAAAACATGAAATCTAAGTACAGGCCATGGGAACGAATGGTTAGCAAAACCCAGGAAAACTTACAAGATACATTCAATGAGACTGTGGAAGAGGTTTTGGCAGAACATACTAATATCGACACAGAATATGCTGAAAATTTGGCATATGAGGAACTCAAACCAAGATACACAGCTGCTTGCCTGCTTCTACAGAACATTGGTTGGACATACAGAAGCACTGAAGAAAGATCCAGTCCATAGGAAAACCATAAGCACAGCAAAAACGACTGCGGGACGAGAAAGATTACGATGGAGATGAATCCATGAACAGTGCCATCAAGAAACACTGATTCCTCTTTGAGACGAAACTGGGTGAATATGATTCACCTACCTATGACGAGGAAGAGGCTGTGCCATAGACAAATCAAAAGACATTATTAAAACCAATTTTACAACTACGTTAAGGCTTCAAATTGTAAACGATGACAGAGGGACGGCCGTAATTCTCTGTTCATCGTGATCAAGTTAGTTAGCAGGACAAATGAAATTGAAAATGTACACAAATCTTTCTTATATTTTCACCCCTCTTACGAAGAGGTAGTAGTATCTAAACTTGAGTTGGCTAGAAATTACATACACCAAACGGATGCTTCATAGTCAAAATTCTACGTACTCATGAAACAAAAAATTAGATCTTGAAAGACAAGTTCAATTGGCATTTCCACTAAGAAATTGCTATTATAAAGCCACAATATATTGACCAAAACACTTGACGCTTGACAGTCAACTTTCTATTGATGAAGAAATAAAGTCTTGATATACAAGATTTTATTCCTAATAGAAACTTGCCACTACATAGCCTCAATATATGATTAGTCATAACCGCCGCCGGTCAGAGAAGTCAGTTTTCTTAGCCAAATTGTTAAATGTGTAGATGTGGACGTGTGGAATCTCCACATTGTGGATCCACATTCTCCACATCCACATTGCTCCACATTTGCATCTTAAGATGAGTTTTAGAAACCAGAAAGGGCTGGTTGCAAAAATGCCAAATGTGTAGATGTTGACAAGTGGAATCTCCACATTGTGGATCAACATTTTCCACATTACATCCACATTAGCTCCACATTACCTCCACAGTTTCAATGTGGAGGCTACACAATTTCAATGTGGAGATGCGTAGGTTACACATTTGTGATGTGGAGATGTGTAAGTTAGACTATGAAGTCTTGAGATACAAGGCCAACATAATGTCATCTTGTGCTATCCCTGGACCTCTTGAAAGATTATCTCGATAAACCCTCTAACTAAAAACACCAGAGACTTCAGAGTCTTACTGCTATTAAAACGCATGTGATTAAATATTGTGATAAAGTCTTCGAAAGATCAGGAAGAAATCTGTTTTGGTCTATAAAAAATCGAATGAGTTTTTAAATAAATTGAAATCCAGACATCTTCGTGCTTCAAGTCTGTCTACTTACGATTTTCCACTCTTTACACTACACTACCTCATAATCTTATAAAAGAAAAGCATAATGATTTAATTGAATGGGCTTTTCACAGAGAAAATTCTCTCTATCTTGCATGTAATGTAGAAGTAAAACAAAGATCAGGAATTGATACAATTAACTTACTCCACCCATAAAAGACACCAAAGGGAAAGAAATACAAACATTAAGCGACCAGACCATAATGGAAACCTAAACAAAGGAAGGCCATAAGGACAGTTACTTTCCCTCAAAATGGCCATATGGCCATACAAAATTAAAAGACACAAGTGATACACACAGTAAGTAACAAACAACAACATAAATAAATCGCCACAGAAGAGCCGCCTTGGAACGGTCAGTAGAAGATTTCCACTGGGGGGGGGGGGGGGGGGGGGCTTAAATCGATTTTACGTGGCCACAATCCTCGCCCTTACTTCCGTCGCAATTTAGACAAATAATTTGTTCAGTCCGCATGAAGGCCTCCTTCAGAAATGTCAGAAATGCATTTTTCACTTCTAAAGAGCATAAGAATTATACACTTTAGTCATGTCAGAAAGTGTGTGATGCCCTCACCTTTCTACTTGACAATATTTATATTAGAGTCGGTACTAAGTTATTTAGACAAAGTATGGGTATTCCAATGGGTACGAATTGCGCACCTCTTGTGGCTGATCTAATCTTGTATTGTTATGAAAGAGACTTCACGTTTTCATTTCTCTTAAAGGAACTCATTTTTGATTTTTATTTGCCTTCACTGCAGCTGATGTTGTGCCGTGTGGCGGCCGTAAAACGTCTCCCCGTACATCAACCATAGTGCAGTTTATATTTTACTGTTGGTCCTTTGAGATCAGCGTGAATATTCTGAGAAATCAGAAATAAATTATTGGTTTAGACTCATATTCTAGACAGGTTTTTAATTATTTGGACCCCATTTTAATTTATATCAGTCTTTTAATCGACTGCCTATTCGAAATTCGTAAAATTGCAGTATGTTTCCTCTGGATTTCTTTGCCGGATCATTACAGGGTCACTGATGAGGCTTTATTAGCCGAAACTACGTAGTATGACGCATCTTCTTTCTTATGAATGTTTTCATTGCTCTTAAAGGAACTCATTTTTGATTTTTATTCATGTTGTCGCTTTCCATTGATAACTAATCTGAAATTATTGAAGCTTTTAGCTCCACTCCTGCATATTTAGATAATTTATTAAATATTGATAATACATACTTCGATGGTTTGATCAGTCAGATTTACCCCCCAGAACTTCAGTTAAATAAATCAAATTCTTCTGATACCGAGGCCCCGTTTTTGGATTTACATCTATCTATTGTAGATGGGTTTGTTTTGTGCAAAATTTATGATAAAAGCGATGACTTTGATTTAGAGATTGTAAATTTTGTGATGTTCCTCGTGCACCATCCTATGGCGTTTATTTTTCGCAATTAATTCGATTTGCTAGAGTGTGTAGTCATGTAACTGACTCCAACACTCGTAATAAATTATTTACGGCTAAACTCCTTAATCAGGGTTATCGGTACCATAAACTACGCAAAGCCTTTTCAAAATTTTATACACGCCATTCTGATTTAATTTCTAAATTCAATATTGGACTTAAATCACTTCTGCAACAAGGTCTATCGGAACCCGAATTTTATGGTGACTTAGTATATAAATTAAGAAAATATTTATGCGCAATGACTTCAGCACATAATTTCGTCAAATCATTCTTCGATATAAAAAGATTGGGTACAACATGTATGTTATACGACAGACTACATGCATGGAAGTTAACCAAATCACGGCTGGCAACTTTGCTACCCTCTTTAATTGCACGCCGGTGGGTCAGGCCTCAGATTCTATGACGGCTCGTACGTAAATAAAAATCAAAAATGAGTTCCTTTAAGAGCAATGAAAACATTCATGAGAAAGGAGATGGGTCATACAACGTAGTTTCGGCTAATATAGCCTCATCAGTGACCCTGTAGTGATCCGACAACGAAAGCCAGAGGTCACATACTGCAATTTTGCAAATTTCGAATAGGCACTCGATTCAAAGACTGATATAAATCAAATGGGATCCAAATAATTAAAAACCTGTCTAGAATATGAGTCTAAACCAATAATTTATTTCTGATTTCTCAGAATATTCACGCTGATCTCAAAGGACCAAAAGTAAAATATATTCTGCACCATGGTTGATGTACGGGGAGACGTTTTACGGCCGCCACACGGCACAACACCAGCTGCAGTGAAGGCAAATAAAAATTAAAAATGAGTTCCTTTAAGCTTATTGAGAATTAGAGAGATCTAATTCTTGGTAATGTTTGTTGGTGCCTGATGCTCTGTCTTTGGTCGGGCCCATCGGAGTCTTACTGTTGGTTTTCTTTTGCTCCAGCATCTCAATGTTTTCTTGCTGTAGAGTCCTCACCGTTGGCTCACCTCTGTGGTTCTTTGATTTTTTTGTGTTCACGGAGATGTTACACTGATGAGTTAGGAGGCCTTCATGCGGACTGAACAAATTATTTGTCTTAATCGCGACGGAAGTAAGGGCGAAGATTGTGGCCACGTAAAATCGATTTAAGCCCCCCCCCCCCCAGTGGAAATCTTTCCACTGACCGTTCCAAGGCGGTTCTTTAGTGGCGGTTTATTTATGTTGTTGTTTGTTACTTACTGTGTGTATCACTTGTGTCTTTTTATTTTGGATGGCCATATGGCCATTTTGAGGGAAAGTAACTGTTCTTATGCCCTTCCTTTGTTTAGGTTTCCAATATGGTCTGGTCGCTTAATGTTCGTGTTTCTTTCCCTTTGGTGTATTTGATTGGGGGGGTGGGGGTGGAGTAAGTTAATTGTATCGATTCCTGATCTTTGTTTTACTTCTACATAAGATATTTTCGCAGATGACGCTTGATCCCACAAAACTGAAAATTTATAGCTACACGCTCCAAAGACTAAGTTATTTTCAACGTTAGCCTGATAAATAAATATAGCTACACTTCAACTGAAAAAGTATAGCTACACGCTCCAAAAGCTAAGTCTTCATACTGATCATCCAAGATCCTACCTAGCCTAGTCAAGCTTAGATCAAGCGGTGCCACTATACCTACAAAATTATAACTACAAACGTATAGCTTCGCCAGGCCGGAGACTAATACCACAGCACAAAAATCCAACTCCTGCCACGCGTAGCTATAATTTTGAAGTCACAGTGGCACACTATACTACTAACAATACGCATTTCCACGTATGTCATAACTGTATAGATATCTGACAAACCATGTAAAACTATGAAAAATACAGCATTTATAGTGTACAAATAAAGTAATGCACACGTTTTATTCGAGTTGCATGTAGCATAAAGGTAATTTAAAAAGATTCTGTATATGTTTGTTCCTAATTCAATCTTAAATTGTCATGTAGGTCGGTTTTATTCTCGTCACACTCGAGTGATTTCGTTTGTGTAAAATTTACGAAAATTGAAAAGGGAAACGACCAGGCACTGATACAATCAGATCCGAAATCCTTCCAACAATATCACTAATGAAAGAAGTCGAAACATGTCGTGACGATAGTCAACAAGACAGACCACTGGCGAAATGCGTCAGCAACTCTTTTTCAAACAGGTGTCGACTAAGATAATCAAAACGTAACTAAAAAGGAAAAACATACATATTGGGGTCTGGGTGATCAGAATCACCAACATAACAAACAGTACACAGGAAGGACAAACGTGGCTAAAATTTGTTCGGTCTGAGCGAAGATTTTCTAACTCATCAGTGAATCAGTTCGGTTAGCTAGGAAGTCACTATTAAAGCCAAGTTGACACAAAGATGAGGACTCGACAGTAAAATGCGTTGAGACACCAGGTGTGCACACAACACCACAGGAACACAGGAGTATAAGAATATCAACAGTTAAAACCCACGCAACGGAAAAAGTTACGGCTCCGACAAACTAAATCTAGCTTTTAGCCATCGCAATCATGGAGTCTGAACCTCGACCCACCGGCGTGCAATCAAATACGAAAGCAAAATATTTCACCGTGATTGGGTCAAACACGCTGCATATTGCACGACACGCAGAAAAAGCGACCGACTGAAGTCGGTTGATTTCTAAGAGTGCCCTAAAATCACCGTGTCATTCTGTCATTCGGTCAATCGGTCATTCTGTCAATCTGTCAGTCTGTCTGTCCGTCCGTAACCCGTTTGTGAAAATTGGTGATAGTGACTTAACCGCTTGGAATACTTACACAATTTTTGGCATACTGATAGATATCATAGAGATCTAACAAATGAACTTGCGAAATATTACATTCCATTTAGTATAGCCTCGCCGAGGCGAAAAATGTGAAAATTTTCGAACCGCTTCTCCTCGGAAACCGTTGGGCCGATTGAAGTCAAATTTCATATGGAGCCTCTATGGGATGGGGGAAACCAAACTTTGCTCATGGGGTCCCGGTAACATGACCAAAATGGCCGCCAAGCCATATATGGTCTGTCTGTCTGTCCGTCCGTAACCCGTTTGTGAAAATTGGTAATAGTGACTTAACCGCTCGGAATATTTAACCAATTTTTGGCATACTGATAGATATCAATGAGATCTAATCAATGAACTTGCGAAATATTACATTCCATTTAGTATAGCCTCGCCGAGGCGCAAAATCAGTAACCGGTTTGTGAAAATTTGTGATAGTGACTTAACCGCTTGGAATATTTAAACAATTTTTGGCATACTGATAGAAATCAATGAGATCTAACCAATGAACTTGAGAAATATTACATTCCAATTAGTATAGCCTCGCCGAGGCGAAAAATGTGAAAATTTTCGAACTGCTTCTCCTCGGAAACCGTTGGGCCGATTGAAGTCAAATTTCATATGGCGGCTCTATGGGATGGGGGAAACGAAACTTTGCTCATGGGGTCCATGTCACATGACCGAAATGGCCGCCAAGCCATATATGGTCTGTCTGTCTGTCCGTCCGTAACCCGTTTGTGAAAATTGGTGATAGTGACTTAACCGCTTGGAATATTTAACTAATTTTTGGCATACTGATAGATATCAATGAGATCTAACCAATGAACTTGCAAAATATTACATCCCATTTAGTATAGCCTTGCCGAGGCGAAAAATATGAAAATTTTCGAACTGCTTCTCCTCGGAAATCGTTGGGCCGATTGAAGTCAAATTTCATATGGAGCCTCTATGGGATGGGGGAAACCAAAATCTGCTCATGGGGTCTAGGTCACATGACCAAAATTGCCGCCAAGCCATATATGGTCTGTCTGTCTGTCCGTCTGTAACCCGTTTGTGAAAATTGGTGATAGTGACTTAACCGCTTGGAATACTTAAACAATTCTTGGCATACGGATAGGAACTAACGAGATCTAACCAATGAACTTGCGAAATATTACATTCCATTTAGTATAGCTTCGCCGAGGCGAAAAATCCGTAACCAGTTTGTGAAAATTTGTGATAGTGACTTAACCGCTTGGAATATTTAAACAATTTTTGGCATACTGATAGATATCAATGAGATCTAACCAATGAACTTGCGAAATATTACATTCCAATTAGTATAGCCTAGCCGAGGCGAAAAATGTGAAAATTTTCGAACTGCTTCTCCTCGGAAACCGTTGGGCCGATTGAAGTCAAATTTCATATGGAGACTCTATGGGATGGGGGAAACCAAACTTTGCTCATGCGGTCCATGTCACATGGACAAAATGACCGCCAAGCCATATATGGTCTGTCTGTCTGTCCCGTAACCCGTTTGTAAAAATTGGTGATAGTGACTTAACCGCTTGGAATATTTAAACAATTTTTGGCATACTGATAGATATCAATGAGATCTAACCAAAGAACTTGCGAAATATTACATTCCATGTAGTATAGCCTCGCCGAGGTGAAAATATGACAATTCTCGAACTGCTTCTCCTCGGTAACCGTTGGGCCGATTGAAGTCAAATTTCATATGGAGCCTCTATGGGATGGGGGAAACCAAAATTTGCTCATGGGGTCTAGGTCACATGACCAAAATGGCCGCCATTCCATATATGGTCTGTCTGTCTGTCCGTCCGTAACCCGTTTGTGAAAATTGGTGAAAGTGATTTAACCACTTGGAATACTTAAACAATTTTTGGCATACTGATAGATACTAATGAGATCTAACCAATGAACTTGCGAAATATTACATTCCATTTAGTATAGCCTCGCCGAGGCGAAAAATCCGTAACCTGTTTGTGAAAATTGGTGATAGTGACTTAACCGCTTGGAATATCTAAACAATTTTTGGCATACTGATAGATATCAATGAGATCTAACCAATGAACTTGCGAAATATTACATTCCATTTAGTATAGCCTCCCCGGGGCGAAAAATCCGTAACCCGTTTGTGAAAATTGGTGATAGTGACTTAACCGCTTGGAATATTTAAACAATTTTTGGCATACTGATAGATATCAATAAGATCTAACCAATGAACTTGCGAAATATTACATTCCAATTCGTATAGCCTCGCCGAGGCGAAAAATGTGAAAATTTTCGAACTGCTTCTCCTCGGAAACCGTTGGGCCGATTGAAGTCAAATTTCATATGGCGACTCTATGGGATGGGGGAAACCAAACTTTGCTCATGTGGTCCATGTCGCATGACAAAAATGGCCGCCAAGCCATATATGGTCTGTCTGTCTGTCCGTCCGTAACCCGTTTGTGAAAATGTGTGATAGTGACTTAACCGCTTGGAATATTTAAACAATTTTTGGCATACTGATAGATATCAATGAGATCTAACCAATGAACTTGAGAAATATTACATTCCATTTAGTATAGCCTCACCGAGGCGAAAAATCCGTAACCCGTTTGTGAAAATTTGTGCTAGTGACTTTACCGCTTGGAATATTTAAACAATTTTTGGCATACTGATAGATATCAATGAGATCTAACCAATGAACTTGCGAAATATTACATTCCATTTATTATAGCCTCGCCGAGGCGAAAAAACTGAAAATTTTCGAACTGCTTCTCGTCGGAAACCGTTGGGCCGATTGAAGTCAAATTTCATATGGAGACTCTATGGGATGGGGGACACCAAACTTTGCTCATGGGGTCCATGTCACATGAACAAGCCGAAATGATCTAACCAATGAACTTGCAAAATATTACATCCCATTTAGTATAGCCTTGCCGAGGCGAAAAATATGAAAATTTTCGAACTGCTTCTCCTCGGAAACCGTTGGGCCGATTGAAGTCAAATTTCATATGGAGCCTCTATGGGATGGGGGAAACCAAAATCTGCTCATGGGGTCTAGGTCACATGACCAAAATGGCCACCAAGCCATATATGGTCTGTCTGTCTGTCCGTCCGTAACCCGTTTGTGAAAATTGGTGATAGTGACTTAACCACTTGGAATACTTAAACAATTTTTGGCATACTGATAGATACTAATGAGATCTAACCAATGAACTTGCGAAATATTACATTCCATTTAGTATAGCCTCGCCGAGGCGAAAAATCCGTAACCTGTTTGTGAAAATTGGTGATAGTGACTTAACCGCTTGGAATATCTAAACTATTTTCGGCATACTGATAGATATCAATGAGATCTAACCAATGAACTTGCGAAATATTACATTCCATTTATTATAGCCTCGCCGAGGCGAAAAATCCGTAGCCCGTTTGTGAAAATTGGTGATAGTGACTTAACCGCTTGGAATATTTAAACAATTTTTGGCATACTGATAGATACCAATGAGATCTAACCATTGAACTTGCAAAATATTACTTTCCAATTCGTAAAGCCTCGCCGAGGCGAAAAATGTGAAAATTTTCGAACTGCTTCTCCTCGGAAACCGTTGGGCCGATTGAAGTCAAATTTCATATGGCGACTCTATGGGATCGGGGAAACCAAACTTTGCTCATGTGGTCCATGTCGCATGACAAAAATGGCCGCCAAGCCATATATGGTCTGTCTGTCTGTCCGTCCGTAACCCGTTTGTGAAAATGTGATAGTGACTTAACCGCTTGGAATATTTAAACAATTTTTGGCATACTGATAGATATCAATGAGATCTAACCAATGAACTTGCGAAATATTACATTCCATTTAGTATAGCCTCACCGAGGCGAAAAATCCGTAACCCGTTTGTGAAAATTTGTGATAGTGACTTAACCGCTTGGAATATTTAAACAATTTTTGGCATACTGATAGATATCAATGAGATCTAACCAATGAACTTGCAAAATATTACATTCCATTTATTATAGCCTCGCGGAAGCGAAAAATATGAAACTTTTCGAACTGCTTCTCCTCGGAAACCGTTGGGCCGATTGAAGTCAAATTTCATATGGAGCCTCTATGGGATGGGGGAAACCAAAATATGCTCATGGGGTCTAGGTCACATGACCAAAATGGCCGCTAAGCCATATATGGTCTGTCTGTCTGTCCGTCCGTAACCCGTTTGTGAAAATTGGTGATAGTGACTTAACCGCTTGGAATATTTGAACAATTTTTGGCATACTGATAGATATCAATGAGATCTAACCAATGAACTTGCGAAATATTACATTCCATTTAGTATAGCCTCGCCGAGGCGAAAAATCCGTAACCCGTTTGTGAAAATTGGTGATAGTGACTTAACCGCTTGGAATATTTAAACAATTTTCGGCATACTGATAGATATCAGTGAGATCTAACCAATGAACTTGCGAAATATTACATTCCATATAGTATAGCCTCGCCGAGGCAAAAAATGTTAACATTTTCGAACTGCTTCTCCTCGGAAACCGTTGGGTCGATTGAAGTCAAATTTCATATGGAACCTCTATGGGATGGGGCTAACCAAAATTTGCTCATGGTGTCCAGCTCACATGACCAAAATGGCCGCCAAGCCATATATGGTTTGTCTGTCTGTCCGTCCGTAACCCGTTTGTGAAAATTGATGATAGTGACTTAACCGCTTGGAATATTAACACAATTTTGGCATACTGATAGATGTCAATAAGCTCTAACCAATGAACTTGCGAAATGTTACATTCCATTTAGTATAGCCTCGCAGAGGCGAAAACTGTGAAAATGTTCGAACTGCTTCTCCTCGGAAACCGTTGGGCCGATTGAAGTCGAATTTCATATGGAGCTTCTATGGGATGGGGGAAACCAAAATTTGCTCATGCGGTCCAGGTCACATGACCAAAATGGCCACCAAGCCATATATGGTAAAAACCCTTCAAAAATAGTCTTCTCCAGAACCACTGGGCAGATTTCCACGAAACTTGATAAATGGCATCTGGGACGTAGGCCCATCATAAATTGCTAAAATGGTGACCTTAGGTTGACCTTGACCTTCTTTGTGCCTAGGTCAAACTTTGACACATATGCTTTTGTACTGGAAAATTGAAGAATGCATTTTATCCTGCAAACGATTCAGAATACAGTACTAAAGTATAAGATATATTTTTGCTCCTTACGATAAGGCGCATTCATTGGGGGAACCGTTTTAGGTCCAGGTCACATGACCAAAATGGCCGCCATTACCATATATGGTAACACTCACAAAGCTAAAAGCATCCGGCGGGTCGTGCACTTCAGCAGAAGCACTGGTTATTAAATAGCAGTTATATTGTATCCAAAACGTTTGTAACCTTTAATCATTTACTGAACTTGTTCCGAAAAGTAAGGTTTGCCTTTATTTAGTCTTAGTTTAAAATTAATGTCGCAAAAAAACTCAGATCCATGTCGCGAAGTAGACGGATGGCTAAATGTCATATGCCATGTGGATGTCGATACTTATACGCTAGTCCCATACTGTTTTAATACATATTCTCTCAAATTGTCATTTGAAAAGTATTTTGATAAGTCAAAATACTTATAAAACCCGGAGATGGACTGTAAATGTTTTAAGTATATCGAATGATTTTACAATAATTATCGTCATTTGGTGCTGGTGTTAAATCAAATAAGTATATAAGATAAACTGCATTGTTTATACGACTTTCTTATCGCGGGTTTTTCTAAAATATTAAAACACGTGTCCTTTAGTTTATGAAGAGGATAAACGTCTTTAGCACATAGTACATAAGTAGATGTTCACCCTTCCTAGTTTTACTTATATGATTTTTTTAATTTGCTAGTTAGATAGTCTGCAAAAACATTTAAGTGTGCTACTTATAATATACGACAACCGCACCTTTTATTGCTTATCAATGCAATTTGTCAGGCAGCCATTGTACGACTTTACATTAAGGCTTCAAACTCCAGTCGTAAAATCAATTTCCCCTGTGAATAAACCATGGTATTTCTATCTTAGGTACACCTCGAATACAAGCATCTAACCACTTTCGTGTGCCTCGATACTGTTCAACTGCATATGCTCTTACGCGTCAGTTTGGGATATGGCCAGTTATTAACTTGTGTACCTCGCACGCCACTTACAACTTTCTTGTGCCTTCATACTGTTCAATTTCATTGTCTTTTAAAACTAAAAAAGCAAGTTGGGAGATGTCTTGTGACATTACTACCTTGTCTCCCCAAATAGAGGTGATGTCAATGGTCAGATATCGGTACAATTAACCCACACATCCCACCAGAGACACCACAGGGAAAGAAACACAAACATAAAACAAGATGTGTTTGTGAAACACTGATGCCCCCGGGCAGCGCCAATGTTAATGTTTTTAAAAATTTTGAAAAAAATAGGTCAAAGGTCAAGGTCAAGGTCACGAAATCAAAAATTATGGTACCACTGGAAAGGTCTTGTGATAAGGTATACACATGTGAAATATGAAAGCTCTATCTATTACCATTCAAAAGTTATGCCCAATGTTAAAGTTTTTGCAGACGGACAAACGGACAAACAGACGGACAGACCAAAAACTATATGCCCCCGAATCTCTTAGATTCCAGGGGCATAATAACTAGACCCTAATGGATATATCGATAGTGGAAATCGAGACCCACAAAATGGTCAAGTGGCTACCAAAACAAAAATATATAAGCGATAAACCCATGCAAATACAAACTATAACAAAATAAACCGCGAAAGAAGTACCGCCTTGGAACTGTCAACAAAAAAGTATTAAATCGTTTTCACGTGGCTGCAATCCTCTCCCTTGCTTCCGTACTAGTTTAGAGAAATAATTTGTCCTATACGCATTGCTGTTTATGGAGACCCCCTCGACCTCTCTCTCTCTCTCTCTCTCTCTCTCTCTCTCTCTCTCTCTCTCTCTCTCTCTCTCTCTGAAATGTTAAGAGGACACGGTGTGTTTGTGAAATACGAACATGTTCCCGGGCAGGGTCATTTTTTTACTTTGAAGTAGATCACTGAAAAAGTCAAAGTCATAGGTCATTTTTTTGTATGAGTGGGAAGCCCTTGACAAAAGAAACCTACATGCCAAACATGAAGGCTCTACCTCCAACGGTTAGAATGTTATGTCCAATGCTTTTCTTTTTCTATAAAGTAGGTCACAGATCAAGGACAAGGTCACAGGTCATACTTTTTGTATAAGTGGGAAAAGTAGAAATAAAACAAAGATCAGGAATTTATACAATTAACTTACTCCACCCATAAAAGACACCAAAGGGAAAGAAATACAAACATTAAGCGACCAGACCATAATGGAAACCTAAACAAAGGAAGGACAGTTACTTTCCCACAAAATGGCCATATGGCCATCCAAAATTAAAAGACACAAGTGATACACACAGTAAGTAACAAACAACAACATAAATAAATCGCCACAGAAGAGCCCCCCTTGGAACGGTCAGTGGAAGATTTCCACTTGGGGGGCTTAAATCGATTTTACGTGGCCACAATCCTCGCCCTTACTTCCGTCGCGATTTAGACAAATAATTTTTTCAGTCCGCCTGAAGGCCTCCTAACTCATCAGTGCAACATCTCCGTGAACACAAAAAGCCCTTGTCACGGGGAAATCTGTGGCAATGCTACGGATATTTCCAATTCAATACTTGCCGCCACCGCCTGATGAGCGCTCACGGAGGAGTTTGATTTGCACTTCTCGTTTATTTTATATACCGTTCATAATATTCTTTATTGTGCCTGCCTAGAAATTTGCGCATTGAAACGTAAAAAAAAAAAATTCATGTAAAATCGTTGTTTTAGCAAGTAACATTCACATAAAGTATTTCTGATCACTGGAGTAACGTCCACAGATCAACTTTATATTTACATACATTTACTGAAGACAATAATTAGACGGTGCATGCTTGTTGTTATTTTCGAAACTCATAGGACTCCATAGAATTAATACAATTACAAAGATAAGCAAAACAATACAAGTTAACAAAACAAAGTTTATGTTGTTTACATCACGAAAACACGCCTATAAAATTTTGACCTCCTTGAACCCCCATTTTATATAGTAAAACTGGGGTTTCCGGGGGTTTACCATATTTTTCTTATTTCTGTTCTAAAATATAGATTGTGGGTACTCGTTAGAACCGCCTCGATGAGGCGGTTCTAACGAGTGCCCACAATCTATATTTTGAGCAGAAATAAGAAAAATAACAATTTTTCATCCTAAAATTTTCATTTTTTTGGGCGATAAAGGTGGCAATGTATTTGTATAGGCGTGTTTGCGGAATGATATCTGTTATTTACCTATATTATTCTTTCATACCAAATATCATTATATCGATAGCAAAAGTTTGACAATGCAACTACTGCGTAGACATCATGCCTGTATGACGTATTGCACCACCTGCAAAAGATACATTACGAAAACACGCCTATACAAATACATGCAAATTTAACCGCCGAAAAACGACAATTTTCAGAAGAAAAAATGTGATTTTTTTCTTATTTCTGCTCATTATATAGATTGTGGGTACACGTTAGAACCGCTTCATCGAGGCGGTTCTAACAAGTACCCACAATCTATATTTTAGAGCAGAAAATAAAAAAATAATAAGGTTTACCCCTGCAAACCCCAGTTTTATTATGTAAAGGTGGGGTTCAAAATTATATAGGCATTTTTTCGTGATGCTGTACAGTCATTCCATACAAGGTAAGTATTTGTCTAGCTGTATATCAATTGAGAGCAGGTTAAAATTGATTTAAGCAAGCTAGCGAACTCTGAGTATATACATGTATATATCGTGCGATTTATACACGTTTGCTAAAACATTAAAACTAGCCTGCAGCTATAGTATACATCTCCACATATATGTCATGCAGCTGTAGGCTAAATAGATTCAGAAATAGAAAATACTTTTTTTCCGCTGCTTCAGGCTGAACTGCCTCTACTCCATCGTTAATAGACGAAACGTAATTATAGACATTTTTCACGAAGACCGAATTAGGACTTCGAATATCGAGAACAGAGTTACACGCTCAGCGTTACCTTTAATTATAGTATACCCGAAATAAAAAAGGCAAGCAAAACCAAGAAAGCAGTGTATTTTGCCCAAAACTGACAATTTTGAATTCACATGATAAGAAGTTCCAAGATACTCGCCTGAGGGGAAGTCTCCAGAGAACTCACCAGAGGCAAAGTTTCCAGTGCACACAACTTAGGCCTCACCTACTTGTCCTGAGGTGAATATCTAGACTACTTACCGGGTAACGTCTGCAGGGAAGTAACCTGAGGCGTTTGTTTGTTTGCTTGTTTGTTTGTTTGTTTTAAGGTTTAACGTCCCCGTCAACACAGTATAGGTCATTGTTGAGACATTGTTTTCAATTTTGTGGGACTTTTACCCGACATTGCGATGAAATGACATCTCAAGCCCTGTCACCCAATGAATCCAATAGGGTTTATATGGAACCGACTCGCATCGCTTTGCCAAGGCAGGCTTGGATCGCTCGGTTTCAGCTCTGCGTGGAAGAATCGTGCAGCCCATCTATTTCTTTAAGCCCCGATGGGCGGGGTCCGGCTAACCTGAGCCGTAGTCTGCGGGGAACTCACCTCAGGCGAAGTAACCAGGTAACTCACGTGAGCCAGGTCTCTATGCAACTTTTGTTTAAATTTAGGTTTAATGCCCCCGTTAACACTATTTCAGTCATTTTGGAGACTTAACTTCCTTTTTGTGAAAATTTTTCATTTCGAGCCGATCGTTAGTCATAGTTTAAGAAAACAGAAATACCCGGAGAAAAAACCGCCTCACCTTCCGTTACAGAACTTGGTGTCAGACATTTGACCTTAACGAGGCTCGAATCAACAGCGGTGTCAGGCCAAATGATAAAACTGACAGCAAGCAAAACCTACAGGCATCTTATCTCAGATGGACGAAGTCTCTAGGGACCTCAGATGAACGAGGTGTGTTGGGTACTTTTATTAAACCTTCTCTCACTGTGACAACAAAATAAAAAGCAAGAAAGAATGGAATTATTGGCTCGCCCTCGTAGTAGAGTAAGGTCAGACAGCGACAGGGGAGAAAGAATAAAATTAATGAAAGAGAAGAAATAACCAATTCCCCCGCCCCTCTACCCTTACCTGCTGCAATAACATGAGGCCTTGCCCAACTGTAAACCAGAACATGCCCCGTTTACATTAGCTACACGGCCCTTTTTTCCTCGCCCTAATACCCCAGAGTTTAACAGTTAAGCACACAGACGGGTTTGTAGGGGCGCTACTACAACGCACTTGGCGATCTAGTTATAGATAAAAATGCAATGAGCTCACCGTTGTCTCGGCATCCGTTGTGAACAGCGGTCGCTTCCGGAAATGTATACCATCACATTAACAGTTTGACCACTGGGGAGCTACATGTACTTGAGTTTTGATCCATTTTCGTCATACATCTCATATCTCCCCCCCCCCTCCCCATGCCCCCACCTCGCAATTGGACCTCGGAGAAATAGATTGGGCTGCCCGGTGCTTCCATGTAAGGATAAAACGGACAGCACATGAGTACTGTTAAACCACTAAGCCTGCCCAGACAAAGTGGTACGAGTCGGACCGACCATTCATATTAACCCTATTAGTTTCATTCGGCGGCATGGCTTGAGAAGTCATTTAATCACAATGTTTGGTTAAAGAACAACAAAGTTGGATGCAGTGTCTCCAAAATGTCCTATATAGTATTGAGTGGGCGTTTATCATCAAATCAAACAAATATCCAACCTTTATTTTTTATCACGATACAGGTCGTCACACGAGAGAGTAGTAAATGTGGCGAGGAAACATGTATCCGGACCTTGCGACATGGCCATGCACACGGTATGCTCAACTACAAATACTAAAACATTTCTATATTTGAGCCAGCGCATCACAAAATCTACAAGAAGGATTGAGCAAGCAGCGAAGACGCAGATCAGCCAGCGCAGTCTGATCAGAGTCTTTACTGATCGCATGTACCTACTATAGGCTTATATGTATGCAAAGAGACATAGGCAAAAGGTATTGGCATAGTGGATGAGTGTGCATGCTGATTTGAGCCTTTGCTGGTCGCACCGGTCTTATTGTTGGTTTTGTCATGCGCCGGCTCATTTTATGTATAGCAACAAGATGTTTTACTATCCAAACGGTGGATACTTAGGTACTTGCTGCACCTTTGCTGTTTCGTAAAATGACTTAAACAAGGTTTCCTTATGACGTTGCTACTTCCGCGAAATTATGTTAAAAAGCTTGACACCTTCACAATGAGTCGGAAGCAGTTACCAACAAAAGTGTAAATATGCGAAAGCTACTGATTTGCTACATAGTTTTTACGTTTGTATGTCTGTATGTTCAGGCAAAGAAAAGACCGCGAAAACTCGTAGAAGGGGATGGTATTCGTTTCCCGAAGCTACCGCTGTCCACAACGAAAGCCGAAACAACGGTGAGCTCATTGCATTTTTACTAAAGTTGCTGTTGCTCTTCAACAGACCCGGCTAATGTGTTTTACTGTCAAACTACGGGTGAGGCAAAAAGTCGTTTATCTTACGTCAACGGGGAATGTATTGGCTCACAGCTGGGCAAGGCCTGCAGTCCTTGTAGCAGGTAAGGGTACAAGGGGATTTCTTTCACACCAGACAAGCAAATCTGTGATTTTATCCTGGTATAGAAATTTATGTTCTGACCCTGGTGTTCCGCCCGAAAATCGAATATAATCGCGTGTTTGCTAATGCACTGGTTGATTACGACCTCGTATGCGCCGTCGTTAAGGTCGGCGTCACAGCACGTTACGTAACATCACTATACATTCCTGTACTGTCATCAGAATATGGCGGACGTCGGTACTCGAAGTGACTGCAGCATTAAAAATCCGCGCTAAGAAATGGACGGTATGCAAGAAAAAGAAACCTATATGGTGTTAGGGCAAGTCTCGTGTTGCCGGACATTGACCCTTGGGACGGATTTTTTTTATCTACCCCTAACACCCATATAAGATTCTTATATATATAATTCTTCTATTTCATTATTTTTTTTTCTTCTGACATTATCTTTCATTTCCTCTACACCGAGGGCGAGTCAATAAAAAACAGCCGCTTATTTCTGGGTGAGATCGATCTCGTCTGGTTCGATGCAATCGCTCGCTAGAATCATGCTCGTGTACTAACGCTTTTCCAGTTCCATCAGCCCAAATTTGAAGAAACCAGGATTCTTGTCTCCGACCCACTCCTCATCTGCTATATAAAATTGGGGTTCAAGGGGATCAAAATAATATAGGCGTGTTTTGTGATGCATTTTGTCTATGAAAGACATTTAAAGGTATACTATTGTCGAATAGGTACGCCGGTTGGTCAGTAAGTTATGATAATGACATTAAGCATTTTCAATTAATTAAGATACGCTTCTGGAAAATTGCATATATACAGTCAAGTACCCAGTAAGAGATCAGTCACGCGTCATTGGGGGTTATAGACGATGCGATTGCTTGCTGCTCTAAACTGCTGGTACCATTTTATAAACCAATTATCATTCTTCCTTTTACATTAAATTATTTTTCCAAATCGACTAAGGTTGTCCCCCAGTATTTCACAATATTAGACTACAGTCAGAGCCGAGTATCGAATCACGGTTCTCACTACCGGATCACGAGATATCCAG
Organism: Lucinisca nassula; assembly: GCA_963580285.1. NCBI lineage: Eukaryota > Metazoa > Mollusca > Bivalvia > Lucinida > Lucinidae > Lucinisca > Lucinisca nassula. The sequence goes on along the minus strand of OY757011.1, from coordinate 13,235,975 downwards.
TAGTAGTATTATTTGTCTAAATCCGGACAAAAGTAAGGGGCGAGGACTGCGGCCGCGTAAAATCGATAATAGAAACTTGCCACTACATAGCCTCAATATATGATTAGTCATAACCGCCGCCGGTCAGAGAAGTCAGTTTTCTTAGCCAAATTGTTAAATGTGTAGATGTGGACGTGTGGAATCTCAACATTGTGGATCCACATTCTCCACATCCACATTGCTCCACATTTGCATCTTAAGATGAGTTTTAGAAACCAGAAAGGGCTGGTTGCAAAAATGCCAAATGTGTAGATGTTGACAAGTGGAATCTCCACATTGTGGATCAACATTCTCCACATTACATCCACATTAGCTCCACATTACCTCCACAGTTTCAATGTGGAGGCTACACAATTTCAATGTGGAGATGCGTAGGTTACACATTTGTGATGTGGAGATGTGTAAGTTAGACTATGAAGTCTTGAGATACAAGGCCAACATAATGTCATCTTGTGCTATCCCTGGACCTCTTGAAAGATTATCTCGATAAACCCTCTAACTAAAAACACCAGAGACTTCAGAGTCTTACTGCTATTAAAACGCATGTGATTAAATATTGTGATAAAGTCTTCGAAAGATCAGGAAGAAATCTGTTTTGGTCTATAAAAAATCGAATGAGTTTTTAAATAAATTGAAATCCAGACATCTTCGTGCTTCAAGTCTGTCTACTTACGATTTTCCACTCTTTACACTACACTACCTCATAATCTTATAAAAGAAAAGCATAATGATTTAATTGAATGGGCTTTTCACAGAGAAAATTCTCTCTATCTTGCATGTAATGTAGAAGTAAAACAAAGATCAGGAATTGATACAATTAACTTACTCCACCCATAAAAGACACCAAAGGGAAAGAAATACAAACATTAAGCGACCAGACCATAATGGAAACCTAAACAAAGGAAGGCCATAAGGACAGTTACTTTCCCTCAAAATGGCCATATGGCCATACAAAATTAAAAGACACAAGTGATACACACAGTAAGTAACAAACAACAACATAAATAAATCGCCACAGAAGAGCCGCCTTGGAACGGTCAGTAGAAGATTTCCACTGGGGGGGGGGGGGGGGGGGCTTAAATCGATTTTACGTGGCCACAATCATCGCCCTTACTTCCGTCGCAATTTAGACAAATAATTTGTTCAGTCCGCATGAAGGCCTCCTTCAGAAATGTCAGAAATGCATTTTTCACTTCTAAAGAGCATAAGAATTATACACTTTAGTCATGTCAGAAAGTGTGTGATGCCCTCACCTTTCTACTTGACAATATTTATATTAGAGTCGGTACTAAGTTATTTAGACAAAGTATGGGTATTCCAATGGGTACGAATTGCGCACCTCTTGTGGCTGATCTAATCTTGTATTGTTATGAAAGAGACTTCACGTTTTCATTTCTCTTAAAGGAACTCATTTTTGATTTTTATTTGCCTTCACTGCAGCTGATGTTGTGCCGTGTGGCGGCCGTAAAACGTCTCCCCGTACATCAACCATAGTGCAGTTTATATTTTACTGTTGGTCCTTTGAGATCAGCGTGAATATTCTGAGAAATCAGAAATAAATTATTGGTTTAGACTCATATTCTAGACAGGTTTTTAATTATTTGGACCCCATTTTAATTTATATCAGTCTTTTAATCGACTGCCTATTCGAAATTCGTAAAATTGCAGTATGTTTCCTCTGGATTTCTTTGCCGGATCATTACAGGGTCACTGATGAGGCTTTATTAGCCGAAACTACGTAGTATGACGCATCTTCTTTCTTATGAATGTTTTCATTGCTCTTAAAGGAACTCATTTTTGATTTTTATTCATGTTGTCGCTTTCCATTGATAACTAATCTGAAATTATTGAAGCTTTTAGCTCCACTCCTGCATATTTAGATAATTTATTAAATATTGATAATACATACTTCGATGGTTTGATCAGTCAGATTTACCCCCCAGAACTTCAGTTAAATAAATCAAATTCTTCTGATACCGAGGCCCCGTTTTTGGATTTACATCTATCTATTGTAGATGGGTTTGTTTTGTGCAAAATTTATGATAAAAGCGATGACTTTGATTTAGAGATTGTAAATTTTGTGATGTTCCTCGTGCACCATCCTAAGGCGTTTATTTTTCGCAATTAATTCGATTTGCTAGAGTGTGTAGTCATGTAACTGACTCCAACACTCGTAATAAATTATTTACGGCTAAACTCCTTAATCAGGGTTATCGGTACCATAAACTACGCAAAGCCTTTTCAAAATTTTATACACGCCATTCTGATTTAATTTCTAAATTCAATATTGGACTTAAATCACTTCTGCAACAAGGTCTATCGGAACCCGAATTTTATGGTGACTTAGTATATAAATTAAGAAAATATTTAACCGCAATGACTTCAGCACATAATTTCGTCAAATCATTCTTCGATATAAAAAGATTGGGTACAACATGTATGTTATACGACAGACTACATGCATGGAAGTTAACCAAATCACGGCTGGCAACTTTGCTACCCTCTTTAATTGCACGCCGGTGGGTCAGGCCTCAGATTCTATGACGGCTCGTACGTAAATAAAAATCAAAAATGAGTTCCTTTAAGAGCAATGAAAACATTCATGAGAAAGGAGATGGGTCATACAACGTAGTTTCGGCTAATATAGCCTCATCAGTGACCCTGTAGTGATCCGACAACGAAAGCCAGAGGTCACATACTGCAATTTTGCAAATTTCGAATAGGCACTCGATTCAAAGACTGATATAAATCAAATGGGATCCAAATAATTAAAAACCTGTCTAGAATATGAGTCTAAACCAATAATTTATTTCTGATTTCTCAGAATATTCACGCTGATCTCAAAGGACCAAAAGTAAAATATATTCTGCACCATGGTTGATGTACGGGGAGACGTTTTACGGCCGCCACACGGCACAACACCAGCTGCAGTGAAGGCAAATAAAAATTAAAAATGAGTTCCTTTAAGCTTATTGAGAATTAGAGAGATCTAATTCTTGGTAATGTTGGTTGGTGCCTGATGCTCTGTCTTTGGTCGGGCCCATCGGAGTCTTACTGTTGGTTTTCTTTTGCTCCAGCATCTCAATGTTTTCTTGCTGTAGAGTCCTCACCGTTGGCTCACCTCTGTGGTTCTTTGATTTTTTTGTGTTCACGGAGATGTTACACTGATGAGTTAGGAGGCCTTCATGCGGACTGAACAAATTATTTGTCTTAATCGCGACGGAAGTAAGGGCGAAGATTGTGGCCACGTAAAATCGATTTAAGCCCCCCCCCCCCCCCCCCCAGTGGAAATCTTTCCACTGACCGTTCCAAGGCGGTTCTTTAGTGGCGGTTTATTTATGTTGTTGTTTGTTACTTACTGTGTGTATCACTTGTGTCTTTTTATTTTGGATGGCCATATGGCCATTTTGAGGGAAAGTAACTGTTCTTATGCCCTTCCTTTGTTTAGGTTTCCATTATGGTCTGGTCGCTTAATGTTCGTGTTTCTTTCCCTTTGGTGTATTTGATTGGGGGGGGGGGTGGAGTAAGTTAATTGTATCGATTCCTGATCTTTGTTTTACTTCTACATAAGATATTTTCGCAGATGACGCTTGATCCCACAAAACTGAAAATTTATAGCTACACGCTCCAAAGACTAAGTTATTTTCAACGTTAGCCTGATAAATAAATATAGCTACACTTCAACTGAAAAAGTATAGCTACACGCTCCAAAAGCTAAGTCTTCATACTGATCATCCAAGATCCTACCTAGCCTAGTCAAGCTTAGATCAAGCGGTGCCACTATACCTACAAAATTATAACTACAAACGTATAGCTTCGCCAGGCCGGAGACTAATACCACAGCACAAAAATCCAACTCCTGCCACGCGTAGCTATAATTTTGAAGTCACAGTGGCACACTATACTACTAACAATACGCATTTCCACGTATGTCATAACTGTATAGATATCTGACAAACCATGTAAAACTATGAAAAATACAGCATTTATAGTGTACAAATAAAGTAATGCACACGTTTTATTCGAGTTGCATGTAGCATAAAGGTAATTTAAAAAGATTCTGTATATGTTTGTTCCTAATTCAATCTTAAATTGTCATGTAGGTCGGTTTTATTCTCGTCACACTCGAGTGATTTCGTTTGTGTAAAATTTACGAAAATTGAAAAGGGAAACGACCAGGCACTGATACAATCAGATCCGAAATCCTTCCAACAATATCACTAATGAAAGAAGTCGAAACATGTCGTGACGATAGTCAACAAGACAGACCACTGGCGAAATGCGTCAGCAACTCTTTTTCAAACAGGTGTCGACTAAGATAATCAAAACGTAACTAAAAAGGAAAAACATACATATTGGGGTCTGGGTGATCAGAATCACCAACATAACAAACAGTACACAGGAAGGACAAACGTGGCTAAAATTTGTTCGGTCTGAGCGAAGATTTTCTAACTCATCAGTGAATCAGTTCGGTTAGCTAGGAAGTCACTATTAAAGCCAAGTTGACACAAAGATGAGGACTCGACAGTAAAATGCGTTGAGACACCAGGTGTGCACACAACACCACAGGAACACAGGAGTATAAGAATATCAACAGTTAAAACCCACGCAACGGAAAAAGTTACGGCTCCGACAAACTAAATCTAGCTTTTAGCCATCGCAATCATGGAGTCTGAACCTCGACCCACCGGCGTGCAATCAAATACGAAAGCAAAATATTTCACCGTGATTGGGTCAAACACGCTGCATATTGCACGACACGCAGAAAAAGCGACCGACTGAAGTCGGTTGATTTCTAAGAGTGCCCTAAAATCACCGTGTCATTCTGTCATTCGGTCAATCGGTCATTCTGTCAATCTGTCAGTCTGTCTGTCCGTCCGTAACCCGTTTGTGAAAATTGGTGATAGTGACTTAACCGCTTGGAATACTTACACAATTTTTGGCATACTGATAGATATCATAGAGATCTAACAAATGAACTTGCGAAATATTACATTCCATTTAGTATAGCCTCGCCGAGGCGAAAAATGTGAAAATTTTCGAACCGCTTCTCCTCGGAAACCGTTGGGCCGATTGAAGTCAAATTTCATATGGAGCCTCTATGGGATGGGGGAAACCAAACTTTGCTCATGGGGTCCCGGTAACATGACCAAAATGGCCGCCAAGCCATATATGGTCTGTCTGTCTGTCCGTCCGTAACCCGTTTGTGAAAATTGGTAATAGTGACTTAACCGCTCGGAATATTTAACCAATTTTTGGCATACTGATAGATATCAATGAGATCTAATCAATGAACTTGCGAAATATTACATTCCATTTAGTATAGCCTCGCCGAGGCGCAAAATCAGTAACCGGTTTGTGAAAATTTGTGATAGTGACTTAACCGCTTGGAATATTTAAACAATTTTTGGCATACTGATAGAAATCAATGAGATCTAACCAATGAACTTGAGAAATATTACATTCCAATTAGTATAGCCTCGCCGAGGCGAAAAATGTGAAAATTTTCGAACTGCTTCTCCTCGGAAACCGTTGGGCCGATTGAAGTCAAATTTCATATGGCGGCTCTATGGGATGGGGGAAACGAAACTTTGCTCATGGGGTCCATGTCACATGACCGAAATGGCCGCGAAGCCATATATGGTCTGTCTGTCTGTCCGTCCGTAACCCGTTTGTGAAAATTGGTGATAGTGACTTAACCGCTTGGAATATTTAACTAATTTTTGGCATACTGATAGATATCAATGAGATCTAACCAATGAACTTGCAAAATATAACATCCCATTTAGTATAGCCTTGCCGAGGCGAAAAATATGAAAATTTTCGAACTGCTTCTCCTCGGAAATCGTTGGGCCGATTGAAGTCAAATTTCATATGGAGCCTCTATGGGATGGGGGAAACCAAAATCTGCTCATGGGGTCTAGGTCACATGACCAAAATGGCCGCCAAGCCATATATGGTCTGTCTGTCTGTCCGTCTGTAACCCGTTTGTGAAAATTGGTGATAGTGACTTAACCGCTTGGAATACTTAAACAATTCTTGGCATACGGATAGGAACTAACGAGATCTAACCAATGAACTTGCGAAATATTACATTCCATTTAGTATAGCTTCGCCGAGGCGAAAAATCCGTAACCAGTTTGTGAAAATTTGTGATAGTGACTTAACCGCTTGGAATATTTAAACAATTTTTGGCATACTGATAGATATCAATGAGATCTAACCAATGAACTTGCGAAATATTACATTCCAATTAGTATAGCCTAGCCGAGGCGAAAAATGTGAAAATTTTCGAACTGCTTCTCCTCGGAAACCGTTGGGCCGATTGAAGTCAAATTTCATATGGAGACTCTATGGGATGGGGGAAACCAAACTTTGCTCATGGGGTCCATGTCACATGGACAAAATGACCGCCAAGCCATATATGGTCTGTCTGTCTGTCCCGTAACCCGTTTGTAAAAATTGGTGATAGTGACTTAACCGCTTGGAATATTTAAACAATTTTTGGCATACTGATAGATATCAATGAGATCTAACCAAAGAACTTGCGAAATATTACATTCCATGTAGTATAGCCTCGCCGAGGTGAAAATATGACAATTCTCGAACTGCTTCTCCTCGGTAACCGTTGGGCCGATTGAAGTCAAATTTCATATGGAGCCTCTATGGGATGGGGGAAACCAAAATTTGCTCATGGGGTCTAGGTCACATGACCAAAATGGCCGCCATTCCATATATGGTCTGTCTGTCTGTCCGTCCGTAACCCGTTTGTGAAAATTGGTGAAAGTGATTTAACCACTTGGAATACTTAAACAATTTTTGGCATACTGATAGATACTAATGAGATCTAACCAATGAACTTGCGAAATATTACATTCCATTTAGTATAGCCTCGCCGAGGCGAAAAATCCGTAACCTGTTTGTGAAAATTGGTGATAGTGACTTAACCGCTTGGAATATCTAAACAATTTTTGGCATACTGATAGATATCAATGAGATCTAACCAATGAACTTGCGAAATATTACATTCCATTTAGTATAGCCTCCCCGGGGCGAAAAATCCGTAACCCGTTTGTGAAAATTGGTGATAGTGACTTAACCGCTTGGAATATTTAAACAATTTTTGGCATACTGATAGATATCAATAAGATCTAACCAATGAACTTGCGAAATATTACATTCCAATTCGTATAGCCTCGCCGAGGCGAAAAATGTGAAAATTTTCGAACTGCTTCTCCTCGGAAACCGTTGGGCCGATTGAAGTCAAATTTCATATGGCGACTCTATGGGATGGGGGAAACCAAACTTTGCTCATGTGGTCCATGTCGCATGACAAAAATGGCCGCCAAGCCATATATGGTCTGTCTGTCTGTCCGTCCGTAACCCGTTTGTGAAAATGTGTGATAGTGACTTAACCGCTTGGAATATTTAAACAATTTTTGGCATACTGATAGATATCAATGAGATCTAACCAATGAACTTGAGAAATATTACATTCCATTTAGTATAGCCTCACCGAGGCGAAAAATCCGTAACCCGTTTGTGAAAATTTGTGCTAGTGACTTTACCGCTTGGAATATTTAAACAATTTTTGGCATACTGATAGATATCAATGAGATCTAACCAATGAACTTGCGAAATATTACATTCCATTTATTATAGCCTCGCCGAGGCGAAAAAACTGAAAATTTTCGAACTGCTTCTCGTCGGAAACCGTTGGGCCGATTGAAGTCAAATTTCATATGGAGACTCTATGGGATGGGGGACACCAAACTTTGCTCATGGGGTCCATGTCACATGAACAAAATGGCCGCCAAGCCATATATGGTCTGTCTGTCTGTCCGTCCATAACCCGTTTGTAAAAATTGGTGATAGTGACTTAACCGCTTGGAATATTTAAACAATTTTTGGCATACTGATAGATATCAATGAGATCTAACCAATGAACTTGAGAAATATTACATTCCATTTAGTATAGCCTCGCCGAGGTGAAAAATAGGAAAATTCTCGAACTGCTTCTCCTCGGAAACCGTTGGGCCGATTGAAGTCAAATTTCATATGGAGCCTCTATGGGATGGGGGAAACCAAAATCTGCTCATGGGGTCTAGGTCACATGACCAAAATGGCCACCAAGCCATATATGGTCTGTCTGTCTGTCCGTCCGTAACCCGTTTGTGAAAATTGGTGATAGTGACTTAACCACTTGGAATACTTAAACAATTTTTGGCATACTGATAGATACTAATGAGATCTAACCAATGAACTTGCGAAATATTACATTCCATTTAGTATAGCCTCGCCGAGGCGAAAAATCCGTAACCTGTTTGTGAAAATTGGTGATAGTGACTTAACCGCTTGGAATATCTAAACTATTTTCGGCATACTGATAGATATCAATGAGATCTAACCAATGAACTTGCGAAATATTACATTCCATTTATTATAGCCTCGCCGAGGCGAAAAATCCGTAGCCCGTTTGTGAAAATTGGTGATAGTGACTTAACCGCTTGGAATATTTAAACAATTTTTGGCATACTGATAGATACCAATGAGATCTAACCATTGAACTTGCAAAATATTACTTTCCAATTCGTAAAGCCTCGCCGAGGCGAAAAATGTGAAAATTTTCGAACTGCTTCTCCTCGGAAACCGTTGGGCCGATTGAAGTCAAATTTCATATGGCGACTCTATGGGATCGGGGAAACCAAACTTTGCTCATGTGGTCCATGTCGCATGACAAAAATGGCCGCCAAGCCATATATGGTCTGTCTGTCTGTCCGTCCGTAACCCGTTTGTGAAAATGTGATAGTGACTTAACCGCTTGGAATATTTAAACAATTTTTGGCATACTGATAGATATCAATGAGATCTAACCAATGAACTTGCGAAATATTACATTCCATTTAGTATAGCCTCACCGAGGCGAAAAATCCGTAACCCGTTTGTGAAAATTTGTGATAGTGACTTAACCGCTTGGAATATTTAAACAATTTTTGGCATACTGATAGATATCAATGAGATCTAACCAATGAACTTGCAAAATATTACATTCCATTTATTATAGCCTCGCGGAAGCGAAAAATATGAAACTTTTCGAACTGCTTCTCCTCGGAAACCGTTGGGCCGATTGAAGTCAAATTTCATATGGAGCCTCTATGGGATGGGGGAAACCAAAATATGCTCATGGGGTCTAGGTCACATGACCAAAATGGCCGCTAAGCCATATATGGTCTGTCTGTCTGTCCGTCCGTAACCCGTTTGTGAAAATTGGTGATAGTGACTTAACCGCTTGGAATATTTGAACAATTTTTGGCATACTGATAGATATCAATGAGATCTAACCAATGAACTTGCGAAATATTACATTCCATTTAGTATAGCCTCGCCGAGGCGAAAAATCCGTAACCCGTTTGTGAAAATTGGTGATAGTGACTTAACCGCTTGGAATATTTAAACAATTTTCGGCATACTGATAGATATCAGTGAGATCTAACCAATGAACTTGCGAAATATTACATTCCATATAGTATAGCCTCGCCGAGGCAAAAAATGTTAACATTTTCGAACTGCTTCTCCTCGGAAACCGTTGGGTCGATTGAAGTCAAATTTCATATGGAACCTCTATGGGATGGGGCTAACCAAAATTTGCTCATGGTGTCCAGCTCACATGACCAAAATGGCCGCCAAGCCATATATGGTTTGTCTGTCTGTCCGTCCGTAACCCGTTTGTGAAAATTGATGATAGTGACTTAACCGCTTGGAATATTAACACAATTTTGGCATACTGATAGATGTCAATAAGCTCTAACCAATGAACTTGCGAAATGTTACATTCCATTTAGTATAGCCTCGCAGAGGCGAAAAATGTGAAAATGTTCGAACTGCTTCTCCTCGGAAACCGTTGGGCCGATTGAAGTCGAATTTCATATGGAGCTTCTATGGGATGGGGGAAACCAAAATTTGCTCATGCGGTCCAGGTCACATGACCAAAATGGCCACCAAGCCATATATGGTAAAAACCCTTCAAAAATAGTCTTCTCCAGAACCACTGGGCAGATTTCCACGAAACTTGATAAATGGCATCTGGGACGTAGGCCCATCATAAATTGCTAAAATGGTGACCTTAGGTTGACCTTGACCTTCTTTGTGCCTAGGTCAAACTTTGACACATATGCTTTTGTACTGGAAAATTGAAGAATGCATTTTATCCTGCAAACGATTCAGAATACAGTACTAAAGTATAAGATATATTTTTGCTCCTTACGATAAGGCGCATTCATTGGGGGAACCGTTTTAGGTCCAGGTCACATGACCAAAATGGCCGCCATTACCATATATGGTAACACTCACAAAGCTAAAAGCATCCGGCGGGTCGTGCACTTCAGCAGAAGCACTGGTTATTAAATAGCAGTTATATTGTATCCAAAACGTTTGTAACCTTTAATCATTTACTGAACTTGTTCCGAAAAGTAAGGTTTGCCTTTATTTAGTCTTAGTTTAAAATTAATGTCGCAAAAAAACTCAGATCCATGTCGCGAAGTAGACGGATGGCTAAATGTCATATGCCATGTGGATGTCGATACTTATACGCTAGTCCCATACTGTTTTAATACATATTCTCTCAAATTGTCATTTGAAAAGTATTTTGATAAGTCAAAATACTTATAAAACCCGGAGATGGACTGTAAATGTTTTAAGTATATCGAATGATTTTACAATAATTATCGTCATTTGGTGCTGGTGTTAAACCAAATAAGTATATAAGATAAACTGCATTGTTTATACGACTTTCTTATCGCGGGTTTTTCTAAAATATTAAAACACGTGTCCTTTAGTTTATGAAGAGGATAAACGTCTTTAGCACATAGTACATAAGTAGATGTTCACCCTTCCTAGTTTTACTTATATGATTTTTTAATTTGCTAGTTAGATAGTCTGCAAAAACATTTAAGTGTGCTACTTATAATATACGACAACCGCACCTTTTATTGCTTATCAATGCAATTTGTCAGGCAGCCATTGTACGACTTTACATTAAGGCTTCAAACTCCAGTCGTAAAATCAATTTCCCCTGTGAATAAACCATGGTATTTCTATCTTAGGTACACCTCGAATACAAGCATCTAACCACTTTCGTGTGCCTCGATACTGTTCAACTGCATATGCTCTTACGCGTCAGTTTGGGATATGGCCAGTTATTAACTTGTGTACCTCGCACGCCACTTACAACTTTCTTGTGCCTTCATACTGTTCAATTTCATTGTCTTTTAAAACTAAAAAAGCAAGTTGGGAGATGTCTTGTGACATTACTACCTTGTCTCCCCAAATAGAGGTGATGTCAATGGTCAGATATCGGTACAATTAACCCACACATCCCACCAGAGACACCACAGGGAAAGAAACACAAACATAAAACAAGATGTGTTTGTGAAACACTGATGCCCCCGGGCAGCGCCAATGTTAATGTTTTTAAAAATTTTGAAAAAAATAGGTCAAAGGTCAAGGTCAAGGTCACGAAATCAAAAATTATGGTACCACTGGAAAGGTCTTGTGATAAGGTATACACATGTGAAATATGAAAGCTCTATCTATTACCATTCAAAAGTTATGCCCAATGTTAAAGTTTTTGCAGACGGACAAACGGACAAACAGACGGACAGACCAAAAACTATATGCCCCCGAATCTCTTAGATTCCAGGGGCATAATAACTAGACCCTAATGGATATATCGATAGTGGAAATCGAGACCCACAAAATGGTCAAGTGGCTACCAAAACAAAAATATATAAGCGATAAACCCATGCAAATACAAACTATAACAAAATAAACCGCGAAAGAAGTACCGCCTTGGAACTGTCAACAAAAAAGTATTAAATCGTTTTCACGTGGCTGCAATCCTCTCCCTTGCTTCCGTACTAGTTTAGAGAAATAATTTGTCCTATACGCATTGCTGTTTATGGAGACCCCCTCGACCCTCTCTCTCTCTCTCTCTCTCTCTCTCTCTCTCTCTCTCTCTCTCTCTCTCTCTCTCTCTCTCTCTCTGAAATGTTAAGAGGACACGGTGTGTTTGTGAAATACGAACATGTTCCCGGGCAGGGTCATTTTTTTACTTTGAAGTAGATCACTGAAAAAGTCAAAGTCATAGGTCATTTTTTTGTATGAGTGGGAAGCCCTTGACAAAAGAAACCTACATGCCAAACATGAAGGCTCTACCTCCAACGGTTAGAATGTTATGTCCAATGCTTTTCTTTTTCTATAAAGTAGGTCACAGATCAAGGACAAGGTCACAGGTCATACTTTTTGTATAAGTGGGAAAAGTAGAAATAAAACAAAGATCAGGAATTTATACAATTAACTTACTCCACCCATAAAAGACACCAAAGGGAAAGAAATACAAACATTAAGCGACCAGACCATAATGGAAACCTAAACAAAGGAAGGACAGTTACTTTCCCACAAAATGGCCATATGGCCATCCAAAATTAAAAGACACAAGTGATACACACAGTAAGTAACAAACAACAACATAAATAAATCGCCACAGAAGAGCCCCCCTTGGAACGGTCAGTGGAAGATTTCCACTTGGGGGGCTTAAATCGATTTTACGTGGCCACAATCCTCGCCCTTACTTCCGTCGCGATTTAGACAAATAATTTTTTCAGTCCGCATGAAGGCCTCCTAACTCATCAGTGCAACATCTCCGTGAACACAAAAAGCCCTTGTCACGGGGAAATCTGTGGCAATGCTACGGATATTTCCAATTCAATACTTGCCGCCACCGCCTGATGAGCGCTCACGGAGGAGTTTGATTTGCACTTCTCGTTTATTTTATATACCGTTCATAATATTCTTTATTGTGCCTGCCTAGAAATTTGCGCATTGAAACGTAAAAAAAAAAAATTCATGTAAAATCGTTGTTTTAGCAAGTAACATTCACATAAAGTATTTCTGATCACTGGAGTAACGTCCACAGATCAACTTTATATTTACATACATTTACTGAAGACAATAATTAGACGGTGCATGCTTGTTGTTATTTTCGAAACTCATAGGACTCCATAGAATTAATACAATTACAAAGATAAGCAAAACAATACAAGTTAACAAAACAAAGTTTATGTTGTTTACATCACGAAAACACGCCTATAAAATTTTGACCTCCTTGAACCCCCATTTTATATAGTAAAACTGGGGTTTCCGGGGGTTTACCATATTTTTCTTATTTCTGTTCTAAAATATAGATTGTGGGTACTCGTTAGAACCGCCTCGATGAGGCGGTTCTAACGAGTGCCCACAATCTATATTTTGAGCAGAAATAAGAAAAATAACAATTTTTCATCCTAAAATTTTCATTTTTTTGGGCGATAAAGGTGGCAATGTATTTGTATAGGCGTGTTTGCGGAATGATATCTGTTATTTACCTATATTATTCTTTCATACCAAATAACATTATATCGATAGCAAAAGTTTGACAATGCAACTACTGCGTAGACATCATGCCTGTATGACGTATTGCACCACCTGCAAAAGATACATTACGAAAACACGCCTATACAAATACATGCAAATTTAACCGCCGAAAAACGACAATTTTCAGAAGAAAAAATGTGATTTTTTTCTTATTTCTGCTCATTATATAGATTGTGGGTACACGTTAGAACCGCTTCATCGAGGCGGTTCTAACAAGTACCCACAATCTATATTTTAGAGCAGAAAATAAAAAAATAATAAGGTTTACCCCTGCAAACCCCAGTTTTATTATGTAAAGGTGGGGTTCAAAATTATATAGGCATTTTTTCGTGATGCTGTACAGTCATTCCATACAAGGTAAGTATTTGTCTAGCTGTATATCAATTGAGAGCAGGTTAAAATTGATTTAAGCAAGCTAGCGAACTCTGAGTATATACATGTATATATCGTGCGATTTATACACGTTTGCTAAAACATTAAAACTAGCCTGCAGCTATAGTATACATCTCCACATATATGTCATGCAGCTGTAGGCTAAATAGATTCAGAAATAGAAAATACTTTTTTTCCGCTGCTTCAGGCTGAACTGCCTCTACTCCATCGTTAATAGACGAAACGTAATTATAGACATTTTTCACGAAGACCGAATTAGGACTTCGAATATCGAGAACAGAGTTACACGCTCAGCGTTACCTTTAATTATAGTATACCCGAAATAAAAAAGGCAAGCAAAACCAAGAAAGCAGTGTATTTTGCCCAAAACTGACAATTTTGAATTCACATGATAAGAAGTTCCAAGATACTCGCCTAAGGGGAAGTCTCCAGAGAACTCACCAGAGGCAAAGTTTCCAGTGCACACAACTTAGGCCTCACCTACTTGTCCTGAGGTGAATATCTAGACTACTTACCGGGTAACGTCTGCAGGGAAGTAACCTGAGGCGTTTGTTTGTTTGCTTGTTTGTTTGTTTGTTTTAAGGTTTAACGTCCCCGTCAACACAGTATAGGTCATTGTTGAGACATTGTTTTCAATTTTGTGGGACTTTTACCCGACATTGCGATGAAATGACATCTCAAGCCCTGTCACCCAATGAATCCAATAGGGTTTATATGGAACCGACTCGCATCGCTTTGCCAAGGCAGGCTTGGATCGCTCGGTTTCAGCTCTGCGTGGAAGAATCGTGCAGCCCATCTATTTCTTTAAGCCCCGATGGGCGGGGTCCGGCTAACCTGAGCCGTAGTCTGCGGGGAACTCACCTCAGGCGAAGTAACCAGGTAACTCACGTGAGCCAGGTCTCTATGCAACTTTTGTTTAAATTTAGGTTTAATGCCCCCGTTAACACTATTTCAGTCATTTTGGAGACTTAACTTCCTTTTTGTGAAAATTTTTCATTTCGAGCCGATCGTTAGTCATAGTTTAAGAAAACAGAAATACCCGGAGAAAAAACCGCCTCACCTTCCGTTACAGAACTTGGTGTCAGACATTTGACCTTAACGAGGCTCGAATCAACAGCGGTGTCAGGCCAAATGATAAAACTGACAGCAAGCAAAACCTACAGGCATCTTATCTCAGATGGACGAAGTCTCTAGGGACCTCAGATGAACGAGGTGTGTTGGGTACTTTTATTAAACCTTCTCTCACTGTGACAACAAAATAAAAAGCAAGAAAGAATGGAATTATTGGCTCGCCCTCGTAGTAGAGTAAGGTCAGACAGCGACAGGGGAGAAAGAATAAAATTAATGAAAGAGAAGAAATAACCAATTCCCCCGCCCCTCTACCCTTACCTGCTGCAATAACATGAGGCCTTGCCCAACTGTAAACCAGAACATGCCCCGTTTACATTAGCTACACGGCCCTTTTTTCCTCGCCCTAATACCCCAGAGTTTAACAGTTAAGCACACAGACGGGTTTGTAGGGGCGCTACTACAACGCACTTGGCGATCTAGTTATAGATAAAAATGCAATGAGCTCACCGTTGTCTCGGCATCCGTTGTGAACAGCGGTCGCTTCCGGAAATGTATACCATCACATTAACAGTTTGACCACTGGGGAGCTACATGTACTTGAGTTTTGATCCATTTTCGTCATACATCTCATATCTCCCCCCCCCCCTCCCCATGCCCCCACCTCGCAATTGGACCTCGGAGAAATAGATTGGGCTGCCCGGTGCTTCCATGTAAGGATAAAACGGACAGCACATGAGTACTGTTAAACCACTAAGCCTGCCCAGACAAAGTGGTACGAGTCGGACCGACCATTCATATTAACCCTATTAGTTTCATTCGGCGGCATGGCTTGAGAAGTCATTTAATCACAATGTTTGGTTAAAGAACAACAAAGTTGGATGCAGTGTCTCCAAAATGTCCTATATAGTATTGAGTGGGCGTTTATCATCAAATCAAACAAATATCCAACCTTTATTTTTTATCACGATACAGGTCGTCACACGAGAGAGTAGTAAATGTGGCGAGGAAACATGTATCCGGACCTTGCGACATGGCCATGCACACGGTATGCTCAACTACAAATACTAAAACATTTCTATATTTGAGCCAGCGCATCACAAAATCTACAAGAAGGATTGAGCAAGCAGCGAAGACGCAGATCAGCCAGCGCAGTCTGATCAGAGTCTTTACTGATCGCATGTACCTACTATAGGCTTATATGTATGCAAAGAGACATAGGCAAAAGGTATTGGCATAGTGGATGAGTGTGCATGCTGATTTGAGCCTTTGCTGGTCGCACCGGTCTTATTGTTGGTTTTGTCATGCGCCGGCTCATTTTATGTATAGCAACAAGATGTTTTACTATCCAAACGGTGGATACTTAGGTACTTGCTGCACCTTTGCTGTTTCGTAAAATGACTTAAACAAGGTTTCCTTATGACGTTGCTACTTCCGCGAAATTATGTTAAAAGCTTGACACCTTCACAATGAGTCGGAAGCAGTTACCAACAAAAGTGTAAATATGCGAAAGCTACTGATTTGCTACATAGTTTTTACGTTTGTATGTCTGTATGTTCAGGCAAAGAAAAGACCGCGAAAACTCGTAGAAGGGGATGGTATTCGTTTCCCGAAGCTACCGCTGTCCACAACGAAAGCCGAAACAACGGTGAGCTCATTGCATTTTTACTAAAGTTGCTGTTGCTCTTCAACAGACCCGGCTAATGTGTTTTACTGTCAAACTACGGGTGAGGCAAAAAGTCGTTTATCTTACGTCAACGGGGAATGTATTGGCTCACAGCTGGGCAAGGCCTGCAGTCCTTGTAGCAGGTAAGGGTACAAGGGGATTTCTTTCACACCAGACAAGCAAATCTGTGATTTTATCCTGGTATAGAAATTTATGTTCTGACCCTGGTGTTCCGCCCGAAAATCGAATATAATCGCGTGTTTGCTAATGCACTGGTTGATTACGACCTCGTATGCGCCGTCGTTAAGGTCGGCGTCACAGCACGTTACGTAACATCACTATACATTCCTGTACTGTCATCAGAATATGGCGGACGTCGGTACTCGAAGTGACTGCAGCATTAAAAATCCGCGCTAAGAAATGGACGGTATGCAAGAAAAAGAAACCTATATGGTGTTAGGGCAAGTCTCGTGTTGCCGGACATTGACCCTTGGGACGGATTTTTTTTATCTACCCCTAACACCCATATAAGATTCTTATATATATAATTCTTCTATTTCATTATTTTTTTTTCTTCTGACATTATCTTTCATTTCCTCTACACCGAGGGCGAGTCAATAAAAAACAGCCGCTTATTTCTGGGTGAGATCGATCTCTTCTGGTTCGATGCAATCGCTCGCTAGAATCATGCTCGTGTACTAACGCTTTTCCAGTTCCATCAGCCCAAATTTGAAGAAACCAGGATTCTTGTCTCCGACCCACTCCTCATCTGCTATATAAAATTGGGGTTCAAGGGGATCAAAATAATATAGGCGTGTTTTGTGATGCATTTTGTCTATGAAAGACATTTAAAGGTATACTATTGTCGAATAGGTACGCCGGTTGGTCAGTAAGTTATGATAATGACATTAAGCATTTTCAATTAATTAAGATACGCTTCTGGAAAATTGCATATATACAGTCAAGTACCCAGTAAGAGATCAGTCACGCGTCATTGGGGGTTATAGACGATGCGATTGCTTGCTGCTCTAAACTGCTGGTACCATTTTATAAACCAATTATCATTCTTCCTTTTACATTAAATTATTTTTCCAAATCGACTAAGGTTGTCCCCCAGTATTTCACAATATTAGACTACAGTCAGAGCCGAGTATCGAATCACGGTTCTCACTACCGGATCACGAGATATCCAGTAGTAGTATTATTTGTCTAAATCCGGACAAAAGTAAGGGGCGAGGACTGCGGCCGCGTAAAATCGATTTAAGCACCCCCTCCCCCCACACACCGTGGAATTTGTTTCACTGACTGTTCCGCGGCGTTTCTTCTGTCGCGGTTTATTTTTGCTATGGTTTGTCTGAGTGTGTGGATAGCTTGTATTTTTTTTCTTTTGTATATCCAATTGGCTATTTTGTGGGAAAGTAACTGCCCCTTTGGCTTTCAACTATTGATGTTTCCATAAGGGTCTTTTTTTTGTGTGTGTGTGTGTGTTTCTTTCCGTTTGGTGTCTCTGGTGGGAACTGTGGGTTAATAATATCGACTCCCATCTCTAGATTTCTGATCATTGCCTTCACTGCTATTTTAGACTACATGTGTATTTGGAAATAACCAAAACGTGCCAGTTTCCTTTCAGAAGCATTGAAGAAACACTAAATATCAATATGTGTTTCTGTCACCTCTCGATAGGGTCGGGCCGGAATTTTCCTGAATCTTTACAGTTTGTTTGTTTGATTTGAGGTTTAATGTCCCCGTCAACACTTTAAAGGTCATTTTGGAGACGTTGCTTCCACTTTTGTAGAACCTTTACCCGACATTGAGATGAAATGACATCTCAAGCCCTGCCGCCCAATGAAACCAATAGGGTTTATAAGCATGGGCGGTCCGACTCGTGCCTGGGCAGGCTAACTGTTGGTTTTCTTTTGCTCCAGCAATTCTGTTATTTTAAGCTGTCGAGTCCTCAACCTTGTTTCGTCTCTGTAGTTTTTTATTTGTATGTTCTCGGAGATGTTTCAATGATGAGTTAGGAAGCCTTCATGCGGACTAAACAAAATAAGTGTACATAGGTAAGGGCGAGGATTATGGCCATGTTAAATCGATTTAAGCCCCCCCCCCAACCCCCCCTACCCCCCACCCCCAGTGGAATTCGTTCCACTGGCCGTTCAAAGGCGGTTCTTGTGTGGCGGTTTATTTATATTGTTGTTGGTTACCTACAGTGTGTATCACTTGTGTCTTATTATTTTGGATGGCCATTTGGCCATTTTGTGTGAAAGTAACTGTCCTTATGGCATTCCTTTGTTTGGGTTTCCATTATAGTCTGGTAGCTTCATGTTTCTGTTTCTTTCCCTTTGTTGTCTTTGATGGGTGGAGTAAGTTAATTGTATCGATTCCTGATCTTTGTTTTACTTCTACTTAGATCTTCTAAGTGGTTTACCAGCACTCGTGTGCGGGTCGGATTCGGCTCTGCGTGGAAGCATCATGCAGCCCATATATTTTTCAAGCCCCGATGAATCTTTACAGTAAGACAACGGACCACAATATGACATGCTAAGGACAAAAAAACACAACACTAACTTTACAACTTCAGGAGTTTTGAGACATTGAACATAATGAATAAAATAGTGACTTTAACTCGTGTGCGCTCTCTAACTAGAAAACTTTCAATTTATTTATTTATTTTGTTTTTATTATTATTATTTTGTAAGGCTTCAGATTAAGTGTGCTCGTTGGAGCAATTGAAATCCGACAGTTCCAATGAGTATCAACAAACCGTGTTTTGGAGCAAAAATAACGAACGCATTACCGACCCTTATAAGTTTCAATTTTCTAAATATCAGGTGTGGTTTTTAAGGGCATTTATCTCCCGTACTGCCGTAAAATTCCTAAAAATTCGGACACATTAAAGACTTGCTGCAATTCTTCTAAAAGATGTTTCTTGATCCACCGAGGAGTCCATGGGTGCAGGCAGAATGGTGAACAGTTTAGACCCTCAGACACGAGCAGTCTTGCCTGTGTTTGCACTGTGTTTGGCTTATCTGTCCCAGACTTAGGATCATTAGGGTACCATTTTATCCGATGTATTGTAACAAATATTTTTCCTTGCAGGTTTTCAACAATAAACTTTACTTCATATATCGACTGGCCAACCCTCTCATAGAAGCACACAGGGATGTTGAACTAGTATTTCAAACACAAGCGAATGGAGATGTTATTGATATCTGGGACGCCAGGTATGCATAAGTTCATATGTGACTTCTCCTTAAGCACATTACGTATGTGCATAGTGACTAGTGTGTGATCAGTTAGAAATGTGGATGCACACTGAATGTTCCCTCATTTCAGATTAATACTGGAGACACTGATCAGGAATCGATACAATCAACCCAAAGCTCCCATCAGAGACACCAAAGGGAATGATACACACACATGAAACAACAGACTTAATGGAAATATCAATAGCGGAGAGCCAGAGGGACAGTTACTTTCCCACAAAATGGCCAACAGACTATCCAAAGTAAAATAATATAAGCGATACAAACACCCAAAGGCAAACTATAACAAAAATAATCCGCGACAAAAGAACCGCCGTGGACACGAATTCCATTGGGAGGGGGAGGCTTTAATCGATTTTACGTGGCTTCAATCCTCGCCCTTACCTCCGTCGCGTTTTAGACAAATAATCTGTTCAGTCCGCATGAAGGCCTCCTAACTCATCAGTGCATCATCTCCGTGAACACAGATTATCAAACAACCACAGAAATGAAACATCGATGAGGACTCGACAGTAAGAAACCACTGAAATGCCAAAAGAAAACCAACAGATGCCGATTATGGAACTTTGATAAACTCAAACTGCCAATGGATATGCCCAAAATGTGAGGTATGTAACTTTACAGACCCCTTCTTCAGGGAATATATAGAACTGAGTAAGCCGAACAAATTTGAACCTCTGTCAAAGGATACACGCCATAAATCTTCGACTGCTGACGCAAATAAGCCGCATATTGTAAAAAGTTTGAAACTTTGCAGTATAAACATCAATGGAATAAGAGGAGACAAAATTCTTGAACTTTTAGCTTTTCTTGATATTCGTCAACCACGTATTGTGGCTATATACAGGAAAAAAAGATTGACAGTTCAATGATCACATCTAACCTTTTCCCTGAAACTTGACAGTACAGTGTCTATAGAAAAAATAGGAATTCTCATGGCTGCGGGGTAATGTTGCTCATTCACAGAGGCATCCCTAACATGCCTTTAATTGAACTGGAAAACGACACCGAATCGGTCTGGGTTAAGGCTTTTGCAAATAAAACTTCTCACTTCGTAGCAAGTTGGTATCGATCACCAAAGGGTACGATCGAACACCTCCAGTTGATAAAAGATCGACTCGGTTGCATTAAGTCAGAGCACAAGTGTAAAACACTTCAGGCTGTACATGTTCTAAGTGACCTCAACTGCCGAGACTTTGTTTTGCCCGGCATGCTCAGCAAACAAGGCACAATGTTGAGTCAGTCTGAAGGAAAAATATTAATTGACATTATGATCGATCATGGCCTAGAACAAATTGTTAACTTCCCAACTCGCGATAACACATGGGATCTAATTCTCATAACTTTGCCAGGACAGTTTGAAGAGATTCAGTCTCCAGACAAACTAAGTGACATTGTTTCCGGATATTAAAAAAACACATTCCGCCAATGAAAAAAACATCAGAGGAAGTTGTACTTATATCAAAAAGGTAACTATGAAACTATGGCATAGGATGTTTTTAATGTCATAATGTATGTTTTTTTTTTATCATAATCGTAGGTGGTTGTCTTGTTCCGATTCGGATCTGCGTCTAGGTTTGCGATTCGGCAAAACACCACGATTATACCGATAGTATGAGAGAATGAATGTGATTGGCTACTCTAATGAATTTCCATCACGGACGTTACGGCTAACGAAAATTTAGTCAGAATCAGAATCAGAATTGTTACTGGTGACACGTCAAATGACATTCATACACCAGGACAAATAGTTTTCTCGTTGTTTTGAATTGAGCTGCTTTTTCATATTCAGCCACAAATTGCTGTCTGATATAACTATTTGTTCGTTATACACATCTTACCTATTCCAGAGATTCATCTGGTGATGCCTACTTGACCAGGCACCCTTTTTCTCCACCAAATAAAGATTGAATTGTCTACCGGCTGAGTCATCCATTTACCCGTCTTAACTCCCGATACGACAATGGCGCCCAACGTCGGTACTATAAGTAATACCTATGAAATGGCTCCTGAAATTTCCCATGTTAGTACTCCCTTAGCCCTTTCACAGCCACGTCGTTCAGGGCGGGACAGACAAGGCCCAGCACGATACGGTGAATGACATATGTATCAACATGTTCAACAGCATGTTGAAAACCCAGATACCATTGACTATTGTGTGTGATTTTTAACCGTATCGGTGTTTTAATTTCTTTTAAACATGTATCAGTATTGCAGGGGAGAACGTCATATAAAATGTATGAAAATCTCTTGCAAGTATTTTTGTGAACGAAGAACTGAATTTAAATCGTTTTCTAAACTGCTTCAGAAATTATTGCAGATTTTGTGATAGATTGGAGAATTTGCAATTTCCAATTTGTCATATGATAATTAGCTATTTTAACACCCAGCGAGCAATAATCGGTTGATTTAACGTTGAGTCAACGTTGAAGGTAAACGTTGAATAAACGGTGATTTTGGGTTGAATATGAAATTTGAATCAACGTTGCAACGTCAACTTTGACTCAAAGTAGATTCATCCAACAGTGAATCAACGTTGATATTTCAGTGCTGATTCAACGTTGATAGATTAATGTTGAATAAACGTTGATATTGGGTTGAATATGAAAGTGGAATCAACGTTGAGCAGTCATCTTTAAACCATAGCTTAATTTTCAACCTTGCATCAACGTTGAAATATCAATCATTAAACTTAACTGATATAACTACAGAAACAGCATTTAAAAAAAAAAACATGATTTATTAAAGAAACGAAACTAACATCATGTAAATTTGCAAACTGTAAATATTTCATACACACGCCAGGGCGCCCACGTTTTCACTTAAATTTGCTTTTAAGATATGTTATTAAGAGCCACAAACACTGATATTCTTCAAGTTTGTAGAACTGATCACTATTTTTTTTTCGACATTTGCTGCCGCCTGTTCTGTAAGCTGCCCATTTTTGTCGGACGCTAATTTCTTTTATTTTCTTTTTTAATTCTATCGGGGTCGTCGCTTTGATGGTATTTATAACACTATCATTGTTAGAAGTAATCCCGCTAAAATTATCGACTGAAATAATTGCATTTATAGCCTTTACTTGCGATTTCGATTCGAGAATATGATGTTACACCGTCAAACGTCAAGGAAATCGACTAGTGACGTCATAAATTGGCAGTTTTTTAAATGACGTTACTCATCACGTTCTTCCTTGTCGTTATTTGTTGTAAAATAAAACACGGTTATTTTCCATTGCCTATATAGACGCGCTGTGTTAGAATCACCTATATATCAGCAGGACAGATTCTGTATTATTATAATCCATTACAAAAACACGCCTATACAAATACATTGTAAACTTTTCGAAAGGACCGAAATATCGATTTTCTTTCTAAAATTGATTTCAATAAATGTGGAGATGAAATCCCTGCTGCATTGAATGAATTTGGCAATCGTGCGTGTAATCGAGAGTATGTTGAGCATAAACCTCTTAAAGATGGAAACTTAGAATTCTGAAATCAGTGAACAAACGCATTTCTTTTTATTCTCAAAATACGAACTAATTACCTCCTAAACCTAAATCGTCTTCACGTCACATTAAACTAGGAATTCAAGAATTTCATAAGAAGTTTAATTTAGCTCCTGCGGATAAGGCCGCTAACAATGACGGCTTCACTATGATAACACGCTTCAGCAAGAACTTGGTGGTACTAAGGCCTATTAACTGCAGCCTTTAGCAGTAGAGAGGGCTTTAGTTGAGGACCACATTTGTCATAAAAGACAATACAAATCACGGTTTATTGCATATTCAAGCTCTTGTACCACCGAAATCTCCAAATTATTAACTTCCTTTTTTACTGCCATCAAAAACATGTGATAAGATATCGCGACAAAGTCTTCGAAAGATCAGGTAGACATCAGTTTTGGTCTATAAAAATTCTAATGAAGTTTTGAATAAATTGAAATCCAGACGATTACGTGCTTCATAGTACAGATTATATGGTCCTTTTGGATTATTTCGTTCATTTGGTATCGTTTTGAAAATAGAGTTCTGCTTAAGCCGGTGCTAGAGGGCGTGGCCGGTTTTGCACTTTTCAGTACTGGTCATGAACAGACTCAATAAAACCGAGTCTGCTATTTTCGTTTATTTGGTGTATTCCTTGCTTCCAAAGGATCTAACTTCAGAACTTATTTAGTTTCACTGTAGCTGGTGTTGTGCTGTGTGGCGGCCGTAAAACGTCTCCCCGTATATCATCATAGTGCAGATAATGTTTTCTGGTCCTTTGGGATCATTGAGTTCATTTGGTGTCATTTTGAAAATGGAGTTCTGCTTAAGCCGGTGCTGGAAGGCGTGGCCTGTGTTGCACTTTTCAGTACTGGTCATGAACAGACTCAGTAAAACCGGGTCCGCTATTTTCGTTTATATGGTGTATTCCTTGCGTCCAAAGGATCTAACTTCAGAACTTGTTCAAGACTGTCTACATTTTATTTTCACCCTTCACACTATACTTCCTCATAATCGTATAAAAGAAAATAATACTGATTTAATTGATTTGTCATTTCATAGGAAAAACTCATTCTATCTTGCATGCATTGTAAGAAATGTTGTTTTTTTCACTTCTGAAGAGCATAAAAATTACACGTTATGGTCATGTCAGAAAGTGTGTGTAGCTGTTACCTTTCTTCTTGACAATATTTACATAACATTTGGTACTAACTTATTTAGACAAGTTGTGGGAATTCATATGGGTACAGAATGCGCACCCCGTGTGGCTGAACTGTTTTTGTTATTTTATGAGAGCTTCTTTATGATGTCACTTTCTGTTGATAACAAGTCTGAAATCATTGAAGCTTTTAGCTCGACTTCTAGATATTTGGATTTGGATGATTTATTACAATGTTAACAATACCTATCTCGATTGTTTGATCAGTAACCCCCCCCCCCAGAATTTCAGTTAAATAAAGCAAATTCTTCTGATACCTAGACCCGTTTTTCGGATTTACATCTTACTATTGTAGATGTGTTTGCTTCTTGCAACATTTATGATAAACGTGATGATTTTGATTTTGAGATTGTAAATTTTCCTTTTTTTGATGGTGAACTTCCTCGTGGGCCATCGTATGGCGTTTGTATTCCGCAATTAATTCGATTTGCCAGAGGGTGTAGTCATGAGACTTCATGATTTCCCTTTGTGCCGAAAACCAGTCTGAAATCATTGACGCTTTTATTTCCACTTCTTGATATTTGCATGATTCATTATCATGCCCATTGATAATACCCATTTCGATGGGTTGATCAGTCAAATGTACACCCCCCCCCCCACCAGAACCTCAGTTAAATAAAGCAAATTCTTCTGAAACCCAGGCCCCCGTTTTTATACTTACAACTATCTATTGTAGATGGGTTTGTTTCTTGCAAAATTTATGATAACGCGATGATTTTGATTTTGAGATTGTAAATTATCCTTTTTGGATGGTGATGTTTCTGACGCGCCATCCTATGGCGTTTATATTTCGCAATTTATTCGATTTGCCAGAGTGTCTGGTCATGTAACTGACATCAGCACTCGCAATAAATTGTTAACTGCTAAACTTCTTAATCAGGGTTATCGGTACCATAATATACGAAAAGCCTTTCCAAAATTTTATAGATCTCATTCTGATTTAATTTCAAAATTCAATATTTTAAATCTCTTCTGTATCAAGGTCTACTGGAACCCGAATTTTATTTGGTACATAAATTCCGAAAAATATATTAGCGCAATGACTTCAGCACCCAATTTCTTAAAATCGTTCGTCTATCTAAAAAAGCTTGGTTACAACATAAATGTTATACGAAAGACTGCATGCATGGTAGTTATACCAACCGAGGTTGACAATTTTACTTCCCTCTTTAATTGCACGCCGGTGAGTCAGGCCTCAGATTCTATGTCGGTTCCAGCTTAAAGGCTTACTGGGAATTAGAGAGAATCTAAGTCTATGTAATATTGGTTGGTACCTTATGCTCTGTCTTTGGTCGGGCCCATCGGAGTCAAACTGTAGGTTTTCTTTAGAGGTTTCTTGCTGTCGATTTCGTATCTGTGGTTGTTTAATGTTCTGTGTTCACGGACGTGTTGCAATGATGAGTTAGAAGGCCTTCATGCAGTTTGCCTAAATCGCGGCGGAAGTAAGGGCGAGGATTGTGGCCACGTAAAACCGATTTAAGCCCACCAGTGGAGTTTGTTTCACCGACCGTTCCAAGGCGGTTCTTCTGTCGCGGTTTACTTTTGTTATGGTTTGTCTTGGAGTGTTAGTATCGCTTATATTATTTTGTTTTGGCTAGCCGATTGGCAATTTTGTTGGAAAGTAACTGCCATTTTTGTTTTCCGCGTTAAGTGTTTCCATTTGGGTCTGTTGTTTCATGTTTGTGTTTCCCTTTCAGTAGGGCGGCATCTAAGGCCGTTGCTATGATTCTACTCGCAATCAGCTTTCGCCGGTTGGGACTATATTTTGTCCAAAAAATAAGGAAGAAAATCACAAGAACTTCCGGTAATTTATAGGTCATTACATTTTGTTACGAGATGTAGATTGGAGAAAAATGAAGGACAAATAATGAGAATGATATTTTTCTGAGGTCTATAGAAAAGGTTGGGGAGTGTGAAGGCTTACTCAGTGTATTGCAATCCTGCTGCTGGCCATGTAATTACTGGCAATTTGAAAATTATTCCTGATTCTTGGATAAGGAATATAATTTCTAAAGGACCGAAATATCGGTTTCCTTCTGAAATTGATTTCAGTAAATGTAGAGATGAAATCACTGCTGCCTTTAATGAATTCGGTAATCGATGGTGTAAGCGAGAGTATGTTGAGCATAAAGCCCTTAAGGACTGGAAACTTAGCATTTTTAAACTAGGGAATAAACGCATTTATTTCAGTTCTCAAAATACTAACTTATTACCTCCTAAACCTTAGACGTCTTTACGTCATCTTAAAGTAGGTATTCAAGAATTTCATTAGAAGTTTGTTTTGGCACCTGAAGATAAGGCCGCTAACAACGTCGTCGTTGTGTGACGGCTCCACTATGTTAACACGCTTAAGCAGGAGCTTGGTGATACTAAGGCCTATGAACTTCAGCCTTTAGCTGAAGAGAGAGAGCTATAGTAGATGAACATATTTGTCATTCAGCCACAAAGTTTGTTGTATGTGTTACAGAAGGCCAAAACAAGCTTCCTTCGCTATACTGGTTACCAAAACTTCATAAAAGACCTTACAAAGCACGGTTTATTGCAAACTCTAGCTCTATCACTACCACTCAACTTTCTTAATTATTATTAACTTCCTGTCTTACTGCTATTAAAACGCATTTGATTAAATATTGTGATAAAGTCTTTGAAGATCAGGAAGAAATCTGTTTTGGTCTATACAAAATTCAAATGAGGTTTTAAATAAACTGAAAGCCAGACGTTTTCGTGCTTCAAAGTAGAAGTAAAACAAAGATCAGGAATCGATACAACTAACTTACTCCCCACAAAAAGACACCAAAGGGAAAGAAACACAAACATGAAGCGAACAGACCATAATGGAAACCTAAACAAAGGATGGCCATAAGGACAGTTACTTTCCCAAAAATGGCAATCCAAAATAAAAAAGACACAAGTGATACACACAGCAAGTAGAAACAAATAACAACATAAATAAACCGCCACAGAAGAACCGCCTTGGAACGGTCAGTAGAAAGAATTCCACTGGGGGTGGGTGAGGGGGGGGGGCTTAAATCGATTTTACATGGCCATCATCCTCGCCCTTACCTCTGTCGCGGTATACACAAATTTTGTTTAGTCCGCATGAAGGCTTCCTAACTCATCAGTCTAACATCTCCGTGAACATACAAATCAAAAAACTACAGAGATGAAACAAGGTTGAGTACTCGACAGCATACAACAATAGAATTGCTGGAGCAAAAGAAAACCAACAGTTAGACACCGAAGGGCCCGACCAAATAATAAGCATCAGGCGCCAACCAACATAAAGAATACTAAAATAAAATAAAATTCCATTTAGGTTTTTATGCTGGAACCGTCATATAATCTTAAGCCCGACCCACCGGTGTGCAATCAAAGAGGGAAGCAAGTTTGTCTACTTACAATTTTTTCACTCTTTACAGTACACTTCCTCATCTTATAAAAAAAAAACTTAATGCGTTAATAGAATGGACTTTTCACAGAGAAGATTCTCTCTATCTTGCATGTAATGTCAGAAATGCATTTTTCACTTCTAAAGAGCATAATAATTATACACTTTGGTAATGTCAGAAAGTGTGTGATGCCTCACCTTTCTACTTGACAATATCTATATTGGGTTCGGTACTAAAATTTAAACAGTATGTGGGTATTTCGATGGGTACGAATTGCGCACCTCTTGAGGCTGATCTGTTCTTGTATTGTTATGAAAGAGACTTCATTTTGTCGCTTTCCATTGATTACCAATCTGAAAAATATTGAAGCTTTTAGTTCTGCTTATAGATATTTAGATGATTTATTAAATATTGACAATACTTACTTTGACGGTTTGATCAGTCAAATTTATCCCCTAGAATTTCAGTTAAACAAGGCAAATTCCTCTGATACCGAGGCCCCCTTTTTGGATTTACATTTATCTATTGTAGGTGGATTTGATTTTTGCACTAATTATGATAAACGTGATGATTTTGATTTCTAGATTGTAAATTTTCCTTTTTCGGACGGTGATGTTCCTCGTGCGACATCGTACGGGGTTTATATTTCGCAATTAATTCGATTCGCCAGAGTCTCTAGTCATGTATCTGACTTCAAAACTCGTAATAAATTATTAACCGCTAAACTTCTTAATCAGGGGTATAGGTATCATAAACTACGTAAAGCATTTTCTAAGTTTTATAGACGTCATTCTGATTTGGTTTCAAAATTCAATGTTGGACTTAAAACACTTCTGCTACAAGGCCTATCGGAACCCGAATTCTATGGTGACTTAGTATATAAATTTAGAAAAACACATGTCTGTAGTGACTTTGGTACCCAATTTCGTAAAACCTTTCGTCGATATATAAAGATTGGGTACAACATCAATATAATAAACAGACTGCATGCATGGTGATTAACCCAATCACGGTTGGCAACTTTGCTTCCCTCTTTGATTGCACAACGGTGGGTCGGGCTTCAGATTATATGACGGTTCCAGCGTAAAAACATACATGAAATTTTATTTTATTTTTGTATTCTTTATGTTGGTTGGCCCCTGATGCTCCGTCTTTGGTCGGGCCCCTCGGAGTCTAACTGTTGGTTTTCTTTTGCTCCAGCAATTATGCTGTTGTATGCTGTCGAGTACTCAACCTTGTTTCATCTCTGTAGTTTTTTGATTTGTTCTCGGAGATGTTACAGTGATGGGTTAGGAAGCCTTCATGCGGACTAAACACAATTAGTGTTTACCGCGACAGCGGTAAGGGCGAGGATTATGTCCATGTATGGTACCACAAGACTTGTATTCAACTCGCTTTTCATTCGTTGTTATCAAATACAGGGGAATTCTGTGAGTATCACTTAAAACTTTTAGCCAAACCTGCCATTTTGGAAAGAAAAAATGGTTTTGTACACACGTTTCGACCGGAAGTGGGTTGAAAAAAATGGCACAAAAAAGGCTCCCTCGCCGATTATGGCACACATTTTAAAGTGAACAGATTAATATATGCCGGAATTGATGATACAGGTGAGAATAATCGCGTGTAATATTATAATAGTTTATTTTTGTTTCCCCCGATGGTACCGACAAGGTTGAAAATTCGCCATTTTCAAACCCTTGGTCTGCCCACACTAAAATGCTATTTCAGGTTGTAGTCTTCATCGGAGTCTAACTGTTGATTTTCTTTTGCTCCAGCATTTCAGTGGTTTCTTGCTGTCGAGTCCTCACCGTTGTCTCACCTCTGTGGTTCTTTGATTTTTGTGTTCACGGAGATGTTGCACTGATGGGTTAGGAGGCCTTCATGCGGACTGAACAAATTATTTGTCTAAATCGCGACAGAAGTAATGGCGAGGATTGTGGCCACGTAAAATCGATTAAAGCCCCCCAGTGGAAATCTTCCACTGGCCGTTCCAAGGCGGCTCTTGTGTGGCGGTTTATTTATGTTGTTGTTTGTTACTTACTGTGTGTATCACTTGTGTCTTTTAATTTTGGATGGCCATCTGGCCATTTTGTGGGAAAGTAACTGTCCCTATGGCCTTCCTTTGTTTAGGTTTCCATTATGGTCTGGTCGCTTAATGTTTGTATTTCTTTCCCTTTGGTGTCTTTTATGGATTGAGTAAGTTAATTGTTTTAATTCCTGATCTTTGTTTTACTTCTACTTTTTTATATTGAATGCAGCAATATTTATATATATATAACTTTTATCTTTGTCAAAGCTAAAAAATAAACGACTATCACGCAATTTGATGTGGAAATAGTTAGTCGAATGGGAGCATCAAAATCGGAAGTTGTCCCATCGAATCGACGCACGGGAATTTTGTTTTTAAATCTACCTACGCTGGCCATTCTGATGCCCTACTGATTGGTGCCTCTGATGTGAGCTGTGTGTTAATTATATCGATTCCTGATCATTGCCTTCACTACTATTTTACCGCCGAAAACCTAATATTTTAAGATGAAGAATTACGATATTTTTTTCTAATTTCTGCTCAAAATATAGTTTGTGGCAAAACGTAACAACCGCCTCAGCGAGGTGGTTCCAACGAGTGCCCACAACCTATATTTTACAGCAGAATAAGCAAAATAAAGTTTACACATGTTAACCACATTTTTATTGTATAAATGTGGGGTTTGAGGGGTTCAGAATTATATAGTCGTGCTTTGGTGATGGTTTTCGTACATATCAGCAATCGAGCTTCTGTATATAATTTTTGAATCAGTTGAAAACTATTGCTTCATTAATACCGCCGGTTAAGATCGGTCTGTTATTTATAACAAGTGACATATGTTTGTGTGTTAACGTCGTTTTATTTTGTCTTTTTTTTCTTTTCAGAATTAATGGCAGCTGTGTGTCTGACACATTCCTGTTCAATCCAATTCCAGAAGAACGTAGCAGGGCAGTTTATACTTCGGGTAAGTATGGCTGCAAAACTGAACCCTTTCAAAGAACTTACGCAAAATGCTGTCGGATAGCTCCGATTATAGTAACACAGGTTTCAAGAAGAACGGGCTGGTTGCTATGCTATTTGGGGTTCGTTTTTTTTTTTTCCTGATTTAATTTTCCCATTGCACACGAAAACACGCGTGTATAATTTGACCCATTGGACCCCACTTTTATATAGTTAAACTTGGGTTTACAGGGGTAAACATTATTTTTCTTATTTCTGCTCTAAAATGTAGATTGTGGTTACTCGTTAGAACCGCCTCATTGATGCGGTTCTAACGAGTACCCTATATCTATCTTTTCAGTAGAAATAAGACAAATATCACAATTGTTCATCTAAAGAAAATCGATTTTTTTAGGTAAAACTTACAATGTATTTGTATAGGCGTGGTTTCGTGATTTATTTGATTGTAGCTTTTCCTGAGCATCTATTACTATAAAGTTTATATTTCGGGCAAACAAATAAAAAAATGCCAACAATACACAACAAAATTATCTGCTTATCTGGATATACGAAACGTGTATAGAGGTTGAATCTTACACGTGTAAACCTTTAAAGGATCTGTGTCGATTAACCTTGAAAAGCATGTTGTTTTTTATAATGTAAACATGTCCGTGTAATGAACACCGTGATAAACCTCACATTTTATAAGAAAATACGGGGTTTAAATAGGGCATACAATATAGTTTTCTTATTTCTGGTCCAAGACTTAGGTTGTGGGTACTCGTTAGCTTTAGAATGAAGCGGTTTTAACAAAATATCAAAACCTACATAACGAAAACACGCCTATACAAATACAGTATAAATTATACCACCGAAAAACGAAAATTCCAAGATGAAAGAAAATGGGAATCTGTTCTCATTTCTGCTCTAAAATGTAGATTTTGGGTACTCGTTATAACCGCCTCATCGAGGCGGTTTTCACTAGGACCCCCAGTCCATATTTTACAGTAGAAATTAGAAATAATAAGGTTTACCACTGTACACCCCAGTTTTGCAATATAAATGTGGGGTCCAAGGTGGTCAACTTATATAGGCAGGTTTCGGGATGTATTTAAAGTAAAATTCTAACACTAGTCGCCTTTATAGACAATGGATAAATCTGGTGATATATTGAGTGATAAATCACTGGGCGGAAGAGTGCGTCGCGAAAGGCCGCCTTTTTATTCATACATTGTTACCTTGACGTTAGATTGTGTAAAGTCGTTTTCTTGTATCAGAAATGTTATGAAAAGAGGTAATCGCATGGGATACAGTCAGTTATATTGGCGGGATAACTTCACCCGACGGTGGAAGGTAGGGAGAATCTGAAGAAATCAATTGCATTCTCATCAACTGTTTGTGTGTTAGAATCGAAATAGACCAGCTCTAGTGTCGTGATTTATTGAGTGATATATCACTTGTCGGCCAGTTGCTACGCGCTCGTGATTTGATATACATTACAACTGACCTCCAAGCAGTGATATATCACTCAATAAATCACTCCTAGAGCTGATTTATTTCTTAAATTAAACTTTTACTTTGATACGGAACCCGGGAAGGGACATTTCTGTTCCAGTATCTAGCAGAACAGAATTTAAAACAATAACATTAGAGTGGAGAGGAAAACAAAACAATATGTGGTTTTAACAATATAATATGACATATTTCTTGTTTTCTGTTCCACTCTGAAAAAGTAGCGTGGAATTTCAAGCAATAAAATCAGTATGGAACAGAAAACATAAATATGTCGTTTAAACGACATATTTCTTGTTTTCTTTCCACTCTGAAAAAGTAGCGTGGAATTTAAAACAATAAAATTAGAATGGAAAAGAAAACAAAAATATGTCGCTTTAACGACATTTTCATCGTTTTCTATTCCACTCTGGAAAAGTAGAGTGGAATTTAAAACAATAAAGATATCGTTCAACGACAAAACTCGACCTCTCATTGGTTAAAAGTCTATTTTTGTTTTTCAACATAATATGTCGTTCAAACGATATAATCTTCGCCTTCCACTGATTGGCTTGTTTGTTTGATTTGAGGTTTAACGCCCCCGTCAACACTATTTACGTCATTTTGGATACGTCGCTCGCTTCCATTTTTGTAGGGTATTTTCCCGACATTGAGATGAAATTACATCTCAAGCCCTGTCGCCCTATTAAACCAGGGGTGTGTGTGTGTGTGTGGGGGGGGGGTTAAATGGATGAACGGTTCAACTTTCAAAAATTTTCGTGGGCATGCTTAGAACCCCCAAGCGGTTTACCATGCCTACTTATGTGCGTTTGCTTTCAGCTCTGCGTGGAAGCCCAAGCTATTTCTTCAAGCACTGTTGTGCGGGGGCGTCCATTGGTTGGTGTTAACATGGCTTATACTCCAATCATTGGTCGTGAGGCTCGCTATAACCGCCTCCTCAACGAGTACCAACAACATATGTATTGGATCAGAAAATAGAAAATAAATGTCCCTGTAAAATAGAAGTGGAGGCAATGATCAGGAATCGATACAATCAACCCACAGCTCCATCTGAGAAACCAAAGGGAAAGAAACACAAACATGAAACAACAGACCCTAATGGAAACATCAATAGCGGAAAGCCAAAAAGACAGTTACGTTCCCACAAAATGGCCAATAGGCCGTCCAAAATCTTTTTCTTTATGTAAAGTTGGATTTACAGGGGTTTTCATTATACTGAATTGTGAACATGTTGCGTTTTTAAAACTGAAGTATTTCGGACTGACGGGGCTTGTTAAGGGAGTTGCTACACCATTTCAGCAAGGTTTAACTAGCTGAAGAACTGATGGACTGACGATCAGCTGTGTCTCTGCGGGATGGAATACCAGATTCCAACCTTTATATAAAGGAAAGCATTTACCTCTTGGTCAAGTAGGTCAGACAAAGGACAGCTGACACTATGATAACACGTTCGTTTCTCTGGATGTGATGATAGGGGTCGGGCCTGAGAAATAAGAAAGTACTATTTCAACAATACGGTGTGGGGAGTGAGGGTTACCAAGATACAAGATACAAGAATTTACTACTAATTTTTGACCCACATAGGAGCACATAAGAGGCATATTATAATAGATAAACTAAGTAGACAATCAAGGAAGGAATTCAAAACGACAGAGGCATGAAACAAACAGGAGCAGTCTGGTCAGGGTTCTCACGGTCTGCCATTCCGTCCGCACCCCCGACCTCCTTGCCGTGTCATGAAACATATTCGTCATAACTTTGTCATAACTTCTGAAGAATTATAGCAAGCCTATAAGGTGTCCGAACTTTAAGGATCCCTATGACGGTTTAACCTCCCTGATATGTTTAATATAATACCAAAGCATGTAATGCATTATAAACTCTTCTCCTGTATCCGTATGAACTGGTTTTTAAAGTAACCGGGCGCTATAAGTAAAAAGGGGCTACCTACCCCCTGTTGTATAGAACTTTTAGTTGTTCAGAGAGTGTATATTTGAAATTCAAATTTTATTCAGATTGCCAAATTTATTTGAGCGCATCTCACATAACAAAGACAAATACAGGAGTAATTAAATGATTTAAGCAAACGTCGGTATGATTATTTGTAAGTTATCATGCATCATTCAGTCAGCGGGAGGGAGAGAATGACCGTAGAAAAAAAAATCATGATCAATTTCCGCGAAAGACTGTTGACGACCCCGCTCTGGTCAGATTATATTGGTATAATAACTGGTCCGATTCTTCGCTGCGCGCACATGTAAGTATTAGAAAATGCTGTGCTCCGGCTCAAATATCTTTTGGGCTCAACTCATTTGAGCATGGACTTTGTCTCGCATTTAAACGTAAATCCAAATGATGAGATTCTCAACCTCATTAGCAGGATACATGACAATATCAGCTTATCTGAGCATGCAAAAGGGCTGTAATTGTACCGTCTGGTGCATACCTATCCATTCTTTAACGATTTGAGCAAGACATTGTTTTGTAATCATACTGAGCCCCGATGCGTGTATGCAATAGCAGACTACACGTGTGTGTTTAAGTCTGATGTGTTCTAATGAGCACAGACAATCTTTATTACAGAACATGAAAAACAAAATATGAATTGCTCAGAAATAGCGGTCCTCCAAAGGCCATTAAAAAGTAATCAAATCATTCATTCTTAAATTCTATTTTCATACTTTTGTTACAGCTGGGCCATTCCCAACTACAGGCGAGGGCTTAACCATATCTTTCTTCAGTAGCTGCCCTGAGGAGTATGTGTTCATCTTCTACTGCCTCGACAGGACCCAGGAAGTCGTAAGGTTAGACAGTATACGGCAAGCAGAAACGTCACAAAACATGCCTACCGTTGAATCCCACTTTTATACAGTAAAACTGGGGTTAACAGGGATGACCCTTATTTTCTTATTTCTACTCTGAAATTTAGATTGTGGGTACTCGTCAGAACCGCCTCATTAGAACCACCTTAATGATGCGGTTCTAGCGTTTACCCACAATCTATAATTGAGGCTGTTCAAACGTGTACCCACAATCTATATTTTGAGTAGAAATAAGAAAACTAAAAAAAAAAAAAAAATCATATAAAAATTGATTTTTAGGCGGTAAAATTTACAATGTATTTGATGTTTTCTTTGTTACATATGACCCCGGAGACCCCAAAAACCAGCTTGTGTACATATTCCGATCGAATAAAGCAATCCAGGTCTACATGAGGAAATTCGGGGCAATTTGAAATGCAAATATGATGTAACAATGTTTCATTTGCGCTGTGACGTATCAGATCAACCTGCCGGAATGTGCAGAGTAATCTGAGCATTAGCAAGAAATAGTTTGGGCTGCATGGGGCTTCCACGCAGAGCTGTCACCGTCCACATGCGAGTACTGGTAAATCGCTTTGAGATTCTACGCCAGCCAAGGAAAAACGGCCGCGATTCGAACCGCGCATGCATATAAACTATATTGGTTTCATTAGGTGGCAGGGCTTGAACTGTCTTTTCATCTCATTGTCGGGTAAAAAACCCACAAAATTTGAAGCAAGGTCTCCAAAATGACCTATGCAGTGTTGTCGGGGACGTTAAAGCTAAAATCAATGAAAGTCAAACATATTTAAAGATACCTTTCCGCTTATCGCCAATCTAAGCCGCGCCAAGAGATGAAACCAGGAGTATCTTTAAAAATGATATACGACGCAATGAAACAGGATTTGATCTGTGCATGCCTTGGTAGCAACGATGTTACAGTCGAATACAAAAAGTACTCGTGTGAAGCACAAATATCCAGTTGAATACCGCCAAGCATCTCTATAAATAACTACGACATATTTTGTCACATTAAGGACCCCAAACATTTGCTTCTGACGTCTGATGAGCTGACACATAAAATCCCACATGAATTTGAGGTAATAAATTACTATAGAGGATCTTACATGAGTGTTCATGTATTATTGAATTTATTAAACGAGTTGAGGAAAGGGGATAAAATGCGAGGCAAAATTGAATTTATTAAACGAGTTGAGGAAAGGGGATAAAATGCGAGGCTTTGCCTCGCATTTTATTCCTTTTTATCAACGAGTTTAATAAATTCAATAATACATGATCACGAATGCAAGATTCTATTTATCATATGACATTTAAAACGCATGTTATTCACGACTGTTTACGAAAATGTCAATATTCCGCCGTTAGTGAGCGCGACGTCGTTAAGGACGCCGTACATGTAACGTAACGGGACGTATCTAGCTAATTTGCATATTTAATCCACTAGTGGATTATCGAAAATAATACATGGCGTTATTACACTCTCAGACGTGACGTCATATGAACAAATAAATTACTCGACTAAGGAAACAAAACCAATGAGCCTTTTTTGTAGAGCCAAAAAAAGTATAAATAAAAACAAATAAATAAATAAATAATAAATGAACACGCCTGTCTGTTTAAACGAACCATTTTGTTGACCACCGAATGCGTATGCGTTTATGAATTTCTTTCTCTATGATAGACTGTCGACGTTAACTGGCTTTTATCTCGACAAACCTGTCGGAATATAAGATCCTACAATGTCACCCTTCGTACTGTTATTTAGTATACGTATATATTGTTATTGAGAATTCAAGTGTGTAAATGTGTTTTGCGCATTAGCACTTCTTTCAGGTAATACCGAAAATTTAAAAAATAATCAAGTATTTCATTATTTGTTATGGTATCAATTGAGTTTTATAGAACAAAATCAAAAGTAGGTCGGAAATGAGATTATAAGACTACGTCTTAAAAAAAAACAACGTTAAAAAGCGTTAATCCGACTATATGGTAGTTAAAGCAATGCATGGTAGTTAACCCAATCGGGCTTGAGAACTTTGTTTCCCTCTTTAATTGCACGCCGGTGGGACAGACCTCTGATTCTATGACGGTTTCAATCGTAAGGGCTTACTTTAAATTAAAATTTAATTTTATGTTATGTTTGTTGGTACCTGATACTCTGTCTCTGATCAGACCCATGGGAGTCTAACTGTTGGTTTTCTATTGCTCTGGCATTTCAGTGTTTTCTTGCAGTTGAGTCCCCACCGTTGTTGCATCTCTTTGGCTGTTTATTTTTTATGTTATCGGATATGTTGCACTGGTAAGTTTGGAAGCCGACAAGCGGACTGGACAAAGTATTCGTGTAAATTGCGACGGAAATTAGGGCGAGGATTGCGGCCGCGTAAAATCGAGTGAAGCCCCGTACTTTTTACTGACCTTTCCAATGCGGTTCTTCTGTCGCGGTTTACTTTTGTTATAGTTCGTCTTTGAATGTGTTTATCGCTTATATCTTTTTTGGTTTTCTGATTGCGAATTGGCCATTTTGTGGGAAAGTAACTTTCCTTTTGACGTTCCGCTGTTGGTGTTTCCATTAGGGTGTAGTTATTTCTTACACGTGTTTCTTTCCCTTCGGTATCTCTAATGGGAGGTGTCGGATAATTGTTTCGATTCCTGCTCATTGCCTTCACTTCTGTTTCATACGCTTTATGCAGTTTTATTCAGCCTAGACCTCTACAACAAAATACTATGTCTTAAGATCAGGGTCTTTGCTTGGTGCAAATATGCAAACAGATATTTACTCACTGATCCTCAGTTATTTAACTATCGGTGAAACAGGTCACAAAATTATTTCAGCCCCCTCCCCCAGTAAAAAAATACTTACCCTTCCAAGACGTCTCTGTCGTGGTTGATTATTACTATAGTTAAGTCTGTTCAAGTGTGTATTAATAATATCGTAGTCTTCGATCCGATCAAAAACGGACACTATTACCACAAGGTAAACAAAACAACATTATGTTATTGCCGATAGCAGTGCACTGCGACTAGAGCACTGGCTATGAGCGTTTATTGCATGAGATATATTAATTTTATATCTACATTAAGAAACTGAACGTGTATTTATTCGACTGCGGATTTCACGTACACAGACTGCCCGCACCTGAAAGCTCACGACGCCCAGGAAAAAAAAGCTTAGCTGAAAACCTGTGTCCAAAAACTGTTCATTGGCTTTCTATGTGGAGTATGTTGGACTTCACAGTAAGCAATATAATTACAGTAGATTGTTTTTCTCAAACTCTTATATCTCCAAGAATGGCTTAAGTCAAGCTGTTATGCTAGTTTTGCCATATGTTTCTTAGATTTCATCTCCATTTGTCTCAGAACTACTGTTATCTCAAACCAAATATTCCAGTCATTGGGGTTTGAGATAACGAGTCGACTGTACATTACTTATTAATAGGTAAAGGAACTTGAATTTCGTGTTGACAGTTCGAAGTGCTCGATTCTAATTATTTGATTGGCCGTTACTATCTATCACTAATCATAAGTTGTAAACAAGACATACCGTTTAAACTATACTCAAATACATAACTTTTCCGCTATACTTCGTAATGCGGAAAAGTATAAAGTTTTTGATCCGACCATAAACGGACACTACTGCCACAATGTATACAAAATGCAAATGTCATTGCCGATAGCAGAGCACTGTGATTAGAACATTTTTCAAAGTTAGAAAGGTAACAATGTATATGAAAGAAATTCAATGTTTTGGTCAGAAAAATTTTGAAAGTTTCATTAGAAACTAATATATGAATAACCATTCAACAGCCCTAAACTAAGGATTATAAAGCCATCTTTGACAAAATCTGTTTACTATTTGTCATGCCTTTTAAGGCATCTTCGTTAATACCATTACTTGTAGCAGCAGGTACGCCGCCTGACCTTATTGAGTGTTGACCAATCTTTAAATTTTGATGAACAGTCTTGAACAGTGAAAAGCTACAACATTTTTTTTTTTCTCTGAAAATTGACTTACTGTCCGATTTCGACTTACTGTCCTGTTTTTAGATATACGCCTATCTATTGCAGATGAATTTGTTTCTTGCAAATTTTTTTATAAGCGCGAGGATTTTGAGATTGTTAACTTTCCTTTCCTGGATGGTGGTGTTCCTCGTGCGGCGTTTGTGTTGCGCAATTTATTCGATTTGGCAGAGTGTCTAGTCATGTAACTGACCTTAACACTCGTTACAAATTGATAAGTGCTACACTTCTTAATCAGGGCTGTCGTTGTTGTGGGCTGCGCGGGGCCATTTCCGGGTTTTGAGGGCGTAATTCCCGTTTGGTTGCAGGGTGCGGTGTAGGGCGTGGGTCTCTTCTGCGGCAGGGTAAGTCAGAACTCGGGTTTTATGGTGACTTAGTACGTAGGTTCGGAGAGGTATGTGGTTGCAGTGGTTTCGGTACCTTGTTTCGTGGTGTTGTTCTTCGGTATAAAAAGATTGGATACAAAACAAATGCTATACGAAGGACTGCATGCATGGTAGTTAACTCGATCACGGTTGACAACTTTGCTTCCCTCTTAACTGCACGCCGGTGGGTCAGGCCTCAGATTCGATGACGGTTCCAGCTTAAAGGCTCATTTTCGTTTATTTGGGGTATTTTTGCTTCCAAAGGATCGAGCTATTCAGAACTATTCTTCACTGCAGCTGGTGCTGTGCCGTGTGGCGGCCGTAAAAATTTTCCCGTGCATCCATCATAGTGCAGATTATATTTTCAGGTCATATGGGATCATTGAGTTCATTTAGAATCAATTTGAAAATACAGTTCTGCGTAAGCCGGTCCAAGGGGGCGTGGCCGGTGTAGCGCATTTCAGTACTGGTCATGAACAGACTCAATAAAACCGAGTCAGTTATTTTTGTTTGTTTGGTGTATTCTTTGCTTCCAAAGGATCTAGCTTTTTGGAACTTATTTATTGAGAATTAGAGAAAATCTAATTTTATGCAATGTTGTTTGCTGCCTGATGCTCTGTCTCTGGTTGGGCCCATCGGAGTCTAACTGTTGGTTTTCTTTCGCTCCAGCATTTCAGTGTTGTCTTGCTGTCGAGTCCTCACCGTTGTTTCATCTCCGTGATTGGTTGATTTTTATGTTCACTGAGATGGTGCTCTGATGAGTTAGGAGGCCTTCATGCGGACTGAACAAATTATTTGTCTAAATCGCGACTCGTGACCGAAGTAAGGGCGAGAGTTGTGGTCACATAAAATCGATTTAAGCCCCCGACCCCCCCCCCCACCCCTCCGCAAAGGAATTCGTCGCTGGCCGTTATGGGGCGTTTTTTTCTGTCGTGGTTTACGTTTGTTATGGTTTATATTTGAATGTGTGTCGTTAATATTATTTTGCTTTTGATAGCCAATTGGCCATTTTGTGGGAAAGTAACTGTCCTTTTGGCTTTCCGCTGGTGATGTTTTCATTGGGGTCTAGTTGTTTCGTGTTCGTGTTTCTTTCCCTTGGTGTATCTGATGGGAGCTGTGGGTTAATTGTATCGATTTCTGGCCATTGCCTTCACTTCCACTTTTAAACAAGAATGTTAAACACAAACCTTTTCACTATTGTTACTGTACAAGCCATAGTTTGACTCTTACTTACTAGTTTAAGAATATCACAACCATGCCTATACTGGTCAGTTTTACTTTCTAGGAATCCATAGTTTAACATGATATCAGCACATCTAATAATGCTTAACTCATTGTATCTTAAAAACCCCGAATAACCCAAAACAATCAATCGTAGTTTATAATCTTAGATTAGTCTTTGAAATCACTGTGCATTCGCAAAGCGCTATGATCAACTGTGACGTAATGGGATCCTTCTAACCGTCCTCATTGCAGCCTAAAGAATATACTTGCAAATGTTTTCTCGGTAGGATTTGGTTAACCATTTATCAGATCTGCCAATTTGATTCATAGAACGCACTATACACTGAATGATATGATCCTTTTGTTGATTTTAACACTGATAATTATAATGCAAAAACAATAGAGGCAATGAAATTAGTAATTTTTATCGACATAGGACTTTTTTTTAAATGTTACAAAATAGAAGTGAAGGCGATGATCCGGAATCGATACAATTCTCCTACAGCTCCCAGCAGAGGCACCAAAGGGAAAGAAACACAAACATTAAACAACATACCCTAATGAAAATATCAATAGTGGAAAGCCAAAAGGACAGTTAGTTTCCAACAGAATGGCCAATTGGCTATCCAGAACAAAATAATATAAGCGGTACAAACATTCAAAGGCAAACCACAACAAAATAAACTGCGACAAAAGAACCGCCTTGAAACGGTCAGTGAAACGAATTCCACTGGGGGGGGGGGGGGGGGGGGGGCTTAAATCGATTTTACGTGTCCATAATCCTCGCCCTTACTAAACCCTCAGCACTTGAAAGAAAACCATTTCGTCATATCACTGGCGACAAGACACTGATATTGATATACTCGTACTGCTGTTGTTTCCTTCACAAAACAATGAATGATCTGTTATTAATTACCCCACTTCTGAGTGGGCTCTTGGTTTGTCTCGGTCTCAAAATTAGTCCCGATGTTATCCATCACTGTTCTTTCTGTAAAAAAGTAACAATATGTCTAGGTACATTGAGTCAAAACTAATTGTTATAAGCGGTCATGTTGGATCAACGTTGACGTACGTGTTTACTGTACGATTATCTGGCTAATAAGGGTGCTGCGAAGCTACGGCTTATTTCAATTGATTTTATTCTACATTCATCATGGGAATAAGTCCATGAAATGATCATCCCTCCCATAAATATGCAATGGTCAGGAATCGATAGTTGAAGTAGGGCATAAACAAAAAAGAAGTAGAGGCAATGATCAGGAATCGGTACAACTAACTCACAGCTCCCATCAGAGACACCAAAGGGAAAGAAACACAAAATTGAAGCAACATACCCCAACGGAAACACCAACAACGGAAAACCAAAAGGACAGTTACTTTCTTACAAAATGGCTAAAAAGTTATCCAAAATAATATAATATAAGCTACAAAAGCGCCCAAAGACAAACCATAAAAAATAAACCGCGACAGAAGAACCGCCTTGGAACGGTCAGCGGAAACGAATTCCACTGGTTGGGGGCTTAAATCGATTTCACGTGGCCACAATCCTCGCCCTTACTTCCGTCGCGATTGCGATAAATAATTTGTTCAGTCCGCATAAACCCTATTTCATATGGATTACAGGGTATTCTTTATTTTTCTTATATCTGCTCCAGTAAACAGGTTGTCGGTATTCGTTAAAACCGCAACAAAAATAATCAGTTCTTAAGAGCATCCACATCATATGTTTGCACTGTAAACAAGAAAGACGAATATCACGGATTTTTTATCAGAAAGTCGTAAGTAGCCATTATGGATATTTGAAAAAAAAAATACATTAAGTCGAATGGGTCTATTACTGTTACATCACAAAACACACCTATATAATTTTGACCCCTTATAACCCCACTTTTATATAGTAAAACTGGGGTTTGCAGGGGTATACATTATATTCCTGCACCGAGGCGGTTCTAACGAAAGCCACAATCTATGTTTCGAGCAGAAATAAGAAGAAAATCGCAATTTTTCATCAGAAAATTTTCATTTTTTGGAGGTAAATTTTCAATATATTAAGATAGGCCTGTTTTCGTAATGAGGTTTAAACTTTACCAAGAAAATATTTTAATTTTCTGTTGCAGGCATGGAAGGCGGTTTTTTTTTGTGATGGACCTTGGGCAATAATTTTTGCCATGTATGAGTTTCCTCCAGACGGAGTCAATTGGTGTGCTGCTGAGAAGGATCTGTGGAAAAACTACTGCCTAACTTTTGACAACGAGTTCATGAAATTCGAATCGTCTGGTTCAAGTATGTGCCACATTTTGCATGAACGGTAGAAAATTTTTCATCCTCAAGTCAATCGAGCATGGATGTTTTCTTTCTCATAAATATTAAAATTGCATTGTTACCTGTGAAAATATTTTCTGCACAATTTGGACATTTATTAAGCACCGCAACTGGTTTTCGGCTGTTATGTTTACAAAGCCACTCAGACTACAATCCAGACGTTTTCGTGCACTTTGTCTTTGTATGAATTTTCGACGCTTTACTCAACACTACGTCTTATAAAAGAAAAAGAAAAACAAACAAACAAATAATGATTTAAATATTCCCTTTATCTTGTGTGTGTCACAGGGTTGGAAAAAGAACATGAATCGACCGGGACTCGAACCCAGGGCCTCTCGCATACCGTGCGAACACTCTACCGACTGAGCTACCGAGCCACACGGTCGACCTGCTACATTTCCCCCCTGCCTAATAAGATTGTTCCCGAATCTCTCATAATGAGATTCGTCCCGAATCTCTAAGTCCTATTCAGACCGGCTGCGAGACATTTTTTTCATACTCGTTCATGCCCTCAGACGCGGTGCTGGACCCACACTGGTCACAAATGTCACAGGGTTGGAACAAGAGCATGACTCGACCGGGACTCGAACCCAGGGCCTCTCGCAACCGTGCGAACACTCTACCGACTGAGCTACCGAGCCACACGGTCGACCTGCTACATTTTCTTCCTGCCTAATAAGATTCGTCCCGAATCTCTCATAATGAGATTCGTCCCGAATCTCTAAGTCCTTTCCAGACCGGCTGCGAGACTTATTTTCCATATTCTTTCATGCCCTCAGACACGGTGCTGGACCCACACTGGCCACCATTGTAACAGAACGTCACTAACGTTGTATGTGTCGTACACGTAGGTTCTTTACTGGACCATAATTGAAACCACGAAGACGATTGTTGATAGGATGTTTAATGGCTGATGTCTGATATGTCAAGTGATGGTTACATTCTGAA
Source organism: Lucinisca nassula (assembly GCA_963580285.1). Classification (NCBI taxonomy): domain Eukaryota; kingdom Metazoa; phylum Mollusca; class Bivalvia; order Lucinida; family Lucinidae; genus Lucinisca; species Lucinisca nassula. The sequence goes on along the minus strand of OY757011.1, from coordinate 13,191,800 downwards.
AAGACATATCTTACTGTGAAAACTAATATAACTAATGGTATTTAATGACAATGAAATAACGTTTGAACACAAGTCTAATGACGTAATGACTAGACAGTAAAAGGTAGTGTGGCGATCAATGACTTTTACTACAAATACTACATTCTTTACATTATCATGAAGTACACATACACCCGATTACACACTTGAATATGGCATAACTCGCAGAATCTGCTGACAATTAAAACCTATAATAATACGCTTATAATGAGCATCATTGATATTACAACATGATGCTAATAGAAAGACAAAGGATAAAACTTTCACATACCTGAAAAAACATATCCAAAATATATCTTTTAACTATGAAAACTAATATATCTAATGGTATTTAATGACAATAAAATAACAGTTGAACACAATGCTAATGACGTAATGACTAGGAGGTAAACGTCAGGAAAGATCCCAACTGACTTGAACAGATGACCAGTTACCTCTTAAGAAACACAGAGAAAATGATTTCCAATGAAGGACGGCCAAAAGCCAAGAAACAAACGACAATGGAAGCGAATGGCAAAACATTGCTTCCACAAAAACACCACTGTTACACGTGTAATGTAAAAAAAGTTTTGTTTTTTTTTTTTCACTTCTGAAGCCCTAAAATTACACGTCTTGGTAATGTCAGAAAGTGTGTGAAGCTCTCATCTTTCTACTTGACAATATTTATATAAGATTTGGTGCTTACTTATTTAGACCGATTGTTGGAATCCCGATGGTTACGAATTGCGCACCCATTGTGGCTTCTTTGTTCTTTGTCTGTTATGAAAGGAACTTCATGAAAAGCAATCTGGAGCTATTGATGCCTTTAACTCGACGTCTAGATATTTGGATGATTAATGAAATATTGATAATACCTACTTCGATGGTTTGATTAGTCAAATTTAGCATTTAGAGTTTCACTTAGATGAAGCAAATTCTTCTGAAAGCGAAGCACCCTGTTTGGATTTACATTAATTTAATTTTTGCCGGGGTTGTTTCATGCAAAATGTATAATAAACGCGGTGATGATTTTGATTTTTAGGTTGTAAAATTTCATTTCTGGGATGGTGATGTGCCTCGTGCGACATCCTACAGTGTTTATTTATCGCAACTAATTCGGGTTGCCAGGGTGCCTAGTCATGTGACTGACTTCAATAAATTGTTAACTGCTAAACATATTCATAAACCTCGCAAACCCTTTTCTAAGTTTTATAGACGTCATTTCGACGTGGTTCCAAAAGTCAAATTTGGACATACAATATCTTCTGCAAGGCCTATCTTAACCTGAATTTTATGGTTACTTAGTCGTATATAACTTCAAACAAAAAAATATATGCTTGTAGTTGTTTCAGTACTCGCGTAAAATCATTCTTCGATTTACATTACGAAAACAAGCCTATACAAATACATTGACTATTTAACCACCGAAAAATCGAAAGTTTTACGATGAAAAATTGTGATATTTTTCTTATTTCTGCTAGATCTTATTTCTGCTAGAGCAGAAATAAGAAAAATAAGGTATACCCCTGCAACGCCCAGTTTTACTATATAAAAGTGTGGTTCAAGGGGGTCAAAATTATATAGGCTTGTTTACGTGATGAACTATAGGGCCATAATGGCCCTGGATCACTTGACTGATCCTTATTTTACAAATAAAGTGGTAGAGAATATAATGTGGAGTGGCTGGTGTCAGCAATTTTGGTTGACGTTGGCCCAATGAACATTCTGTGAAATTATTTCAAAACTACTCTAGCTTTTCAAGAGTAGAAGTCAATCTAGGGTTGAATATATTTTATTTCTGGTGGCTACTATTTTCAATGGAGTGAAAGTGTTTTTAGCAATTTTGTCTGAGGGTCACTCATGGACCATTTCGCCGAAACTCCTTTTTGCATCACGAAAACACGCCTATATAATTTTGACCCCTTGAACCTTACCTTTATGCATTACCTTTGTACAGTAAACTGGGGTTTACAGGGGTAAACCTTATTTGTCTTCTTGGTGAATTAAAATATAGAATGTGGGTACTCGTTAGATCTGCCTCGATGAGGCGATTCTAACTTGTAGCCACAATCTATATTTTGAGCAGAAATAAGAAAAAATATCACGATTTTCATCATAAAATGTTCATTTTTTTCAGCGAAAAAATGCTATTCATTTGTGTAGGCGTGTTTTCGTAATGAAGATGGAATATTTTCAAAGTCCCCTTTGACAATACGAAGCTGACTGGTTTGTCACTATCTGGTTACCTTGTGAACTTTGAAGGTCAGGTTCAATGTAGCAGATGGAGATGAATCGTCTCAGTCTAGCTTACAATGTATCACGCTGACATTTGGGGTTGGCATCTGGAGCTCGACTTATGAGTAGATGGTTCACTTTTCCAATACATCACTGTTTTGGCAGGTCAGTTCCAGTTTGATACTGTTTGTTAACGAACATCCATTTTTGTAAAATTGGTCACAAACAGAAACATATCTGATACCCCTATAATTGGACCATTCAAAGCTTAGTAGGTGGAAGATTCAATTATCATATATGGGTCAATCTGCAGTAGAGATAAATGCCTTTACCCTTCTTAAATCTGTTGAAGGGAGAGAATGGCCGTAGAAGATTCCCATGAAAGAATCTTGCAGACCCGATAGGTTTGGGTACGTTACAGTTTTACGTCCCACAACAGCTACGGTCATACGGAGACGAGACCTCGGTTTAAAGAGCCACCTGAAAGTCTGGAGAATTCCAGGATCAAACCTTACGACCCCTGGTTTATGAGGCGAGTAGCAAAACCACTACACCACGGAAGCTGGTCGGTATCGAATCCGACACCGTGTTGACCTTAATGGCTGAGGTACCGAGACCGGCTATTATTTTTTTTACCATGACAGAAATACTTTGTTAAACGAAAGCAGCTTATAGAATATATTCGGTAATTTCCTAGGCGCATTGTTTTTGGAAATGATTTAATTCTTTAATTACCAGATAAGATTATCCCATTAAGATATAGCTACATTCATGCAGTGTGTTTAGGATGCAACATATCTTCTCAATCTGTTAACGTAACCGACGTTTATGATGAAAGCAGCATTTACTTCAATTGTTGGTTCTCTTTTTTTTATTTAACATTCTATTTATTTTATTTTGTTGAGTCCTCATCGAAAATTCATCACTGTATTGTTTTTTTTTTTTTTTTTTTTTTTTTTTTTTTGATTTGATGTTTAACGTCCCCGTCAACACTATGTAGGTAATTTTGGAGACGTTGCTTCCAATTGTGTGGGACTTTTACCCGACATTGAGATCACTGTATTGATGTATTTCTTTTTTCATTACGATAACACACCTGTGCTGCATGGTGCATGTTTCACATATCAAAAATGGCTACTTTTTAATGACAATCCGTGCTATTTTTTTTTTTCCTATTTATATTGCATACATAGGTTGTGGGTGTTTGTAAAAACCGCCTAAACGAGGCAGTTGTAACGAGTACCCAAAACCTATGTCTTGGAGCAGAAAAAAAGAAAGATAATAAATACCCCCTTAAAGCCCAGTCGTCACAATATAAAGTGGGGTTTGGGGGTATTCATATCACCGACTTGTTCACGTGATCAGTTCCTTTTCTCACAGACGTTGAAGTTGATGGTTATGAAATGTCCCTTCCCGGGTTCCGTAGAAACTATTCAAGCGGACCGAAAAAAATTAAACTAAAACCAAAAAACGCAATAGACGCATTAAATCGGAACGGTTTGTAAATATTGCACGGAAAGGGTGTGTGGGTCGCTTAAAATGGTTTTACGCGACAAAAAAGTAAATGTGCTAACAACGGCGAGTTCTTGTCGCGAAAAACCATTTTAACCGACCCACACACCCTTTCCGTGTAATATTTACAAACCGTTCCGATTTAATGCGTCTATTGCGTTTTTTTTTTTAGTTTTAGTTTTAATTAAAAGCTAAACGGTTGCCAATGGAGAGAAAGAACACATAAAATAACGAAAATCAGAGCCCCGTTTTTATTGAGTCTCTTCATATACAGCAATGACGTTTGCAAGACTGCATACGACCCTAGCGCCGGCTTGAGCGGTATCCGATTATCAATATAACCAGGAGGGGCTGATCCCAAAGGAAAAGCAAATATAATCTACAGCCGCCACACGGCACTTAATACCAGCCTTTGTCTTCGGACATGCGACCTAGTAATATCTGTTCTTTTGGACAGCCGATTGGTCAGTTTGTGGAAAAGGAACTGTCATTTGTCTTTCTATGCCAGTAGTACCATTTTTGTATGTGTGGTTATTTGGAAAGATTGTGTAAGGTAATTGAATCGATTCCTGATCATTACCTTTATGGCTGGCTAATCACAGCTGAAAAGATAATCGATAATCAGTTCCGCCGTTGTGATCGATGATCGAATTGTAATCACTAAGTATTTAGTATAACTGTTATGCCTATTACCCAATATGTTGTACTTTACCATATGTATTTGAAAAGACAAGCCTGAGCAAACAGTGTAGACCAAGATGAGACGCAGCAGAATGCAACATCTAATCAGGATCTGCACTGTTTGGCACTTATTAAGCTATTTTAGGCACACTTTTGGGTAGTAAATTGTCCTCATCAAATAATCGATTTCAATCAAATCAGTAATGATGATAATTTTTGTGCATTTTCTCGATCGACTGATCGATTATTCGATTAATCGCGTCAGCATTAATTACTTCACATCTTTCTTCATTCTGCACACAAGGAGCAAGTTTATTCCGACTTATTACAGCTCCATTTTAATTGGCTCCATTACCTATTGTAACATAAATTCAGTCCATTATCCTACACCGCCAACAAAATGATATCTAAAAGACGCGTGTCTCATATTTTGCATTGTCAGACAAAATGTTTTCTTTCACAGAGAGAGAGAGAGAGAGAGAGAGAGAGAGAGAGAGAGAGAGAGAGAGAGAGAGAGAGAGAGAGAGAGAGAGCTTCTGGTTAGGGAGAGACATGCTATCTTTCCGTAAGTAATGGTGTAATATCTGTTTTACTATCTAGGCTGCCCTGACGATATTATTCCACCAGTGTGAAGACCATGGCGCATCTACAGCAACTACTTGAGGATTTAAATTGATAACCTTAATTCAATATTTTGAATAAAAAACATCACTGCTAAGAAATATACTGTTTGTTTTCTTCAGTATTTGCTCCGAACAAAACTGTTGGGTCCGACGGATTTCCGACTCCGAGCCATTTATTGGCAGCTGTTTAGGTTACCGATACACATTTTACGGCCCTTTCAAGATTATTTCCCTCATATCGATCCGATCGTTAATCTGAGTTTGGCGAAAACCGGAGTTCCCGGAGAAAAAAAACCTGACCTTCCGTTGCAGAAGTTGGCGTCTCACATGTGACCCGAGCCAGACTCGAACCACATAATAAACATTTACTATTATACGAGCAAGCTTCTGTTGTTGGCTTATGTACACTGAAACAGGACCGATGTGGTGGCCCGAGTGTAATTTTGGGACAATAATAACATAAGTGAGCAATGCCCCGTGGGATCCGATGTGGGGAGAATAGTGCGGACTAACCCACAGACAAACGGACAGTGCAAAATCTATATGCCTTCCTACGGGGGCAAAATATCCGTTTACACAAAAATCAAAGAACCACAGAGGTGAGACAACGGTGAGGACTTGACAGCAAGAACCCACTGAAATGCTGGAGCAAAAGAAAACCAACAGTTAGACTCCGATGAGCCCGACCAGAGACAGAGCATCAGGCACCAACCAACATTATCTCTCTAATTTTCAATAAGCCTTTACGATGGAGCCGTCATAGAATCTGAGGCCCGACCCATCGGCGTGCAATTAGAGGGAAGCAAAGTTGCCAAACGTGATTGGGTTAACTACCATGCATGCAGTCTGTCGTATATTATCCATGTTGTACCCAATCTTTTTATATCGAAGAATGATTTTACGAAATTGGGTGCTGAAGTCATTGCGGTTATATATTTTTCTGAATTTATATACTAAGTAGAAGTAAGACAAAGATCAGGAATTGATACAATTAACTTACTCCACCCATAAAAGAAACCAAAGGGAAAGAAATACAAACATTAAGCGACCAGACCATAATGGAAACCTAAACAAAGGAAGGCCATAAGGACAGTTACTTTCCCACAAAATGGCCATATGGCCATCCAAAATTAAAAGACACAAGTGATACACACAGTAAGTAACAAACAACAACATAAATAAATAAAGCCTTTTCTAAGTTTTATAGGCGTCATTCTGATTTGGTTTCAAAATTCAATGTTGGACTTAAAACACTTCTGCAACATGACCTATCGGAACCTGAATTCTATGGTGACTTAGTATATAAATTTAGAAAAATACATGCCTGTAATGACTTAAGTAAACAATTTCGTAAAATTGTTCGTCGATATATAAAGATTGGGTACAACATAAATGTTACATAACAGACTGCATGCATGGTGGTTAACCCAATCACGTTTGGAAACTTTGCTCCCCTAATTGATTGCACACCGGTGGGTCGGGCTTAAGATTATATGAAGGTTCCAGCGTAAAAGCATAAATGGAATTATAATTTATTTTAGTAGTCTTTATGTTGGTTGGTGCCTGATGCTCCGTCTTTTGTCAGGCCCCCCCGGTGTCTAACTGCTGGTTTTCTTTTGCTCCAGCAATTCTATTGTTGTATGCTGTCGGGTCCTCAACCTTGTTTCATCTCTGTAGTTTTTTTATTTGTATGTTCTCGGAGATGTTACACTGATGAGTTAGGAAGCCTTCATGCGGACTAAACATAATTAGTGTTTACTGCGACAGAGGTAAGTGCGAAGATTATGGCCATGCAAACTCGATTTAAGCCCCCCATTGGAATTCTTTCCACTGACCGTTACAAGGCGGTTCTTCTGTGGCGGTTTATTTATGTTGTTGTTTGATACTTACTGTGTGTATCAGTTGTGTCTTTTTATTTCGGATGGCCATTTGGCCATTTTGTGGGAAAGTAACTGTCCTTATGGCCTTCCTTTGTTTAGGTTTCCATTATGGTCTGGTCGCTTAATGTTTGTATTTCTTTCCCTTTGGTGTCTTTTATGGGTGGAGTAAGTTAATTGTATCAATTCCTGATCTTTGTCTTACTACTACTTAGTATATAAATTCAGAAAAATATATAACCGTTAGTAACTGTCCTTATGGCCTTCCTTTGTTTAGATTTCCATTATGGTCTGGTCGCTTCATATTTGTGTTTCTTTCCCCTTGGTGTCTTTGATGGGTGGAGTAAATTAATTGTATCGATTCCTGATCTTTGTTTTACTTCTACTTATCAAACTTGAACACTTCGTATTTTTGGTTCTGTGGTGTATTCCTTGCTTCCAAAGGATAACCCTTTTATAGAACATATTTCTAGCGGCAAACTGTATGGCGAATAATTTCCCAATAAACCACTCATGCATACATCGTATGTTATATGCACGATTTGTGCGTGGAGCAGTTTTTTTGCCTACCATACTTCACCTAAAATATTTTTGTCGCGGTGCTTTGCCATATACTTATTAAATAATTTAGATGTGCAAAAGAACCAGAAAGGTTTTTCTATTCCATCTCGTAACAATTACTCACATTGCTATCCGCCATTACGATAACATACTCCTGCGACATAGTACATTTTTTCACAACTCCAAAATAGCTACTTTTCTGATGAAAAACCATCATATGTTTCTTATTTGAACTGCAAACATAGGTTTTGGGTGCACATAAGAACCGCCTCATTGAGGCGTTACCAAGCAGTTAACATAACCTATGTCTGAGAGCAGAAAGCACACTATGTATATCCTGGTTAACCCCAGTTTTCACTATATAAAATGGGATTTAGGTCTATTAAAATGGTCTATATAAAAATTCTAGTGAAGTTTTTAAATAGAAGTAGAGGCAATGATCAGGAATCTATGCTTTTAACCCCAGCTCCCATCAAAAACACCAAAGGGAAAGAAACACAAACATGAAGCAACAGACCCCAAAGGAAACACTAACAGCGGAAAGCCAAGAGGACAGTTACTTTCCCACAAAATAGCCAAAAGGCTATCTAAAATAAAACAATATAAGAGACACAAACATCCAAAGACAAACCATAACAAAAATAACCGCGACAGAAGGACCGCCTGGGAACGGTCAGCGGAAACGAATTCAACTATGTGTGTGTGTGTGTGGGGGGGGGGGCTTTAATCGATTTGACGTGGCCACAATCCTCCCCTTAAGTCTGTCTTCTTTTGATTTTTCCACTCTTTATACTACACTTCCTCATTATCTTATAAAAGAAAAACTTAATAATTAATTGAATTGACATTTCATGGGGAAGACATCCTCTATCTTGCATGTGATGTGGGTAGTGCTTTTTTCGCTTCTGAAGAGCATAAAAATTATTCTTTATGGTCATGTTAGAAAATGTGTGAAGCTCTCACCTTTCTAGTTGACTGTGTTTACATAAGATTTGGCACTAAGTTATTTACACAAATTGAGGGTATATTGCGCACCCCTCGTGGCTGAACTGTTTTTGTTTTGATATGAGAGAGACTCTTCATGATGTCCCTTTCTGCTGAAAACCAATCTGAAATCATTGAAGCTTTCAGCTCCTTTTCTAGATATTTGATGGTTTATTTAATAGTTACAATACCTATTACGATGGTTTAATCGGTCAAATTTGTCCCCCAGAACTTCATTTAACTGACAACGAGGCTCCGTTTTTGGATTTTTATCTGTATTATAGATGGGTTTGTTTCTTGCGAAATTTATGATAAACGCGGTGATTGTGATTTTGAGATTGTACATTTTCCTTTTCTGGATGATGATGTTCCCCGTACCGTCTGTTGCAGATAGGGCAACAAAGGCTACAGGAAGAAAGCCTCATTTTTAAGGAAAGCGACCGTATATATATAACCGCCTGTGTGCAGGTCCGCGACTACAGCTTCCAGTGAATTCTCGCCTGCTGCTTCGCTGCTCGACAATCGCCACCCCGCTTTTTGAGTTCCATGCTTATGCGTTGCATGCATATGTTTGCCAGCAGTGACTGTATATGATTAAGATGGCATGCGCTGTGAATTGGATTATAGTGATGGAGAGGCGCGAAGAATCAACCTCACTATCTCATCCTGACCTACCTGGATCCAGGGTCAAGACAGTGTCGAGACATCTGGAACTAGGTCCGGATGCAATGGTTGACCATGACGTCGTTAGTGCCTTCTTGTGCTCCCCATGCTCAACAACATGCTGCTGCATCGTTGTTTTGATCGTTGAATCAGGAAGTATTGGTCGGCCGTTCGGTCGGTTTTGTGGACGGACGGGCAAACGGATGGATGCATGGAAGGACGGACAGCTTGATTTTGTTACGCTGCAAGCAGGTTCCAAATAGTCCTCGCTACTGACCGTCGTTAGGCGATGGTTTTGTTGTTGTTTATTAAAATGTATATTTGTCGAATTTTCCGACTGGATTTTTCGTGTTGTATGTGCTAATGGTTGTGTATTACTATTATTTATTGAAGTTTCATAACCTGTGAATGTTGCACTGTGATCACCTCTTGTATGGAAGGCAGAGCTTGGGCCAGTTGTCCAAAACTAACGACGTCGTTGTTAGTTAACGTATTGTTAAAATTTTGATCATTAAATATGGAAAATATGCTGAAAGTTTTGCTGAAAAAAAAGTGATCAGCTTTTGCGGATGCAAAAGCTGCTCACATTTTTTCAGCAAAAATACAACAATTTTCGATATTGTACTTGCTAGAAGAGTGAACAATATGACCATTACAAGCTTGTTAAGCTAACGATGCTTTGAATATCTGGCCCCTGGTTGCTATGCTGTTTTGGGTTTGTTTATTTACTGTTTTGTTTTCTTCATTGTAAGTTACTCTTCCTGTTGGTGCCATTAGTAGGCTGTAAACTTTGATTGCGGCTTTTTCTGGCCATCTTTTTCTGTAGTTTTTTTTTAAACTTGTCAAAACTGAATAACAATATATGCATGTACATGTAGTTTAAATAGATAGCAAATTTCGATATTTCGGTTGCTTGGGAGGTTCTTATGTACATCTTCTGATCCAATCCTTAAGTGGTGGCAAACACTGAACAATTTATCTGTACCGCCCGTTATCATGCACTCAATATAAGGTGAGGGTGAGGAACTTTCAAGGTAAAATAGGCTGTGTCAAGATCACTTTCTAAAGTCCTATTCACACTGGATACGCACGAAACACACAGAACCAGTTTTGTACTGATCTGAATTGAAGTAAAATGTTTCTCTTGAAAATCAAATCTTGCTGTTTTTGTTCAATACAAAATAACAAGTCTGTGTTACGAGCACCTCTCTAAACGCTACAGTTAGAGTCTAACTGTTGGTTTTCTTTTGCTCCAGCAATTCTGTTGTTGTATGCTGTCGAGCCCTCAACCTTGTTTCATTTCTGTCTTTTTTTTTTTTTTTTGATTTGTTTGTTCTCGGAGATGTTACACTGATGAGTTAGGAAAGTAGAGGTAAAACAAAGATCAGGAATTGATACAATTAACTTACTCCACCTTTAAAAGACACCAAAGGGAAAGAAATACAAACATTAAGCGACCAGACCATAATGGAAACCTAAACAAAGGAAGGCCATAAGGACAGTTACTTTCCCACAAAATGGCCATATGGCCATCCAAAATTAAAAGACACATGCGGACTAAAATTAGAAATTAAAAGCCTTCATGCGGACTAAACAAAATTAGAGTATACCGTGACAGGGGCTAGGGCGAGGATTATTGCCATGTTAAATCGATTTAAGCCCCCCCCCCACACACACACACACACACTTGAATTCTTTCCACTGAACGTCCCAAGGCGGTTTTTCTGTGGCGGTTTATTTATGTTGTTGTTTGTAACTTACTGTGAGTATCATTTGTGTCTTTTTATTTTGGATGGCCATTGGGCCATTTTTGTGGGAAAGTAACTGTTCTAATGGCCTTCCTTTGTTTAGGTTTCCATTATTGTCTTGTCGCTTCATGTTTGTGTTTCTTTCCCTTTTGGTGTCTTTGGTGGGTGGAGTAAGTTAGTTGTATCGATTTCTGATCTTTGTTTTACTTCTACTTTAGTTGATGACCACATTTGTCATTCAGCCACCAAGTTTGCTGTCTGTGTTACAGAAGGCCAAGACAAGCTTCCTACATTATAGTGGTTATCTAAACTTAATAAAAGACCATACAAAGCACGGTTTATTGCAAATGTAAGCTCTTGTAACAACAACTGAACCTTCCAAATTATTAACTTCATGATTTACTGCCATCAAAACATGTGATAAAATATTGCGACAAAGTCTTCGAAAGATCAGGTAGAAATCTGATTTGGTCTATAAAAAGTCTAAAGAAATTTTATAAAAAATGAAATCCAGGCGTTTTCGTGTTTCAAGTCTGCCTACTTATGATTTTCCCACCCTTTACTCTACACTTCCTCACAATCTTATAAAAGAAAAACTTAATGATTTAATTGAATGGACATTTCATAGGGTAGACTCCCTCTATCTTGCATGTAATGTAAGAAATGTTTTTTTGTTTTTTTTTTCACTTCTGGAATAGCATAAAAATTATACTTTATGGTCATGTCAAAAAGTGTGTGAAGCTCTCACCTTTCTACTTGATAATATTTACATAAGATTTGGTACCAAGGTATTTAGACAAGTTGTGGGTATTCCGATGGGTACTAATTGCGCACCACTTGTGGCTGATTTGTTTTTGTTTTGTTATGAGAGAGACTTCATGAGGTACCTTTCTACTATAAACCAGTCTGAAATCATTAAAGTTTTTAGCTTCACGTCTAGATATTTGGATGATTTATTAAATAATGATAATACCTATTTCGATGGTTGGACCAGTCAAATTTACCCCCTAGAACTTCAGTTAAATAAAACAAATTCTTCTGATACAGACCAGTTCTTAGGTTTACATTTATCTATTGTAGATGGGTTTTGTGGGAAAGTAACTGTCCTTATGGCCTGCCTTTGTTTAGGTTTCCATTATGGTCTGGTCGCTTAATGTTTGTGTTTCTTTCCCTTTGGTGTGGGTGGAGTAAGTTAATTGTATCGATTCCTGATATTTATTTTACTTCTACTTTGCTTCCCTCTTAAATTGCACGCCGGTGGGTCAGGCCCCAGATTCTATGACGGTTCCAACGTAAAGGCTTACTGAGAATTAGAGAGATCTAATTCAAGGTAATGATGGTTGGTGCCTGATGCTCTGTCTCTGGTCGGGCCCATCGGAGTCTAACTGTTGGTTTTCTTTTGCTCCAGCATTTCAGTGGTTTCTTGCCGTCGAGTCCTCACCGTTGTCTCACCTCTGTGGTTCTTTGATTATTTGTGTTCACGAGATGTTGCACTGATGAGTTAGGAGGCCTTTATGCGGACTGAACAAATTATTTGTCTAAATCGCGACGGAGGTAAGGGCGAGGATTGTGGCCACGTAAAATCGATTTTAGCCCCCCAGTGGAAATCATTCCACTAACCGTTCAAAGGCGGTTCTACTGTGGCGGTTTATTTATGGTGTTGTTTGTTACTTACTGTGTGTATCACTTGTGTCTTTTTATTTTGGATGGCCATTTTGTGGGAAAGTAACTGTCCTTATGGCCTTCCTTTGTTTAGGTTTCCATTATGGTCTGGCCGCTACACAATATGGACCACCTCCAGACCCCCTCAAAAAAAATTATTTTTAGCTTCTTCAGACCACCATTAAAAAAATAATTAGCTTCTTCAGACCACCCCTAAAAATTTTTTTTGCTTCTTCAGACCACCCCTAAATTTTTTTTTAGCTTTTCCAGACCACTCCTAAAAAAAGTTTTAGCTTCTTCAGACCACCCCTAAAAAATTAGCTTCTTCAGACCACCCTAAAAAATTAGCTTCTCCAGACCTCTTCACTGTTTATAGCAACCAAATCCTTCATCGTCCTGTTCATTAAAATGTCGTCATATAATTCCAAATTGCGATATAAAGAAAGAAGTTTGGCATTTTCAAATTCTATGTTTTTCATTTTTTCAATTTTCATTTTTTCATATGGTTTCCAGTTACGTTTTCTCGTCCATAAATAATATTATATCATCTTTTTCTTCTAAATTCATATTTGTGCCAAATTACACAATTTGCTCGATTAATAATATTCAGTCCATTTTTTTTCTAAAAATTCTTCCATTCTTTTGATGTTTTGTATTAATTTCCTACTTAGGTATTTTATTTCCCCCCATTTTTTCCAATATATTTTTTCATCATCATCCATTTTTTTTAGTTTTAAATTTATTTCTTTTTTTTATTTTTAAATTTAAAACAATAAAAATGGATCATGATGAAAAAAATATATTTGAAACATAAAGGAAGAGTAGAATACCAAAATAGCAGATTGAGACAAAAATTATATAAACTGAAAGTATTTTTAGAAAAAAAGTGGAATGACTATTATTGAACATCGCGGTAGCGGATTTTGTTGGTTCACTTGGGACCAATATGAATTCCAATTGGATTTTGAAAAATTTCCCGAAGACTCTTTTGTAAAAATATTAAAAATAAATTGTGTGGAATATCATATCTTCCCAGGAGGAGAAGATGTATTATTTGTTAGTAGTGAATTTAAAAACTTTAGATTTCGTTGGTGTAGTTTTGGCAACGAAAAAAATGGAAACTATTTTTTATAAAACAAAAAATGCGTTCAAAGAAATACTTTATTTAATTAATTAAAAATGTTATATTTGCGAAAAGAATACTAAATAAGACAATAGTGATATTATTCTAGGAGAAAAAGATGTTTTTCATAAACATTGTTCAATATCAAATGAAGAAAAAGAGGATAAATTATTATGTATTGAAAAGAATATGAAATGGAAACCATCTGCAATATCGAAAATTGAAAATTGAAAAAAAAAATCGAAAAATTGTAAAAATGTAAAAAAAGTGAAAAAATCTGAAAATTTAAAAAAGTGAAAAATGTGAGGGAGATACGGGTGGGTCTAACACACATGGTGAAAAATAAAAAAGTCGGTGTTGCCCAAATCCGGGATGAAGGTTGTTGGGGTAGTGTAAAATAGAAAAAAAAAAAACATCCACTACAGGGGAACCTCTCGGAAAATACTTAAAACTCAGTAATCTGTAATTCTTGTTCGTAGAAACTACCTTTAATTTCTTCGCCTTTTAAATCATTTATTTTATAAGTAACAGGATTTGTATTTAAAACTTCTTCAATTACAAATATTTCTCTAGTCCAACGAGTAGTATAACCCTTTTCAAATTTACCTTTCTTTTTTGCTATTCTTACTCTATCCCCAACTTTGAATTTAGGTCTTTCAGTTTTCTTTTCTTTTTCTGGATATAAATTTTTATACACTGTTAATTCATTTTCTACTTTACTTGCTTCAACAGGTGTCATTTTAAAAGAAGAATGTACCGTATTATTGTAATTTTCAACTAATTTATCTAATATATCATAATATTTAAAAGTTTCATGAGCAGTAAAATGTTTATACATATGTTGTTTCATTGTTCCTATCGAGCGTTCCACTACACTAGATTTTTCTTCATTTTCAGTTGAGTACAATTCTATTTCATTTGTTTTTAACAATTCTTTTACTTGTCGATTATAAAATTCAGAACCTTTATCCGACCAAATATACATCGGTTTCCTTTCTTTAAATAATGTTTTAAATGCTTCACTTACTGTTACTCCTGTTTTATTTTTCAACGGAATTAACCAACCATATTTACTAAAAACATCTATAACTGCCAATAAATATTTATAGTGTTTATTTATTTATTTATTTATTTTTATTTTTTTTTTGAATATTGTTGCATATCTATCAAATCAACTGCCCATGTTTGATGTATTGAATCGATATAAACACGTCTTTTAGAAAAAGATTTTATAACTCTATGATGTAATTCATCTGCTAATTTGTTTGTTATTTTTTCTCTATCGGATATAAATCTATTTTTGTTAGATCAATACTCAGACCATTTCCTTTTAACATTTGTCTATTATTCGTTGTTGTTACTTGTTTCACTGAATCATTTTCAGTATACTTTTTACAACGTAAACAATATATTTTTTGATACTCCATTTTTATATAATAAAAATTGTTTCTTAGAAAATGGATGGTAAAAAATCTCGCAGTACATCAGGTAAATGTGCTACTAGTACCTTATCCGATAAAAAATATTATGTTATCTTATTAAAAAAATATTAACATAATATAACTATTAATGTCTTTAAGTATAAGATAAAAATACTAGATCCACAAAAAGAAGTGTTTATGAATGCATTTAGTAATATGATTGATAATTCTATTAAAGACTTTCCAAATGGGAGAATTAGAATAGTTCCTATACATGAAATTATTTATACAAAACATGATAAATGGCCTATAAGAACATATGGTAATGTTAAAGAATTATTTTTAATAGAATGGAAAGATTATTAAACAGTGCTGAAGAAATGAATTTAGAAGAAGTTATTTTTGAAGTATCTATTATACCTAATATAAAAAGGTAAAGGTTTAAAAATATTAGATGAAATAAATAAAATAAGTATTATACGAATAAAAAATAATGATACAATTTGTTTAGCAAGAGCAATTGTTACTGCTTTATCTTCTTACAACTTATTAAGAGATTTTACAGATTCTCAATTACGACATATTAAACAAGGTAGACCATTACAAAAAAGCCTGGCTACAGATTTACATGAAAAATCAGAGGTAGAAATAAAAGAAGAAGGTAACGATTTAGATGATTTAAAGATTTTTGAAAATTATCTTAATGTTAGAATAATTGTTTTTACATCGAATAATATTGAAAATATTTTATATAGCGGTAATGAAAAATTTGGTAATCAATTATATTTATATTATCATGATGATCATTTTAATGTAATTACTAATGTAACAGGATTTTTAGCTAAACGCAGATTTTGTAAAACATGTTTAATAGGATATAGTAATCAACACACATGTAAAGATGGTAAATTACAATCAAACTTAAAACAATGGACATGTGAAAAATGTAATAAAACTTTTTCTATAAAATATCAAAAACCTGAAAAACATATATGTGATGAAATCACTTGTTCTATATGTTATGAAAATTATATGAAAGGTACTGAACATTTATGTTATTTGAAACCATTAAAGCCTAAAGATGTAAAAGATAAAAAATATATTTATTTTGATTTTGAAGCTAATCAAGAAACAGGTATTCATATTATGAACTTTTGTATAGCTTATGATTTAGAATATATTTACTGTTTAGAAAAAACTACGTAAAAATATTTAAATGTAATTTTAATATTAATGATATAGACTTATCAAAATTGGATATAGATAATATTTTTAGTACAATAGAAAAAACAGAATGTGAATCTGAAGATGTTGCTAATAACTTTTGTGAATATTTTATAAGAGATAATTATAAAAACTATACATTTATTTCTCATTATGGAAAAGGTTACGACATGCAGCCTATTTTAGGATTGATGGTACAAAATGAAATAAAACATAATTATATTTCATCAGGGTTAAAAATAACAACAATTAATGTTAAAGGAATAAATTTAAGATTTATAGATTCTATTAATTTTACTCTATGTGGATTAGCTGCCTTTCCAAAAACATTTGATTTTAATGGTAACAAAGGTTACTTTCCTCATTATTTTAATACAACAGACAATCAAAAATATAAAGGAGTTTATCCTGATAAAAGATATTACGGATATAATACTATGACAAATAAAAATAAAAATCTATTTGAAAAATGGTATTATTTTCAAATATGGTATAATACAATTAAAAAAAAAAAGAATTTAACTTTTATAAAGAAATATTTTATCATTGTTTATTAGATGTTTCAATTTAAACTAAAGGTTGTAATATATTTAGAGATCTATTTTTAAAAATAACAAATAATTATATTGACCCGTTTCAGTCTATAACTATTGCTCAGTGTTGTACTAGAATATTTAAAACATTAATGCTAGAAGAAAACACATTGGGTATTCATAAAAGTTCTACTTTTCAAGATATTCATTCTAATAAAGCTATTCAATGGTAAGAATATTTAGCTAAGAAAGACCAAATAGTTATTCAACATGCTAAAAGAGGTAAAGAAAAAAAGATTAAAAAAATATAAATTTGATGGTTATTATTATGATAAAGTAAATAAAATTCATCATATATATGAACTCTTTGGTTGTTATTTTCATGGATGCACAAAATGGTATTCACCGAATGAAATTTGTAAAATGGGATCCAAGAAAACAACGAAAGAATTATACGATAATACAATGAATAGACTACAAATTATAAAAGATACTTTCTCAGAACAAAAGGGTAAAATTCCTCAATTTGGGAATGTGAATTTTATAAAAATAAATATCCAGAGGTAGACATAGAATTAAAACCTATTAATAAAAGAGATGCATTTTATGGTGGTAGAACTGAAACTATACAATTATATAATAATCTTCCTCATTTAAAAGCAAGATATGTAGATTTTTGTTCATTATATCCGTGGGTTAATAAAAATTGTGAATATCAAATAGGTCATCCAGTTACTTATATTGATGTATCTGTAGGTCATTATAAAAAGAATAAATATTTCGGAATAATAAAATGTAAAATATTACCCCCAAGAAAGATATATAATCCTGTTTTACCCTATATACAGCAAACATGTAATAATTCTCATAAATTAATATTTGGGTTATGTAAAACTTGTATGTCTAGATAAGAAATTAAATGTGATCATATAACAGAAAAGTTTGATCCATCACATGATAAAGTACATGCTATAAAACATTGTAAAGAATGTAAAAACATTAGAAATGAAAAATGCTAACATTCAGATGAAGAAAGGGCTATTATAGGAACTTGGTCAACTATTGAAATAAATAAAGCAATAGAAAAAGGATATAAAGTATTAAAAATATAGGAGTTAGAACATTTTGAAAATACATCCACAAAGGTATTTAAAAAATATGTTGATACATTTATGAAGTACAAGCAAGAAGCCTCGGGCTGCAAATGTAATCCTAAATATTGTAAACCTGGTTGTAAAAATGATAATAATTGTGAAACAAAAATACAATATCTTATAAATAATGCATCATATGATTTAGATATTGATAAAGTAAAGCATAATGCTGGTTTAAGATTTATAGCTAAAATATGTTTGAACTCTTTATGGGGTCACTTTGGAATGAAAGATATTTTTACAAAAAAGGAATATTATTATAATTCAGATCAATTAACAAATACGGTTTTTAATGAGAAATATGAAAATATAAATATTATGATATTAGATAATGATACAGTATTAACAGAATATCAGAATAAAAAAGAATATACTAAACCTAATCCAAGTGTAAATGTTTATATAGCTTTATTTACAACAGCTCATGCAAGACTTAAACTTTATGAACTATTAGATACACTTCAAGAAAGAGTTATGTATTTAGATAGTGAGTCTTGTATTTATCAAGATGATGATTCCTTTAAAGCATGTAAAAAGATAGAATCTATATTTGGTAATAAACTAGGTGATTTAACGGATGAAATTGTTTCAAAACATAATGGTAATCATATAACACAATTTGCATCATCAGGGCTAAAAGATTATTCTATGAAATTAAATACAGGTAAAATAGTTAGTTGTTGTAAAGGATTTAGATTAAATGCAGAAGTAGAAGAAAAGATTACAATGGTTAAAAAAGTAAAACTAATTACTGATGAAAATGAATCACATGAAACAATTACATATAATCAAATTACCACAAATAAGATGGATAGAAATTTAAAAACTGTAGAACGAGTTAAAATGTATGATTATGATTTTGATAAAAGATTGATACATAATGAAAATGTAAATGTAATTAGAAGTTTCCCTTATGGTTACTAAATTAGGGGTATAAAAAATGAAGAGAAAAACGCATCTTTATGGAAATAAAAAAACTATTAGCCCTTACGATGTAGAGGACCCTGATGCTAAAGTTATATTAGGAAGAATACTATTATCTTATATCCAAAAAAGAATGTTAAAGGATACTGGTAAATGTTATTTAACGGATGCACAACAATTAATAATGGATAAATTTGAGGGTAGAAAAGTATCAAAGTTTCCTGCAGGATGGGATGCTTTTATTAGACCAGATTTAGTTTGGGAATATGTTTATGAGGAACCAGCTCCTCAATGATTCATTATATTTTATTTAATTTCCATGCAACAAATCAATTTAATTCCATAGCACCAACAACAAATGCAATCTCTCTATTTTTCTGATCTTCTGATGGAGTATAAAAATCACTGAACTTTGGTTCATGTGTAACATAATAATATTCTTTTCCTGCTTGGTCTTCATCTTCAAAGTTTTTTTCTGCATGCTGTTCTTTTTGTTTTTGTTCATTAAGAAAATCCAATTTTTGTGTTCTTTCATTATTCCATTTTACTTGTGCTCCTTCTAATTGTTCCAATGCCTTATCATGTCTTTCTCTCTCTTTTTCTGCGTCTCTGCCAATATGTGAAAACAATTAATTACTACCAGAAAAAGCAAAGGCGTTCGCTACTGCTCCACCAAGCATCATCACCATTGCACTCGCCATTTTATAAAATAATTATTTCACAATATTTTCTGGAATAATTCCTTGCTTACCTAACATATCTCTCGTCGCCATTGCGAGTAATATATCAATAGATAACATACCAATATCAACAATAGTAAAATCTACTTTTGGTGGTGGTCTTTTCAATAGTTTTCTTCCTAATTCTGCATATCCAACCGTGAATACAGTTTTTACTCCTGCGTAATGTAACAGGTTTGCAATTTGTTTTCCATCAATTTGTGTTGCCATTTTTTATAAGAATTTTTTGATTAATTAAACTCAAATGGATCGATTTCTTTTTGCTGTTTGGGCTGCGCTAAAGGTGCAGGTGTAACTTGTTTCTTATTATAAATATATTAACCCAGTCCAACAATCACCCCTGCTATACATAAAGGTATATAATTTTTGTAATGAACTTTTTTAACATCATCCCTAACTTCATCATCATCTTTTGTTATAGATTTTAATTGCATGTTTTCTTTTATCATTGCTTCCATTGCTTTTCTTTTTAATTCAGCTTTTAATCTTTTTGCTTCTGCACCTTTTTTACCTGCAGATACTCTTTTTGGGTTTTTCTTTTTTGTGACCTCATCATCAAGTGCATATTTTGTGACTTTGTCATCATTGGAAGCTTTTATTTCACTCGACATTTTTTATGTCTTTTTTATCAGTCTGGAAATCAATATGCCTTGCAGTTGTTAACGTTGCTGTAAATGGAGCCAGGTACATACCATACTTGTAATACAACTCACAACAAACACTTGTCAGGGCATGATTAATAAATGGATCTTCTTCTAAATCTTCTATTAGCTTAGGTGGGTTTACAACATTAAAATATTTTGACACACCCATAACATATAAGTTAATAAAAGCATTACCCAATGTCTTTGTCATACTTGCACCAAGTCTGGCTTCGTATCTGCAGTAAAGTTTGTTTATTTCTTCTGTAGACATTTTATCTATGTCTGAGAGTTGTACCTCACGTCCTAAGTATTGACGACTTCCACCTCCAGCAACAATGGCTGATAGTCTTTCTCTTTTCACATCTTGTGTGTCTGGTAACTCAACATCTTCAATGTCTTGTAATAATTTTTAAGTATCCATTTTATATAGTTTATTTTTTACTTTATATGATTTATTTTTTAAGTTTAAATAATTAAATACCACATATCCAACTACCGATAAGACTGCAGTGTTTGTTATAATTGTTAGTATTTCAAGAAGCATTGCTTTTTATTATTGCTTATTTTTTTGTTATATTACTAAAGCATTACTTATTTTTGCTATATTACTCAAGCATTACTTAAGCATTACTATAGCATTACTTAAGCATTACTTAAGCATTGCAAAAGCATTACTTAATCAACCACCCAATAATCAGTAGGTTGGTCGGTTTTCAAAATTAATTCACGATGTTTCTTTTTCTTTAATTCTTCCTTTATTCTTTGACGTTTGTCTAATGTGGGAATAACATCATTCTCTCTCAAACAATTTTCAAAACTATCTCTATCTTTTGTGTAGAATATACATAACCACTTTGTTTGTTCTCTTAAATCTTTCAAAACTGAATTGTATCTTTGCGATATAACCCATACCGTTTGTTTGCGTGACTGCCTGAAAAAGCGAGTTCAGACAACATGTCTTTTTTCTTTGTTAATTCTTTTGTTGCGCTACAATCATCAATGATGTATAATGTAGGGGAATTGGCATATTTAAAAAAAAAAAAACGTAATAGTTCTTGAAGCTTTTCTGTTCCATCTGACGTTATAGGATTGACGATAATAATATTTTTTGTTTTTGGATTTTTAACATCACCAATCCAACTTCTGTTTTTATATGCCTTCTTCCAATGAATAGTCGGGCAAAGTATAGCAATATGACTAAATACACCGGCATACTCCGATTCTAATAAATCTAGCATAAACCCTGGTTTTCCACAGCCAGTTTGACCACAAATAATTGCACAGTGTGGATCTTTAGGTAGTTCCATTTCTATTGTTTAATAATGAGCTTCTTTGAATCGACCTTCTTCAAAATTAATTTGAGCATCTTGTATTACAAACAAATAAACATTTATTGGTTCATTTCCTCCTGCTTCTTTTGTAATTTGTATTGTGATGCCTTCTGAAGCAATTTCTATTCTTCTTCCCGAACCATGAAGTGTATTATCATCAGTTGAACGTAAATCCAACCATAAAGCATAATTAGTCGTTAGATATGTTTCTATTGTTGTATCAGTAAAATATAAATCTTTAATGGCCATACTTGATTCTTTGTTTCTTTTTGAATTTAGGGCAAAGAATTTATTTATTTCGTCCCACTGTTGGTACGATTTCATTTCTTGACTATATAGTTGATTTGGAATCCCTTCTATAGTCATTTCCACTTTTGTAATTTCAGGATTATAATATTCTTCTGTGCTGGTCCTTTCAGGATCTTCGAATAGCATAAGAATACCTTTCATACTTCTTGCCGGGACATTTAAATTAATATTCCAAAGAGTATCAGATTTATTCTTCGTTATTTTTCTATGCCTAAGTATTCTATCGTATAAAATAACCATTTTGTCACTGCCTTGCTGACTTATTTCTCTTGATAAATAAGGATCAGCAACAATATCAAATTCTAAACAAATATTTTTGATTGTATAAGTTGAAGTTGCATCTGCTGAATTAATAACTTTCATGTAATCGTTAAATGTAAGTTCATATTTTAATCTATCCCCGAGTCCTGCTTGATAAAAAGGCATATGGGTTTCCAATAATTCAAAATCAAATGGAATACAAAACCTGTTTCCATATGCTTTTGCGATGGCTTGA
The DNA here is from genome assembly GCA_963580285.1 of Lucinisca nassula. Lineage (NCBI taxonomy): Eukaryota > Metazoa > Mollusca > Bivalvia > Lucinida > Lucinidae > Lucinisca > Lucinisca nassula. The sequence continues at coordinate 13,169,337 of OY757011.1, read as the reverse complement.
TCTTCTTTATCTGCTGTTGCATTTTTTGCCCCCAATCTAAGTTTCAACATGTTTGCTTTGCCAACGCCTTGCTATGCCATATTTATTCGTTCTGTAGGAGTCTTCCATAAATCAATATAACAATGATAGATGTCGCTATCATCAATGGACATAACTTCATTTCCACTTATCCTAATTGTTGTTTTCTTAATTATTGCTCTTCCAATATTTTGATAAATAGTTGCATTTGCATCTTTAGAGATAAGTTCAATTTCAAATGCTAATCTGACTGTTCCAGGAACAATAAAATCATTACTACTTAGATTAGGAAATCTCACTAATAATAAATGGCTGAAGGGAGATTTGATTTTGAGAATCCTACATTTGACATAGATGATGATGATGAGGAGGATATAGAATCCAAATTACCTATGGTCCCTGATGATCTTGATCAGAGTATTATTCTAAATCGGGGTGATATGATTGATGACCTAAGAGGAGAGGTCAAACAGTCTGCTCTTCAAGACTATAAAGAAAAACTTGTAAAGACGTTTTATGATGAAATAAGAAAACGCTACAAAATTACGCCAGACAGAGTAGATTTTGATCAGTTTAGATTATCCGATGATTAAACTTTATATTGGGTTGTCGGCGACAAAGAAATCAGAATTACTGCAAAGCAGGGCAAAGCAGAGTTTCGTTCTTTGGGTACTTTAGCAAACGAATACAACCGTCTAGTAGGTAGTGGCGGAACACGGGCAATCAGACAATATTTAAATTTATCACGTTATCAAAGCAAAACAAAGATATCTCAACAGGCAAGGAGGGCTCTGGGAAGTACGCGAAATGATTTGCTAAATGCTGAAGATCAAATACAACTAAAAGATTTGTCTTCAACCAAAGATGTGCAAAATGTAGTAGACACAGCAAATAAGGCTGAGACCACTGTTACATCTCTTTTTGATATTTTAGAGTTGTCAGAAGTCAAAAATGCACGCACACAAACAGAAGGTCTAACATTAAGAGAACTGCAAGGTCTAGATAAGACACTACAATCTATTCGTGGTGAACTTACAAGTAACTTGGCAAAGCTGACAGACATTGATAAAGATATAACAAAGGAAAGAAGAAAACTACAAGAAGCTGAAGATGAAATCAGCAAAAACGATATAACTGAACGTTTTAAAAAATTTAGATGAAAAAGCTACAAGACTTGAAGCTGCTAGTACAAATAGGGAAGCATTACGTACCCAGGTAAACAGAATAAAAGAAACTATAAATAAAGTTTTGAAAGAAGATACTACTCTTGGTGAGAGAATTAAAACATTACTTAGAGAACAAGGAATAACTATAGTTAGTGTTTTAACTGCTTTTGGAATGATTATTGGTGTTATTATTGAGGCTGTTATTCCTACTACTGGTGGTGGGCCTATAACCCCTAAACCACCATCAAAAGATGGTTAGGAAAATTGGATAAAAAACAATTAAATAATCTTGGTAAAGTATTGGCCAATCTTGCAGGAAAAGCAGCAGCAGCGCTACCGGGTATTATTGGTTCCATTGTGTCTTGGCTGTTGTCTACTACTGGAAAAGTGGTAAACTGGTTTGGCGAACATCTCTGGGCGTTGCTTGTTCTTGTTGTAGGATTATTGTATGCAGCTGCAAGAGAGTATATTAATAAATCCTGAGTGCAATAATACCTATTACTATACTTCCTACTATTAAGGCTGTGTTAGTTTCTACGTGTTGTGTTGATTCTTTCGTGGATATTACAGTGGGTTGATTCTTTGGTTCTGTACCTTGAACAGTTTGATGTTTAACAGGTTCTGGTAGAGATTTCTTTGTTGGTGTACCTTGTATAGTTTTAGGTTGTGTAGTAGGTGCAACAGGTTTAACATTAACATCACTATTGAAACCAAGCGAGCACTCCGATGTTGCAATTACAATTTTATTATTATATCCAGCGAAAGTACCAATTTATAATATCATATCACTTGGAGACATGTAGAGACCAAGTCCGTATGTATAATCAACTTTACTCGTAGCATATTTCAATACATTTTGATATTTGGTCGTGCAAATCGATTGGACTGTTAATTGCTTCTTGAACATTTGCTAAGAATTGTTTTTGAGCATCAAATCCTGTGCCAATTTTTAGTATTTCTACACGTGTTTGATATTGTGCTCCTAATAGTGCCCATACAAATATTCTAATACTTTCGTTAATTCGTTCAACACCTGGTTTTGTAAAGCCTTCTGATTTGTCTAATATAAACATTGACCATGCATCACTTATATCTACTGTATGTTCTATTTTGTCATTTGCACTAAAGAATGGCCCATCACTTCGATGTTCGTATCTGTATTTTCCACTTGGTTTAAAGTATTGTGTGTATCCTCGGAGACCGTGACTTTTTGAACTACTTTCCAATTTTTGGCGCCAATCTGTATTTGGTGAAACATTGAATTCATTGCATAAGTTTTGGTAAGTTGTTTTTTCGTATGTGTTTTTGTAATAACAAAATTTCTCATCTGTTGGTAAAGGTGTTTTAAGTTCTTTCAAAATACGAGCAATACAATAATACACATGAAATGTATATACTGTTTTAGTTAGTCCTGAAGTGTTTTGCAAATGGTCGTTAAAACTCACACCACATCCTGTAGTAGCACACCAAACAGCAAAATTCAATTGGCACTGCCACCAGTCAAATGATGAATGAAGCCATGTATTCCACGGTTCATTCTTGTGTAATGTTGGATTTTGATAGTTTTGAAATAGGTCGGGAAACGTTACTGGAAAATGGTCATTTTTGTTTACATAAATTGTTTGTTTTACAAGTTCAATATTCTTTTTAGAATATTTAGTATGAGGTTATATGATGCATTGGGATTGTACTTGAATTTTTAGGTATCATTTTTTATTAATTAAAAATGTATCATTCAATTTCTGATATTAATAAGACAATACACTTGCAACAGTATATAGATAACAAATGCGGTATTAAGAGAATTGGATTGAAGAGTTTTACTTATACTATAGGTTGGCATAATTTGATTGATGAATCTATCCAAAAAGGAACAGATAGACCAATACGTTTAGCTTCAGGATTTTACAGTTTCCAACAAATAGCAGATATATTTCAAAGTAATAATATTGTATGATCTGTAAATGAAACAAATGGCATAGTGTTTTTGACATCGACCGTTGATTTAAAAATAAGCAAAGGATTAAAAGAGATGTTAGGCCTCGGAAATAGACGATTAAACGCAAATCAAACGTATGAGGGAGAAATAGCATTAAAGTTTGCACCTTATAAACAACTATATATTCATCTTGAGCAGATAAATAGTGCTTGCAATTTCTTTGATGGTGCTCCTAGTAATATCCTTGGTGTTGTTTCTGTTGAGAATTAATCATTTGGAGATATTGTTCATACACGTTTTAGTAATCCGGTATATAAACAACTAGAGAAAGCGACCTGTCGGTCACGTATACCCCCGGCCAGTGCCATCCTCTGATATATCTTTTGAGCTTGTATGTAACATGAATGAAGAAGTCTAGAAGCTAGAAGAATCTATAATGTGCTTATAAAACCTAAACCAAACATAATCTTTCTAAATGGACCAAGGGAGTGAGAGCATCAAGTTACTGAAGGGGTGGGGGCATCAATGTTACTGAAGCAGCAGGGTGGGGTATGCATCAATGAAATCTTTGAACTGGTATGCAACATTGATGCAAGTATCAATTGAATTTGTCTTAGAGTTTAGAACGTTATGTAACAGGCATCTATAAACTTTGTCATAAAACTTTCACCAAATGTAAACTTTCTAAATCCATGACCCTGAGGTCTAGGTCACTGTGGGTGGGGAAGCGACATGCATCTCAAAATCTTTGGACTGGTATGCAACATTGATGCAAGTATCAATTGAATTTTTCTTAAGAGTTTAGAACATACAGGCATCTATAAACTTTGTCATAAAACTTTAACCAAACGTAAAATTTCTAAGTCTGTGACCTTGACCTCTTGGTCATTGTGGGGGGTGGTGCATGCATCAGTGAAATCTTTAGACAAGTATATAACTTCAATGTAAGTATCAACTAAATCTATCAAAGGGTTCAGAAGATACAACCTCTTAGAAACTTTAACGCAAAACTTTAACCAATATGTAAAATTTCTTTAACCAATATGTAAAATTTCTAAGTCTGTGACCTTGACCTCAATGTCACTGTGGGGGGACATGCATCAATGAAATCTTTAGACCAGTATGTAACTTCAGTGTAAGTATCAACTAAATCTATCAAAGGGTTCAGAAGATACATCCTCTTAGAAACTTTAACGCAAAACTTTAACCAAAATGTAAAATTTTTAAGTCTGTGACCTTGACCTCAAGGTCACTGTGGGGGGTGGGACATGCATCAATGAAATCTTTAGACCAGTGTGTAACTTCAGTGTAAGTATCAAATAAATCTATCAAAGGGTTCAGAAGATACAAACTCTTACAAACTTTAACGCAAAACTTTAACCAAAATGTTAACGGACGGAAGGACGGACGGATGGACGGACAGACGGAAACACGGACGGACGATATGCATAAAAAATAACAGATAATAATTCGGTTTTAAATAAAAAAATAACATATAATAATTTAGTTTTACAAAAAGAAATAGCAGTTTTAAGTGATAGCATAACAATAACGGCTGAATCAAATGGTCCACTAACTAGGGGTAAAATATTTTCATTTGGAAATGGAGGTAGAGAACCATTAGTTGGTTATGTTATGGTGAGAGATGGTTATATTACAAGTATGAGCCTGTCGAGTAGAAAGTCAAGTGGTGAAGTGTGGGTTGGTGTGTTGGAGAATGGGGAACGTTTGGAAGAGTGCCGCGGCCTCGCTTTAGATAGTGAAATAAAATGTACACATTTTAATTTTGTCACCCCTTGTTTAGTTAAAGCTGGAAGTGTTATTAATTTTCTTAATCTAGAGACTAATAAAACTGCAGTTAATACTGTTGTCTCGTTATTAATTGAATTCAAAAAAATAAATATAAAAATGAAGCAACCTACGGCGCCGAGATTATATCCAGATTTGCCTAATGAAGACGGACAAAATTATAGATTACAGAAGATACCAGAGATACAAAAACAATTAATGAAAGAGAGGGATATACGAAAGGCATTATATAAAAAAGTATAAACGGGGGATTAACATTACAGATAGTGTTGATACTGCGTTAATTTCTTCAAGTGTTATTATGGCCGGTGTTGGTTTAACTGTTCCGATTATGTCGCCGTTGGAAATTGCCGCTGTTGTGTGCGGCTGTTTAGGAGTTTGTGTTAAACTTGTTAGACGTAGATTACATGCAAAAACACAAAAACATTATGAGATTAAAACTATTGCTGATAGTAAGTTGAATAGTATAAAAGATTTGATTTCTAAGGCTTTGACAGATGGGCAGATATCTGAAAATGAATTTAAGTTGATTTTAGATGAATTAGATAAATATAACAAACTGAAAGATTGCATACATTCAAATCAAACAGGATTAAGTGAAACGGAAAGAAAAAAAACTTATTGAGGAAGGCAAGGCCCAGGCTTTAGCCGAGGTAAAAAAAAAAAGGAAATGCTTGATTTTATTGAATAAAGTTATAATAATTAATGATCCACCACCGGTTTATATATAAAAGCTAAAACTTGTAATTACCGATAATTGGACCGGTATTTATCATGCTCGTTCTATATATTTTAGAACAAGTACGCCTTTATCTTTTCACTTCCTTATTTTCACTTCCTCGTTTTATTATGGCGTTAAAACATTTATATTCAAGGATATTTATTTTAGAAGGAAGTTTTATGGTGAGTTTTTGTTTTCTTGGCAATTTAGATAGTGAAACAAAAAGTACACATTTTAACAATAAAAAGATACATTTGTTTAAAATATGCAAATTTTAAACCCATTTTTTAGTGATTTTCATAAGTGCTATGTATATATATAAGAGACTCACATTCAATATTTGGTTGTGTCTGTTAGAGCATGGTTTGTCTGGTCTCTGAGTATGACGCTCACCTGTCTGTTTAAGGGTAAATGGCTTGCTCGATGCCATGCATTTGTGAAGGGTGACTTTGATGGGTTGCGCGCGCACAAATAGAATTCTCCCCGTTGAAGTCGCCATTCACAATGCATTGTGCTCACCTTACCTCAGACCGGTCTAGTGTTTCGTTTCGGCTAGGATGGGAATATGGGGTTAAAGGTTACCCTGGGGCGGAGAGCTTGTCGTGAGCCTAAAGGCAGGAGTTCTTAAGAAAGGGGGCTGGCAACCACTATCCGGTGCTGGGGTGCGTGTGTAAAGAATTCTGCCCAGTGCCGGGTGGTTAAAAAGTGCTCTAACAGATGCGGCTTTTGCTAAATTTTGATTTGATTTTTAAAATAACACTCAAGGCTTGTGTAACTTTTTAGGTAGAATGCCCCATGCCGGAGTCCACGGGATGATTTTATTTTTTTCAAGGGGTCCCCTATAGTGGGTGTTTTTGGGGAGAGGTAAAAAAAAAATTTTAGGGGTGGTCTGGAGAAGCTAATTTTTTAGGGGTGGTCTTGAGAAGCTAAAAAAAAAATTTTTAGGGGTGTCTGGAGAAGCTAAAAAAATTTTTAGAGGGGGTCTGGAGAAGCTAAAACTTTTTTTAGGGGTGGTCTGAAGAAGCTAAAACATTTTTTTAGAGGGGGTCTGGAGGTGGTCCATATTGTGTGTCGCTTAATGTTTGTGTTTCTTTCCCTTTGGTGTCTTTGATGGGTGGAGTAGGTTAATTGTATCGATTCCTGATCTGTGTTTTACTTCTACTTTGTTTCGTGCAAAATTTAAGATAAACACAATGATTTTGATTTTGAGATTGTAATTTTTCCTTTTCTTTGGATGAAGATTTTCCTCGTGCACCATACTATGGCGCTTATATTTCGCAATTAATTCGATTTGGCAGTGTGTGTAGTCATGTAACTGACTTCAACACCCGTGATAAATTGTTAACGGCTTAACTTCTCCGTCTTTGGTCGGGCGCGTCGGAGTCTAACTGTTGGTTTTCTTTTGCTCCATCAATTCTGTTGTTGTATGCTGTCGAGTCCTCAACCTTGTTTCATCTCTGTGGTTTTTTTTTTTTTTGTTTTTTTTTGCTTTGTATGTTCTCGGAGATGTTACACTGATGAGTTAGGAAGCCTTCATGCGGACTAAACAAAATTAGTGGTTACCACGACAGAGGTAAGGGCGAGGATTATGGCCATGTAAAATCGGTTTAACCCCCCCCCCCACCCACCCAATGGATTTCTTTCCACTGACCGTTCCAAGGCGGTTCCTCTGTGGCGGTGTTTATATGTTATTAGTTGTTACTTACTGTGTGTATCGCTTGTGTCTTTTTATTTTGGATGGCCATTTGGCCTTTTTGTGGGAAAGTAACTGTCCTTATGGCCTTCCTTTGTTTAGGTTTCCATTATGGTCTGGTCGCTTCATGTTTGTGTTTCTTTCCCTTTGGTGTCTTTGATGGGTGGAGTAAGTTAATTGTATCGATTCATGATCTTTATTTTACTTCTACTTTTTATAGAGCAGAATGGGCTCTAAATTTTTTCATTATTTTCCTTAGTTGTGCTTAAAGCAAACATTGTTGGTACTTGTTAGAACCGCCACATTGAGGCGGTTCTAACGAGAATCAGAATTGTCACTGTTGACACGTCAGATGACTTTCATGCACCAAGACCTGTGATATGAGAAGTTAGTCCCTAGCTGTAGTCAAATGGGTAAACTTAGCTACACAATCATCAACACCTTCAGCCGTCGAAATAATCGAATCGGGAAGGGCATTCCAATCTCTAATGATTCGGGGAAAGATCGATTCTTTATTAATGTCAGTTCTTGAAGTAAGGGTCTGAAACGCCAAGGAATGGCCATTTCTACAGTGCCTAGCTGGTGGAACAGTGTCATCTGTTGGAATGCTGGCAGCACACTTTAGACCTTTGTATAAAAGAATGAGCTAACTGTATTTTCTCCTTTTCTTGAGAGACTTCAATCTAAATTTTCCAAGTATTGCAGTCATTCTCTCAGTTTCCAAGCAAAAATTGTCAGTAACAAATGTAGCATCTCTATTCTGAACATTTTCAATTTATTAATTTAGGACCACTTCACTTGGGCCCCAGTTACTACTACTGTATTCCAGGACTGGACAAAGAAGACCTTAATATGCTGCCTCTTTTACAAACTGAACATCCTGGGGACACGGATGAAGATTTCGCCTCAGGACACCAAAATAGAAGTGAAGGCAATCACCAGGAATCGATGCAATTAACCCACAGCTCTCATCAGTGACATCAAAGGGAAAGAAACACGAACATGAAACAGCTAGACCCTAATTGAATTATCAATAGCAGAAATCCAAAAGGACAGTTACTTTCCAACCAAATGGCCAATTGGCTATCAAAAAACAAATAAAAATAAAATAAAAAAAAATATATAAAAAAAAATAAATAAATAACAAGCGGTACACACACTTAAGACAAACCATAACAAAAATAAACCGCGACAGACGACCTTGGAACGGTCAGTGAAACGAATTCCACAGGAGGAGTGGGGGAGGGGGGTGGGGATAAATCGATTTTACGAGGCCGTAATCCAAGTCAGACACACAGAGCGGTAATAACGAGCAAGAGTCCTGGTCTTTTTTGAAGAGTGGACAAATGATCGCTAGGAGTGATTCTTTGGGGATTTCACCCGTATCAAGAGACTGTTAAAACAGGTGAACAAAAACTTGACCTCACCTATTTGCTAGTTCCTTCAGGACTCTAGGGTGAAGCTCATCAGGCTTAACCCTTGAAGTAACTTGATCACTCACATACAAATCATGCTGATTTTTTTATACCCATCTTCTTTCTTATGGATTTTTTCATTGCTCTTTAAGGAACTCATTTTTGATTTTTATTTGCCTTCACTGCAGCTGGTGTTGTGCCGTGTGGCGGCCGTTAAACGTCTCCCCGTACATCAACCATAGTGCAGTGTATATTGTACTTTTGGTCCTTTGAGATCAGCGTTAATATTCTGAGAAATCAGAAATAAATTATTGGTCTAGAATCATATTCTAGACAGGTTTGTAATTATTTGGACCCCATTTTGATTTATATCAGTCTTTGAATCGACTGCCAATTCGAAATCCGCAAAATTGCAGTATATTTCCTCTGGCTTTCTTTGCCGGATCATTATAGGGTCACTGATGAGGCTTTATTAGCCGAAACTACGTAGTATGACCCATCTTCTTTCTTATGATTTTTTTCATTGCTCTTAAAGGAACTCATTTTTGATTTTTATTTGCCATCACTGCAGCTGGTGTTGTGCCGTGTGGCGGCCGTAAAACGTCTCCCCGTACATCAACCATAGTGCAGTTTATATTGTACTTTTGGTCCTTTGAGATCAGCGTTAATATTCTGAGAAATCAGAAATAAATTATTGGTCTAGAATCATATTATAGACAGGTTTGTAATTATTTGGACCCCATTTTGATTTATATCAGTCTTTGAATCGACTGCCAATTCGAAATCCGCAAAATTGTAGTATATTTCCTCTGGCTTTCTTTGCCGGATCATTACAGGGTCACTGATGAGGCTTTATTAGCCGAAACTACGTAGTATGACCCATCTTCTTTCTTATGAATTTTTTCATTGCTCTTAAAGGAACTCATTTTTGATTTTTATTTGATTTTACGTCTCAAAATTTCAAAATTTGTCCGGAGTTTATCACTTCCCGTCATTTTTGCCTTTGGATGACTCTTATTCCTTCTGCGAATTGTCTTCTTATCTATGTCGGCCACACTGCAATCGAAGATACAGACCTACTAGTGTTTGAGGGTATATGGTTTTCGGCCGAAGTATGTTTGAAAAAAAAGTTATCAAATCTAAGTTCTCCGGGATAGACCGAGCATCTGAATGACCTGTAAAGAACATCTTCTTTGCAAATCTGAACGCATTCCTCATAGTTTCAAAGCCACCTTTTTGATACGAGTACACCTTCCTCTGAGGTGTCTTTATTGGTGCAATGTAAACTTTTGAATATCCGGAGACAATATCATGATCACTTAGACAATATCATGATCACGAGTACCCGCAATCTATTTTTTACTATTTTACTAGAAATATGATATAAATATCCCAAAAACATAAGTGAGCCAATGCACGACAAAACCGACAATAAGACATGCGTCCAGCGAAGACTCAGAACAGCCTGCGCATCTGCGCAGCAGTCTGATCAGCGTCTTCGTTCTATCTCAAGAATGCTAGTTTCAGAGACAAACAATAGGCCGTTTTAGAATACGGCAGTATCAGAAGAACAAAATGTACATGAATATTTTAGTATAGTTGTTACCAATGTATGATATTAAAATATTTGATATTTCGATTGCTTTGGGGATGCCATCCGTCATCGGATCCTTACGTTTGAAAAAAGGAAACTTAAGGTAGTTTAGCGCTAACTTGATTAACTGAACATACACTTCAAAGGCGAACTAACTTTTTTACGATCCCACAAAGTTTTCAAAAGCGTGTAGAGCGAGGTACTTTGACAAGACAGAAAACTGTGTCTTATGCACCTGGTGCAGGCGAGGAAAAACAAGGTGACGTGATCGGCGGCTCAAACACAGGGTCCGAGCACAACACGTGAAGTTCCAAGTCACACGGAAGCCTTTTGTACAACCATCGTTATTCCCACTAAGCGCCTAAAAGAGGCAGGGCAGTGGGCTTTCGCCGTCGGTAAGACGGAAGAAATCTCATCCCCTAGGTATGTATCGAAACCCTTTGATTCTGGGGCGTGAATTTAACCCATGTCATACGGATAAACTAGCTCCATCACGTGAACAAGTCCGTGAAATTAACACCCCACTAGACCTCACTTCATAAAGAGAAAAATGGGATTTACGGGGAATACACTTTTCTTATTTCTGCTCTGAGACATAGGCTGTGGGTGCTCGTTAGAACCGCCTCAAGGCGGTTCTAACGAGTACCAACAGCCTATGATTGCAGTATAAATAAAAAAAAAATATCACGGATTTTCCTCAGAAGAATAGCCATTTTGGAGATATGAAAAAAATATACTTTGGCGCACGGTTGTGTTATCGTAATGCCCAATCCTTGGGAATTTATCGAAACCCATTTGATTCTGGGGCGGTACTTTGGCTATTCCTGAAAGGCGATATACGAGAACTTAACCCCTTTGATACGGAAAAATTCCAAAGCTAGCCACTAGCAAACCCAGATCAGAGGACGCCGAGTACTATGGCATCAGATTAGCGCCTGCACTGTTTGCTAAATATCCATTCATTTTGTTAATAAGCTTCTAAAACTAGCCAAACCTGACAGTTTGACTCCTATACTATGAACATAGGCAATGCCTATAGGCGAACTAGCAGTTCACTAAACTCTGAAGAACCACGATTGTTTGAGAATCAAACGAATCCTACTATAATAATTATGAACATCGGCAATGCATATAAGCGAACTCGCAGTTCACTAAGCTCTGAAGAGCATAGGTAATGCCTATAGGCGAACCCGCAGCTCACTAAGCTCTGACGAACCGCAGTTGTTTGAGAACTAAACTAATTATTAGTATTAAACATGGTATTGTAAGTGTGATAACTACTGGATATAGATCACAGTAACGTGGGCTTTGTGTATGAGATTATTCCAGAATGTGGGTCTAGACAGCACCATTCACTTTGAAAATATTGAATGCAAAGGCTACGCTCAGAATGTAATAAAATTGAGCCAGCGCACGACTATACCTTCAATAAGATAAGCCTGCGCATCCGCGCAGTCTGTTTAGAGTCTTCGTTGTGCGCTCTAAGGATAGCTCAGGACCCAATGATCCTTCATGCAGCAAGATAAATCTCTGGTTTGACCATATGGACGCGAAGACAGATCTAATTCAATCGTTGGCGTACGTGTTAGTCGTAGGAAATGTTATGTCCCGGCTCATATCATATTACATGTTTTTTTTTTTTTTTTTTTTTTGTTTTTTTCAGCTTGAATGTGGCTTTATCACCAAAAGTAAGATGATAGCAACAATAACAAAACCAGAGCGAAATCGACTGGGGGCCTATCGCAAATATCCACACTTTTAAAATAAAGTACAATAAATGTAAATTTCACCTATTTACCTTGACCTTTGACCATAGAGGTCGCGGTCTGCATTCGATACTTTGTGTGGAATATACACACTGCAGGCAACCGCCCTGCCAAATATGTACAATATCAGAGGAGTTCGGGCTACGAGAAAATTTAAATTTGTACTGACCGATTGACTGACTGACGGCGGATGGGAATGATCACAGTATATTGGACTTTCCTTCTGACGGACTATCCTTCTGACGGACTAACGGACAGAATGACAGATGAGCCCGATCACAGTATATCCGACTTTTCATGGAAAAGTGCGGATATAATGATTCACATAATATTACGAAAACACGCCTATACAAATACAGTGCCACCTTTATCGCCGAAAAAATGAAAATTTTATTATGAAAAATTGTGATCTTTTTCTTATTTCTGCTCAAAATATAGATTGTAGGCACTCGTTAGAACCGCCTCATAAAGGCGGTTCTAGCGAGATTGTGGGCACTCGTTAGAACCGCCTCATCAAGGCGGTTCTAGCGAGTACCCACAATCTATATTTTAGAGCAGAAATAAGAAGAATAAGGTATAACCTCTAAAACCCCAGTTTTACTATATAAAAGTGGGGTTCAAGGGGGTAAAAATTATAAAGGCGTGTTTTCGTGATGATATCGTAGGTTAGCACTGAGTCTATCTATAGTGTGATATGACACGAGTATTTTCAATTCTGTGGTGTGACAGTTGCTTTTTAGAAATCGCAAAGAAACAAATATATAATGTGTGGAGGCTAACATATTAAAGAACATTTATGTATTAAAGACTTTTTGTATTAAAGACTATTTATGTATTAAAGACTATTTATACAGAGCATCAGACTGATATTCCATATCTTTCTGAGATAATTTTAAAGGTTTTTTTTTTTATTTATTGTGTTTGCCATGACATCCAACTTTGCCATGACAACCAAGTAAAATGCGAACTTGAGAAAGTGTATGTTTTTTGTGTGTGTTTGTTGTTGTTTTTGCTCTTGTTGTTTTTTTCTTCAATTTTTTCATTCAAAGTTTATCACAACTTACAATTCAACAGACAAAGTAAATGGCATATGTCCCAAGAAGACCTAGTGGCTGCAAAGAAGGGTTGATATTATGATCATGGCAGAAGTTTGAAGTTCAACCTATAAGTGGCTATGGCAGATCACACCATATGAAGATTACTCGCTTGCAATGTCATTACGCAAACACACCTATACCAATACATTGTAACCTTTTCTGCCGATAAAACGAAACTTTTAAGATAAAAAATTGCGATATTTTTCTTGTTTCTGCTCAAAATATAGATTGTGGGTACTCGTTAGAACCGCCTCATTGAGGCGGTTCTAACGAGTAGCCACAATCTATATTTTAGATCAAAAATGAGGAAAATAAGGTTTACCCCAGGCCTGTAATCCCCAGTTTTTCTATATAAAAGTGGGGTTCAAGGGGGTCAAAATTATAACGACGTGTTTTCGTGATGTAATAGATAAAAATAAATGGTTTGTGGGGGTTATAAACCCCAACTGATGAAGGTACTTTCAACGGGAATGACGAAGCTGTATACAAGTTGTATAAATAGCAAATTGTGTCCACAGTTCTTTTTAAAGCCAATGCTTTCTCTTCTAACCTGAACCCCCTGGTCCTACTGTATTTAGAATTGCCTGGCTAATGGCTAATATGGACATGTATAGATGCCACACACCCTGCAGCTATATTACATTTAGCTGGTCATCATGGCAGTTAGAAGCCAAAAGGTGCATAAAGAGATGCTTTAATAATAATGAGAATGGCCAAGTGTCTGGAATTTCCAGTACAGTCCAAAAAACTACAGCTAACACCAGCCTGAAAGGTAGATAATAAATCTGGGAAATTTCTCTAAAATAACTGTATATAAAAAACAGAAGTGGAGGCAATGATCAGGAATAGATACAATCTACCCACAGCTCCCATCAGAGACACCAAAGGGAAATAAACACAAACATGAAACAATAGACCTAATGGAAACATCAATAGCGGAAAGCCAAAAGGACAGTTACTGTCCCACAAAATGGCCAATAGACTATCCAAAATAAAAGGATAAAAGCGACACAAACACCCAAAGACAAACCAACACAACAATAAACCGCGACAGAAGAACATCGCTTTAGTATTGACGGTATCACAACCTTACTAACCAAAATGAGTATTACAAATACATTTAAAATATCAATATCACCCCTTAGGTTACACTCTGCTTCTTCTGTACGGATTCCCCATTCTATTAAGAACTTTAATACTATGTTGCCTTCGGTATTGGTTAGACCCTTAAATTTGTCTTCTGTAACTTCAGTTAATCTCAAAGGAGCAGGCAATACCAATGTTTTTGGGAGTAGTCTTCGTATAAGACTATCTCCTCTCAAATCGCCCATCCTTCGAAAATATACTAATCCGTGGAAAAGAAGTGGAATGTATCCCAGTATTTCTAAGTGCAATGCCAAGAGGTGCAGATGTTGTTCGCATTTAAGCACTGCGTCTACCGTTACTTCATCTGTAAACGGTAGACGCTTCTCTGTAGTTAACATGTCTGATTTGACATGACAGTCTACAGATTTAATTTATCTAATTACTTGACGTGCTACAAACTGTAATATGCAGTACGTCGGTCAAACTAACCGCATGCTTAAAACTAGATTGAACGAGCATTATCGTAGAATGAGTAAGCCTAAGAAAACTGACACTTTCTTGTACCGTCACTTTCGACGTACAGGTCATTCTGTAAATAACATTGTTATACAACCAGTGGAAAAACTTTATTACGATGCAAATTCTACAACTAGATTCAAAATAATCAAAAGACATGAAGCTGAACTGAAATGGATTAAATTTTTACAGACCCCTTTTCCACTGGGATTTAATGACAACATTTATCATGAGGGTAATATTTCCAGAATGCCGGACTTTGATATTTTCTCACTCCTGGAATGTCGAAAACGCAGAACTAGATCTCACGGCACCAGGAAAAATGGTAACTTTAAACGTAAAACACGTGCGTTTAAACGAAACAATACTAGACTGAAGTGACTGTCAATTATATTATTAAATCATGGACGCCACTCTATGCTTTCATTTTTAAGTTCATTACCCGTTTCTGTTTTACGTCTTCTGGACACCGAGGCGAATAAATTCTACGATAGTTCTCATCAGTTATATGATGCGGCTCTCTTAACTAGAGGCTATACTCAGCATACTCTCCGTCCTTACATTGATTCTGAAATTAATCATAAACGCCATTTCTTCAAAATATCCTTCATTAATAAGGGTATGGATTTTATAGATTTGCCCAGTATCTTCCGTGAGAGATCGGTGCTTTCTTCCATTCCTGCTTATTTTCAAAATACTGAAACACCTATAATTTGCTATAAATATAACAAACCTGTTAGATCTATCATTTTTAATTTCAATAAACTTGTTTCAGATCTTGATATTGATACTAATACTCCTGATTCATGTGATTGTAAAAACTCAAAGTATTGCTATCCTGCTGCTGGTCATGTAATTACTGGCAATTTGAAAATTATTCCTGATTCTAGGATAAGGAATATAATTTCTAAAGGACCGAAATATCGGTTTCCTTCTAAAATTGATTTCAGTAAATGTAGAGATGAAATCGCTGCTTCCTTGAATGAATTCGGTAATCGATGGTGTAAGCGAGAGTATGTTGAGCATAAAGCCCTTAAGGACTGGAAACTTAGCATTTTAAAACTAGTAAATAAACGCATTTCTTTCTATTCTCAAAATACTAACTTATTACCTCCTAAGCCCAAGACGTCTTTACGTCATCTTAAACTAGGTATTCAAGAATTTCATAAGAAGTTTGTTTTGGCCCCTGCAGACAAGGCCGCTAACAACGTCGTCGTTGTGTGACGGCTCCACTATGTTAACACGCTTAAGCAGGAGCTTGGTGGTACTATGGCCTATGAACTTCAGCCTTTAGCTGAAGAGAGAGTTATAGTAGATAAACATGTTTGTCTTTCAGCCACCAAGTTTGCTGTGTGTGTTAACGAAGGCCAAGACAAGCTTCCTACGCTATACTGGTTACCAAAACTTCATAAAAAACCTTACAAAGCACGGTTTATTGCAAATTCTAGCTCTTGCACTACCACTGAACTTTCTAAATTATTAACTTCCTGTCTTACTGCTATTAAAACGCATGTAATTAAATATTGTGATAAAGTCTTTGAAAGATCAGGAAGAAATCTATTTTGGTCTATAAAAAATTCGAATGAGGTTTTAAATAAATTGAAATCTAGACATTTTCGTGCTTCTAGTCTGTCTACCTACGATTTTTCCACTCTTTACACTACACTTCCTCATAATCTTATAAAAGAAAAGCTTAATGATTTAATTGAATGGACTTTTCACAGAGAAGATTCTCTCTATCTTGCATGTAATGTCAGAAATGCATTTTTCACTTCTAAAGAGCATAAGAATTATACACTTTGGTCATGTCAGAAAGTGTGTGATGCCCTCACCTTTCTACTTGACAATATTTATATTAGATTCGGTACTAAGTTATTTAGACAAATTGTGGGTATTCCGATGGGTACTAATTGCGCACCTCTTGTGGCTGATCTGTTCTTGTATTGTTATGAAAGAGACTTCATTTTGTCGCTTTCCATTGATAACCAATCTGAAATTATTGAAGCTTTTAGCTCTACTTCTAGATATTTAGATGATTTATTAAATATTGATAATACCTATTTTGATGGTTTGATCAGTCAGATTTACCCCCTTGAACTTCAGTTAAATAAAGCAAATTCTTCTGATACCGAGGCCCCGTTTTTGGATTTACATCTGTCTATTGTAGATGGATTTGTTTCGTGCAAAATTTATGATAAACGCGATGACTTTGATTTTGAGATTGTAAATTTTCCTTTTTTGGATGGTGATGTTCCTCGTGCGCCATCCTATGGCGTTTATATTTCGCAATTAATTCGATTTGCTAGAGTGTGTAGTCATGTAACTGACTTCAACACTCGTAATAAATTATTAACGGCTAAACTCCTTAATCAGGGTTATCGGTACCATAAACTACGCAAAGCCTTTTCAAAATTTTATAGACGCCATTCTGATTTAATTTCAAAATTCAATATTGGACTTAAATCTCTTCTGCAACAAGGTCTATCGGAACCCGAATTTTATGGTGACTTAGCATATAAATTCAGAAAAATATATAACCGCAATGACTTCAGCACCCAATTTCGTAAAATCATTCTTCGATATAAAAAGATTGGGTACAACATGGATATTATACGACAGACTGCATGCATGGTAGTTAACCCAATCACGGTTGGCAACTTTGCTTCCCTCTTTAATTGCACGCCGGTGGGTCAGGCCTCAGATTCTATGACGGCTCCAACGTAAAGGCTTATTGAGAATTAGAGAGATCTAATTCAAGGTAATGTTGGTTGGTGCCTGATGCTCTGTCTCTGGTCGGGCTCATCGGAGTCTAACTGTTGGTTTTCTTTTGCTCCAGCATTTCAGTGGTTTCTTGCTGTCGAGTCCTCACCGTTGTCTCACCTCTGTGGTTCTTTGATTTTTGTGTTCACGGAGATGTTGCACTGATGAGTTAGGAGGCCTTCATGCGGACTGAACAAATTATTTGTCTAAATCGCGACGGAAGTAAGGGCGAGGATTGTGGCCACGTAAAATCGATTTAAGCCCCCCAGTGGAAATCTTCCACTGACCGTTCCAAGGCGGCTCTTCTGTGGCGATTTATTTATGTTGTTGTTTGTTACTTACTGTGTGTGTCGCTTGTGTCTTTTGGTTTTGGATGGCAATATGGCCATTTTGTGGGAAAGTAACTGTCCTTATGGCCTTCCTTTGTTTGGGTTTCCATTATGGTCTGGTCGCTTAATGTTTGTATTTCTTTCCCTTTGGTGTCTTTTATGGGTGGAGTAAGTTAATTGTATCAATTCCTGATCTTTGTTTTACTTCTACTTTGGAACGGTCAGTGGAAAAGAATTCCACTCGGGGACTTAAATAGATTTTACGTGGCCACAATCCTCGCGCTTACTTCCGGCCGATTTAGATAAATAATTTGTTTAACCCGCATGAAAAGTAGAAGTAAAACAAAGATCAGGAATTGATACAATTAACTTACTCCATCCATAAAAGACACCAAAGGGAAAGAAATACAAACATTAAGCGACCAGACCATAATGGAAACCTAAACAAAGGAAGGCCATATGGACAGTTACTTTCCCACAAAATGGCCATATGGCCATCCAAAATTAAAAGACACAAGTGATACACACAGTAAGTAACAAACAACAACATAAATAAATCGCCACGGAAGAGCCGCCTTGGAACGGTCAGTGGAAGATTTCCACTGGGGGGAAAGCCTCCTAATTCAACATTTCAACATCTCTGTGAACACAAATAATCAAACAACCACAGAGATGAAACAACGGTGAGGACTCGACAGCAAGAAACCACTGAAATTCTGGAGCAAAAAAAAAAAAAAAAAAAAAGTTAGACTCAGAAAGATTGGCATAACCGAAAGGTAAATTAATCAAAAAAAAAATAATAATAATAATAATAATAATGCGTACGGGCATATTTTTTATTTACACTTGTATATATATTCTGAGTCGAACAGGTTTTCTACAAGTGCCATTTTCACATTGTAATTGAGATACACTCTGGTGTAGTAGCTATTTAGTAGCAATTTAAACAAGGACAGCTATCAAAATTAAAAAAAAGGAAACAATACTGGAAGCACTTTCCCTGTGACTAGGACCTCAGTGATGTCATTTCAAAAAAGTATTCCTCAGTAGAATAATCTACACTTTTCTACCTCTTCTGTGCTTGATTGCCAGGTATTATGAGGCGATCCAGTATTTTTTTATTCTTATTTGTTTTATGGTTTCAGCTGAATTTTAAACTTAGACTGTATGGTGAAGATAGGTGGTTTTAGCATACCCTTATGAAAATTGATTTGTTAATAATTCTCATCATTTATACACTGATTACATTTGGAGTAATGTAATGCGGCTCTTACACTGTCACGGCTTTGACCACGATTGTCCACGACCAATGGGGACCATGAAAATCGCGGCAAATCGGGGCATACACGGTTCCGATTTCACTACCCTACGAATACTCACGACATTGCTACGACACTTCCACGAACAATCACGATTGCTGTACGATAATGGAGCCGATTTACAACGATCCTCCACGATCGACCAAGATGTCTTATGATCCTCTAGGATTCTTCTAAGACTGCACCACGATTGCTTCAAGATATCAGACAATCATGCACGATTTCTCATGATCCCCGCAAGACTGCTCTACGACCAAGGCACGATGACCAAAGACTCAGTACGACCATGGAGGATTCGATACGATTTACTCATGATTAACCAAGACTTCACCCGATTCGTCAGGATTTATAACGATCTGGGTATATAAAAGTGTTCATCAAATGCACAGTGTCATTCAATTTCCACCATTTCTGTAGAGAGCATATGACGAAAATGTTTTTGAAGCCAGGTCAAAGGCTTCTGTATCTTCAAAATTTAGTTCAGCTCGAACAAGACATGATCGAAAATGACATTGCAATTGCTGAACAACTGGACTTGCAGAGGAACAGGAGGGACAGGAGGAGGAGAAGCTATTGGGTAAGGCCATGAATACTTGGGTAAGTATATGTACAAAGTCACGTGGAGAAAGTGGTGCGTTCGACGTTGCGTCGGGATAAATCGTGCTAGCGTCGTCATCAATCGTAGTGCATTCCTGGTGAATCTTGCATTGTCGTGAGCAGTCGCAGTGATATCGTAGTAGATCGTTCGGCAGTCGCAACGGAATCGTAGAGGCGTCGTAGATGATCTTGATTCGTCGTAGCTCAATCGTGGTAGTATTCAGTCATGATTATTCACGATTTGCCACGATTACCACGACGACGGCTCACAACTGAGCTACGATTTCTCTTCGACCGCTCTACGATTTGAAAAATGATGCAGACTCGTCACGAATGTTTTGAACATGTCCAAAACAGTCCTGGTCACTCCCGAACTATCACGATCAACCACGATTCGTCAAGAACTCTGCCGACTTCTCTACGACGTTGTTCACGATTTACCACGATTTAAAAAATCGTGGTGAGTCGTGGCCAAAATCGTGGCAGTGTAAGAGCCCCTTTACAAAAACACGCCTATACAATTACATTGTAAGCCTTATCACCGAAAAAAATCAAACTTTTATGAAGAAAATTTGTGATTTTTTTCTTACATCTGCTCAAAATATAGATTGTGGGTACTCGTTAGAACCGCCTCATCGAGGCGGTTCTAACGAGTACACCCAATCTATATTGTAGAGCAGAAATAAGAAAAATAATGTTTACCCCTGCAAACCCGGGTTTTACAATACAGAAGTGTGATTCAAGGGGGTCAAAATTATACAGGCGTGTTTTCGTGATGTTCATGATAACCTTCTTAATTTGACCCTCACCCCTCCACCCTGCTTTCACTTGGGTATAATGACAACCCTCAGGCATATACAATCCTGACTCAACATTCAACTTTAAAACACCATTTTCAAAAATTACTGACAGTGTATGATTTGGGCATGGGCTGACACTCTATGCACAGTTACAGTAGAAGGTCTGATCCGAAGAAGCTCAAAATGTAATTTATCTTTGCAAATGATGCCAGAACATCAAAGGGGTTGGTTCATTAAGTGCCAAAAATGGCCCAACTTCAGAAATACTTGAAACTTTGGCTACATAACAATTCAAGCATGGTATATAGTAAAATAAAATTGTTTTACTTTATTGGGGTCTGAGTGACGTCAAAATTTTGACGCAAAGGTTGTAAGTATCGAAATATCTATAATCCCTTTTAAATAATATAACATACATTGTTTTTTGGCTTTATGTTAAATAAGGACTTCGTATACATTTGAAAACCAATTGAATAACTTCAGTTTGACTCTTATCATTGCCCGAGTCATGTAGAATGGACATGTAATCCATTTTTTTTTTAATTTTCAGAACCAAATGACATGCATATTTACCCCACCCACATAGTATATAAGTGACCTATGACACTGGCAATGTTGAACATACACCTAAAAGTGTATAATTTGTTTCAGTTCAGAAGTTTGTGAATTAAAGCCAATTCAGTTATACACTTATGTTTAACTAATACATTCATTACAGGGTGGAATCTCAGAAAATCATCATTACCATAGCAACTATAATCTAAGCAAAGCTACAGATTAAGTTCAATGATGACAGAAGTATATATATATATATATATATATATATATATATATATATATATATATATATATATATATATATATATATATATATATATATATATATATATAGTTTCAAGTTGTACATAATAAGATGGTCAATAAAACTGAGTCAAACAAATACATTGTGTTCATTAATTGCACACCTCAGATAAATATATAAGATCGGTTGCCATGGCAACAGTAAGTGAACATACTAGGGCCATTTGGAGTATTAATAGTAGTTTGGGTAGATGAAACGTTGAAAGACCTCAAAACACGCGGACAAATGACTTCGAGATATGTCATGTACTCTCTATTTTCGACTGAATTGTGGCCCGAGTACCAGTACCTGAGAACAATAAAGTCACAGGATTATTTTTAGAAAAAATATTTCTGCTATATGGTAGATCACTATGTTGCAAAGCACCAACGTGCAGGGGTGCGTGGTCTTCATATTCTTAAGGACAACGGTACTGCACACAGATCAGCCGTTGGAGGAGTTGAACATTTAAACATTACCAGACCTTTCTCCCTGTGATTTCTTGCTCAACCCATATATTAAAACTTGTAATACTGCAAAGGAGTCTCCAGGCTTTTGATTGAACAGTGCCAGGGCAATTATTATACCCCATCAGCAAAATTATATACCCCTCTTGCGCTTGTCTTCGCTGAATTGTGATGTCCACCATCTTGGATTTACTGCAGTTGATAAAAATATAAGCAAATTAATTTTTATAAACCACAATAAAATTGAAAAATAACTTTTCGTTATTTTGATTCTTGATGGTTATCCCCGCCTGAAGGCGACATTTGCCCCCGCCTAACGGCTCGGGCAAGTATCGCTCTCGGGCGGAGAATATGATCCCATGCTCCTCGTCAAGAATCAAAATAACTTATAATGTCTGTGAGGATATCCTTGTGAAAGCTGTCATGCCCAGGGCAGTCCGTCGTTCCAGTTTAAAGGGACTTCTGTCAGTGGATCAAAAGACTTTTTTTTTTTTTTTTTTGGTTTGGGTTTTACGGCCCTTTCAAGATTATTTCACTCATATCGAGCCGATCGTTAATCAGAGGTGGGCGAAAACCGGAGTACCCGGAGAAAAACCACCTGACCTTCCGTTGCAGAACTTGGCGTCTCACACGTGGCCCGAGCGAGGCTCGAACCATCAAAAGACTGGAAAAGTGTGCACAGGTTAAGGAAGAATACTTTGAATAGTTAGTTTTGACCAGGTGTCCCGTATATTCATCCACTACTAATATTTTCTTAACGCCCCTCGTACACATCAGGTATTTGTTAAGATTTTTAACTGCACCACTTATGCAAAGGAGCATTACATGGCATTCAAGATTCCGTTTAATGAACAACCAAGTAAAAACCATACTACATATATAAATGTGCAAAGCAAAAATATAAAGAGGATCTTACACAAGTGATCATTCCATATGACATTAATGTAACGAGTCTTTGACGAGCATCATTAATTTCATGAGTGTGAGATTCTGTTTATAATATCACATTATAAAATTGGATTTAATGGCAATTTGTTTAATTTGACGTTTAACGTCCCCGACAACACTATGTAGGTCATTTTGGAGATGTGGTTTCCACTTTTGTGGGACTTTTACCCGACATTGAGATGAAATGACATCTCAAGCCCTGTCGCCAAATGAAACCAATAGGGTTTATAAGCATGGACTCGCATCGCATTGCCTGGGCAGGCTTAGATCCTCTAAGCGGTTTACCTGTACTCGTGTGCCGTCATGATTCAACTCTGCGTGGAAGCATCATGCAGCCCATTTATTTCTTCAAGCCCCAATGGGCGGGGGCCGTGGATTTAATGACAAACAGATTTCAATAGAAACCCTAGGGTTTTCACGGACGGTGTAATGACGTTACACGCCGTAACCATGTGTTATTTCACATTTGCTCATAAGAGTTTTATGACATATAGAGTTAAACAGTTTTCAGAATTTCCTTGCCTTTTTTCCTAACCATAGAAAAATGGTACTGTTTATAACATGCAGTCTGCTCAAACATTATGGCCCGATTGGATAAACATAATCTTTTGTCAGACAGACGGCATGCTTGTAGGATAATTCACAGTTGTGAAACTCAGTCTTTAATGACTGAGTAAAATCCTGGGCTTCAAGAATTCTTCCGACACCCATGAACTCCTAATTATTTGGTTATGGAATTGGGAAGAAGGCTCTCAAATGGATAAATTCCTTTCTTTGCTATAGAAAACAGCGCATTGTTGTAATGGTGAATCTTAGAGTGGGCTCCAGTTTTGTCTGGGTCCCACAAGGGACTGTTCTTGGCCCACTGTTATTCTCCCTGTATACATTAATAATATTCCACTATCACTGGCTCAGAAATAAGACTGTTTGCAGATGACTGTGTTTGCTACTGGGAAAATTAGAGATACAGAGGACTCGCTGAAACCTCAGAATGATATAGATAGATTAGGATGTTGGGCACAAAAATGGACCATGAGATTTCAGCCCGTTAAATGCAATATTATTCAGATAACTAGGAAGAGAACCAATAAAATTGAGGCTTCATAAATTTTAGAGGAAACCGTCCTCAAGAATGAATACCTTTGTGTGGCAATCACATGCGATTTGAGATAGAATACACACATTAGCAACATGTGTACTAAGGCAAACAGAACGCTGGGTTTCCTGAGGCGAACGAGGCTGTCTATTGTCTCAGGCAAGTCATTGGCAAACTGATGCAAACTGGACTTTTTTTTTTGTTGTTGTTGTTGTTGAGGTTTAACGTCCCCGCCAACACTGTATAGGTCATTTTGGAGACGTTGCTTCCAATTTTGTTGGACTTTTACCCGACATTGAGATGAAATGACATCTCAAGCCATGTCGCCCAATAAAACCAAAAGGGTTTATAAGCATGGACGGTCCGACTCGCACCATTTTGCCTGGGCAGGCTTAGATCCTCCAAGCGGTTTACCGGTACTCGTGTGCTGTCGGAATCAGCTCTGCATGGAAGCATCCTGCAGTCCATCTATTTCTTCAAGCCACTGGACTCGATCCCGGGCTTCTCCAGACTTTCGGATCAGTCTTAAACCGAGGTCCCGTCTCGGTATGACCTTAGCTGTTGGTGGGACGTAAAACTCAAACACTCACTTAAGCCACTGGACCGTACTTTAAAGCTTATTGGTTTCTTTTGGCCATAGGGCTTGAGACGTCATTTCTTTCATCTTAATGGCTGGTAAAAGTCCCACAAAATTGGAACAACGTCTCTAAAATGAACTAATAGTGTTGATGAGGACGTAAAACCTTAAATAAAATCACAGTCATCAGGTCTGGGTGTTTTATAACTATTATCAAAATGTAAGACGTGACCTTGATTTTTACTATAAAAAAAGCCGTAGATGTTATTAATTTGCCTGGAGATCAGATTAATACATTAAATAGACTGCTTGCAGTCTGGTCAAACTTAGCAAGATAGAATTCTGGTAAATACCGGGATTAAATATCGAGGCAGCTTCATTGTTTACGTAGCAGACATGCCAACGGTGTCATAGTAAATTTTAACCGGGCCGTTTTATTGTCCTGAAAACTTTTGCTCTAGTGATTGAGAAGTGGCAGAACTGGCCTTACCTACTTTTATCACAGTTTGATGTCATTCAAATGAAAATTCAAGGTCCACATTTCGCAAATAAAACCGTTTCTATGATGTGCTTGGACATATGACTTCCATTGCTTTGCATGCAAGATCGCGTACATCAAAAGATATTTTTAAAGATCTCACCACCAGCACAGCTGTCGACAATCATAA